>JBAMBQ010003328.1:1262500-1862500 GCA_037044495.1 Stegana nigrithorax
AAAATGGTATTTCACTTAAAGGCAAAACTACCTCGAGCGGAGCTTAAATTATTTGTTTTTTTTTTTATTTTATTTTAATTTTATTTTTTTATTACATGCAAGTACAGTTTTTTTTTTTTTCATAAGATTAGCTTATTATTGCTTCATAATTGTAATTAAAAAAGAAAAGAAACAAACCACAAAACAACAACGGCAGCAAAATTTATTGCAACAAAAAAAAAAAAAAGCAAAAAGCAAAAAACAAAACGCTCAACTATTTTATTTTGTATTTTTAGTCATTATCATTGATAAAACTGCAACAACAAACAAAATGCGTATTAATGTTTATATAAATAATGATAAAATAAATTACTTTTTAAGTTTAAAAACCACAAGCAAAAACCGCAACAACAATGAAATCTGCAAAAGTCTTCCGTTAATTTGCAAGCAACTAAAAAACAAATAAAGAAGAGAAACTTTTTTAAAAAGTCGACAAGAAACAATGCAAAATTGTTGTAATTCTCTCATTTGTTAGGTTAGCTTATAAGTATTTAACTGTATATATAAATATAGAACTGTAAGCTTAAGTGAGAAAACACGTGATATAAAAAATAATAAGCAAAAGATTTTGATAAGAAAAGAAAAAGAAACAAATAATTGAAAATAAAATTCAAATTTGCTATGAAACTTAAAAACCACAAAAATTATTTCTTTGGGGCTGGGAAAATATTGGGTGAAATTTCAATTATGAACACATTATAATTCGATTGGATATTAGACAGTGTTCCATGAGAATGATCTTGATGATTGAACGTATAACTGCTCCAACAAACTGAAGGAAGTGAATTATTCCCTTTAGTACAACCTTCACTCAAATTTCTTCTATGCGAACTAATAATTGCTTAGGATTTTTAGACGTTATTCTAGTTGTTTAGAACTTAGTTTCGAAAATGTTCCGCTGACCTTAATGCGTTTTCATTAAATATTGCAATAGCTGAAGGTGACACTTTTAATTAATTTTCAAGACCTGTCCGGAAACGTATACTTGGGAAATCAAGATCCGACAGACAGTTTCGTGTACCTAAATGAAATATCAGTTGGGGTACTTAACACCCAACCACATGCAAGTAAAGATCTAATCTAGCGTCTAGATTAAAAAAGTCAGTCGACAAAAGCAAATTAACATTTGTTAAAATCATGTTGTCCCATTGCTATCAAATAGAAAAATAAAGCCATAAAAACAAGAAATGAAAAAACGAAAAACACAACAAAATTTTATTTCAATATAATACGCAATACACGCGATTTTTACTGCGGCCAATTGGGTTATCTGCAGTTTTAACCTGAAATGCCTGGCATTCATTTACATTGTGCTAACGAAAACTTTATCAGCCAATAAAACAATTTGCAACTTTTCGTTATTTCTTTTTTTTTCAGTTTGCAGTCCTCATGACGTATGTCACACAGTGTCAAATGAACACACAACTCTTAAAATATAAAAAAAAAACTTAATTCAAATTATAATATATATAATATTACGCATACGCCCACGAACAGTTAAAGGCAAAAACAGAAAAAATATTCCAGATGAATGTATTTCTTTTTTCGCAATGCTGAAAAGTTTCCAAGAAGTCTACCTATGAAGTGGTTTTTTTTTCGCATGATCATTGTCTGCGATAACGAATATTGCGGATTAAGTGATAAATGTTCCACTGACTCAAACCGTGCGCACTTTGCTTTGCACGGAAATGCCATGTTGTGCAAAAAAAACAAACCCGCAGACCTTGTGGGTATGTTAGCCTGTGACTTAATTTGTTGTTTCCACTTAGACACTCAGTCGCTTGCGTTGCCTGTGTCGCCGCTCCTGCGCCATTGTTTTGAAAACCGCAGGCAGACCAACTAATTGACAGACAGACTGACTGATTTGCTTTGTTGTTCTTGTTGTTGCGATCACGACACATGCCAAAAATAAACAATAGCAACAAATGAATTTACTAAATATAGCTCTGTGAAAAAGTTTATTATTATAACTTAATTAATATAATTATTAGCAATTTCACACGGGAAATCTACTCCACGCACATATGAACACACATACAAGCCTTGACTAGGTTATTTTTTCTTTCCATTCCTATCCATGCACGTAATACAATGAGTAAAAAATGATTTTTAAATTTTTTAATGCGTAACAGCATCATGTCAGCGAATTTTGTTGTTATCAGCCTTATCTGTTATACATATTTCCCATCTAAATGGCATTAGTCATGCACAGAGCGAGGCAGGTCTTAAAATTTCACAAGTTGACTCATAGGAAATGCAATCAAAATTGTTTGGTTACACTTTAAAAAACGAATTTCGTTGGTCATTACGATTGCAAGAGATCATGATATTCCCATTCAAATGACGCAATCTAGCCAAAGACTAATGATTAGTTGTTGACACGCTTGACAGCTTATAGCAAAGAACACGCAGAGAATTGTTTTTGTTTTTTAGCATATGCCATGATACGAATTTTGTTGAGAAAAAAAAAAAAAAATAATAAAAAAAATTGTTTTTGCTAAGACAGTAGTCAGTCAATATAAAGATAACACCAAAAACGGTGCAACATCATATGGAAACATTTAAACTTGGTTTTGCACCTTGTGATGTGTTTTATTAAGTAACCTAAAAAGTTGGCTTCTTTAAAATGTTTTTTTTTCTTTCTTTTATTACTATTTTAGAAGTCTATTTTTACACAATCAGATGTTATTTAAGCTTATCATCTTACCATAAATATCATATGATAAGATTTGAACTTCACTGAAACTCTGCAGTCCAATTTTGACTATTTTCTAGTTGAAATATATCTTCAACTTTATTAAGAAACTTGTTCGTTTACTGAAGCATTCAGTCTTTGATGAACTGATGAGATTTCCTAAACCGTTACCAACTTAGAGTTAAAGTCAAAATACTTTGAGTTTTGCATGCTGTTCGAAAGGAATGCACAGTTTAATTTGCGATTTGCACGCAGGCTGTTGTGAAATAATTTCATTTGTTGTTGTTGTTGTTGGTTTATATATACTCTAATGTAGGTAAAAAAGCAAAACAAATGAAGTCATGCAATTCGATACACTTCAAAAACAAACAACGCCAAAAATGCAATGCATACTTCACCAACTGAACTAAATTCGTTACAGATGCGCATAACTGAAAACGAAATCAGACACAAAAAAGAAAATAAAACAAAAACAAAAGCAGTAGCAACAGCAACAACGAATACACAAATACTGTAAGAAAAACAAAATGAAAAGCAATGAAAATATCTACAAACACCGTCAGCAATCAGTACAGCGTAGCAACTAACATTTCATAAACGCACACGAGCAGCAGACCATGCCCGGAGTTGCTGCCACTGACACCAAAGCCGCCAACGCCAATGCTAATAAGAACAACAACAACAACAACAACAGCAACAACAACACTAACACCGCCAACACAAACATCAGCAATTGCTAATGCTGTTGCCGCGTGTTCACATGCTCTTTGCATTCATTTATTTGTTTGCTCTCTTACTTACTCGGCTCGGCGCTCTCCTACTCTCTGTGCACTCATGCAACGTTCGCACTTCGCTGCGGAGGTCTTTGCTGGTCATGGTCAATGCGAATGTTTCTACATGTTGCCATTGTTGCTGCAGTTGTTGCTTTTGTTGTTGTTATTGCTGTAGACGGCGCTGCTAGCTGAAACTTTTCATTGAAAATATTATTTTTTTTTTGTTGTTTGAATGATATTTGGTTTTATTTTACTTTGTTGTGTCTTTGCTTAAGCCGCCATTCAATTAAAGCCTCCAACAGTCAACGACTTCATCATGTAAGTGGTACGATTCCAATAAGAAAAACTAACAAAAACCAGCCATAATGAAAACAACAAACAACATTGTAAGAAATGCGTTTTTGTCACGTTTCTCACTTGTAAAATGACCCCAAGTACTTGCACGTTGTTCACGTTTTGACCATTGCCTAGGGTCTGACATTACTTGGGTCGGATCGCATGTTAATTCTTGGGACACATAAATGTTAAAGCTAGATGACTGACAGTTTCGGTCTGGCGTGGCGATAAAATATAAGTGTGGCCTTAGGCAAACATTAATGACAATGACAGTTATAGACATTTCTCATATACATGTGCTAACATGGCTTGTTGATGCCTCAGTATGCAGTAGATAAGAGAAGATTTTAGGAGTTTGAAAACTAGGCAACATCTCTAAACTTGTGGTAAGTAACTTGAAGCCCTAGTCTTGTATAATCCTCTCGGCTAAAACGAGTTGCATTGTATAAAATGCTGCCTGTGCATAACAGGATCACTAAAAATTATATAGTGACGGAAAATATATTAGCAAATAAATCCTTTTAGCTTGGAAAAGAACTTGCAAGTCAGTTTACCTTTGCTGGCTTATCTATTATTACTTTTATAACTTCATTCGAAATATGCATATAACATGTGATGTTCACCATACATTTCCGGTATTTCATAACAAATTAACAATGTATATTTAAGTAGATATCAGTCATGTATTGAACTAAAAACAAAACTAAACCGCATCTTTCCGTAACCTCAAATCAATTTTCATATTGATTCATTTTCTGACTAACTTCAGCTGACTTTCAGATGAGTTAACGATTTCGTGCTAACTTAAGCAAAAAATCCAAAAGTATTTAACACTGCAGACAACGTGTGGAGCTTGTTTTGTTTATTAGCCAAGCAGAAAAGTTCAGTAAACCAATGCAATGTCAAAGAAGCCAATCACATAAGTAATGGGTGGTTTTTTTATTTTTTTATTTGTTCTCTTTGGTTGTCTGTCAACAAAACCAAACTATAAAGAAAAAATTAAATAAACATTAAATAGAGTTGAATGATCTAAAAAAACCTATTTGTGCGAATTTTATGTAGGAAATGAGTTCGAGTGTGAGTCGTGCGCGTGAGTCTAAAGTGTTAAAGAAGTAGAAAAAAAAAAAAACAATATAGGAGAAAAAAAAAATGGTAAGCAAAACAATGTCAAATGCTGCAAAATGGCAAACAAAATACGCAAAAGTTTAATGACTCGCTGTGATTGTTTATTTTCGATTGTTTTTGTTTTTAAATGTTTCTTTATTTTTTTTTTTGTATTTTCTGACTCAATTGAAGCACACAAATGCGGCATAAACACCCGCACAGAGTACCATACGTGTATCTATTATTATTCATTTATTGTTTGTTTATTGCTGCTGCCGTTGGTGCTGCCGTTGCTGCTGTTGCTTCTGATGGTGGCTGCGTCGACGCAGCAGCGTAACTGCGCATGCTGAAAAAGCCAAACCAAGTCAGGCTAAGGCAAGCAAAGGTAAGCTAAGCGTAGCCCAGCCAAGCCAGGCGAAGCCATTGAACTTGTTTTGCGACTTTTCGATTAGAAGCACTTTGCATAAGGAATGAGCATGTTTTTCGTTTCAATTCGTTTCGTTTCGATTTGATTCGTTGTTTTTTTATTTTTTTGTTGTTTCACATTTGAAATTCGGAAATGCGAAAACAACACACGAAAATTGTGTATGCGCTATATGAACTATTTGTGTTGGTTCATGGTCGGTTTTTTAATATGATGATTGACTGTTTGCTTGCTCGCTTGCCCGCTCGACTCATTGTGTGTTTTTCATGTTGGCATTGTCGGGTTACTTGTCTCTATGACTCTATAGGGGTGTTGCGACTTAGGCTTAGTTGGAGTTCAATTTACAGTTCAAGGTATTCCGAATATTTGAACCTTATATGTGAAAAATAAAAATACACGCGAATAGTTTTTAAGTTTCTGCTCTAAAAGTAGTATTGTGGAAAACACGAATGTTTTAAGGTGAAGCGTAGAAAATTTATTATTTATAGTTTTTGGGTAAAAAATAAAAACATGTTTATGTTTAAAAATAATTTACGTTAACTCATTATTAATACTGACCAGAAGTGCTAGTGTCTGGCAGTTTATAATGTGAAACAATAATATTATATTTTAGTCACATACAACATTAACGATGTTTTGCAAAATATTTATTTGTTTTTACATTGGTATGCCAGTTTATATATTCTCAGCTATCAATGTTTGAAACTCACAGAAATATAGGTGCAAAAATATTTGCCAAAAAATATAACAACTGAAACTGATAAAGTGCTTTGAGATTGGTTTTCGTGGAAGCCCTATTAGACCCATCAAAAAAGGTAAAAACTGATGATGATAATAGGAGACTCAATTAAACTGAATGTATGATTTATTTAAACACAGGGTATAAAATAAATAAAGCTTCAGCAAAAAACGAAAATTTATTTACTTCACATTTGCAAATGAGCAGTTTTTTTACAATTTTCTTTTATAGTCCATTTAACTTTTAACTAACTACCTAATATAAATGATTTGAATATGAAATATTGTTAAAAAGCGAGTTCTATTCTAAAATAATTCTCATTAATGACATTAAATATAAAATAATTAAATGAATAATGTATTTTTTGCTCACGTTCCAGATAAAACAAAAATAATACAAATACATTTTTTTAATTCAAATGCTTTAAATGTCATGAAACGTGATTTCGTCCAAATTTCGCAGTACCAAAATAATTGCTAATTTTGCTAAAATAAATGCAGAAAAACATACTACACACTCCCGTGTCGAGTTACATTAAAATGCGATGCGGCTTGTTTACAACAATTAAAAAAAAAAATAATGCAAAAAAGACAGAACAAATTTCACATTGCAGCAGTAATGACGGACGCGATCACTTTCAATTAAAACAATAACAACCAATTTGTTTTGATTTTTTTTCTTTATTTTTTTGTTGATATTTGTACTTTTTTGATATTATTTAAAAAAAAAGAATTTTATATTTTATTTTTTGTACAATTCAAACACAAATTCCGACACATATTGCGCCGAATTTAAAATAACCGCAATTTCGTGTTCAAGATGGAATCAGTCACTTTAGTCTAAGGAATCCGATGGCATCGTTTGGTGTGGTCTGGGCTTTTGCCGGTCACGTGCCGCTCAAGGTGATAAGCCAGAAGCACGTAAGTGAGCAGCAAACACGCGTTAATCATTAAGTGTCGTTTATCAGCGCTCAGCTCTTGATGTTCATGATAACAAAAGCGCTAATAAAATGAAGAAAAAAAAAATAAAGCAAAAAATAAATAAATGAAATTAATTCATACTCGTATATAACCAGAACGGCGTATTATTGCTGCTGATGAGGTTTACTTCGTTGATAAGCTAACCCAGAAGTGGGTGAAGAAATGTGTTAGGTTAGTGCCTAGATATGTGCTGCGTTTTATTAACCTTGACGCGCAAAAGTTCAACGGCGCGGAAGTTGTTAGGCTGCCAAAATGCACACTGTATGAGTAACTTAATAGAGTAATAAAAAATTATGAAATTTATTTTGCCGTCATACAATTGGACGCAAAAGTTGAATGTCAAAGTCATGGTTTGCTGCAGGTAGCATTGTATACATATGAGTATTCATATGATGTATTTATTTTAATTTGTTGTATTATGATTATCTATTTAATTTTATTTATTTATTTTTATTTGCATTCAAATTTCCACTGAGCGTGGCATATAGCAATTATTTATGTTTATTTAACGCAATTTAAGCAGCCAACGACGAAGTCTAACATTTAAAATGCGAGGTCTGCCAAAAAACAAATAAACCCGAACTTGTGCCGTTTCAGCACTCAGCTCAGCTCTTTTACATTTCAAAGCACGTCGGCGTATATTTGGAAAAAAATAAAACAAAAATAAAATGAACAAAATCACACAACAACAAAACAGAAATTGCTTTTGTTTGTATTACTTTGACTTATTAATAATATACGACGACCTTCAGGACAAGTCTGTCCACAGACGCGCGTGTGTGTCACGTGGTGCGCAGCGCATTGCTAATCATTTGAAACCATGCCAAGCTTGTAAATGCAATTACACAAACAGCAGCTCGGAACAACAATTAAAAACGGAAGTAGCCGGAACCCGTCTGTAAGGTCGTGCCTAAGGTATGTACGCATATGTGAGAGCGTGCATTAGACTACAAATTGATTTCAAAACTACGATGAAATACAATATAAAAAAACAATATAAATAAAAAAGACTTTATGATTTAAAGGTCATTTTTTACTACTATAAAATACTTAACTCATTTTGTTTTAATAAATAATCGTTGATCATTGATTGTGCAATTCGAGTGGACTTATAAAAACTGCCCGATAACGAAGTAGAAATAGACAATAGAAGTCGCAAGTAATTTTTTTTCGTAAAATTCGAAAAATAGATGTCGCCAGTTGTAATCTTTTTATTTCCTTTGTATTTGCAAAACCTTTTTATTTTCTGAACAATGGCTTTGCTATGTTCTGGGCTAGGTTAGACTTAACTATCACTATGTCAAGTTTCATGAAAATCCAGTACTTCCGGCACAAGACGTGCAAATGTTTACATTGGGAAAATGGCTATGAATTTACTGTAGTGCAAATTAAACGCGGTTATTTTTTTTTTTTTTGCACTCTTACTCCTAATAACACTTCCCTCCCATGATGACAAACTGCAACTTTATCTGAACTGTAGTTGGAATTCGCAAAATGGGTTTAAAAACAAAGAAAATAAATAAAAAATCACACAATCCTATATGATATCCGTGTGGCTTACACCACTTGAGCATTACTAATATTTTCTTACTGCTAAACAACTAATCAAGCGATATGAGGAGTTCCCCCTTTTAGTAAATTTAAATCTTTGAACTTTGCTACCACTGAGTGTCGATGCCGGTACTGGTGCTGTTGCTTACGCTTCACATGCTTAACGCTTAAGGCTGAACACTCAGCCCCCCGTGTGAGTTATACGAGTTTAAGCCAATGCATGTGAACTTGCATACATTTGCGCAACAACAACGTGTGCGTCTAAACAGATTATTTAATTGAATAACCGACGTACACGTCGTATACGTAATTTGAACAATTATTAACACAGATTTATTGACAGCCAATTCATTGACGGCAAAGCAAACAACATGGTAAGTTCTTCCCCATTTCTAGAGCATTTTCCATATTTGTGGCTAAAAAGTTCAAAAAAAGGAAATCCCTTAAAAGCTAAAGAAGCTAAAAAATTAAACAAATAACTAACAAATTCGATCACATGGCGCGGCATGCTTTGAAAAGCAAAACCGTATTAAAACTGTAAAAGCCCACAAAAGTACATAGTCCAAAAATTCATAGACAATAATAATAATTTAAATTATACAATTATTTAAGTGAATTACAGACCTAAGAACAACAAAAAAAAACCGTTTAAATGGTTTGCTGTATTTGCGCTTTTTATATTAAGCGTGTTCGAAAATTTCTGCAAATAACGAAATTATTATTCCATGCACCGAAAACTCTATTTAAAAATAATATCAAAAACAAAAAAACACTGCATGTGTTTATAAAAACAAAAAAAGATATAAAGAAAACAAAAAGTAATAATTAATAACATGTGAGCGTATTAAATTCCAATTAAAGTCACGTGTTTGCGCAACGCGATTTGTTGCCCGCTTCAAAAGTTTTCTTTTCTTCTTTTTGTTGGTTATTTTTTTTATTAATTTTTATTTATTTTATTTTTTTTTTTATTTCTTTTTTTTTTTTTTGTATTTTTTAGTAGTTGTTTATGCATTTAACGAGTTTCTACTGAGCATTGTATAGTCGTGTATGTTTTTCCCTGCTATGCACTAACAAATTTTCGCACGCTCCAAATGTGTTTGTAAACAAATTAGTGTAGAAATTCTTAGAAAAAAGTCGGCAAATAATACGAAGATATTTCGTATTCAGTTGGTGGCACACTCAAAATGCTTATCACAGAATAACAAATACCAAATAACAAATAACAAGTTTGTTTTTGTTTAAATAAGAAATTCGAACAATCACCGGATCGCCGTTCCCTGCTTATTCAAAAAAATTATTACAAATCACAAAAAATGAAAACAAAAAAAAAAAGAGAAAAAAAAAAATTATGTCAACTTTAGCTTTACCGACAGTTATTTAACACTACAAGGGATTATACATTACCTTTATTTACGTTGACCGAAAATTGTTTACGAATAAAGTGGCTAATTTTAATGGGAATTCATTTTTAAAAATGTCATGGTCATCGCTATACATCAATACACTTCTTAAATAAGTTTTTTGCAAACCAAAACTTTTTCGATGCAAGTTTTGATTTTCAAGCCTACATAGATTACTAATTCCTATCCGACACTTACTTGCTAATTCTATAAGATGGTTGCTTTGAAACTAAGGACTAACAGTGTTCCTCATCAGTCTATTATCTTTGGGTTTGAGTTTTCAAAAAACTTCCTTATTTATTAAAAACATCACAAAAAGTTGACTTCCTTAAAAGTTCGAACTCAAAGTTCAATTAAAGAGGATTAAGGAATTTTATAACTTCAATAAGGCTTTGAGCTTTTATTGCACTAATTCATTTTAAATTCATTCATTGTTGCCGTCTGCCTACTGGCTGGACAATTGTTCTAAAACAGCAAACCAGTTGTTTCGTATATTGGCTAATGCCGTTATCGCAATGAAATGGGTTTCATAAATTAATCAATAAAATCCATTTAAAGCACAAACAGTAATGACCGATTATTTGCTGCTGAAATCATACTATGAGTGTGTGTGGCTCGCCCACTAGACGCACAAAGCAGTGCATTCATTGTACAGATGACATGGCATTCCAAGAACTTGATAAGTGCGGCGGTTGTCGATAGCCACTGAAAAATATTTAATAAGAAATCGCGGCGGACTTTGCTTCACGTGTTGGACACTGTATAGATTTACGCATATTTATTAAAGGGTAACTTACCAACTGCAGATGGGCATTGGTCTGAACAACAATGCACACTTCAAAAAATAATGCAGTCAAAAGTTTAAAACCATTTTCATTTAAAACAACAAGACACATACAGACAGGCTTATATATATGAAAATATATATATTTTAGGGTACTAAAAAGTCAACTTGCACAAATAATTTTCACTGTCGGTAAATATCTTAGAGTTCGGTAAAAAAACAAAACAAAAAAAAAAATAAAATGTATTGGGCCATAAAAAACAAGTTTAGTGTTTGTGGACACACCTCCCAAAGTGATCAGCATAGCAATCAATCGGCTGCCAGCAGCCATTAACACATTTGTGCATAAATCAGAGCGCGAACGCATTGACGGTTAAATAAATAACAATATTCAATGGAATATTCCCACCGTTTGCCAAAATATTAACAGAATTAACAATTTATTGGCGTTGATCAACTTACGCTGCAAGCAAGCAAACAAACAAGCGAACCAACAAGCAAACAAGCGAACAATGATCAAATAAACTGGCAAAAGTCAAGCTCAGCTGCGAATTGTCGGCGTGTTAATTTTCAATAGAATAATGGCATCAGGTGGACCGCACCAGTCGCCAGGCCGGCAACAGTTTATTATGGCAAACGTCGCACGAGCCAAGAACAATATTGTTTTTCATATTTTTTATTCGCTTTCAGAGCGTTACGAACAATAAACGATCAACGATCAACGTTCAGCACTCACCTCCTGGACCTTTCGCTGTCGAAGTCGTTTAGGTGTTAATCAATAATTTCTATATTTGTGCTTTTCATTTTCAATGAATTAATTTTTTGTGTAAATCACAAAATTTTCCATTCCTAGGTATTTTAGGTTCAAAAGTGTTGCGATTTATGACTTAAGTCCACTGCACACTTAGCATGAAAGGCATTTACACTAAGATATGACATTTGTAATGCATAATGCAAGCGGTTGATCCAAATGATTCTGTTGTCTTTACAACGTATCAAGTCAACACTGTATCGATTGCAAAATTTAGGTCTGTTACGACCAATGGGGTCCATCATACGTTCACAAGGTCAAACGCACTGGAAGCCATACATGCTTGACGAGAATCCAAAATATTTTCTAGGAAACAAGTTTCAACAAAAATTATTTATTTTTATTCTAAGGTCCTGAGCACAAATTTGGGTTAAAACAATAAAGCTGAAAACCTTTGAGAAAGAACATCTCTCGGCAAAACATCTACATTTTGATTTCTTTTATTTAGTTTGTTCTTGTATGTGAAATATCAAGATACTCTGGAAGCCAGGTATAAAAGCTTCGTTGCAACTGAAGACTACTCAGTGGGTTCTTCATTTTTTTATTGCAGAATTTATTGGTTGTTTTGGCACACGTCCAATTTGAATCAATTACGAGGTGAAGAAATATTAGTGCAAAGCACCGTTCAAAAGTATTTAGTAATTTTGCGAAAATAAATTTTGATAAGAGAACATTTTTTTGGTAAGTTTTTCAAATAAAGTCACAACGAATGTGCTTTCCCTACAGGTATTGGGAAATACAGAATGACAAATAATGCCAAAAAAGGTGATTCCACAAAAGTCATTGCTTCGATTGGTAAATGTTTTAATCGATATGATAAAGCCATATCAAATTTCATTACCTCTTTAAAAAATATGATTTTTGTTTTATTTGTATCCTAAAAAAAAAAAAGCGAAAAAATAACAATAATTTATCATCAAAGGTGACTTTGCTGCTAGAGATGTGAATAGCAGAGAATTATGTTTATTCACCAAAATAATTATATTTATTATTCACCTAATATATATATTAATATGTTATATACATAATTATGTTTACGCAAGTCACAAGTCAAGTATGTCAGATACTAACATAAAAATTCTAAGTAGCACGCATAAGTATATTTTGATATTATTGGACATGAATGTGTTATGAGGTCAACGATTTACGATATGGAAAACATCAAAGAACAAACAACTGCAAAAATAAGCGAAAATCTGGGAAGCACCCTTCGAAAATCCTCAACATGACGGAAGCGGTTGCCTGACCACAAAAATTCGAATACAGAAACCGAACCACAGATTTACAAGGAAAGGCGGCAGCATTGCTCGTATTAACTAACGACGTCTCTAAAAGTTTGATTAGCACAAGAAATTAGCACAATCATTGTGAAATTATATACACTTAATAACTACACTTATCTGTACAGATGCACAAATACATATACAAACATTTGTGTACATATGTATGTAATTTTTTTGCACTTTGGTCATGTGCGGTTTTTTTTTTTTATTATTAAATACTTTTTTTTAGACTCAGCGTGACGTATTGTGATATTCATCATAATAGTTTAAAATTTCATATTCACAAATTTTCATGGTACACACAAACAAATTCAAATGGCATAGGCAGAGCAAAATCAACACGAATCCAAGTTGGAGTGAGTCGAAGCACGCGCCAGACGTGAAAATAATAAACGATGAATTACCGTAAGCAAAGTCGCATGTGCATATACATGTGTGTGTGTGTGTGTGTGTGTGTACATAGGCATATGGATGTACGAGTGTATGCATGTATGCGGGTATATGCACTTAGTCCATATATTAGATTGAGTGGAAAATTTTACAAACTATCAACAAAATTGGTGATAATGAATGCAATAAATCGATTAGCATGTCGGGAATGACGGCGACGTGCTGAACCCTAAATACTAAACGCTGAACACTGAGCAGACAGGCAGATAGGCCCTGGTTGCCTATTCATTCTGATATTCGTGATATACGTGTGGCTAATAAATGCCGCTAACTGTTAGCCAAAACGCGATAGTTTTATGCATTTAATTCTAGATAAATCCAACTGCAAGGGCAATCATTTGCATTATTGTGCCAGTCAACGACAATGCCAACAATAATTACAACAACAACAACGATAGAGCCGACGCTGCGCTGGCAATGGTGATGCAAGTTTCGTACCAGTTACGAAATGCGTCACGACATACTCTTCCAACCACCAACCACATGGTTTTTGCGCATGCGTGCGATTTCCACTGGCTTAAGCGTAATTAGCGCTGACCGATTCTGTTTTGTTGTTGTTGTTGTTTTTGTTGCTTTGTTTTCGCCTAAGTTTTATTTCAACGTTAATCTTCAACGTGATCGCCTTGTCGTAGAAACACTCAACAGCGTCATCAACGTAGATATTAAAGCCAACGTCGTCGCCGTCGACGTCGTCGTCGTCATCTTTGTCATCTTCGTCGTTTTCATGATGTTCTTCGTTTTCATTGTCGTTGTCGAAGTTGATGCTGCGCTGCTGTAGTTTGCCGTGTCATTGCCTGCTGCTGGCGAGTTGTTATATGCGACAGTTGTTTAGTATTTTCTGCATATAGGGTTTTCGTTTCTGTTTTTACGTCAGCGGATTAAATGCGTCACATATTCAATTCTTGCATGTCTCGCAGTTTCGTTTTCCTAATGAGCCCAAGAAGCGACCGTCGCTGACTGTTTACACAACTGGGCGCCAGACGGGATTAACGCTAAACGCTGTTGCGGCGTGCATAGGCCAGACCGACACGCTTGCGTCGATTGTCACTTGTCGTCGAGAACACTTGTCATGCAGCTAAGCCGGGCAAAGCCACAAAACAAGTGACATGAGTCAGGATTTGTGTATTATCACGTTTAATTAGTGAGAAAAATGAATTTTCGTTTTGAGTACAGCGCATTTAAGAAACCGTTTTTCAATGGAAGCGTAAATACTTACATAGTTTAAACCAGCAATTTTGGTCAGATTCCACACACTACAGATGAATAATAGTTGTGCAAACATATACGCGGAGATGACACCAGCAGAATAAAATATATATAAACAACAATTTGCTCTTGGCATTTTTTATCAATTACGTGTGGTTTGCAAAGTACGCGGTTTACTTAAGATTAGATTGTAGACTAAGTGAACTGTATAATATAATCGGCATCATTGTATATTTATTTTACATTTATCAATCTAGGACAGCAATGGGTATGCCTGGCGGCGCGGTTTGTGAGCTTTTGATCCTTTTTGCATAACCAAATTTCAATTACGAATGCTTAGGGGCTGCATCTCCCAAAAAATTCTCATTTATAACCCACATATTTAATTTGTACGTATAAGGAACTCAACAGAAGAGTATGTAGAGTGTAAGTTAACATTTATAACAACACACAAGTCATTTAATTTCCTCACGTACAATGGAGTAAAACTGTTCGAGAAAACAGATAAAGGTCCTTACCTTTTCATTTAGCTATATATAATATAATCAAGATTAGTTTAAGAAAACTTTGTTCAAGGTACTCGTTCCTATGAAAAGTTAATTATAGTTTTTGTCATGGCATTTATGCTCATTGAAACATATGTCATTTGCAGTTCATTATAAATTTATTTAATTTCTGCTTTCTTAAGCCTCAAAAATTCTATATCTTCAACCGATCTATTGATCACTTTAGCGTATGCGGGATTTCTCATGCTCATCAAATTCATTTCATTTGTCTCGAAATTATGTTCGATTGAATTGATTGTTCAGACTTTCTAGTGACTACGATTATGCATACTTTCTAAACATTAGCACGTGAGTATTTTTGGATACTGAAAATCGCATTGTCTGTAATACTAAGAAGTGAAACCACGGGGAAAATACGGGGATTCAATAAAACTTTTTTTTTTTCATGGCAATTGTTGCAACAAATATTGATTTAGCAAACGGAACTTTTTTGTTTATTATAACTGCGCACTTGAGGATTCAGAAAAAATTTTCCATGTTACTTTATTAAAGACGAAGGTTGTCATTATATGGTTTTTTTTTTTTTTGTTTTTTGTTATTGCACGATGGTAATTTATACTTTATTAAAGGCAATTTAAAAATATAAAAAAAGAAAAACAAAAAACAAAAAACGTACTAATGCATGAATCAACACTTTTTTGAGGTGCTTCCATGAAAGTGGTGTTTTATCAAAATTTCTAAACTCATGGCAAACGCCCAACTGGGATAATTGACGTCATCTGCGCCTCTTGATAAACGATGTTCACAGCAATTGCCTGCACACGGTCTACGGCGTGGCATCGTATAATCATGTCACTGTCGTGTCGTGCTCTGTGTGATATGTGTGATATGTGTGTAGTGGCTGGCTTCAGCGTCAATACTTTGCATAAAACGTGATTACACAGCACGCGTTTTATCGAAGGGGAAAGCCCACCTCTCACACTCAAGAAGAACGCCAGCAACTGTTCGCTTGATGCTGTGTGTTGGCTGAGAAATTTTTTATATTTTGTTGTTTTTTTTTTTTTTTTGCGTTCACCTATAATTTGCTGCTGTTGTTGCTTAATTTTTTTTTTTTGTTTTATTTTATATTTTTACAGCAAAGCGTTAACAATGGCCTTGAACGTTGCTGGTTCAAGTTCGCGCCATGCACATCACAAAAAAAAAAAAAAAATAACCAGCAGCAATAACAACGAAAAAAGCGCGAACAATAACAACATCAGCAGCAACAACAACAACAAGAATCGCAGCAGAAGTAGCAATAAGCAAACAAAGCTGCGTGTCTGTGAATGCTTACAGAGTCCGCTTAGCTTTCCCCCATACACCCGCATCAATTTCGCTTAGCCAATCGATCAGTGCTGCTCCAAGCGCGTGTGCCTCTGAGCGAGCGTTTTGTTAACAGCGTGAACGAACGTTGTTCCTCCACCCTACCCCCAGTTTCAGCCTCGGCCTCAGTCGCAGCAGCAGCGCACACGCTTAACAGTTCCGGCTGTCTGTAAGGCAGACAGGCAGACAGGCGGCGCACACATTTTGATTTTTCGTTTTTCGTTTTTGTTTTCAATTTAATTTATATATATGTATTTTGTCGTTATTGTTGTTGTTGTATGTTGTAGTGCATAAGTGGCAGTGCCTAGTGGGTCTGTCAGTCAGTCTGTTGATTGCGGCTAGCCCCATACTTGCCCAATCCCTCGTGCCGTCAACAACACGCACGCTTATTGTTTGTTTATTTGTATTTTTTTTTTGTTTTTTGTGTAATTTTTTTGGTTTTTTTTAATTTATTTTTATTTTTTAATGTCTGTCTCCCTTAGCGCGTTTGATTGTGAGACGAGCCAGCTTGACTTATTTACGATGTACTGATATTTAGAAACAAAACAAAAATATAAATAAATTAAGTATACGACGCGTGCAGCTCTGATTTCATGCATTCATTTCGTAAATTTTGCGGATTAGAATAAATTATACGAATTAATCTGACGTTCCAGGTTTTTGGAATTCGCAAATTTTAAGCAATTTTTTAATGCAGTATAGGCTTTAAGCCTCATTTACGTCAAACTTCACTTATACAAAATTAGAAATGTAAAAATAAAAATCAAAACCAGTTAATAAAGACAATCCAGTATACTGCAAATATAAAGATATATTACTTATGATAGATTGGCTTATATGCACAAATAATAAATAATCTTTAGCAAATAAAAAATGAATTAAAATTTTATATGGTACACTTAAACTGCAAAATCCAACTTGTATTGTAGTACTTACTTCTGATATGATAAACAAAAAACCATTTTGTATGGTAACAAATAATAAGAAACCATTCAATATTTTTTTGTTTGTTTAAATTCAAATTTGAAAAGTCATCATTACTGCTAAATAATAAAAGGAAATGAGAATCCCCTTTTGATACTTTACAAAAACGTATTCTACACTAAAGACACCTTCACTACGGTATTTCGTAGTGTTTTTTAATTTTTTTAAAACTGTGACGTATACACATTTAATTAGCATAAATTCCAGCATACAATTCTTTGGCAGAAATTATGTAAAGTACTACGGGGATTCTTTTTTTTTATTATTTTTTTTCATTATTTTTTTTTTTTCATTTTTTGTTTAATAAATTTACATATTCCAGCACTTCAGCTACTGAATAATGTCCATTTTAAGGCTAATATTCATATTTGAATAGAATTTTGTCACATAGAGTTGTAGGGTACTAAATGCGTTGTCGCATCAACTGTTGAATGCGATAAATAAGATATACAAAAACAATAATTTGAAGATGCAACAAATGGTTCAATGTACCTAAAAAACCAATTTGCCAATCTAACGACCTTGCTAGACCTTGAACATTCAACTCAATCGCACTAACACAGGCCATCGCTGTCTAACTTTCTAACGTCGAGTTTCGCTGTAACTTGTTTCGCTGCGTCTCGCTCGTTAACTCGTTTGCGAATTCGCCCAATTTTTTATTTAAGTGCTAATGGGCGAGACACAGTCGAAACGCAACAAATTTCAATTGCAATGGGCGCGTCTCATTAAAACGCGCAATTAAACTGTCTTTCTGCTATAAGCAAATTAATGTTTTTTTTTTTTGTTTATTTTTTTTTTTTGTTTTTTTTTTTGCAGGGGTATTTCATTAAAATTTTATTTTCATTAATTATATTTGATTTTCTTGTTGTTGCTGTCTGCTGTCTGCGCTTAGCCACTTTTTTCTCATTTGTTTACTTTGCTCGTGTCGTTCGTTTTGCTATTATTGTTGTTGTTGTTGTTGCTGCCGTGACTTTTGTTGCTACCGTTTAATTTATTTCAAAACGCTTTCAGTTATTTTGACTGATTTACGTGGAATTCCAAATGTGTCACCTTAGGCGGTCTTTCTGCGTATCCATGTATTTTTTTGGCAGACAGTTCGCCATGTGTCTGATATTTAACTATTTTTGTTTGTTTTCAAGAAATAGCAATCTAACTACTTTTATGTTTTTTTTTTATTATTATTTATAAATATCTTTAAGCCTTTGCTGTCGTCTTAAACATAATAATTATGATACAACAAAGGCAAGGTGACTTTTTTTAAGTGTTTTTTTTTTCCAATTTGGTTTTTGTTTTCTTGTGAGTTTTAGCTTTCTGGGCGCAAATTTGTAATGCAAATTTGTTTATTTCGCACGCACGTCGACGTCTGACTTCGGTATTTTTCGGTTATACAAATGCCATTTTTTTATATTTGCTTTTGTTCGTTGGTTTCTATGACGCTTTGTAGTTTTTAGGAATGCTTTGCCTATTTGTGTTTAGAAATACGAAGTATTAATTAACAACAACTTGACTTCAGGCACGCTTTTGCATTTTACATTTATATATATATGTACACACACACACATACACATGCCTACATATGAAAAAAAGTATTTTTAAATAATTGCACCGAAAAAAACCAAAAAAAAGAAAAAAACTTAAAAAAAAGGCATACCGGAACAATGGTGTCTGAGGTGTTGTCTTTGTTAGTATTTTCTTTGCGATTTTATAGCTTCGTTTGTTTTTTGTTTCTAGTATTTTCTTTTCATTTTTTGTTTACTCTTCGTCTACAATTGGCATAAATTTGACTTCGTGACTGTAAGCAGTGAAGCCGCGTGCATTTCACACCGCGTGACAAAAGGGGCTGAGTCTTATTTCTGATTTCGTTAGCACATATGTATGTGCATACATATGTAGATCATTTAGCCAAAACGTTTTACATTATATAAAAAGGCTGACTCACAAAAGTCTTAGAAAAACCAAATCATGCGTTATAATATTTAAAATAGATACCTAAAGCAGAGCAGCGCACGAAATTAACATTAAGCAGGATGAATCGAGAATGCTTATCTCACCAAGTTCTGATAACAAAAAAAAAAAAATTTTAATGTCACTTTTTTAATTTAAGTTTATTTTGTTAACTAAAATAGAGACAACATTTGAATTAAATTTTTAGGCACGCAATTGAAATGCAAATGACTAATGTAAATCTAATATGTAAACGAAACTAAGCTATTCAATATTTTAGACATTAAATACATAGAATCGTTTCAAACATTTACACATCCCTAGAACTTTGCATGAGATTCGACACGTGTGTCTCGAATTCAAGTCTAAGTTATGTGTTTTGTTTGTGGAACGTTTTAAGGGTCTTTCAAACAAGGTTAAGCTTTACACAATGCTGCTCTGCAACAACGTTTCTCATTTTAATTCTCGTTTTTATTTTCATTATGTTAATAATTTTTTAATAATAAAAACCAAGATTTAATTAAAATATAATACAGATTACAAATGTGTTTTATTTTATTTATTTAAATTGGCCACGTGTTTTACGACTTGTAAACAAATCTGTAAATTAGCATGTAAAAGTACTTAGCTCTAAGCAAAGAATGTGTGTTTTGATTTATCATATTTAACACCTCCTAACAGCGAGTAAGCCTCAAATATGGCCAGCATAAAGCATAGCATAATCATCTTTAGTCATACAATACGTGTAAACACCTTATCAGTATTTATTGTTAAGGGTAAAAGGTATTGTTAAAGTGTATAGCCAATGAAGAAGGTCATTTTATTTCGGCTTCGTTGTAAAATCTTTTAACAGCTTTGCAAACGATTTCAGAACATTTAATAACTAATTATTGTAAAACATATTAAATTCCTTAAAATAATCGCTGCCTTTGATCGGTGGCGCAAAAACATACTTGTTTCAAAGCCTATTTTTATGCTCATAAATTGCCGGCATTGTTGAGATTAAAGCGAAATAAAAACAAATATAAATAAATATAAACAAAAACAACATGATTACAATAAGATTAAAGCTAATAAATATTTTTACACCAACGAGAAGTAGAAAAAAAAAAAAGAAAAAACCAGAATAAGCTAATTTTAAACTTTTCCGCATGCAATAAATTTCAAAGCATAATGCTATGTCGAGACACCGAATATAGCCGCCATATCTTATGCGATATGTCAACGTACTCGGACGCGACCTTTACTAACGACAACAATAACAATAACAACAAGAACAGCCATTACGGAAACTTACACACCTCATTATATGTTAATCTACACATTACAAAGGCAAATAGCATAACTCGATTGTTATACTAATCTCAACTATTGTAAATATAAGCACTTTAACACAGCAGACTACAACAATAGACTAAGCTATACAGTTATGTTATGTGTATTAAATACCTGATAAGACTTTTATGTTATATCTTAATTAGCCAAGAAACTTTCCATTGTTTTACTGTAGCTGTAGCTTTTTAGCTTATTTTTAAGTTTAGCCAGTTCTATTTTAGGTGTAACGCAGCGACCTTGCGCTATTTTTAAACACCCCATTGGCATAAGCGGCGTCATGTGACAAAAGTGTTTTTCCCGATTGCCAGGCACAACAACGACCTAAGACAATTTACGCATTAAGTTAAAAAAAAGCTTAGCAAATACTAGAAAAGGTTTTTATGACAAAAGCGAAAGCAAAAGAAAAAAAATAGAAAAAAAAAAAAACCAAAAAATAAATAATAATTAAGTAAAAGAAAATAAAACCGCACTGATAATTGGCACGTAGACCTTGACAACTGCGTAACAAATCGAGCGTCTACGTGCGCTGCAGAATTTCACAAACCCATATTTTCATTTCATATGTGTACAGACCCGTAGCACAGTCATACAAACAAACGGATGGCCACACAGACCACCCCGTGTGTGTGTGTGTGTGTGTATATATATTTTTTAGTTTTTTTTTTTTTTTTCATTTCAATTGTTTTCAGATAAAGCAGTTTTTTCATGCCATATCATATATACTGGCCTTTTCTTATCAATTTCTCGCGACATGTGTCCGCATTGAAGTCGTTTGTCATGACTGTCTTTTTGCCTTTATCAACAGCCACAATGTCGTCGCCATCGTCGTCGCTGGTGTCATTGGCGTCGTCGTCATGCACACATACACACACACACGCAAACATGCAGACACGCAAACACACACATACATACATACGCGCGTCTTTGCCTCTGCGCATTTGAACAAAGTTCACTGGCAACGCACGTCATCGTTGAGTAATGACGTACCTTTCTATAAATTTCTAAAATGATTTGTCAAAAAGCACAGAAACATGATTTTATTGTATTTTACATCGCCTGATCGGCACATGGCAACTTTATTTCGCAACACCTGATTAAAGCGTGACTCATGTGTATTTGTATTTGTTTTTATACAATATTTGTATTTGTACGAGTATCTGTTAGTTAGTTAGTTGATTTTTTTATTGCCTTGTTTGCTTATTTTTTTTTTTTTATTATTTATTATTCAGTTGCTCTTCTGTCATTTTCATTCTGTGTATCTGTAGGCAGGTCATTAATTATAAATTATTGTAATCATTTTAAATATGCACACCGGCCTTTTTTCTGCGTAACTCAATTAAACAAAAACTTCATTAAAAATCAAATGCAATCAAGAAAAATAAATACTGTTAACCAGTTTGCGTACGTGGCATGAGCTCATCTAATTGTATCCGTCAACGTCCGTTTCCATTTTCTGATTAGTAATGTGGGAAAAAATCATTTTCAAATTAAAAGTAATACTGCGGCCGACCGGCATAATTGAAGCTCATAACTTTAGTATTTTATTTATAATAGCATAAAGTAACGTTTTCTTTTTTCCTTCTATGATTTGCCATTTTTGTTTAAATGTCGAGAGTATGAAAAAAATATTTCATTACATAAAAATCTCAAATGGACAATACGTAGACAAAATCAAAAAATGTAAGAAAAATTTAATACGAAATATATAACTTATGTAACAAGTCGATAAACATAAAACATTGTAGACTTAGATGAGTGCCGACAAACCATGAAGAACAAAGCAGTATTGGTCGAAACTGTGGAAACAATGTGAAGATGAACTGCTGTAAAAAAAATTGTTTAATGCTACTTTAAATATTAATTAATCATTATTGAGTTAGTTAAACCATTACAGAAACTAAAAAATTCTATTTTACATTAAAAAAATGCCAAACATTTTTGTTGAATTATATCAGCGTCTCACGAATTTTAGCCTGAAGCTTATTTTATGAGGCGCTTAACACAGCAAGTTAGGGCAGCTGCAACGATTAAAAGTCACGCGTTGTACTATTCCAGATTTCACAAGCAAGTGATTCGGTAATCGAGCTATAATTATTAATTTTGAAGTGCTTGGCGTCATGACTCCTCACCTGATTCAGTATTTCAAAGTAAACGCACGCTTATGTTCAATATCCTACTTAGTCAGCCCATTCGAAAATAACAAAATTCCTCATGCTTCACTCCAGCAAATCAAACAAACTCTAACTGGTTTCTGACCAGTTCCATAAATGACGCTTCAAGTTATTTTAAAGTTATTTGTCACCTGGTCTGATTCCTAGACTGCATGAATTCTATTAAACTGTTGACTTCGTCAACGTTAGCGCCGTTAATTTTTTTTTTGTTTTAATTTTTTGTTTTTTCGCTTTGTTTTTGCATAATACCTCATTAATTCTAATTTGTGGCATTCGCCACACACACCTCCTGGCACGCTATAAGCCCAACGGCGAATCAGCTCCAATGACATGCAAAAATTAAAAATAATGCTAAACCAAAGGTGCTCCAATGGAATTCCCCAAAGAAAGCCACACAATAAAAGCAAATAAAAAAGAAACATTAAATTAAAAAGAAAGAAAAAAATTAACAAAAAAAATCAAATAAAAGCAAATTTGTACGCGTGTGCAAAGCTTAAGCGTTTGCGAATACAAAAGACGCCATTCATACATAGATATGAGATACGCGAACAAACTAACATACAAACAGATATACAAATACTAGATAATAAAATATACAGAAAAAAAAGCAAACTATAATAAACAAAAGCCACACAATAAGCTGGCAAGCGGCAAAACAAAAACCAGTTGAGAAAATAGCTGCCGCCGCCGTGAATTTGAGCTCGTGCTGTCGCCATAGCTTACGACTTTAATCAACACGCGCCGACATCGCAACAATTTTGTCATAGTTGTCATAGTCCACGCGACTGACACGAGAAAACAAATAAAATAAAATACAAAAATAAAAAAATTAAAATGGAAAAAAAAAACATATATACATATATAAATAAATCCGAATGCATGCAAATGCAACTCTTTAGAGATTGGAACAGATTGTAACGAATCGATATATTTGTGGATTCGGTACTTCTCGTATATGGCAGTCTGATGGTGTTTACGTTCATTTGCAAATGAGTCTTTATTCGCAGAATTCCCACCGACATTCTAATTTAATAATAAAAATCGTCTGTCTATCAATTTAAATTGTCTAATTTGTCTCTCAGGCATATACGCTAGTATGCACATGTCTGCCCATGGGTTCAGTCGTTGCTTGGTTCGTTCGTTGGAGGGTAGTGTGAAGTGAAGGAATTGTCGCTGTCGCTGTCGCTTGTTCACTTAATGCACGTTTGGCTTGTGCTGCTGTCGTTGGCGATGATGATGATGATGACGGTGATGATGACATTGTTGCTGTTGTTGTTGTTGTCGTAGATAATTACTATAATCAGCTAACGCGTGCAGGCACAGTGGGCTCATATAACTTAGTAGTTTTTTGCTTATTAACACAATGATTCACGGCTGTATCTAGGACACATATATATAATCGGATTTCTTGCGAACTAACAGCTGACGAGTAGCCAGCTTTTGACGTTGTGACTCATTTCTTAGCGGCTTAAATTACCAATGCGAAAAGCCTAGATTTATATCCCACGCTGAGCTTTTGTTGCTGTTGTCAGTATTTTTGCACATCTGTCTTCATAAAGCTCTTTAAACCGATGATTCATTAGGCAGCGGAAATCGCTAGCAATGCCTAGAAGGTGGCATTATTTTGCTCTTTGATAATGGTGCACCATACACCATAGAGCAGAAGTAATGATAGAGTTGGCTGATATAGCTTCAAATTTGAAAGAGCTCTACTTCCATTTTGCCAATTAGAATGTGAGTAACAAAAATTGCAGTTTCTTTTTCTAAATAGAAAAGAATCAATTGTGACCACAGTGCACTGTCACGACGTCAAGTGCGATGTGAAGGTGGATATGGCATAAATATAACGAACTACCAACGCACATGTCATTTGCGTTTGTTTTTAATGTTTGCACTCGTGCAGGTTTTCCCCTCTTCTTAATAGTTTTTCTTCTTTTTTTTTTCGTTTGTGCGCAACGATAAAATTCCTCATAAATCATGCATATTCTAGTAGATAAAAGTAAAATAAATTTAGTATATACAGTTTTTTGTTTTATTATACTTTATTAGATATTTACTGAATGAAGTTAATACGCTTTGATGTTAATTACTGCTGTCAGCGGCAGCTCAAATGCGAATTTGCTAGCAAACTCAACACGCTTCAACATAAACTAACCTTAACCTAAGCAGTGTCTGGGTTATTTTTTTTTTATTTTTAGTTTTTTTTCTTTTTTGCTTTTTTTGTTTTATTGTGATTTATTGACATCAGACCTTCTTATATTCAAAGCTACGAAAAAAAAAGAAAAACGAAAAAAATCGGAGGCCTTTTTCTAATAATTTTTTTTTAGCTTCTTCTGTGATTACGCGTTGACGAGGAGCAAAAAAAATGTAAAAAACTCGCTGAAGCAGCTGTTTGCGGCACGTTTTGGTCATTACACTCATTAACCAAACCAAACGTTATGTACACGTAAAGCGTACGTTTTTTCTCGCGAAACCTTAACCCAACAACAGCCATGCAATGAAAAAATATATAATGTAAAAATAAAATAAAATAAGAATGCAAGAAATATTACAAAACAAAAAACCTTACTTAAGACATCAACACTTTTTTGATGTTTTCTTCTCATTAGCTTGCATATGGTCAATGTGCTTGCATAACCCCAAAATGAACTTACGTGAGTTCTTACATAAGTTTATAAACTCGAATAACCTAAAAACTGCAAGAACAGCTGAGGTTCGACTGCAACGAATTTCATCAAATTTAAGCTTTTAATCTTGTTGGGTTGAAAAAAAAACCATAATAGTAAAATACATACCCTCACTCTTTTTTAAATTCAGATTTAAAAAAGGGTTTGCAGATGCCAAAATATATTCGCTTTAAGCTTATTTTAAACGAGCTGTAAAGCACTTAAAAGCCAAGTTAACCGAAGCAATATATTTATAGGGCACTACTATAATTGCTTATGTAAGGGATCAATAACATTAAAAAAAAAAACACGATTAAAAAAACACACAAAAGTAGAACTCAAGAAAAGCAGAAACAACTAACTTAATCTAGACAATGTTTAATGCAAATAAAAAAAAAAAACTAAAAAGTGCAAAGTCAAATCTTTACTTACATAAGCGCAGGTAAAACGCTTACGTAATTGTAAAAAAATATCGAACAGCAAACCATTAAGAGAAAAAAAAAAAAACGAAAGAAAGCCCAATAAAGTAAACAACAAACTTTTTAAACGAGTATAGAAAATAAGAAAAATACATCAAGCTGAAGCAAGGCAAGTGCTAGCCAAGACATCGTTGCGCATAAGCGCGTGTCACTTTTTGCTGACCGATCGTAGGCATGAAAAAGAAAGCACATGAGTGTTACATAAACTGGCAAATGACACTTCCACTTGAACAAACTGGCAATGTTGAAATTGCTGAAATACTTAACAAAAACAAAATGAAGGCATTAACATTGAATAAACAGATTGCTTATGCACGTAAGTACGCATGTGTGAAGAGTTAACGTATGCAAGTGCAAAAACTGATGAAAAGCGTGCATGCAACAAAAAAAAAACAACAAAAAAGAGAAAAAAAGAGAAAAAAAAGAGAGCACATATACAAAGTAATGAAATCGCTTTAAGATTATTCGGCACGTGCCGTTGTTGGCGAACATAAGATCGTCGACTCGCGAAATAAATGCAAAAAAAAAATAAAACAAAAAACAGAAAATTTAACGAAGAGCAGAGTAAACGGAAACTAGCGACGCTTTCGTTTGCCTACATATGGCAGCAAAACAATAGAATACAAACACAACAACAGGCGGCGGCGGCGTCGTCGATGGCGGCAATGATCAAGCGAACGTGCAATTGATCGCGAAATCGTTTTCGCAGTCACACAAGCCAAGCGAATGTTCGAATGTCGCAAAAAGCAATTGTGCCGTCTCGCATAGGAGTTGAATGGGGTTAAGAGCCTTAAATGTTTTGGTATTGTGGCGTTGTGGTGTGTGGGGTGTGTGTTGTTGTTGTTATTCTTTTTTGTGTTTTTGCACTTGTTAAGTTTAATTTGCCAAAAGAGAGACAACAACAAATAGTCTATTATCGCACACGAGCCAAATTGTTTGCCAAAAAAGCAATATGCTACCAAAAATAAATTAATGCGCCTGTTGCTTGGCTTCGATGCTGGCATGCGCCCATGATAAGGCAACACGGCGATAGGCTATGTACCCAAAGCCACAAAAAAAAAAAAAAAAACACAGTAGAAACAATATTTTTCATTTAATTTGCGGTTCTACTGTCTGCCACTCTGGTAGCGTCTTTCTTTCTTTCTCTCGAACATGCTCGCTTTATGATCCAATGAAACAAATGAATCGCACACATCACACCGAAGACTCATGTTAGGAAAAAAGAAAAAATATTAGGCTCGATCATTTCAGATCAAAGTGCAATATATATTTCACTGTGCTGACGCACATCGGGATGAGACCAAAAAGGTCATCAACAACGTTGACTTAAGTGCTTAGAGCTAATTGTGCAAGTCGCGCTCGTGCCGCTAATTTAGAAAATTGTCCGGCATCGTACACAGGCAATCAACAGTTCAGTCTAGCAGGCGCTCTAAGTATGCACAGCGGACGGACGTACCGGCTTCAAATTATTTGAGTCAGCCTGCAGCTGGCTGCTCCACATATAGGATGTATACTTAGTATTGTGCTGGACATTGTACATTACGCCGTTGCTACAGATAACGCATTTGTGCTGGGCATAACCGCATAATCAAAGGGCAAGTCGGCGCTTAATGTGGATTCGCACACGAGCACGTATACACGCTTATACATTATATACACTACATACGTCAACTTATAGAAACTAAAAGTAATACACAATATTAATGTATGACTATGCATTTAATGGTACGTTCTGCGATAATTTTGACGAATAAAAATTTCATTTAAATATGAAACTGTTGCCAATTATCGTGTGATTAATGCAGTTCCGGGTGGGAAAAAAATATGATCAAGTACGTTAAATATTCCCAAACGGAAACGGGACTAAAGCAAATGCTTCTTGGTTATGATTTAGCAGGGAATTTCATGGCTGGGAAAATATTTTTTATAAGGTTTGCGATTCGAAAAAAAATGCTTTATGTTCTTTTTTTTTTTTTTTTTTGTTGCTTTGTTTTATATCAGCAAAAGTCTTGTCCTTTTGTTTATTTTTTTTTTAATTTTTGTTTTGATTTTTATGTTATTATCTGACCATAAGCCAGACAGTTAAGAAATGGAACAGATAGCTTTCCTTTGAAATGCAAGTACCAGTTGTCGTTCTGAAGAAATACAAGTAATTCAGCTCTTATTATTTTAATTTTTAATAATTTTTACAAAAATAATATTCGCAAAAACGGAAAAAAAATGATCTTATAGTAACCATCTGGCAGGTATGTTTAACTCTACTTTAAACTTTCGATAAGTGAGAACAGTTAATGTGAACTAGATATATTAAAATTTCTTTAAAAAGAAGCTAACAATTAAGTTTATGAAACTTGAATTCGTATGCCAAACAAATCGGCAAGCATATGTCTTACGTCTTCAACTTGTGCTCCCTAAGCTAGAAAACCGTTCAAAGTAAAATCATGATTCATATAGTAAGTTCTATTATCGTTTAAATGTGTCAAGGTTACAGAAAAATCTATTCAGAATGACTTATTTACCAAATGAGCAACTTTCTGTTTCTGTTAAATATTTGTTTTATACACTTTAGTTTGATTTCATAACAATTTTTGATATAAATTATTAAACTAAGTTTACCCTGTACTTGCCTCCGTCTGCTTTGCTCAAGTTTACGTGGAAACATTTATTTTGTTTTTCACATAGAACTTTTTCAACATTGTGTTCACACATATAAGTTCTTATCTTTCAGAACGTTTAGTTACACTTTTTAATTAAATTCTTAGTCACTAACAAACCCTTCACTACCGCAATTCACTCTCGCTTGGGTCAAGGTCAAAACGCAGTGGCGCATTTAAAAAAAAATTTTCATAATTTTTCACATTTGTCTAGCACATTAATTTATGATTTCAAATTTTCCAAGCAATCATAAAAATGAACAAAATATATGTCAATACACATGGTAAACTAAATTGTCATTTGCCGTGGAATTTGTTATTTTTTTTCTGATTTTTTTATTTTTTTTTTATTTTAGTGCTGCTAATTTAAATAGTTTTCTTAGTAAAAATACTCATAAATAATAAATTAAATTGAAAAATATGAAATATTATTGTATGGAAAATTATATATTTTGCGCAGTTCCGGTCAAATTTATTTACCAACTTAGATATAAAATATTTCTAGGCTCTCAAATATTTTTCCAGTTGAGCAAATTCAAGTGTTTGACAAATTTTGCCACAATGCTTTGGTAAACAATTTCGTAATTATTATTATTTTTATTTTCTATTTTCCATATGGTTTTGTTTTTTCTCAAATATGTTGTTAGTTAAATTGTCAGTGCTTATCAATTAACAGTTGCGGAAATACATTAAATTTACAATACGGAAAACTTTTACACGAACCAGCCCCAACTGGCTAACACTAAACAGCAAAAGCAACAGCAGCGGCAACTTGTGTTTACTTCAGTTTAGTGTAGTTGAGTTGAGATTTGCGGTAGTAACTGAATTATCAGCACTTGTCTGTT
The DNA here is from genome assembly GCA_037044495.1 of Stegana nigrithorax. Classification (NCBI taxonomy): domain Eukaryota; kingdom Metazoa; phylum Arthropoda; class Insecta; order Diptera; family Drosophilidae; genus Stegana; species Stegana nigrithorax. Next base: position 1,292,022 of record JBAMBQ010003328.1, read on the forward strand.
TTCGACGGTCTTTTCCTTTTTAGGCCGAAAAATACAAAAATGCGTAGAAATACTTTGAGAAAAATACTCGTAAATAAACGAATAATGCGATTCAGGTCACAATGTCAAACGGGTACAAGTTTTTATTATTTTTTTTTTGTTCTTGTCGCCAACAACGTCAAAGTTCTTTGAAGTGCTTAATAAAAAAAATACTCGGACTTGTTTCACAAACTTAATGAGGCAGTTTCTATTTTTTGTTTTTAGGATTATCGTCTTTTTGTTTACCAAACTGCCAATAAACGATGATAAGATAGAATCAAACTGGCTTCCTATTTTTAGTAAAATTGAGTGCCACTTTTATTAGTTAATGACTGCTTAGAGTGTTAATTTTGGCGTCACCTTTTAAAGGTTGACATTTTTTTATGGAACTAAGTTATATATTTTTTCATCGTAGACAATCCATAAAATGTTATATATAACAGAATTGAGCTTTAGTCAAAGACGCAAAATGCTAATTAGTCGAAAAAAAAAACAAAACAAAACAAAAGAAAAACAAAAAGAAATGCAGCTGAATATTTTTTCTGTATACGAAGGTACATATCAATTAGAACTTTTAATAGTTACTGCCTCCATAAGTCAGAGATAGACAGTTTAACACTGATGTGCAAGAGACGGGACTCGAACCCTGTTGGTGGGCTGCTGCCTAATATACTCCTCATATGAAGTGATTTCCTACATAAAATACAGATATAGGGGATAAAATAATTTACAAAAAATGCTGTTTTGAATATTGACATTTAATTATTACTTTAATATTTGTAATGCCAATTATAATATATTCATCATCAGCAATATTGTAGAGCATCGATGCATCCCAAGGCAGCACAAAGCAACATCTGGCAGAGCACTAGCACTAACTAGAAGCGCTTAATCCTAATTCGATGTAAATGTATAAAGCCAAATAAACCTTAGTATTCAAAACAAAGATAACTTTCAAAACCTTACAAAAATATTGTGCTAATAGCTGGCTTCTCATTGCTTACCTGAATCACCTCTACTGTGACAGTAAACCACCTGCATGATATATTTTTAAAAATATTAAATTATATATGAGCTCATAAACTTAAGACATACAACTCTTTTAAAAAAAAAAACTGCAATCGCAGCCATAGTCATAGTCATAAAAAGCAAACTGTGTCAACAACATTTCTCCTACATAAAAATTGTGCAAGTCCCGATTGTAATTTCAGATACACCTGAGCACTGATATACGAATATATAATATATGTCGGTATATATATCTATAATTTCCAGAAATTACTATAAGTACTAGATTGCGCAGGAGTGTGACTCGTTTGTCTTGGCTTATCGTGGGATCCGACAAGGAAAAAGAAGAAACTCGTGCTCATAACTTCATTTGAACGTCGACGTGTGTATGTCCCGCCATGTCGGGGATGTGAGTGCATGGCGCATGCGATTTCTGCTGATATCATTTAAAAGCAAAAAAAGAAAATATCATAAAAAAAAACATATAAATAAACGTTTTTATCTAGGTACTACTTTTGCGTGTGCCACTGCGAACGCGTATTTCTTATGTTCATAACATTTTTTTTTACGTTTTTACGTTTCAGTTGTTGTTTTCTTCCCGTTTTATTTTTACACTTAGCACACAGCAATGAACTGTTGTTGAAAAAAAATTTTCCATGAATTGTTGTTCGTTTGCTGCTTGTTTGTTTGTTTGTTTGAGTATGCTCAGTTATTTTTTTTTTTTATTTTTAATATTTTTATCAATAATAATAATAATTATTTTGTTGTGCGCTTCTTATCACCTGCTGCGGCAGCGGCAGCAACAGCCGCAACAACAATGGCTCACGCACAACCCGACAACCGCGACCGACGTGGCGTCTAAAGCCACAACAACACTAATCAGTAACGACGACAACAACAGCAACAAAACGGTCGTGTGACACACACAGCGTCACATGTGCGCGCACACACGTAGGCACGGCCCCCAGAGTACCGACTCTGGCCCCGGCATCAAGCTCGCTGGGGCATTTATTATCAGCGCGCGACTGTATGCTGGTCTGTCTATCGCTCTGTCTGTCTGTCCTTATGTCGGCCAGTCTGTGTTAAGGCATATGCTCCCGGTATTGAACGTTGTCTACATGGAAAATACTAGCAACTACCGAAGAAAATACATTGAGAAGATCTGCTCTTATGTCATAAGCAATATTTTACTGCAATTAGTTGATTTAGCTATAGTTTTTGAACTGCCTTAGCCCCAGCATTGCATAAAAAGCCGATCAACATTTCCAGTTTCATTTGCTCTGTGTAGCAGATCATGCGTTCAGCAAGGTCTTTGTTGTTACTATGTAAGCCTGTAGCTTTACTTAGTTTGCTGTAAATATGCCGCTACACTTGTCTCGTGTCTAATGCGGCAACTATAATAATAATAATAATAATATATAAACAACTATAACAACAATAACAGTTGAATCGCACGTTCTTATCGCAAATGGCAACAAGCTCCAAAAATTCCGTTAAAAAATACTTGTCGGTGATTTGTAAAGTAAAATGTGGTTATTGTTATTGTTGATGTTGCTGTTGCTTTCTTAATATTCGGGTGTCTACGTGATTCTATGAAAGCACTCGCACTTACAAGTGACTGCAGGGTACGGTGAAAAACACTTGACGAGACTTTGATAAGAATTTGGTTATTTGTTTTATATTTACAACGCTCAGGGTCGCTTGTAGGCGCTTAATTCAATTATTTGTTGTTTTCCTACAGTTTCCTCACGTTGTCAGTTCTAAAGCAAAACACTACAATAACAAAAATTAAAAAAAAAAGCAAACAAATAGCTTGTGTCTATTTTAGGTTTTAGTAAATGTTTAATCAAGGTTAGGAATATATTACACTTTTTTTTTTTTAATTCCTTAACACTTACCTAAGAGTTTTTTATGAAGTCTAAAAATAAATATATGAAATTACCTAAATTGACATTAACACTTAGATGTGTCTATAAAAAGAATATTTTAATGGAATCTTTTTGATTAAAACACACAATTACAGTAATTCATCTGCGTGGCTGGCTAAATGTGTGCTGAGTAATTCTGGCTCATACCTGGAGTAATTAAAGTTTCTTGTTCTTTAGTGTCTCATAAAAATATTAACATACAAGCCATAAAAAACAAAATGACGATTTATTTGTCATTGTTTTAGAATTTTTCGCTTATTCCTTGAAGTCATATTTTAAATTGTTATATATAGAAATGATAATGTATATTCTAGTTAAAGAATAAAGCGGATTGCTTTTAGCTAACAGGCTTCTCGTTTCACCCTCGCACCCTTTTTAGTTGTCCTCTGAACATATTTTGTATAAAGGCCCGTGTGTACTTGGGCTATCTTATTTTATATGTGACCACTTTGATTGCTACTCTGTGGGTTTCATTATGCGGCCTTCTTGCCTTTTAACTCGCTATTCTTGTAGCCGATGTATGTGAGACTCACAGTTATGAAACATTAATTACTTTGTTGTTTGTTTATATGCAAATTTTGCAAATAAATAAACAAATTATAATAACTTAAGTATGGCACATCATTTCCACATTCCTTAAACTTCAAATTATGCACATTATATTTAAATTTCTAATGGCTTGTTTTGGCATTATGCCAAAAGAAATATTGTTCGATTTATATGCAATATTGAAATGATCATAAAAATCGGCATTAAACTTGTTCATTTCTGTTCGAACCACATGGTGCCCCACTGTCGTACGCTTTACGATCGACATTAAAAAATATTTAGCAGCACACTAAATTAAAAGTTTACGCCTTTTCGTGCGACTGTTAGCAACGGAATTTGATTAAGTGCAAATTGGACATCCTGCATTTCGGGGTAATAAATCTGCTCCAGTTAGACACCCGTATGCGTTATAAAAACTTATTTGCGAATTTAATTGTATATTTTGCCAAAAACGTCACCTGCATATTTAAGTAGTACAACAGCGACGGACAGTAGTCAACAATACTGGAATACAAGTATTTCAAATAAAAAATAAAAAAAAAAAAACATAAAAATAAAAATAAAACAAAAATATAAAGGTGAGCCTTGTACGCGCATATACAACAAACTGTGCTGTGAGTTGTTTGTGGCTTTATTATCGCGTGAATTGTAAAAACATAACAGCAGAATATTGCAAACTTGTTTTTCTTTTTTGTTTTTTTAATTTTTACACATTTATGTGGCTGTCTCTACATTTTGTTTGAATAACATTTTGTTTTCAGTGTTCCTAATGAATGTTAAATATTTTTATCACTGGCGGCAGTTCTAAGCACGCGTCATGTGTGCCGTTGCTGAGCTTCTTTGTTTCATAGTTTTTTTTTATTATATATACTAAGTTATACATTGTTACTAATTTTTGGCGACCAGTGGCGACATTTGCGTCACGCGTTTTGACTTATGCCGAAGCTGGTTTTAAGCTTAATTTTTTTTTTGTTTCTTAGAATACATACCAAACACTTTTTTTTTTACTGTTTATTTATATATTTATTTATATTTCTTATTTACTTTTTTCTGCATTATTATTCGTCTGAAGATATTTTGTATAAAAGTTTTTTGAATGGGGCCAAAAAACACATTAACACAGACGATCTGTTCAACTGCTGAAGGTTGGTTGCGCACGTTTTGCGCGTCACGCCCATTTTTTTACGCTTTTCGCGCTTGCTGTCATTAATTTTCTTATACTCATAGCGAAAAGCAAGCACGAATGTACGAGTGTAAGTGTGTGTGTATGTGTGTGTGTGCATATGTATATGTGTGTTTACTTTTATTGTCGATAAGGTTTTAGTTTTATTTTGCTGTTTTCGTTTTATTTTTTTTTGGTTTATTTTTTGCGCAATTTTATTAAGTTTGCAAATATTTGCACTGAACTTATTTGATTTATTGCAAAAAAACACTGCACTTGTCAGTCTATCAGGCAATCAGTCACTCAGTCAGTCAGCCAGCCAACGCTGTGGCAACATAAAACAGCTGGGCCGATTGTCAATATTGACACTAGAAAGGGAAACGCTGCACTGCGGGTATGCGCGGGTATGTGCGGATATGCGCGCGAGCGCGTGCGTAGTGTAGTGTATTTTTCCCCATCTTTTATTTGTTGTTTTGCCTTTTCTATTTCGACAGTTACTAGGCGGTGCTGTCATTGACGTTACTCATACGCCACGTTAGGTGTGAAATTGTATTTCTGATTATTATTTGATGATTCTGTCTATTTCTTCTTTAACTTTCTCTCTCTTTCTCACTTGCTGCTGTTTATTGTTGTTGTTGTTAGGCCATGTTGTTGTTTGTTTTGACTTGCTATTATTATCCGTTGGATGGTTTGTTTGTTATTCTGCATTAGCAAAGCGCTTAATTAGCGCGAAATTTGTCAGTTACAGAACATTGTGGATGCGTGTGTTAGACCCCTACGAAGTGTCAAAGTAAACACGAAGCCCTGTGCTGCTAGTTGAAAGTAGTTCACACCTTGCATATCTTGTGAGCAGCGTGTACTCCTGCCGCTGCCGTAGAAGCCCGGTGTGTACTCATATTAACTGCATTTTCACTTTAGCTAACGTATTTACTTTTCACATTTTGTTTAATTAGCGTTCAAAGTCAACTGCAGCACTTGCTCATTAAACAAACTTACATACATAGATATGAACATAGGTGTAGTTTGTTGTTAAATCGTTTTAGAATTATTTCATTAACATAAAAATGTAACTGAAAAATACTTTCAATGAATCATTCTTGATTGTTGATAGGCGAATTGGGTGCAACTGGCCAATGAACCGAAAAAATAATAATAATACTGCAATGGAGTGGCTATTGAGCTTTGGAGACTAAATTCACATATCATGGAGATCTCTCAATGTTGCTACGGGTTTTCCTCATTTTGAGAGTTGCCACTTCTTGGTTTTGTTAGCTAAAAAGTAGAGTGAGCATTAACTTAATATATAATATGGGTACAAATGCGAACTTTATTGCTGATATCACATATCGAGGGAAGTATTCTTTAGACCAAAACAGAAATCAATCTTAATTCAAAGATTGTTTAATAATAAACTTTCTGTGTCTATGTTTCGCAAAATCTCAATATGTGCGATATAGTCAAATAGATAGTCAAAACATTGCTGGGCTTGCACGTTCAGTTGACCATTATTTTGTGTTTCTTTTATTGGCATATAAGAGTGTCCATTCAACTTTGTCACGAACAAGTGCTCAGCTCATTAGCATAAATACACTGGGATTCGTATATCGACAAGGCTAAGCACAAAGTTTTCCTTATTGTGTTGTACTGTGCTGTGCTGGCTTTGTTTGTGCAACGTGTGCGTTCGAAGCATGTCTTTATATCTGTTGTCTGCGTGTCTGCGTGTCAGTCTGTCTGCTGTTTGCACAACGTGCCAGCAGAAGGTATGTACACATTGTCAGCATTGCCCAAAAATAAACAACAACAAGAACAATAGCAGCAGCAGCAGCAACAGCAGCAGCAACAGCAACAGCAGCAGCAGACTGTGGCTGGTCGCTTGCGATTGGTTCATTGCGTAAATTGGCTTTTGCCCAATGTGCACGTCCGATTGGAGGCTGCTTGGCCGCTGCTTGGCTGCTGGACCGTGTGGCAGACACTGGCAACTTACTCGTATGTATACTCATTGGTGTGGCTGTAACTGATTTCGTTGTTGTTGTTGTTGTTGTTATTGCTGTTGTCGACTTTGTTGGTGGCAACAGCTGCGCGCATGCGTAAAAAATTGTGAAATTACTAAATTTGCATTTTCTCTTCTTGTTTTTTTTTTTTGTTTCACTTGGTTTTTGTTTTTTTCTTTTTTCAGTGCTTCTGCAGCTTGATTCGATATTCAATCGATGCATAATAATTATAGCATGTTGTGCAATTACCTTGCTGCGCTCGACTTGATCTGCATGAGTATGTGTAAATGTATGTGCATATGTATTTGCACATATGTATATATATACTTCCGTTTAATGACGTTAACTCAGTTAACACCCTTTGCCAGCGTCCAGTTTCGATTTCAGGTTAGTCGAGTAAATTTAATTACTTGGCACATGAAAAATGGCAAGCGTGTATATATTTTAATTTATTCTTTCATTTTTATTTTGCATTCGCGCAATGGCAGTCGGCTCAAGTGTAATTGCTTTCAGCATGAAATCCTCTGTTAAATATAGCTTAGGGCAGACAAAACAAGTGCAGCCCTTCAAAAATCGCTGACATGCGGAATTTTTACAATTTAAAAATGAAAAACAAATATACATATAAAGTTTACATTATGATCGATTTATTTTAATTCGAGAAAGCATAAAAAATTATAAGCACCACATAATTTGCGCTGTCAGTTATGTCTGTCTTCATTTTTTTTTTTTTTTTTTTTTTTTTACTGTCACAAGGTATTGACTGTCTGCCTCTTCTGTTTACTACATTAAAGCTCACACGCGATCTTTGATACACCCAATTCAGCCCAGCTGCTATTGATCTTTTGTTAAGTAAAGCAAATTGAAATAAGCCGACACCAACACTAACACCAAGATACGAAACAAATGAACTAAGTTTGCACATCTTGGAAGCCACCAAACCGGATACAAATGAAAATATTTGCTTAACTGTTATCATGAAATCGAACATTTGTACTAAATATCTATACTTTATTTATATTTAATTAAAAAAATATTAAATAAATAAATAAAACAATACAAAACAAAAGAAAGACAACAAAAAAAAAGGAAAGGCGGCAACAACATTCGAAAAACATCAGCAGCAGACCCGAAACACTGAAACGCAGTTGTCCGCTTTGTATAGCGCCATGTGCCGTTCCAGGTTGGCTGACATTTGCGGAACGCTTGTGTGTGCATGTTTATTAAATATTTAACAAAAAATGCAAATAATTCTTGTGTGTATTTCTAATAGTATCAATGAATATTTATAAAAGCCAAGCATTTGTGCATATATATACAGATGTCTAAAACAAAAAATTATATTATTGAAATACAAATACTGAAGACTGGCAATAATCCAGCCTTGACTAAGAGACTACTAATTTCATTTTAATTGTTTTGGTAGCCAATTTCGTTGACGTCAATTGATTTATATTAAAAATGAAACCCAAAGCCGGAATCCAGTGGCGGCACTTAATCTTATTGAAAGCTATTGCAAGCAGAATAAATGTATATCTTATGCATAAAATCCCATGTTTATATATCGACTTAGGAAAGCCGCAATTTCTAATCGACGGAAATCTTAAGAATACTTGCAGTTATAAACACTGACTCATACTGATCAACGGGTCAAGAGAAGAACTTTAGTGAATAAGCTTTACTCCATCAGTGATGCCAAAGATTAACAAATAATAAAACGCACTCTTCTTAAAGCGCATATAAAGGTTCGGACCACAATAATGTTGAAATTCAGGCGAAGACTGGCACAAAATATAAAATATTCTAAGAATGTTGTTAGCATATTGTAAGCAGTTTACTAAAATCCTTAAGGAGCTAAACTTGTCTTGAATTTAAAAAATTTGTGACTTTTTGAGAGTCTTTTTTTTAAGAATATAAAATAGTAAATGCAATTTAATTTTCATAATTACATAATAGAGTAATATTTAAAGAATATTGTGACTTAATTTCAATTAAATCGAAGCAAAGCTAACAAAGCTATAGCATTATAGCTGTGCGGCGCTCTTTTACCTGCAAAACTAGACCTCTCCCTTAATTCATAATTTAATTGAGACTAGAAACTCTGAACCATGCATAGCAAACTAGCCGAAGTGTCCAAAAGCATGTGATTTTTTTTTAATGTTTTATTTAACTAACTAATTCAAAATAGTAAAATAATTATCCCTTACTTGTTAGCAGCCATTTCTGTGCATTTGAAACTTCATAAACTATCTGACCTACAACACGAAAATTCTCAAAGAATATTAATATGTACGTAAGTGTCTGTTGTTTAGCATCTGATTTAATGGCAGCCTGTACGCATACTTAAGTATGCCGAAGTAAGTTATTCAAATGCGAGTATGCTTAATTCAAGAGTCGGTCTGGTTTTGTTTGTCAAATTTAATAGCGCTTTGAGAACCGTGACGCCTCATGTGTCCCCGCGTTAATACATTATTTACACGATGACATTTTTTTTTTTTTTTTAATTTTGGTTTTATTTTTTACTGTCTTTATTATCGCACGAACGAGCGCTCGCTACGTTGTCGACATCTTCTTGATTTCATGATTTCATTCCATCCGTGACTAGCACTATGGAAAAAATGCTGCGGCTGTTGTCAACATGTAAACACAAACGTGGGTAAATTTCCATAGCGTCACAAACTTTATTTGTTTGTTTACTCGGTCAGACCTACACAGACAATCATTCGTGTGCTCGGACACACGTACACAGCAACCATGTATAGGAGGCTTCAGCTCGCCCAGCCGACATTTGCCGCACGCCACGCTTGATACATAATTATATTTATAGATCGATCGAAAGTTTATTTCTGATAGAGCTTATCAAGGTGTGTACACAGCCATATCGCACGTACGCTAAGTCGCCATAAAAACGCACAAAAATCGCACATTGCCAACGTGATACTTCGCGGCTGCTGCTGCTGCTCCTATCGCAAATGTCGCACGACAAATGTCGTACACTTCGTGCGTTACTACGTTTGCTCGTAGCTTGAGTATGCGCAGGTATCACGCGACCTTCATGTGCTGCGGCGCGTTCACGTGAAGCACACGTTGTGCGTCAATTGGAAAAAAGTCTGCTGACTGCCATCAGAATAAGGGGCCACTAAACAAACCCACGATATGAAGCTCTCAGTTGTCTTAGCTTAGTTTGATTAGCTGACTGCGGGTACTTGTCAGTTCAAGTATTTGAACTAGACAACGCGTCAGAGTAAGCAAACACTGCCAGCTGCTGCTTACTATGCCTGATTAAATGCATTTTACACATATGTATTTATGTAAGTAACACACAGACAATTTTTTGTTTTTAATAAAATAATTTTTTTTTTTTTTAATCTCAATTGTTTACATTAACGTACACCTGCCGCCGTCCCTTATTCGCTACCCTCGGCTTAGGAATAGCGCCTACAACAACAGAGACAACCACAGCAACAGCAACAGCAACAGCGACAGAGTCAGCGTCAGCTAATCAACAAATACTGTAGAAACGTGCGGCGCACCCCGCGCAGCAACAACAAGTCACGCTGCGGAAAATTTCATTATTAACAGTCACATGTTCAGCCCAGTTTATTTTATTTTATTTTTGTTTATGGGCTTCTTTTATTTATTCTTATTTGCTTATTTTTTTCATTTACTCTTTGGTATTGCTTGGAAAAATTATGCGACACGTTTCCGTTATACTCATATGTATACTCGTATGTATGTTTTATGATGGCGATGATTGATGGCACAGTAGTTGAACCAGTGGTTAATAATGGAATTTTAACCCATATGCACCTGCTGTGCCCGTTAGCTGACAGCCAATCAATCAATTATCAATATATTTTAAAATTTTTTGCATTGCAGAATATACATACGTAATAGTATTTCACTCTTTTTGTCTGGTCATGTGCGTCGGAAACTTGATTAAATTTCATATTTTTAAAGCATACATATAGGGGTTTGCGTTTAAAAACAAACTGCTAAGAAAAGTTTCGTTGCTGATTTCCCTATCAGTTGGGCTTTACTCAGAATAAAGTATTTTATTTTTCATAAGCAATTAAGTACTCTTTCTCATTAATTAAAAATGGTTTAGAAGATCACTTTTTTTGTAGAATTGGCACTTTTCTTTTCTATAAAAGCAACTGATCCCTCATCAATTTAAAAAACATTTTTGACAGGCATAAAGCCAACATAGAAATAGGAACATTTAGAAAAACACATTCAAATGGGATATAATTTGCTATTTGAAAATTCGTAGATGATTTTTTTAATCTTTTAGAACTCACATCATTTTTGTATTCAGATCGTTCCACTGTTAAAAAAAAAGAATTCTTTTCGCTGATCAATGCTACTCATCCACAAGTAATTTAAATAAGATTACAATAAGCCAGTCAATATCACAGCTTAAACCTAGATTTTTCTTCTTCAACCATTTTTCTCTAGCGATTTAGCCTTTAGAACGACAAAATCTTTTCTAACATAGCACAGTAAGCGAATTTTATTAGTAGTTATGTATATATATGAGTGCATTTTAAGCTCATAATAAAATATTTGATTGGCTTGATTTTATTTTGTACGCATACACCCCAGCCAAGATGGGTTAAGCAATCAAGGCGCTATTACGCTATAGTTTGCTGATTGCCGACATACAATTTACCCTGAGGCAAGCCTCAGCTACTATAAACGAGCTGTCGCCATGTTGACTATGGCGTTGCTGAGTGTGCCAAAGTACGCTGGAAAAGCCCAATGCGTTGCGTTCATGTTTTTACTCTTATTTTCATTTATATTTATATTTTTATTATCGTTGTGTCTAAGTTAGGCGTAGACTGCCATGCCAAGTTATCAATTATGTGCGTGATTTATGCATATCGAGTTCATAAATTGTGCTAAAGCGGTACAAACAATAAGTTGAAGCCGTTAATAGCCGCCACAAATTCCAATGAGAATTGACGCACGCGTTTAGCAATTAACCGATGGCCACGTCATGGGCAACGAGAAGCGAATACCAAAAATTTCAGTTAGCTGATGTCTTGGCAGCACTGCATCCTCTTTAAGGGTTTTTAATTAAATTTTACATGTTAACGTCGTCCTCGTCGCTGTCGTCACTGTCGTCGCCGACGTCACCGACGTCGTCTGTGTCAGCGGCGGCCGCTTCATTGTTTTTTAATTGTGATGTGTTAAAATTACTTGGAAAGTGTGAAATCGCACCTTCAACTCGACTTGACTTAATGCGGCGAAGGCAGACAGCGCCTGCAAAGTGGTTCGAACTGAACTCACCTGAACTAAACTGAACATTAAGTCCAGGGCAGCACAACGCAATTTACGATGCCAATTTTCACGCCCCACAGTTTCTTCTTTGAGATGCTGCAGCACATTTCGTAAAAACAGAAAGAAGAAAAACACAAAAGAAAAGGTAACAGAGGCATGCATTCGGTTCGGTTGGATTCTTTTATAGGAGCAGTATTGAGCAAGGTGTGCAAAATTAGTTTTATTTTCATAACCGAAAAAAAATCACTTTTAACGGCAAGTTGCTTTAATTGTTTTTTTTTTGTTTACTTTAATAAACAATGCTGCAGCATATTCCGTAAATTCGATGCTGTATCTTAAATTTCAAATGCAGTAAATATTGAAAGTATTCATGATTAAGCTTAAGCTTCAATTTGCAGATAAGATTAAGATCAGATCAAGATCGAATGAAATAATCGAATTATCCATATAAAGATCAGAATCAATTAGGCTATCAACCATTGCATTTTCATCCACTGCAACAAGCATTTGACCTTCAGCAAAACACTCCAAGACAGACAGAATAAGCCAAGTCCACTTAATGACAGACACGCTATATACAGTTATAGCTTTTTAGATTTCCACATTGCGAGGAACTATTCAATTTGCAATAATTTACAGAAAAATATTGAATTGAATAAATTTCAACATTACGAATAAAATAATCCAGAATTAAGCTGCATGTATTACAAATATATTTACAAATAACTGGGACTTTTCCGCATAATTGATATGCCCTATGGAAGATGATCAATCGTTGCATATAATTATCGCACTATAAATCATAGTCATGCAAATATAATCGAGTAAAATCCCAACGAAGTTTATTATTAATTGCAATTTACATTAACCAAGTTATGACCCACTCTCCAACGTGGCCTTTTCACTACTATTACTTATTGTCATATATAATAAGCCATTAGCCATTATTATGAAACACTTTAGTCATAAATGGCACAATCACTATACAATAGCCATGTTGCGTATACGCATCAATCGAACTAACCCAAAAACCCAAATCACTTAATCAATTAAGCCTAATGCAGAGGTTATCTTCATGATGTACATATATAAGCCATTAGCTTTCTCAGCCATTAAAATCGCATACGAAAAAAAAAATAGACAAACAAATAAATAATAATACTCAAAAAAGGGAAATAAGAATATTTTTGACATTTTTTCCCCGAATTGCTGCGATAAGCCACAACGAGTTAATGGTCCAACGTTGACGGCTATGTTCAAATTGATAAGACTGAACTAAAGCCTGAACCCGAGTAATTGCAGTAAACAATAAAAATATTTATTAAACTTGACCCAATTTAAGTGCAACCTTGACAAGCAAAAAACAATTTTTTTCATTCTGAGCGTTGTGATCTAACTAAAAGTGAAGAAGAAAACATTAACAAGGCAGCAAGCGATTAAGCAAAAAGCTGCCAAAGGTATTAGCAGAAAAAAAGCGTAAGAAGCAGAAGAAAAGCCTAAGCAATGCTTATGAAAACGCAAGATGCGCCACCAACGTTGTGCACTTTCCAAGCACAAAGAGGCAGCGTGAGGCAGCATGAGGCAGAGTGAGGCTAAGCGTATTCTGCACGCATGCGCACGCGCAACATTGTTGAAAGTTTGTTCGCACGCACGCACGCATGCACGCAAGCAGACAGCAGCAGACGGCAGCAACAACATCAGCAAACAATAAATAAATAATAATGTCAAGACAGCCATCGACAGTCGGACAGACATTTGCAGCAAGTGAAGGCAGCAGCAGAACTGCTTAGGATTGCAAACATTTGCTGCTGCTTTTGCTGTTGCCGCTTCTGCTGCTCCTGCTGTTGCTGCTGCTGCTGCTGCTGCTGTTACTGCCATGAATCCGAACACGCGCTGGGATTACTTGTAAACATTAGGCGCTGCAAATTTTTGCAGCCGTTGTCTTGTTCCCTGTGGTTTTTTTTTTCTTCAGTATGTGGCTCTCTTGCATTTTTATTTTTATTCAGCTTTTTTATTTTTAGTTTTTGTCTCGTTCGATTATTCGTTTGTTTGTTGTTCGTACGTTTATGCACTGATTGCCTACTCCCTTTGGTGGTCGGTCGGGCGCTGTCGGTGGCCCTTACGTGCAGATGCAAGCTTCCTGAATGCCTTCGACTGCCTGTGAGTGCCTTTGAGTGCGCCTTCGACAATTGCCCGCAAAGCTTACTCATTTCCATATAGACGAGGTAGCACGAAAGTAACCACGCTTCTGCGCTGCCAGCCCGACTGCCTGCCAAGCTACCGCCAACGTTGTCGTTTATGTTGTCGTTGTGTGGTAAATACACTGAGAAAATGACTCAACTTAAAACTCCCAAATATTGCTCGCAATAATTAAGCCATTAGCTAATTAGTATAAAAGGACACAAGTGATTCATGTTTTCTTTTTTTTCAATTTTCATTGACTCGACAGTTGTCACTATTAGTTTGGCCATAGAGCTGATACAGTAAAATGTAATTTAGTGTTCTGCCTTAAACTGAAAATTTTTCGAATGACCTTAGCAGCTCTTATAAGGTGACTGAAAAGACAAGCAACTTATTGCATTTGCGATGACACTATGGCATAATTAATAAGCACACTTTAATCGAACTCTTCAACACTTTCAAAAATAGGCGATTTCAAAATTAGAAATCAGGTGTCATAGGAAAAAATGGAGCAATATTTAGAATCTTTACTAAGAACCATAACTTACTGGCAGCCGAAAAGTCTGCTTTGGCACTTTAATTTCTCTGCATGCATGCGATGCCCGACGTAGATCAGCAGCAAATTTTGCCACCGTGTAAGCAAAACCAACAACGACAACAACAACTACAACAAAGACAGTAACAGCAGCAATGCCAAGCTATTGGTGATGTTGTTATTTTTGTTGTTGTTGTTGTTTTGCGATTGTTGTCGCTGCACAGTGCCGCACTTGCGCATCCGCACTCAATTACTATAATTTGCCTTCATTCATTCATTCAGGCTACTGATTGAATTTCAAATTGCTCAATTTTTGTGTGTGCGGCCGGCGTTGAGATTTTTTTCTTTTTTCGCGTTTCGTCTCCTTTTAGTTATTGTTTTTTTTTTTTTTTGGTGGGTATTAAGCGCATTTAACTGCCGAAAAAGCAAAGCGCCGAACGTAAGCGAAAATTATGTTATGCCTTGCAAAAGCAAACATATTTCTGCAGGCGGGCGCTGACGACAATGATGGCGATGATGGTGATGGCAAACAGCAAAGGCAAAGGCAAAGGCAGCCAAGCCAAATTTTGCCGATACGATCCCAAGCGACCACCATGTGCGAAGTGCGGCTGCATTTGGTTTTATATACACATGCATGGTACGTTTATATCAAGCGAGATACAATATCTGCACAATAATTAAACAGAAATATGTATCTACGCAACTTAGTTAAAGTGCTGTTTTTTTTTTTCTCCATTTTTATAAAGTTTATTTTTTGTTTATTTTTGGTTTTTTTGGTGCTTTTGGCAGGCATACTGCTCGATAAATTTTTGGGCGCCAGCACGCATTTCATTTCATTCATTTGCCGGATGTTATTAATTAATGCAAGCGGCCTGGAACCGATACAAGAAAAACATATTAAATGAGGACTGGCAGCAGTCGACGGACCAATTTAAGCTCAGGCGTTATAAGGAATTTCGCTTGTTAGAGCTCAGCTTAGCTCGGCCCTCAGCCCTCAGCCTCAGTTGTGTTTCCCGATACTATCAACAGCAACAGCCGCAGCAGCAGCAGAAGAGTCTCTCATCCTGCGCGAGCCGTCGCTTGTGTTAATCAGCTAACAAGCAACTCACGCGGCTGCATTTGACGTTTGCCGGAATCTCAGTAGGCACGTTTATGAAGTTGTTGCCCCAAGATGTTGCCGTCATCGTTCTTCGCTTCCTCTGTGCTCCTCAGTGCCTATTGCCAACATTGTTGGCGACGGTGGCGGCGGTTTGCCTTTGACGTGGTTTCATTTTTGTTTTCTTTACTTTTTTTTTCTTTTTTGTTTATTTTCTTATTTTATTTTTTTTTTTTAGCATTTGCATTTACATACGTGGCAGTGGCATATACCAGAAAATGAAAACCGACTATCTACACATGCATGTGTCGACCCAGCACCACGGCCAGACATGTCGAATATTTTGCATTGTGCAGACGCTTGCCATGCTGGACACTTATTTTTGCAGCCAGCAACCGGCAGCAAAGCCTTTGAAGCGCGCGAAAAGCAACCGCAAATGCAATATGTATTTTCACAGCTTGCAGCTAATTCTTGAGGTCTACTTCTCTCGTTATTCGTCTGCATGGAAAATATTTCGAGTGTGGGAATGAATATCATTGGCATGGATTGTTGAAATAGTTTTCAAACTTGTTTTCTTATGAGAGTGATGGTCTTCTATGCACTTATGGCTTCAGAACGTATGCTTGCGATGGTAAGCACGAGTACAAGTACAACTATAATGGATTTATGCATATGCATATTAATTAATGGACTTACCATATATTGCATTAGTTTGGAGTCTCTATTTTTAAAAAATACTCAAACCATTCTAAATTAGCATATTTCATTCATAAGTCATTTCATGTTATGGAGAAGGAATGGTCAACTTTTATATCTCTAAGTGAGAAGAAAAACAAGGATCATTGCAAAAGCGCGATCCTAGTCGACATAATTATTAAAAATGGCTAGCAAATGATCTAAAGGTTTTTATCCAAGCGTCTACTAAGTATATTAACTGCTCACAGAGTTTGAAACAGTAGCATTTTAAAAACTGGCAAAAATTGCCAACTTTTGAGACTTAACGCAGGATACATAAACCATTAAAGCATAAATTTATGAAGCCATCATTTCCGTGACTCAAATATAAAATCTTATGCTAATTACTTAGCATGCAAACCAATGCGGAACACCATGTGATCCAAATATAAAGTCAAACGAGTCCCATGCCATATCTTCGGAACTTGAAAAGAGTCAATATTAAAATATGCCAAGCGAGTGCACAGCAGCGTCACAGCACGTGGCAAGTGAACGCACTCCAACTGTAAGCTCGGCTGACTGAGGCTAGCCTAGCTTGGCTGCCTGACTGACTCACCAGTGGCTGGCTGACTGGATGGCTGACTGGCTGGTTGGCTGGTTGGCTTTCTGCTCAGCTGCTTGACTGTCTGCTTGGCTGCCTTGGCTGCGTGGCTGGCGTATTGGCACGCTTAGCTGATTTTCACATGACGTTGATTTGAGGCTCGTGCAGAAGTTTATCAGCGCACACGATCACGAGCAATAAAGCCAGCGTAAGGTACGAGCAACTGCTGCTTTGTATCATAATAGTATTGGCAATGGATCTGCTTGCCCGAACCCTAGACCAAAACTATAATAACAACAATAAAAACAGCAACAGCAACAGCGACTAAGCTCGCTAGCTGCGCGTGCAATAAATAAAACTCTAACTACAAACAATTTTTAAATATATTTTTACAACATTTAACACAAAGCGCGCAAGTAATTTTTTTATTTTAATTTTTTATGTTTTTTTCTTTTTTTACATTTTGGTTTTATACAACCGACAACATTGGCTTTTAAAATGTAGTGTTTTTTTTTTATGACTATTTGTTTCTTTTATTTCAATGCGCCCAGGCGAACGCTTTGTCAGCGATGCATGAAGGACGTACGCGCCACTTATTCAGCAGCTAAATTGGTAATTAGTTTGTTAAGTTTTTCTCTACTTGCTGCTCTTTTTTTCCATTCTGATTTTGCTTCTTTTTTTGTTTTTTTTTTTTTAATAATTTTTGATTGCGACGGAAAATTTTGTGTTTTGCAGCCTATTTTGTTGGAAAATTCCAATTTCTGTTTGAACGAATGAAAGTGCTAAATAGTTCAATGAAAAGTGTTAATTGTGTCTACGAAATTGATTATTTGACTTGGTAATTTTCAGTAAATTTGAGTAGAATTTTATAAATTAGCAGTGTGCTAGTTTATTGCCTGCTATTTAATTTGGCATTGATATGCGTATTATGGGGGGAATAAGTTACGAATTGCCAAACAAATCTAATACATTTGCCATTTTTTGCACAATTTTTATGAATCCCTTTTATTTTTGCATATTATATGGATCGGATCGAGCTTATGCTATTTAAAACAGACTCTTTCGCAGTTGGTTCAATACAAAATTACATACTTCCTGTTGTAATTAAATCAGCTACATTCTATTTTTATTTGTTATACAAATAAACAAAATGTTCTTCAACATTGAGTCATCATCAACATAGTCTTGTTGTTGTTGTTGTTATTTTCTATGCAATACTATAGGTTATCAACACTTTGACGCAAAAATCAACGAGCGTAGAATCGAAAAAAAGGCGAATCAGCGATGCGATTTGATGGATACTAAAATGACCGTAAAAAGGAATTAAGGTCTACAGACTCGCCAGCGTGCAAGAGTTGCAACTGAGTGAGTACTCGCGTATGTTGTGTGTGTTATCCAGTCAGCCAACCAAGCAAAAAAAAAAAACAAAACAAAAAAAAAACGCAAGCAGCCAGTCATCCAGTCAGTCATCCAGTCAGTCATTCAGTCAGTCAGTCGGTCTCACTCATGTGTAGTACATGATCACTGCCAGTGGCATGTGTCAGTTTAGAAAACACAAAAAGCGAAAATAAAAAATACAAAAAAAAAAAAAGAAATATGCATGAATAATGTTGAAAACACACAAAAATTCATACACAGGCATGTGTAGTCATACACTTATGAGCACTCGAAAAAAACAATAACCCTCAAAAAAAATTAATCAAAAAAAAGCGCGTAGCAGGCGGCAAAGATCCAACGACAGAACACAAATCACGCCTTTGACAGAGAGACAAACCGGGCGTTCAACAGACAGGCTGACTGGCCGCCAGAAGACAAGCGGACAGACAGACGTCACAGGCAGGCATCACAGCCAGCCACACAGACAGACAGACAAACGAATGGACGCATGGACAGGCGGAAAGACGGACAAGCACGCAGATAAGCATTCAGACAGTGCAAGGCAGCAAGAGGCCGCAGCAGCCGCAGCAGCAGCAAGCAAAAGTAAAAACAAACCGCAAAACTTAATTAGTGTCATGTTGCAGTAACAGCCAAGAGCAAGAACGCCAAAAGTAGCAAACGGAAATCGACACTGTAACGAATCCGAGGAGTCAGTCGGTCGCACAAGAGATCCAACTAATTTAGATAAACGAACTGAACGGAGTCACTGTCACAATCGCAGTCCCAATCCCAGTCGTCGTCTGCACGACCTGCCAATGCTGTCGACAGAGACAACAGGAGGCAAGAGACAGGTCATGTGATAGAGCGATTTGCAGCAAATCTGACTGATGACCCGCACACATTTACACACTCTCGCATTGAACGAAATACAAAACAACATGCATGTGAGTGAAACCAAACAATCAGACAAGTGAGTACTGCAAGTGTACAGACGAACGGACAAATGGACGGACGAGGCACACTACAAGCCGGCATCATCATCATACAACGTGTGAAGTCCATCAATCGTCGTCATCTACTCGTATATTATTGTTGCTCTTGCTCTTGCTCTGGCTGTTGTTGTTGCTATTTGTTGGTAGTTGGCTGTTGTCGTTGTTGCTGCTGCTATTGCTTATTACTCCGACTGCTGCTGCCTGGCAGCGTTTGCCGAGCCGGCGCACGTTCCGTGATTTGTACAACTCGACTACCTGCCGCGTTTTTTTTTTTCGTTTCTTTTTTTTTTTTTTGTTAAGCGGTACGCACGAGCCTCAACACTCTGTTGACGGTTGAAAATTTGACCGCCTGGGTGGTATGAATATGTACGTACATACCAGTACACACACATACACACACACACACACACACATTCATGTATGAGCGAGCCAACCATTTGAGTTTCGTTTTCGTTTTTATGTCGGCGTTAAGTTTTTATTTTTTCTTTTTTTCATTTTGGCGTTTTTGAACTCCCATGAAAATCATTTAACTGTCGTTGGACTCACACAGCGTCTGGCGGCGCACATTAATCATAGCCTGCGCTCGTGGCAGCTCTAAAATCATGGCATCTACTTCTGCGCAGGTAGAACATTTGCGAAAAGATGCTGCTGCGCCGCAAAAAAAAAAGTGAGTCGATTGAGTTCGCTATGCGCATTAAGCTAACTAATTATAGACTTTGCTTATGACGTTGCTAAAACTGGCAAATTGTTTGTTGCCACAATCCTGCGCAACACATAACACAGGCGCACTGGCAGGGCTGCTATGAGTTGCGAATGTGTCAAGTAAATCAGCGAAACCCGTGCATATGCTTATAGCAATAAATAACACGTTTGCTGCAAGCAAACTTATTTTATTTTATTTTTTTTTTTTATTTAATAAAAAAGCGTATTTTAGGCCAACTAAACTAATATGCCTAAGTCAAGTCCCTTTGTATGCGAAATTCGCACCTGAAGCTTTATTTTGCTACATGTTTTATATATGTAGCAGACATTTGCAGTAACCGAATTCTGTGTGGTCCTTGTGTTATTTTGGAGATGATACATATTATTTAAATGTTAGTCTAGCGATTCGAACTTAATCGTTAATCGGCACAAAAAAACACAACAATGAGAAGAACAACTGCAAATAAACAAAATATGCACAGACACAGAGGCGAGGCTTCGTGTCGAAACAGCGTTTGAGTATTTGTTTCATTGCTCATTGGCCACACATTTGCCTTCTTGCTTGTTTGCTCTCCTCGCGAGAGTCTACTCTCTGAGAAAGAGAGTCTTTTCCCTACAATCCCAGCAGAAAAACACCATCGTCGACGGACCACTGCATGGAGCTACGCTGTTAACTTTTCCAATTGGCAATCGTTTTTCGTTTAGCATTATGTTGTTGTTGTTTTTATTGCTCGTGCACGGGTTGGCTTTACATACGAGCGCATCAATTCAAAAAACGCAATTAGATCGGTCGGTTGCATTTCGATACATTTGGTTGCCTTACGCCGCACACGACTGACCGAGCTGGCAGCAACAACAACAACAGCAACAATAGCGGCATAAGCAGCTACCATCTTGTAGGCAAAAAGTGTGTTGCCAATCGGAACTGGCAGCGAACCAAACGCCAAAGCAAACAAAAACAAAAACAAACTTAAATTATATAAAATCAAAAGTGTGACCGCCACATACATACACACATACGTGTATACATACATACTTAAGCTACGTATAAGCATAATTGATGTTGCAGTTGTTATCGTACTTACTAATTACTGCGTAATTTACGTGTTTCATGGCGTGTATGCAGCCCACTGTGCGTGTTGCGCGCCAGCAGCTCACTGCGTGCCAGCACGAATTTTCATAATGACACTCGTTGTGTGTAGGAACAATACAAAATTTAAATCAAACATAAATTCGAGAACATTTAAAGTTTATTAATATTAATGCCATCATTTTGACGTAGAAGTGTGAACTGTTTAATCGAGTTAAGAAAAAACAAAACAAAAACAAACTCTCAAGCCTCTCATAGGCAAAACTCAACTGGTTAATGCCAAAACTTGCAATTTGAGTTCGCAAACAATTTTTTAAGAATGTCATTAAATGCAATAATACAATTGTTTAACATAAAATTACACCAACAGAAGATCGCTGCCAGCAATTTTGGCACATTTCAGTTGAGGGCAGGAGAAAAAAACTGTAAAGTGGCGCATATGTGCCAAGGCATGTAATTACAGAAATATGCCGGCTGTCCATGGAAACATTTTTGTCGACCTCATACTGATTTGGTTTTTGGGTTTTTGGTGAAGATTTTTGAAAAATCTGCAGCTAAGTGGTCACAGCGTACTTGAGATATTTTACTGACTAAAGGGTGATGCGGATTGCAGCCGCTTACTGTCTGCTAAAAGATTATTAAGTGGCTAAGGCATTTGTAGGCAATTATTTCAATGTAAGACCGTGTCGCAGCACTTGAAGAAATAATCCACTTGATTTCATGCACATGTATATGTATGTACACACATGCACACATATATCGATATGTAAGTTAAATTGACTGCTTCTGTGCTGATCCTCCTTCGTTCCCGCTGCCTGCATGCCAACGAGACAAGTGATCCGACAAAATTGTCATGTAATTTTCAGCAACACCAGAGTGATGAAAAAAAAAAAGAAAATGATATGACTGGCAGCTCCCAATTTGTGTCCAAATTGTTTGCTCGCTCGCTCGTTGCCCTGCTCCAAAATCGAATCGCATCGAATCGCATGGCATCCCATTGAATTGAATCTGCGTATGCGCAAGTGTGCGAGGTAAGCGCGAAGATGCGTTTTATGTTGTATGAAATTAGGTGAAAATGTGAACCGCAGGGCCACTGGTCACTTCTGCGGACGTGCGCAATACACGTAACGTTTAATTAGATGCCGCGTCAACAAGGTGCTAAATGGCATACAATTATGGAGCAGCATCAGCAACAGCAGCAACAGTAGACGCTATAACTAAAAGTGTTGCTGTTGCTGAGACTGCAGCGGAAGCTGTGACTGAGGCTGAAGAAAGCAAATCAACTGCTGCACCGCCGACACTGGCCAGCCATGCCGCTGAGCCTGTTGCACCTGGGGGCAAGTGTTGCTCCCGTTGTAGTGTCGTTGTAGCGTTGTCTTTGCTGTAGCTGTGTTATTGCTGTTGTACAATCACCATTGTTGTTGTCGCTCGCATTGTTGTCGTTGTTGCTGTTGATGTTGTCGCTCTGTGCACGTCCACTGATTATGCAGAGGTGATAATTGCAGTGTCCAAGCGTCAAGATTTATTTTTTGAGCTTTAACGATGTGTTAAAATAAATTGCATATACAACTGCAGCGCGTCTCTTGGCCAACGCCACAACACCAGCACAGCACCACACCACCAGCTCACCACCAAACCACCCGCCACAGAGCATCACGATTTTGGTAGTCCACATTGACTGCCACGCACAAAAATCCACAAAACGTCGCGTCTGTGTACTTAAAAATTTAATGGGCGCCTGCTGTGGCTGCTGCTGATGTGGCTGATGCGTCTGATGATGCTGCTGTCCGAATTCATATTCGCACTCGCACTCATATGCCAGGCAGAAGTATCAAAAAAAGGTGTTCGCAAGCTTATTAAAATATCAGTTTTGTCTTTCAGATTTTTTTTTACACGAATTTTTTATTTTCGCGTTGACAGGCCAAGTGGGTTTGTCCCAACGCAGCAACGTGCGTCGCCGTGCGTCGTCATGCATCCTCAATGTAAGTCCTTGGTGGCTTGATGTTGCCGTTGATTACATGCCGCCGCACTTAATAATGGCCTATGTGCGTTTTTAGTTCACAAAAAGCCATAAATTACGTATTTACTTTCTAAAAAATAAGAGCGCACAGCGAAAAGGCATTTCTAAATACATTCGTTAAGGTTTATTTTGACACTTCCACAGGAGGACATCTACGCCCAACAGCGGCCAATTTGCAGTTCAGGCACAGCAAACGAGGACAGACAGTTAAGCAACTCCAAGTTACAGTATTCCAAATCACTTATCTACTCCGCATGGCCACATATGTTGCAAGTGCGGGGCAGATAGGCATAGAGAAGATGAGTTCAAACTGACATGTGGCAAGTAGCAGCCACAATGAATGGGTATGTATAGAAGAGCCCTGCTACTTGAAGCCAACTCCAAGAAGCTAAGCAGAATACGACTGCCTCCCTTCGTTATCTGGTAAAGAGAATCTTTCTTCTAAGCAAACTCTCAAACCATTTGTTGAAAGTTATGATAAGCCCCCTACAATATCGTAGCTCCAGTGCATTCTGGATTTAATCTGAGAATGGCTTGGCTAAGCTGTGTAACTGCAAAGCCGTGACCATCAAGAATTTTAGTAGCTCTGCAAAGAGTATTACGGGAAACTTGCGGTTCACAAAATGTGACCGAGTGAACGCCATTGGGATACTCTCTCGAAAAGTTGGCCAAGACGCATTGCATAAGTGCTTAGACATTTTTAAGTTTATTGTTTACTGAATCGTTTTGCCAAATCACAGACTTCTAACGGCATTTGCCATGCCAATGAAATATTTTCAGTTTCCATTCGTAGAGACGAAGACACAAAAGAGATTTTTTATTGATTTTATTTTTTTTATGCTTGTCATATGTAATCGGATACGTTTGCCTAAGTGAACAAACAGAAAACAAGAGAAACGAAAAAAAAAATAAAAAATAAAATCAGAACAGAACAGAACAGAAAAACGCAACAGCGAGACAACTGTTCCTTCCAGTGAATTTTGATTTTCGCCCGCTTGACGCTTAACCCTTCGCATATGCGACCAGACTCTTCCGCTGTCTTCTACTTTCTGATGTCTGCTGTCTGCTATCTGCTGTCTGTGCTCGGCTGTCTGTTATCTGGTGTGTGCTGTGTGCTGTGTGTGCTGTTGCGCATGCGCCAATGCGATCCTCCTGCTGCTAAACTTAAATCTTAAACAATTCGTAATTCGATAGCCACACTGGCCTGGCAACATTTCTTTGGCCCGTTGTGGCCTACCCGCCTGCCCGCCCGCCTGACTGCCTTCCTGCGTGTCTGCCTGGCTGCCTGTGGAGGGCACACCCTGCTGCCCGTGTGCTCAATGCTGTGTGTGTATCAGGTTAATGACAGTTACTTGTTGCCCTGTGCAGCAGAGGTTCTCCAATAACCGTTTGTGTGCCTAATCAGCTATGCATAATTTGCTGCTACTGAATTTGGAACTTTTTTGTTTTGTAGCTTTTTGGCCACAGTTTCCGCTTGGCTTAAGCATGCCAGACATGCCTTGACATATGGCTGAAAAAATAACCGACGCACAGCTGTAAAAAAAAAACAAAAAGAAAGCCAAGTGCTTAGACATGAGTACGCGAGATTCACTTTCCTCTTATTTTTATTCCTATAGCACGTGCTGCAGCGATTTGCATTTGAACACTTACACTTCGCTTTACTCACAAAAACTAATTGAGAAATAAATTGGGAAGTTCCAATCCATTTCTGCTTGCCAACCAAGCGATGTTCATTGTACGCATCAGATTTTAAACATTAGCCATTCTCAGCTGCCTGATTGAATTGTTGATTAATCGTTGGATTGATCGATCCCTGTTTGAACGAGGCGCCAACTTCACGACAATTCCGCTAATCCGCCGGCGTCCATTCGACGTTGGCCTGCTCTCACTTGCTCCGTTGAGCAGTTGGCGTTTCGAGGCGCCAGCCAATGTCAAATTCGGCAAAACACAAAAGCTTAAATTCCGCGAAATTCATCCTAGAAATTCTATCTAGTCGCTGGGCAGTCATTGGTCAGTCATTTAGGTTAAATCGCTTTTGATGTTTGGCCGCGTTTGCGCGTTTAGCTACGACAGCTGCAAGCCAGCTCAACAGCTGAGTTGGCCAAACGGCTAAATGGGCTTTGCTGCTCGCTGAAAACCAAACGCGCTGTCTCTTGGCTAAGATCGTTCATCATCATTAAATTAAGCCGCGCATCCGCCAAATATTTCAATCTTCCTGTTTGCGTCTAATGTGTCAGTTTTCTAATGAAACTTGAATGTTGTTGTCATTGTTGTTGTACGAAATAATCTTGCAGGCTGTACGAAATAACACACAAGCACACAGCTCAAATATCACAAAGCGGGCAAAAAAAGAACTAATTTGAAAATTCGTTTTTGGTTACATAATGACATAAAGCTCAATGCTACAATCAACATTAAAGTGATTTTGTTTTCTTATGCATATTTTCTACGAACACATGACTACGTGCTCTTACAGTTTGCAAAGCGGTGTAAAACGTACCTTGCTTGTCAAACTGTATTACAACCACATGTGCTTCTTCTTCTTGGGTTCGGAGATTTGCCGCAAAATGGCAAATCACGACAATTGCAGAATATATCAAACATCAAAAGATGAAATACGAAAAAGAAAATCATTGGACACGAAGTGAAACAAAAATAAAATAAATGTTTATATATGCACAATTTAATGCTTAAAAAAGCCTCTTTTGAGAGTTTCATATTGTTGTTATAAACATTTTCTCTCTGGGTCAGATCGGATATTTTTACTTTAGTCGAATGTGCGGACACATGATTCGCACCGTTGGCGGATGTGCGACAATTTTCTGTAGATTCGCATGAAGCCACAAAATAGAAAGATTACCTTAATTATTATTAATCTGTGTATGCTTTGTTGCTGCTCAAAGATTGCAAAATTGCTTTTACTTATAACAAAAGAATTGAAAACATGCAAATAAGAAAAATATGTACATAAATATGTATGAATATAAATAAAAATTGGTTATTTTAAATTATTGAAAATATAGGGCATATGTCAATGTCAGGTGCAATAGTACATGCTAATCTTAATTGGATAATTATATATTTCAAACGTAATTTTTCATTATTTGCTTCAAATTTATTGAACATCATGGATGTATGCAGCTCTAATGAAGGAAATTGTATGTTGCAAGTGTCTTCTGAAGCAGTATGCGCCGCAAAAACAAGGGTAGCGCATTAGTGCATTCATCCATTAGTTAATTTAAATACGTACGAACTGACTTAGTGGAATGCTTGCGTAACCTTATAAACTTTCCACAATGTCTACGAATTAAATTGGCACCGAGACGCACATCTAAAGTTCATTGACCAGCAAATTTATGTTGTAGTAGTATATTTCTTATGCTTTCTGTTTCGCAGTGTGGATTTTACAACTCTATAAATCAGTTTTAAATTGTCGTCTATTTCAGCACGAGTGTCGATGACAGACTAAAAAGAAGAGAAGAAACGTCTACTCAGCAGACTGTAAAACAATACTGCAGACTTAATTTGCAGTTGTTAAAATTACGATTCCATATCAATGGCAATCTTTAGCAGCGTACCTTGGGCGCACAACTTGCAAAGCAGGCAGCAGGTAGAAATACAATTAGCCACTGGAAATTACTTATATCGGTTTAGCGAAGCGAACTAAACATTATTTTTGTACTCATAAAAAAATAAAAAACAAAACTGGTTCCGCGACCAAATTTAAAATATGAAGCAATTTGGTCGCGCAACTGAATTTCGGTGTGTGGAACACTCAACCAGCCTGACCACAAAGTATTTGTAACACTCAAACATTACATGATTGTTTTTGTTTTTTAAGCAAGCTGACTTTAAGATCCCGTGTGCTAGACTTCAAAGTGAAAGCTTCAACTCGGAACAAACAATGCCAGAAATTGTTGTTGTTATTACGCTAACCGGCATCTCTGGCTCTTACAGCTTCTTAACGAAAAATCACAGCTGGTCCATTGAACCGCATCACGACTTGCCGACTTTCTCCGAGACATTGGCAGCCGAATGTTGACTTCTTAAGTGACTTGAACTAATTTCTATTTGTTTATTCATTTTAAATATTGTCTTTCTCTTCTTTTTAAGCGAAAGTATTTGTTGATTTGTTGTTTAACTTATCTAAAAATCATTTACAGATTTAAAAAAGACTATGCTGAGAGCTGACTTAACCAATTACAGCTAATGAACTGAAAACTTATGATGCATGGCTTTGAGTTGGCATGGAGCAGTAAGACAAGGGACAGTATGTGTATTACATATTATATGATTGGCTAAATGCAAAGCGTAAGGAATTTAACATTAAAATATCAAACCGTATTTGATTTTCGAAATTTCGCATATTTTAAAAGGTTGCATGCAGCAGTCCCTGATTTGTGTTATTTCCATTGTAGTTCTTAATAGTCGTGGTAATGACGATTACTCTCGTCTTCGTTATTTGTTGTGGCTTTTAGCCTCTGGAGCAGTTGAAGCTGCTTTGATAATTGTACAGCAGCAGCTCACAACATGCGATCAATCCAATCTGTCAGATGACCCAATTCATTGTTTTTAGCCGAACATTCATAGAACTGGACATTTTGTGGCACATGTGCGAATTCAAAGTCCCGACCCTGCTTGCCCAGGTAGACCGGCTTGTTGACGTCATCATCGCCCACAGACTGCAATTTGCGACTGCGCGTATCCCGCACCAGATTTCTGCAAGGATCATACAGAGTCATTTAGTATACCTGTGGGTCGTTAGTTTTCTTATACACTTCTACTCACAATTCCTTTTCGAGGATGTTGCGTATAACCTGCGCACTCTTGGCGGTGGTTTGATCCTGTTTGTTGCATATGACCAACACTGAGCACGGCAACGTCGCGCTGTCTGTGAGTATAGTATACAGTGCACTGTTGAAGGTTGAAACATTTAAATGTCGTTTTAATACAGTTTCAAAACTTCCGCACGTAAAATACTCACTCCGCTACATCGCGTATATCTTTTTGTGCTGTCACAGCATCCACCACAAATATGATCCCCTTCGCTTTGCGTTTATACTGCTCGAAACACTTGTCACGCACGCGATAATGTCCTGGTATATCGATCAGGCGACCTGACATGCGGCCGGAGCAGTACTCGCCCACATTCTCTTTGATTGAGGTAAATGACTCAGGAAATTTGCTGTGCAGCAATTGCATGAAAATCGCACTCTTGCCGGCTTCACTCAGACCTGTCAACAGGAAGTCACGTCTGCCAGATGAGCGACGACGCAAGATGACAAAGAGCGCTAAAAAAAATAGCAGCAGACGTTGCGTCTTCAGTACGTTGATTTCATGTGACTATGTGGCTGCTGTTTACTTACCAATAAGCACAAAGCCGACAATTGCCGCCAGCAGTATTGGAGTCATATTGACTTCGCCCAGTTTGATTGGCGTATTTTCGCTTGGCTTCTCATTTATTTTATCCATCGGTTAAAACGTAATATAAAAACAAAACCAACGAACGTCTTTCAGCAGACCGCCGACAACTGACACGCAGGTGTTTTTGATTCTTGGTCGGTTATTGTTGTTGTGTGGTGCTGCCAACTGGTCGCACATTAAAAATGCGCTAAAAATACTCAATCTGTGATTTGTTGTTGACTGTTTTCTTTATGCAAAAGCAGAATATAACGTTTTATCTTTTTAAATTTTCAACCGCGCCTGACCCCCACCGCTCCCTAGCACATTTTGGCTCTTAGCAATATGCACCATGAGTGGTACAACTTCACCTTTGATGACTGCGTGATAGAGTTTGCAGAGCACCAAACCGTTCTTTCTCACTCACGCACAATGCGCTTGACTAGTTGTCAGCTGTTCGTTTAGCCGGGAGTCAACGAGTGACTATACAGGCCCGAAATGACTTTGTTTATATTAATCGCGATTATTTGTCTTGTTTTGACTGTGGGACCTGATTTGTTGAAAAAAGTAAGTAGTTTGCTTTGATGTAGCACTCAACTCCGGCGAGTTAATGACAACATCTTCATTTGTAGCTTAAATTATCGCGCCTGTTGACCAACAATGCAAGCCAAGTGCCTATTAACCTCCAAGATGACCTCAATTTCGCCGAAGCTGAGCTGGAAAAAGTGCGCACGAGCCCGTCCACCGGCGAGTACGCACGTTCAATAAAAATTTTGCGCGCGGAGCAAAAGATTAAAGACATACAATCAAAGATTAATATCTCACACAACATAGCACAGCTGAAATCGCAAAGCATTGATGTGATCGCCAGTTATGCCTTGAAGTTCCTACTCTCCCTGACGCTTATCATCATTTCGTTAATGTATCGTAGCACGCCGGTAGTTGTTTTCGACAAGTCTATGAATTTCCAGCCGTTCACGGGCCTAATGAGTTTTCCCACTGGCGTTCATAACGCCGTTTCCGCTCACATATGGACGGTCTCGTGCAACGTCTCGCTGAGACTAATTTACAATCTCATCAAACGCCGAAAATGATCGCTGTGGTTAAGCGTGCCTCTGCGTTTAAGTGGGTATTTCGATTGCATAGAATTAAAGTTAAACTATCTCACAAAATATATACACATATTTAACGCTTTAAATTTTAAATGCTTTCTTTCGTAAAATTACATATATTAAAATAAAATAGAAAAAAGGTATTTAACAGTTAGTGATGGATTGCGTTGTAACAATTAACAAGTAAACAAATATATATATATATAAAAAGTATGTTAATCTAAAAGATAATCTTGCAATGAACGCAACGATTGACGCATTACAAGCAACAGTACAGCTTCCTCCTTAACAATGCGCAAGTTTTCGTTCTCCCGCCGATACTTGTGCCAAAATTTCTTATCATTATTATTGCTTATGAGGTATAATTTTTGATGTGGCTTGACTGGTGGCATCTTTGTGTGAAATGTGCCGCCAGCACATTCGATGATAACTGAAATGCATAGTGTCACATAATGAAGTATATAATATATATAATTCTATGTTTTAGAAAAACCTACCTTTAAATTCTTTTGGTGATGGCTGAATGCCAGGCGTTGCTAAAAATTCATAGTCCGCCAATATTTTCTTGGTATTCGCCAACTTAAAGGAACGTTTAAAATCAAAGTTGAATTTTTTCTGGAATTCAGTATTGGGGAAAAATGGTTCCAAAGCTCCTGTGCGTGCTGTACGTTCCGATATAACAACTTCTAGCCACTTTGTACTCAGTATGGGTCGGCCTCGAGCCATGGCCACAAGAAATTTAAATGTACGGTTTGGTTCATCCATGATGAGTACATCACAATCCGTTGGATCGTTCACATGTGTTAAATATGGTGAAATTCCAGGCGTTAAGGATTTAATAACTTCCCTATCAACCATGGATGTGGCATATTTAAGCTTGCCAGATTTTCTCTGTTCTCCGTTTGCTCCGTTCCTCTCTTCGTTGGTGGCTTTCATTTTGCTAGACGTTGTAGGTTTCTCATTCGAGAAAGCTGACGACCCAACATGCTGTCCACGGTCTTGGCAAATAAAAATAAAAAAAAATGTATAAGTTATCAAGTTACAGCCTTTCTAGCGTGCATTATAGAAAGGATATTTGAAATTTAGCTTCCAGTGATAGATATGTAGAGAAAGTAAGAAAATTTCCGCTTTATATTGACATCTTGTTGTCTCAGACGATGTACTCGATTAATATGTATTTGAGGCTTACCTTCGGCTGATTTAGCTCTAGTGCGGCGTTTAATACCGTCACTGTTTTGTAGTTTCATTTGTTCCTTGTCATTGTCGCTGGTTTCACTTTCTCTCCTGTTCTTTGCCAATTGTTGAACCTTTGACTTACCAGTTGCTGCTTCTTGTTTATCATTTTGCAGCTTGCTAAGCAGACGCGTGGTACGGCGTCTTACATTCATTTGATTTGGCTCAAGCTCTGTGTCCGAAATGGCGGCCTCAGGCATTTTACGCACCCGTTTCAATTTGGTCTTAGGCCGTTCTTGTTCGTTATCAGTTGTATCAGTTTGCTGAGAATTGTAAACCTCACTGCCTGAAAGTATGGTCGGTGGCGGCGAAATGGCTCTCTCAATAACAACAGGCTCTGCACTATCAATTGTCTTTTTGCGCGTTCTACCTAATTTGGTCGCTGATTTAGTTTCGTTGCTTTTTGGCTGGTTTTTCTTAGAGACTTGATCGGTGTTGGTATTCGTTTGACTGTTGATACGCTTAGCCAAACGTGTTTGCCTTTTGGGCGGTGATACTTCATTCACTTCAGCACCACTCTTCTGCATATGCCCAATCTTCTCAACCATTACCTTTATCTTTGATTTAATTCTGCTTGTCTCCAATGGTGATTGTTTTGCAGTTTCCTCTCGCGGTTGCAAATCGGTTTCTAATGCCACAGCTGTTGCTGTTGGGCTACCACTTTGCACTGTCTCAACAGTAGGTTTGCTTCGTAAGACGCGTATTTCGGATTTAACTGGTAATGACTCCGATGATTTGCCGGATTTTCCGCCTGACTTACCTTTTTCCCTAGCCGATTTTTTGGATTTGGCCCTCTCCTCCTGCGATGTAGACGAACTCTGCGATTTGTTGTCTTTTCCACTTTCAATGGGAGTAGTCGATTTGGACTTTACTTTAGTTACTGGCTTGGTTTCTAACTTATTTTGCTCTTTGGCAGGTCGTTTACTATGTGTTTCGATTTTACTCTCTGTTACTTTTACAGTTGCATCCGTCTTGTCGTCTTCATGCCTGAGTTTCGACCTTTTCACTGGTTCATCGACTGTCTTCTGACACATGCTATGTATCTGTCGCTTCAGGGCGCGATCTGCACGTGATTTCTGGAGTTGCGGTGGCGTTTGTATATCGAAAGCCAACTTGAAATTCCGCTGTTTCTGTATCTGCTCATTATCTGCGCTGCAGGTTGAGACATTCCGCTGTGCTAATGTCGGCACCAAATCATCAAATGTGCCTAATTCTTCCGCCTCTTCATCAGTTTCATCTCGCATGCCCAGTTTGGATTTATTGATTTGCGGCTGCCAATTTTCGCTTATAATCTGTGGTGTGCAAAACATTCCTGTCGTTAGTTGAGTTTCAGACGAACCATCTGAGTTCGCAGAAGACGGTAATGCAGGTTCATCAGGCGTTTTAAAAACCTCTACCTGCTTGGCAGGTGGTGTTGTTTCCATTGCTTCAAAGAAGCTAGCAGCATTTTTTGCACCCACATTTGCATCGTTACTAATTAATGTCGAATTGAGTTGACGACTAGGTATGAAGAGTTGTGTGGGTATAAAATCGTCATCATCGGCTGCCGGTTGTGGTACATTGACGATATTATTTTTTGCGCTTATTGGTTTAGCTGCCGCAACTTGCTTCTTTGCGATGGCTGTTCAGCAACGAAATATATTTCAATCAATTTTTAACTCAAACTTAGCTTACTTACCATTATTTGCACGCCGGTTCTCCTTATTACTGAGTACTAGGTGATCTTGTGAAAGGACGTGAGCTTCCTTACCGCTACGATGATTGTCCGCTGTTTTATTAAGTGGCACAAATAACTGCGTTGGCATTAAATCATCTTCATCTTCAACTATATCAGCTGTGGATGCAGGCAATGCATGTACCTGCACATTTGTTAATTTGGTGCTTTGCTCGCCAGAACTAAGTTGTGTCTTGCTGTTTTTTGCGACTTTTGCTACTTTCGTAGGTGGAACAAAATCAAAAAGATCTGGCGTGCAACCTCGCGTCGCATTGCGGGATGAAACTGTCGGCGAAACATTTTGGTGACTAATAAATAGTTGAGTAGCGATGTTGTCCTCATCATCTTCAAGTATGGTGGTGTTTGTAGTGCCTCGTAATTCGCAATTGGTTTCTGTCGTTGGTTTATCTACTGCTCCAGCAGCTTCGATTAAATTTGGATTTTCGTTTGTTTGCACGCTTTTATTTAACTCCTTTCCCAATGATTTTTTGTTTCCTGTGATGGCAGCATCAGTTAGATTTGAATTTGGTGCATCAAATATATTCGGTGTACAAATAAGCGAGCGTTCATTATTCACATGAATGTTTAAGTCATTGTCAGCCTGCACGTTACTCTGTTCAGCTTCAGTTGCCACAGATTTATTCCTCAGATCTGTCAACTCAAATAAATCTGGAGTACAAGTTTCTAGACGAGCTTCGTTGTTCGTTGCTTTTGACAAATCGAACAAATCGGGCGTGACCGCATGTTCGCGCTCAGTTGTGAATACTGCTCCGGCTTTGCTTCTAGTTGGATCGCTCTTAGGATTGCTCGGAGACCAATTAATGGCACTCATTTCGGCATTAGCAACATCATTCTCATCATTATCAGTACCTTTGTCCACCACCTGTGGCGCATGTCGTATAAAGGGTATTATAGCAGAGCTTAACAAAATATCACTGTCTGAAGAACAGCGGCTTTCGTCATTAGCAGTTTCATTAAAATCCTGTGTACAAATTCTTAATTGAGTGCCACTACCAAGATCTGTAGCTTGAGATATTCTTAGCTGTGTTGACGGCTTTTCCTGTACCGTTGTTAACATCGTCATTGCGTCTGATTGTAGCGTGTTAGCATCGGCTATTAACACATCTTGTGTTTCTGGTATACAAAAATCATCATCATCATCAAAATCATCTAGTATGTGATTGGTTCTGGCATCGCCCAAGTGTGCATTGCTTGCTACACTTTCAACTGGCATAAACTGGGTTTCTGGAATATTAAAACTATCACTTTTTCTCGATGAGTACTCCTGGTTTCCCACTTGTGATAATATAAAACTATGATGGTTAGAATTTGTCGACGTCGACAATTTAAAACTGGAGCTTGTCATGTCGGAGACCGACGCATTTTTAACGCCCTCATGAAAGCCACTGCTGTCATTCAACTAAATGAAATATAAGAACTATAATTTACAAGGAATGGCAATCAAATGAAAAAGTTTACTTTTTCCGCTATTCGATTGAACTTCAGCTTGCCAGTTATATCGCCAAACCGCAAAACGCTTTCCGACGCCGTAACGACTTGTTCTGCCAGTACAAGACGCAAACCGTCAACATAGCTTCCACTTTTGCTCACAAGATCAATTAGACGCACAGCATCGCTTGTTACACTAATGATTGCATGTTTATTGTCCACGGACTAGATTAGAATGCAATAAAAAAAGAGACGAGATAATTAATATCGATTACGACGCCTTTTCCTTGTCATTCCTAAATGAACTTACGTCGCTGTCCAATTCAATGATTTGACTTTGATTACCCAAGCCGGTGTCGGCTGATTTTCGCACGATTAAATAGAGACAACCTGTATTTAAGATGTGCTGCTGACCACCAATGTCCAAGCACGCCATTATCAATATTAATCTGACTTATATTTGTTATTTTTGTTTGTTGTCTGACATACTGATTTATTTTAAACCGGAATTTTATTGCGTTTTATAAAATTTTGAAAAAAATTTTTGGCGTCCAAAATCTTGGTTATAATGTTGCCAGATTTATATGAATTATTTTGTTGACATTAGAAATAAAATAACTTGCTATTTAACTCAAGGGTAGATCTGATGTGCATGTCAACATAACCGTTGCAATTTTTGATATAGCTCTCTCTCCCATCTGCCTATCACTATCTCTAACAGAGATTTTTATATTTGGCTACCATATTGGATCGGGAACGATAGCCAATCATGGATGATCAAGAGTAGTGTGATCATTTTTCGATTTCGATTGTTCTGTGTTGAGATGGCAATTCTACCTGTAGGCGCTTCATGCTGAACGTGCAATTGGTAAGAAGAAGTACGTAAATAAATCGTAATTTTTTTCATTTAATTTAAAATCAATTTTAGTAGATAAAGTGTAAATAATGGAGGACAGCAGCGATGAGGTAGTTATTGAAATGTCTTATTCTTCGGATTGTTAATCAAATGCAGTTTACAGATTGAGCCATGCCAAAAAGTTGGACCAAGTCTTGACGACACGGTGAAAAGTAAAGCTGTTATAAAATTTTCACAAGTCC
The DNA here is from genome assembly GCA_037044495.1 of Stegana nigrithorax. Classification (NCBI taxonomy): domain Eukaryota; kingdom Metazoa; phylum Arthropoda; class Insecta; order Diptera; family Drosophilidae; genus Stegana; species Stegana nigrithorax. The sequence continues at coordinate 1,327,236 of JBAMBQ010003328.1, forward strand.
AGGTACCGGCATATTTTAACCGTCTTGAGTGTAACACCAATCTGAATTTACCACCTTCGAATTGGCTAACGACATCAAGTAGCAGTCATGGCTTGCATCAGGCCTTGTATCAAAATGCAGGCTTTGCCAGCTTTCGCCTTGGCCAGATGTTTCCAGATTGCGTGGGTGGCGTAGATGTGGTATCCGATGCGGAGAATATAAAAAAGCTTCTTAAACTGCCATACACGTCGAAAAGTGCCATTAGCATGATAGTCCACAAAGTAGGCAATACCTTGCTGTTGGACGAATTCGATATTCAGAAGTACTTGCTACGCAAAGCAGATGATGATTGGAAATGGCTGCGTACATTTATACTCGAACACGTATTGGCTTATGGTGACAAAGGACATAACTACTGTCTAAAGGATAAATCTCGGGAAGCACTTCAAACCAAAAATTTGCTTTCGAAATTTCTCTACTACAGCCTAAAGCAGTCTGGCAATGAAGAAGCTGCTGATGAATTGGCTGCATCGGAGATTAAACCAACAACAGCCAAACTACCTAGTCCGGTGCTGCCGGAAGCCAAGGAGGAAGTCAATGTGCCGGATCCAAAGTCGACTCATGCTTTTAATCGCAACGTAGTCTGGACCTTTGAGGACATACGAATGCTTATTGGCACGAATTTTCCGATTTTTGGAGGAAAAAATCGTCCATGTGTGAGTTTACGTTTGCGTGACATGACTAAGCCTATCAATGTGCTCACAGGCATTGACTACTGGCTGGATAATCTTATGTGCAATGTACCAGAAGTTGTAATGTGCTATCACTTAGATGGCATTGTGCAAAAGTATGAAATCATAAAGACAGAAGATTTACCCTACTTGGAGGACTCGAAATTTTCACCGCAAGTTGTGCGGAATGTGGCACAGAATATACTTGCTTTCCTTAAGGCAAATGCGACCAAGGCTGGTCACACGTATTGGCTCTTCAAGGGTCGCAATGATGATGTTGTAAAATTGTACGATCTGACTACACTTTGCAAGAGTCAAAGCGCAGAAGAGAATGAGGCAGAGAAACAAGCAAACCCATTTACCGTGCCTGTTGGCATGCTGCTTTATACGGTTGCGCGCAATATGAAGAAAACCGTTGAGCATATCACGCCCAGAACAGCGGGTAGCATACGTGCTTTATTAGATAATTGTATAAAACTTTTGCCGAAAGAGAAATACCCACAAATTGTGGCATCATCGCATTATATACTCTCCGATTTGCATGTGCCTGCTGGTATTGATCCCAAAGCGCCAAAATTCGATGAAGTTGATTCGGATGAGCAATCAATCTATGATGACGATGAGGAGCCAGAACCGGAGGAATCCGACGATAGTTTCTTTGAGGATCAGGCACTTGGCAAAGGTGACTTTGCCATGCAGCACATATGCGATACCTTAAAAGAATTCAAATCACACAAGAAACAATCCAAACCTTCGCCATTGATCGCCAGCACGGAAGAACGTTGCAATACCTCATTGCAGCACATAAGTGCGGGCATATCCTGCTTGCAGTATTTTAATGAAAATCAAGAGGAGCAATTCATCAAAGAGTCGGAGGAGCGCGCCAAAGACGAGGAGCGTCAACGCATATTACATGAAGAGCAAAATCCCAATATGGCTAAACCATTTAACGCGATACCCCTGCCATATGAAACACTACAGCCAAAGCAGGCGCCAAACGCTGACATAACGGCTGATGAAGTGCGTCTAACGCAGAAACAAAAGAAGTCACAGAAGCGCAACAAAACCAAGGAATTACAAGTAGCCACGCCACTTGCCTCAACAGCCAATGTAACGCCCAATAATCAGCAGCTCAGCGCCAATTTTAATAATCAGCATTTTGGTTCGTGGAACGTGCACTTAAAGCTTTTGTTGCTGGAGAAAGCCTGTCTCACGTATGCCACGCTAGCCGAGCACAACTACGAGGCACAACGCTATGGCTCCAGTTTACGCGCCATTGTCATGTCTTACCGCTGCCAGCAGGTGGTCAGCAAGTACATGGCGAGCATAACATCGCAAGAAAGTTGTCTGCTTGGACGTGCCGGCGATTGTTTCTTTCAAATGTCCAAGAACTGGGATGCAATCGATGAGTATCTGCGGCAATATAAATTAGAAGATGAATACGGAAGCGTTATAAATGTGGAATTGGAAAAGGAGTTACACGCCACAGAAGCAAATATGGAGGCGATATACTTTGTGCCAATCGAGAATGTTGAACAATTGATGCGCGCCAGTTGCCAGTGTTATGAACAGGCTTTGGAAAATATACGCGATGCTGGCGGCGAAACAGGCAACGAACTTTTGCGACGACTGGGTAATGTCCGCAACGAACTTGGCTTGAAATTCATGTACTGGGCACAGGGTAAGTTGAACTGTCGAATAATGACTTATTTTCATTTCTCTGTATGTGTCATTTTACAGAGGAATACAGCAAAGCCTTGGCAGCACGCGATAAGTCTGAAGTTGTGGTTGGTGATGAGAAGCAAAGCAAAGCAAAAGAAAAACAAACTGAGCCGGTTTATGTAAAATTGGCCATCAACTCATACGATTGTTTGCGTCGTGGCATTGAGGCTTTTACAGCAGTGCAGGATAACGTTAATCTGGCTTTTCTTTACTGCAACATGGGCAGATTTATGCGACTACGAGCGCATCTTACCATGCCAGAGGAAAAGTATGAAATGCTAATGTGCAAATATTTTATTTGATTATTATTTAAAACTTTTGTTTTTGACAACAGTGTCATAACCATGACGAATCAAAAGACGTTCTATCAAGAAGCTTTTACCTACTATGAAAAGGCAAAGGATGTTCTCGACACGCGCAAAGCGAACGCTGAACTCTGGGATTTGGTCAATTGGGAATTGTCGACGGCCACGTTTACATTGGCCAAGCAAATGCAAGATTTCAGCACTGCGGACCATGTAAGCTTTTACTTTTTAATTGTTGAGAATGTGAATCTGTTAATGATTTATTGTACAATATCAGACAAACTATGCAGACGTCTCCAAAGAAGTTTTAGAGTTACTGCAAAAATCGTTGAAACTTTGTGATGTTGAGCATGCAGGCTCACGTAAAATACTCTACACGTTTCGCTCTGGACTCATACACAAACGGTAGATGTACTTCAACTAAACACATAATTTTACACTTTGACTGACTTATGTGTTTTTTCGCACAGTATTGCATCATTTCATTATAGCCAGCTGCGCGCTACTTGCACGGACGCCGGTAATGTGCCCAAGACCACATTGCAGTTGTGCAAATATCACTACGAAAAGGCATCACACATATTGGCGTCTTTACACGAATCAAATGACTATTTGGTAGTACAACTGGAACGCATTTCGCTGCAAGAGTTCTTAGCTGAGCGTAAGTTTTTCTGTTGAATTTTTTTTTTTTCTAATTTTTTTCTAATGCATGTTTAATTGATTTTGACTTGCAGTCACAACACATACACCACAGAAGGTGAAACATATGCAGGCTGCACTTGAGATTTGCCTGCAATCGCAACAACTATTTGAGAATATTGTGCAATCGCAGACCGCTGCCGCGACTGCCAGAGCAACGACAACGACAACACCAAACCCAAACAATAATAACAATATTGATGAATTTATACAACATTTGCTATTATTCGAAAGTCGTCTGCAAAACGCTTTGAAAACGCTAACAAAACTTTTGCTTATCGGAAAGGATCCAAAGAAATTTTCTGAATTGTACAAGAAAATGTATATGGAAACCTTGAATGGGAAACGTACATCAGGCGCACAGCAAACAGTGACAGCTGATGCACAAGCGCAACATTTGCTAAATTTATTGAAAAGACTGAGTTGTCTGACCGAGGCAATCAACGTCAATGGCGCAACCGCCGCTGCCAACTAATTCGAGTACGAGTAGAAGTAGTAAATTCGACATGTGCCCCTGTTACTAGATCTATAACGTATATATACATGGGTGTGTGTTTGCTTGTTTGTTAATTTATAAAATTTAGCGAACGTGTTTAATTAAAGTTTACAATTGTTTGTATTCATTTAACTATTTACAAATTTATTCAACTCGCTGTCACATAGCATCGTCGTCATTTCGCATCGTTATCAACGTGAGATCAATGCGATCCGCCGCCACAGCCACAGCCTAAACCAGCTTCTTGATCGGCTTTCAGCGCTGCGATAATCAGAAGCATAGCTGCTTGGATGAGCTGTTTAACACAAATGCAATTTGTAAAGAAAATAAATTAGATGTTTCATTTAATGAAGTAAATTTTAATAAAAACTTACGTATGAAGTCAAACTCATTTTGGAAGAATGTCAGTTACTTGCTTAGCGTTTGCCAAAAAAATGCAAATTTTGCTCAAAAACGCCGACCTTTTAAAGTAGAACAGTCGCGTGCTCGATGCTCTACAAACGTGACCTCAATCAGATATTTGAGAAATAGTAAGTAATCGCCCTACATAATATACACTTGGTCAGAAGATGTGACAATAATCGCCAAGTGCAAAGTGTTTTCTTTTGATTATTTACCTATTTGACAACTCTTAGGTGGCTGCACCAGTTCTTCACGTTATTGAGCTCAAAAGCTCACTTGCTTGCAACTTGCACTTGTGACCTATTTGCACTTATTGGAAGTAACGTTTTGGCTTGCTCAGCTTTGTAGTTGTAAAGGTTTGTTGGCCAGTGTTTCTTGTGGCGCTTTTTGTGCTTACAAGTAAATTTGGTTTCTTAAACAATTTCGTGTAGTTTATTGTTTATTAAATTCGTTCGTAACTTATCTACTTTTTTTGTTATTGTATATAATTTTGAACAGCGCAACAGAAAACTGCAGCCAATGCCGCAAAATTTTTGTTGAGACAGATAGTTACATATAAATACAGTGGGCCTGTTAAGTGAAATTATTAAAACAATATGAAAGGCTGGCACAGCGGCTAATATTTATGGGAAATTTTAGAGAGAAACAATGGCCAAGGAAGTTTAGGACTGTCGGAAATTGAGTATAATAGGATTTAAAATTTTTTATAGTATAGATTTTTAATGCTTAAATATTTAAATTAAAAAATGACGGTAATTGAGCGCTAATTTAGGGTCCTTATCCAAATTACATCAATAGCAGACTGCTAAAAGTATCATTAGTAATATCATTTAAAAGTAATATAGTTAATATATAATTGAGATTACTTTAGAAATGTTTAAAGAAAAATTATGAACATTAGTTATTTTTTGAGGTGTTCTCGATTTTGAATTATACATATGCACTTAAATGTAACTTTGTAGCATGTGTAAGCACTACATCCATCGGAATTTTCAAATTTTCCTGGATGCACGCAACGCTTCTTCCTATGATATACAAACAATGTAGTTCATGTTGTTGAACCAGTCAAAACTGTTAGAATACTTAAGAGGATACATTGCGAGTAGAACATCAGTTTTATTTACTTATAGCATAACTTCTTTGGGTGGAAACAATCTAAGGTTGTGGTTTGGAAAGAGTAAATTTTCAAATAATATTTAAGATCATTGAGTGTTAAAAATAAAAAGAAAGTATTGATATTTCAGTGCACAATTTTGTATTATCCTTTCATCCCGAAGTGCCTTAGATGATATTGTAAAGCAACATAATATTCTCATATGCAAACTCTTATGACATGATACATAACAATTGCCCTCAATCAAAGCACAAAGCTTGATCACTTTCTGGACTTATTAACAATTGAGCCCGCATAAGCATGAAAGTATTGCATTCGATTTACATATATGTACTGTCTGCTTTTTGTAAGAGTTTTGCGCATGTTCTTAGAAGCTCTTGGTGGCCAAGTCGCTGTATCGGTTTGTACAACGCACGTCATATGTAAGTTATGTAATGCTTTTAGCATTCTTGGACATAGCATGAACCAAGCGGCACTATCTGAGCCACCGCTCTAAGGTGCGCTTTAATAATTGCACTTTTATTTCGAGTACTTTGAGCAAATTCGTTTTTTTCGCACGCCTACGTGGCTTCTACGACGGTCTTTGCCGCTCTTGAGATCCAACAAACCACCGTTTCGACGTTTCTTGTCTATGTCACGTAAATTGGTGTATGCGGCATGCCTGCTTTTCAGACTATATAAGTGAGAAGTTTATAGAACACAATACATTAGTTCCAATTACAAGCTTAAGAATGAATACTTTTATGGTGAGTTTGAAATTTTCGATTTGTCCTTGGATCAAAGAAACTTATTTGGATTTTCTTTTCTTAATTTTTATAGTACATTGCCGTCGCCATCTGCGTCATCGCATCCACATCTGCCTATGCACCAAGGCCAGCAGCACGTCAGGCACCACTTGCTGCCCTTGCATACCGATTCCAGCCAGCGATTACTGTGGAGACTCAACAATATGCTGCCCCATATGCTGCCCAATATGCTGCACCCCTCGCTGCTCCCTACGGCGCCAGAATCGCTGCACCCCTCGCTGCTCCCTATGGCGCCAGAATCGCTGCACCGATCGCTGCTCCCATTGCCGCTACATACGGTGCCCGCTTAGCCGCTCCATACGGTGCTGCCCGTCCTGGTTATGGTCTCCGCGCCCCAGCTGTTGACGCCAATGCGCTTGCCCTAGCTAACCTGGCTCTCAGCTTGCCTGGTGCTGGTGGTCCAATTCCAGAAGCCTATGTGTCACGTCAAGTGCGCGTCGTTCCTGGTAATGCTGCTGCCTATGGTCGCCCAGCAGTGATTGCCCCACCAAGGGCTGCATCTGCAGCTGCTGCCTCCAGCAACGTGGCACCCGCACTCCGCCCCCGTGCTACTTATTAATTTATTTGAGAATAGAAAGCTGTGATACGAGAGGATTAAGGAATGGAACCTATTGCAAGGTGTCTTTACGGACATCAAAATATGGTTTCAGAAGCAGACTGATGAAGTACAAATAAAAAATACTTCCATAAAAAACATAAATAACTATGATGTTTCTTTAATATTTCTTCGATTAATTCAGTATTAGGGTCCTATGCTTCTTAAGCAATATTATTCTCAAGCTTTGTTTGAGAGTATAAAACTGAAGATCAGAAAAGTTGTCTGAACCGGTTAGCTTCAAAAGACGAAGTATTGAAAATAATGCAGTTCAGTTGGGGCTTTAAAAAGTAAATAATTAACCCTTCTTTGAACTTGAGGGCAGCTTTCATTAGGTTAAAGACATTGTACTTTAGCAAATAAAAGCTCAGTAAAAACTAGTTAGTTGTACTTAGTGTTTAGAAGTTATTATTTTTTTAGTTAGCTTTTCACAGAAACTTGCATTTTTCCACTATTATTATTTTTGTTATAAATACACTTTGAGTACAGTACTTCTGCTTGGCGAAGCTTAAAGCATTTTGAAAGCTTCTTGCACTTCTAAACAGTTAATTTGTTTAAAGATTTTAACACCAAAATCTAGTAATACATAGATGTCGTGTGCTTTTTTTGTCTGATGGAATGAAAACGGAATTGCTGGAATGATTATTTTATTTCAAAAATAATAGAACAATGTCATGTAGAAATAAGTTTATGTAGAACCATGTAATGCTTATATTGTTACGAATAAGAGTTCTAAATTCTATTAGCAGTGCTAAATTTATGAAATTAACCGAAGTATAGATTTTTCAACGTATGAATAAAACCTTCTTCCTTTTCTATTTTAATTTAATTTGCATAAACTGAACTGCTCAAAAGGATTAGTCAAAATAAAAATTAAATCTTGTGAATTTAAATTTTACTGTGATCCAATAGTTTTTCGATATTAAAGTAACATCAATTGATAGACGATGTAGGTAGTTTTTTTCACTTTTCGCATACTACCAAGCAAGAGGACATGCGAAACCAGTTCTAGTGCCTGTTTCTCATCTTCGACCGATAATATTAATATAGCAAGGAAAAGTGTAAGCATTACTAATTTTCACCTAGAGTCTACAACAACCTTTTGATTTCATGGAATGCCAATGTTTTGGTTGACAACAAAATTATAAAATTCATACAACGCCTATTTGGCAAAAAATCAGCACAACCGTCAGTTTAAACAGTCAAGTCTAAACTAGTATTCAATTTCAAACTAAACTTATTTAGGCAGGTACTAAAAAAACAAAACAAAAAAAAATGTGTGAACGCGTGAATTTTTGAAACGGTCGAAACGTTAAGCGCCGCGCCGCAAAAATAAAAACAAAAACAAAAAAAAAAAAAAGACGCGAAAACCCCGTAATGCATGTCATAGACACCGTTTCCAAAATTATCGCAGCGTACAGCAAAACTTCGCGTAACCGAAACTGCAAACAAAAACTAAAATTAAAAATAAAATTATAAAAATATGAACGTACTTATTGAATTTTCGCTTGTTTATTTCAAAAATACATCGTTATGAAATTTTAAAAGAAAAAAAAAAAAATAAAAAAATTAAATGAGTGTAATAATGGTTACATACATATATATATACTTATTACATACATTTATGAGTGTATCACGTATGTTTTAGTTGAATGCCGGAATATTTTTTGTATATATAGTCGCACTGATTCTTAGAAAAAGTATAGTTTGATTGATTTCAACGTTCAACCAAAACACATCACCATGAAATTCCTGGTAAGTTGTCGAGAACTCAAATTGCAACCCATTGTGGCTTTTACTAATTAACTGTTATCCTTGCAGTTCGCTTTCGCTTTGTTCGCTGTTGTGGCCATCGTCAGTGCCTACCCTACTTACAATGCACCAATCCTTGGTGCTGGCTACAATGCACCACTCCAGACGGTTGGCTACAATGTTGCTCCAGTCGGTCTAGCGTACAACGCTCCTCTGCGTCCAGCGTACAACGCTCCTCTCCGTCCAGCATACGCCGCTCCTCTCCGCCCAGCCGTGAGCTATGCTCCAGTTCGTACCGGATTGGTTAATGCTCCTGCACCACGTGCCGGCGCTGCTGCCGCCGCTGCTGCCGCTGCCTCAGCCTCAGCTCTGCAACAAGGTGTGCAATACCGCAACGTTGTTGTGCCCAGTTACGACATCATCTCGACCCGCCCAATTGCCGGCAGCTACGGTCCAATTGCTCGCCCAATTGGCGGCAACTACGGCGCAGCTTACTAAGCGGCGAATTCAGGAATTGAATAAACGTTGACAATCCAATCATGAAAATTTTTGTGTTTTTTCTTCACTTCATTCTCATTTACAACATAGGCAGGCTAACAAAATGCTAGCATACTTTTAGGATTCCACAAAGCTTAGTGCAAATGAATTGCCTACTTCGAGGCATGCAGTGCACTGAGTTTCACTTCGTTTAGAAGTTACCGATAAAGAAACAATTTATGAGCAGCTTTGCATATGTAAACGAGGGCCACACTGAAATTTGCTGAATATTACATTGTGCTAATGAAAACTTGGCCTTACACATGTTTAGCTACGTGGCTCTATCAAATATTTTGATAATTGAAACGTGTTCAACATGTGCCTCCGACTAGAACCAATTGACCAACTCGATAGTATTTTCCGGCAAACAAAATTTCAGCCGCTTTGGTTTCTTTGCATGTTTTCTTGTGGCGATACTGAACTCACCAATACTTATAAGAAATTAACGTCAATTAAAAAATAAAAAGAATAATAATAATAATAATAAATGCTAAAAGAAAAAACTCAGAAACCATATGAGGTCGATCGCGCGCGCTCAACTCTTGGCATCCAAAGCCAAGCATAGCAGAATAAAAAATATCGCACACTTGTGCGCTATCCGACCGTCGCACTCCAAGTGATAATTTCACAGCTCAGATCACGTCGCAGAAAACATTTTCTTATAAAAGCTGTGCAGTGTTTTCAGTTGTTTATTAGCGACACCCAGCTGAACAAAAGACACACACAAAGCACAAACATGAACACATTTTTGGTAAGTACGATTATTCTTGAGCGAGAATTTCGTTTGCTCGCAGCGTGTAAAATTCTTAGAACGGTTTGGCTAACGACTAAATTCACTTACAGAACTTCGCGCTGTTCATCTCAGCACTTGCTGCCGTTGGCAACTGCGACTATGCCTATCCTGCGGCCCCACTCGGTTATGCTCGTCCAGCTGCTCCAATCGGTTATGCTCGTCCAGCTGCTCCAATCGGTTATGCTCGTCCAGCTGCCCCCGCATCGGCTGCTGCCTCGTCAGCTGCTGCTAATACAGCTCAAGTGATTTCAGCTCCAGCGCGTGTTTATGCCAACCCCCAAGTTGCTATCCCTGCTGTAGCTGTTAACCGTGCTGCTTATCCAGTTGTTCAGCGTATTGCTCTTCCAGCTGGTCTCCCAGCTGTCTATCCAGTCGCAGGACGTCAGCTCCCCTATGCTCAAGCTCCTAGGACCTCGGTGTTGCCAGTTGGTGGCGCTCAGATCTATCCTGGCCAAAACTCCTACCGCTCATACGACTCTCCACCACTGTACAGCAAGGTCGTCTTGCCAGTGCGTCCAGCTGCTCCAGTAGCCAACCTGTACCTGCCCGAAGCTCGCAGATACGGCGTCGCTTACTAAACACATGACTGCGACTTACCCATGTATATAATTGCCTGAAGAATGCTATTTATGAGCAACCAGTATTACAACGTTGTGGTGATACTCAATTTCGGTATTCAAAAATCTTAGTAAATTATTCTCGATAATAAATAAGTAAATAGCGCCGAAAATATGTTTCGTTTTTTTTTTAACGATCTACTATCTGATGATATGATTCTTGAATATGAATATTCTTGGGTTAGGAGTTAAATTGATTATGATCACAATTTCCTCTACAGGATAATCGATTCTGAGCAAACTGTCTTCAATTTCGGTTTCTCAATAGTTGCATGCTGACAAAGTGCACTTTCTTAAACGATCCATATGCCGGTTGCATAGCGGTCTCTATATTAATACCGTTATCATCGTGAACTTATTAGCTATTTTTTTTTAAAAGTAAATTATTTATTACTCTTCATATGCATGCATAAAACTACAAATTTGTCGAAATATTCTTTATATTACAATATTGGTATTTCTTATCTCAGACGTGTTTTAAATTGCTTAGTTCTGTTTCTAACCAAAGAGATTGAAATTTTGGAATTCAATCTTTTTAGTTTTTAAGCAGCATTTTTGGTATAGACATCTACTTGACCTTAAATATAAATGTTTACACAAATAATGGCTTCTGGTTAGCAGCTCTGAGACCTCTCTCATAAATATATACTTTCTCGCTCTAACCGTAATTGTTACAAAGAATGAAAATATGAATTATGAAGCATTTAGCAAACCCCTAAAAAATACCATGCAGAGAAGTTATTGGGAGGTTAAGTTAAGTTCGAGAATATATACACTACACTTCTTTGTCGTCAAATTGTATAGACTTAAATGTGAACCAATAAAAGTATTGTTACCAGTTTATTCGGAGTTACCAGCTTCCCTATATTTGAGTTAAAAAAAAAAATTTAATTTAATTAAGTGACAACTTTTTGTTTGACTCTCATGTTTTTTGCTCATTATACTTTCAAAATTATATAAAAATATAAAGTTTAATGAATTTCAATACATAGCACAGAAATTCGACGCGGAAAATGTTTGCAAGATGTTAAAATATAGATAATTCTATAAGCAAGACGAAGAAACCAAGGAAATACTTATGTTGACTAAATGTTTTTTCAAAAATAATTTCGAATGTTTTATATAACGCTTGGCTATTTATGAGATACTCAGATACTATTTAAAATTTCGGTGTGGTCATTTAAATACCTAACATTTGGCGCCCAAATAAAATGTTAAACCGGCCCTGTCTGAGGTGTCGCATTACGTAATAAACGTGTTCTTTGTTTATCTGTGGCACTGTTCTGCTACTTGTACTTGCATGCGGCGCTGATTAACACCGAAATTCCTCCGTGCTGTATTGAAACCCCAAGCAGTCAAGCATTAGTAAAATAACTAACAAATATAAAAAAACAAAAAAAAGAAGCTAAGCATTAATGGCGATAGTCCGTCCCATTGGCTGCTTGCGCTTTGCCAAACAATGGAAACTGTGTCAAATGTGAATTGTGGCTGTCGAAAAGTTAAGCGAAACTTGCAAATGCATTAAATGCAATAAAATTAATAATGACAAATAATGCAATTACATATTTATTTGCTTTCTTAATGAATGCGTTCGCTGATAGCGCATGTACACACGTACTTCGGTAGCGTAACGCCAGCAATTGAAGTAATTGCAGCCAAGACGACAATGGCGACGACAGCAGCCAATACGAGACCAAAGACACGCCAGAGCACGTTATCAATGGCCAGTAGGTCGGTGCTGAAAAGTCTTTGCCGCGAATTTTGCAACCCAAAGATATCACGGCGCATGAGCAATCGTGTGCTTAAGCACTGAGTTGGCTGCAGTGTCTATTAGCCCGCGTATACCAGCCGAAAACCAACCGTGCACCGCTCCCGAATCTATCGACTGTTTGTGCAATGACGACGTTCGTTGGTTTTTTTCAATGGCCAAAACCGTTCAACACTCACTTTCGACTGTCGATTGGCGTTCAGTTTCGAGATTTGGTCACGTAAATGTACAAGAATAACAATGCGAATTTTGCCAAAGCTTGGCTATATAAGCAATTTGACCCTACGCAATTGGCAATTAGTTTACATTTAGTTGTTTCCTCGTGAGAACACATACACACCCCGTCTCAAAAAGAAAATACCAAAAACCTTAAGCAACCGCAAAAATGTTCCCAAGTGCGCGTACCTTCTCCTTCATCTGCCTGGCCTGCGTGTTCATTGCATCGGTTAGTGCCTCATACATCAACCCACCTGCTGTCCGGCCCTACAACAAGGCCGATGTGCAAGCTTCCGCACTGACACAGGCTGCCGGCGCTGCTGCTTCGGCTGCCAAGCTCGACTCGGAAAGATTCGCTCAATTGGATCAATATGGTTACCAGATTGGCGTGCCACTTTTGGCCAAAACCTATGGTCCATTGGATACCCTCTACGCCGCTGCTCTGCCACCACGCAGCTTTGTTGCTTTGACCGATCCAAGTAAGTACTCAAAGAAGAGGTTCTCATTTCTTGCCATGAAACTAATTGAAAATTTCTCCTAAAATAGTTTTCCGTCGTGACGCTTACAACAATATCGTCCACAACCGTCGCAAGGTCCTTGCTGCGGCTGCCCTGTAAGCCATGAGTCCAAGACTGTGCTAAGTTCGTGTTAATGTGTACAAACTACCTGAATAAATTAATTTAATAGTATAACAAATTCGCAGTTGTTTTGAATTATTCTTTTTAATGATGCCTATGAGAATATTAGATAGCTATGGTCGATGGTTCAACCAAAACTGGTTCATATTAACAAATTTTGAAAAGTGGAGTTTATGAAAGAATTTCCGATGGTCTCCAATTTGACAGTGGCTTCCTATTCCCCCTGCACCACTTCAGTGTGTTTCAGTTCACCCTCTTACAACATTTGGAAAATTGGTGGCCTCTTCATATTCGGGTCCACCGGATGTTGATATGAAGTTGTAGATTTTTGCTATCGTGTTAGCCGCATTCAAAGAAGTGAATGGAGTGAAGACGGCAATGACGACGATGGCAGACAATACGAGACCAAAGACACACCAGAACGTTCAAGTTATCGCGGTGTATGAGCAATCGTGCGCTTAAGCACTAAAGTGGCTGCAGCGTCTATTGGCCCGAACGAGCATGAAAGTAAACAAGCTAAGAACCAACCGTGAGATGAAGACTTTCGTTTATTTCAAAGACCCAAGTCGTTTGAGATTTGGTCACGTAAATATGAAAGAATCACAATGCGAGTTTTGCCAAAGCTTGGCTATAAAAGCAATTTGACTTCACACAATTGTTAATTAGTTTCCATTAGGTTGCCTTCTATATAGACACTGTTCCAAAAAATATACCGAAAATCTTTAAGCAAAACCAAAATGTTCCCAAGTGCGAGTAGCTTTTTTTTCATCTGCCTGGCCTGCGTGTTCATAGCATCGGCTAGTGCCGCATACATTCTTCCAGTTGATGTAAAGGTCTATGACAGAACTGATGTGAAGGCTTCCGCACTGACACGAGCTGCTGGCGCTTCTGCTGGGGCTGCCAAATTTGACTCAGGCAGTTTCGCTGAATTGGATCGTTTCGGTGTTGAGACTGGTGTGCCACTTTTGGCTCAACCCTATGGTCCATTGGATACCTTGTACGCCGCTGCTCTGCCACCACGCAGTTTTGTTGCTTTGACCGATCCAAGTAAGTAGTAAATTAAGAGGCTTTCATTTTCTTATCACGAAACTAATTGGAATTTTCTCTAAAAACAGTTTTCAGCAAGGATTATTACAATAACATAAACCACAACTTACGCAAAGCCCTTGGTGTTGCTGCTCTCTAAGTCAAGTCTGTGATAAGTCTGTGTAAATACGTACAAACAAAGTGATATCCAACTACTTAATAATGTTACTGAATAAATTAATATAATAGTATAAACGAATTTGCCATTTATTTTTATTTAAGTTTCATGGTGTCTAATACGATAGAAACAAGGAAGGGCATATTAGACTGCTAGGACTGCAATGAATTCCTATATCTTTAATAGATGCATAGAATCAAAGAAGAAAAGCCTACTGATATTTGTCTGTTTTGATATAGTTAACATGATTAAGGACTGAATTCTAAAATTCCTCATTATTGTTCAAGATGGGATAGTACTTTTAAAAATCAGACTGACTTAAACATAAGTAAAATATAAAAACTGATAAGTGATGGCTGGGGAACCCGTTAAAGGTATATATGATGTCGTTTAAACTTTCATTTTATGAAATTTTTGACCCAACTTGCTCAATCGCGTGATTTCCCCAATATCACAATATATAATTAGTACAAATTTTTCTTTATTGTAATATTTATTGCAAAATACAAAGTAAAAAATATGATTTTCCATTTTCAAAATAAATTCGCTGATTAAAGTTTAAACGAGAACATAAGAGATTTGACCTACACACAAGAACATAAAAAAGAAGTCGAAGAAGAAAACACTATTTTTGATTTTATTTCATATATGTATTTATGGTATTTTTTTTAACTTTTAGCCCGAATTCTACCGCGCTCTCTCTCTCGCTCTCTCTCACTAACTCGTTCTGTAGCTTTTGTTTTAGTTGTTGTTATTATAATTAATTGTTGTTCGATGTTTGGTTTTTTGTTTTTAAGTTTTTTTTTTTTCTTTTAAGTTTTATTTGTTGGTTCATTATTTTAATTAAATTACATGAACTTCAAAATATATATTATATATTGTAGATATTATTATTATTAAAATATAGAGATGTATAAAACTATACGAACTGCTTCTGGGTGATAACAATTTTCGGTTGGTGTTATTGTTATTGCTGTTGTTGTTGTTGTGTCACAGATCTTATTTGCGTTTACAACAAATCTTTGCAAAAAAATTTAAATTATAAAAATTGCTTAACGCGTTCATTTTGCATATTTTTTATTATTTGATTGTTATTTTTAAGGTTTTTCGGTTTTTAATTTTTGAATCTACGATTTTCAAATATTTTTTCTCCATTGTTTAAAAATTAATTTATTCGGAGATCGTTCTTGTGGTCTCCTGGATGTAGACCTGAGAGCCGGGCACGGTGGAGGTGGTGACGAATGTGCGGTGCTTAGCGCGGATCAAGTTCAGGTTCGATTCAGCAACATCGGCACGATCCTCGGCAGCTTCGAGCTCACGCTGGAAACGGCGGACGCGGGTAACGGAGTTCTGGGAAACGCCCTCCTGTTCAGACAATTGACGCTTGTACAAGTTGATCTTGCTGGTCGTCTTGTCAAGAGCATCCTGCAACAAAATGATGTTCTTCTGGTCCTCTTCACATTGTACCATGACTTCCTTAACGGTGCGTTCCTTCTTGCGCAAGATCTTGATGGTCTCAGCGTGGCGGCGTTTCTCTTCCTCCAATTCGAGTTCCAAGTCACGTACGCGAGCCTCCAATTTGCTGATGATGCGCTTGCTGCCCGCCAAAGCGTTCAATTCGACTTCCTCAAGGCGGATCGACAAATTCTGCAATGGAACAAATACAAATTTTAAAAAGACTCTAACTGACATTGCATGAGATATGTCTGCAGTAGTTTACCTTGACTTCGACTTCCAAAGACTTCTTAATGGTCTCCAATTTGACAATGCGTTCCTGTTCCTCATGCACCACTTCAATGGTGTGCTTCAGTTCAACCTAAGAATGCAAATTTCGCTTAATATCCCAACTTAAACGCATTGACTGTCAGTTAGTTTGTGTTTACCTGGACCTTCTGGTAGCGTTCATCACTGATGCGCAATTCCTTGGTGACCTCCTCGTAATCGGAAGCCACAACGCTCAATTCCTGTTCCAATTTCGATTTGATGGAAACCAAGTTCACATTGACGAGGCTCAACTCGTTGATGCGTGTCTGTGCCTCCTCGTATTGCAGCTCAACGGTGCGCTTGGCACGCAAGGCGCTCTCCAATTGTGAGCGCTGCTCCTCCAGCTCGCCAGTCAAGCCAGCCAAGCGGCGCTGGGCAACGGCATACTGATCCAAAGTGACCTGCAATTGGCGTTGGATATCCTCATAGTGCGCCTGCAATTCAGTCAACTGCAACGATTGCTTCTTGATGACCTTCTGCAAGTCGATGTTGGTCTTGTTGGCCACATCCAAAGACATCTCCAATTCGGTGATCTGGATCTGCAACTTCTTCTTGATGCGTGCCACCTCGGTCTTCAGGCGTGTTTCAGCCTCGACGACGCGAGCGCTCAACTGTTCGATTTCTATGGCAGTCTGCTTGCTGCAATATCAGAACAATCTCAATCAATCATAACTTCAAAACAATTGGGAATACCAGAGAAAATCATGAATTCGTTTATATGAAGTTGCGTTTTGACCAATTTACTTTACCTCGTTCGCTCGCATCGCTAATGCCATCGCCTACCTAGGGTAGAAGTTCAGCTTACGCTGCGTGTTATTTTTAAAGAATAGAAGAAAAATGCTCTTGAAGCCAATTCGCATGTAGCTGGTCTGTATGAGAATGTATGCCACATTTCTTGGCGCTCAGGTGTACTCTGCGTGTACTCGAACGCGGTGCGCTGTGCGCTGTGTCTGTGATAAAGACATCGAACTTGTCACAAATAAATGGCATACCAGATTCTTGTACTTCTTGCACTCGTCGGCAATACAATACCGTTTGTGCATCGCTTCTCTGCGCTGCTGCCTATGCAAATGCATCACGCGTTTATATTTAGCCAGAACGAAATCACCCAAAGCCCCAAACACAAACGTATATGCAAGACATTCACAATGAGTTTTGGGTTTCTAACCGACCGCTGGCCGCCTACCTACTTTCTGTACCATTGTAACACTTATGGGCTAGGGCTGACTCATGCATTTTACTTGCTCGCTTGCTAAGCAGATTCTTTCCTTCCTTTTTTTCCTATGTGTATATTTGGTATTCTTTTGTAAGGCCATATAAATTGCATCGTCATTGAACTTAGCTAATTAGTAATTGTTAGAATACATCGAATGCCCATATTGCCATTGCCTTATATAGGTTCAAATAACTTTTAAGTTCTTTGCAAGTCTAAGATAAAAAGGTGACATTTTAGAGGTTTTTCCTAAGCTATAAACCCCATTGTGCCCTTGTTGTAGTGCTTACTTTGTATATTGAATGCCTATTTTCTCTAACATGTAGTCACCCCAAGTTTCTGTCTTTTAATTTGCATAATTTTTATATGCAATTGTTTGACATTTATTTATTTATTTATTTTGCTTTTAAGAATTTTTGCTGAGCTTTGTTACTTAATCTATGCGCTCATTGTTGTCGTTTTGCCAAGGTATTTATGGTTTTTTTTTTTTCGTTCTTGCTTTTTTTTTTTTGGGTTTTTTTGGTTTTTGCATTTTACTGTCTACGCAAATATCTAGCAAGAATTTTGCTGTCATGAGCATCACTTTTTTGCTTTTTTGTTTTTTTTTTTTGTTTTTAATTTAAAAGCAAACGTACATGATTTAGTTGCTGTTATTTTACATGTTTTTCTTGCGTTTGTTCATTGAAGAATTCAATTGTGTTTGAAGGACATAAAAACAAGAAAAAAAAAAAAAACAAAAAAACTGATCTGCAATCTAGCATACCATGTATGCAGTTCTCGTATTAGAGAGTGGCCCATGGCACCCACACACGAAAGTGTGCGTTTGTCGATCAGATTTCATTGAATGCCATTCTGTTAGACTTTTTGGGTAATTAATTTAATTTCATACTGTAGGTGCCTCCACTACCAGATTTATGGTCAGATTTATTGTCACATCGAAATAGAATAGATGACGTCTGAGGTTACCCTTTTATTTTCTTTATATTGTAAAAAAGGGCTTCGTTATGTTATGGCTTAGTGTATAAGCTTTCACTATTTCAAGTTTCAAGAAAATACGTCAAGTACTGCCCGCATGGGAAGAATAGCTACAAATTTACTATATTAAAGATCTAACAAGTCTGTCTGCTGGTGTTTAAGTCACTTGCTTGTCATTAACTCTCAAAGTTGTGTTTATCAATCAAAATTGATTAAAATTAAGTTTTCTATAAAATTGCTAGGGGATTCTATTTATTTATATAGTACATTAAAGAGCTTGCAGTCTTTTATATTATTTAATAGTCATGTATAAGAATACGACGAATTAAATTTCTGAAAAGTAATTCATTTTATTACTTAACAAATGAACGAAGTTTGGTTTGAAGCCACGGTAGTCTCTGATACATCAGAGTTGAACGCTGACCCATGTGAAAAATTAAGTTTTCTTTGCGTAGTAAATTCTGTTTAATATTGCTTGCGTTCGTAAATAAATCAAAAAATAATAAGGTAAATGTGTTACCAACTGTAGAAACTCAACGTAAATGTTGGTTCAAATTGGCTCACTATTGGCTATGCATAAACACTTTAACCCAATTGAATTCATATTTTGTGAATTGTTTAACCCAATATTGGAATGAAAACAAAGAAACATGTAAACCCAAAAGATATGTTAAACAGTACACAATATATAACATATATAATTTAAAGATGAGTAAACAAAAGAACTAATGCCAAATATACTATGGCAGATGCTATAAGCCTAAACAGAAAATGAATTATAATGAAAAGCACATCAGATGCAGTACAGCACATAAATATCTTTTGTTGCATAGGCTGTGAGCAGCAGATAGACAAACACAAAAAGAGGCAACGTACGAGACATAAAAAAGAAGATAAATAAGCTAACAGAAAAACGTACTGAGATACAATTTAAAAATGTTCGCATTTATTTCAATTTGCATAGCCAGAGATACGTACGTTTGCTCAACTATTATGATTTTGTTTCAGTTTGGTTCTTGTTTTTTGGGTTCAATTTTGTGGTTTTACGTTTTAATTGGAAATAGCAGAAAACAAATGTGTTCTGGCACTGCGCATAGGAATTTTGTGTGTCTCTATGATCGATTTGAATGTTATGTTGAATAATGTTTCTCTGGGCAAAGAGGCAAACGCAAAGGCGCTCAGGCGGCTAGGACAGCTGGCAAGGGTCTGGCTCGCTGAGGCTCAACTAAAGGATTGTTGATGTCTAATTTCTTTGTTTTGGTGCTTTTGTTTTCTTGGTTCTCTAAATAGCAACAATTTGCGACAATTACTTTCACGCGAGACCTGTGTCAGTGCAGGTTTAATTGTGATATTTTTGCAATTGAATTGGGTTATTGAGTAGGCAAGATAGACAGAGACAGAGGCGGGGACGAGGACGGCATTTAGCGCGTCCAATATAAATAACTGTAATCCTTGAGTTTGGGATGTGTACGCAAGACTTTGCGACAGATCCAACACTTATCCTCTATACCGCACCTGGAATCCGCATAAATCTCCACCGTGTGCTGATTCAAACTTGACAATTGACGCTTGACATTGTACAACGATGAGGAGACACGTTGATCGAGCTTGTCGACCATGCGATCATCCATCAATTCGATGTGCATTGCATGCGACGAAAAGTGACCACCGGAGGGTGACGTGGAACGCACACGTGACGCGGCACGACTCGAACGGACTAAAGTCTGCGCAATGAAATCATCCTCCTCCTTCTTGGCACTCTTAATGTTATGCTCTGACTGAGTGAGCAATGCCTGCGCAATTGCACTGGCAGACTTGCCGCGTATCGAACGTTTGAAATCGTCAGACATATTGCGATCTAAATCGTTATCCAACTCGATTTTGCGTATGCGCTGGAGTATTTTCAACGTATCTTGCTTAATTATGTCCTCAAGTTCTTCCTGACGTCTGCGACGGCGTTGACGCGATCTGTCGACTATCGAATCGGGTTCAATGTGTTTGGTAACACGCGTAGCGTCGACGAGCTTCTGCACACTGAACGGCGAGCGTTTCTGTGCGCGAAAATTAAGTAAAATCTCATCGGCACGAGCGGCACAGGTACGTGAGAGACGGACAATGTCGTCGGCGTTGTACTGACGTACGGCGTTCGAGGAGCGATATTGCTTCAAACCCCGTTCGCTCGACCACGGCAGATGCGGCTGCGGCACTTTCAGACCTTTCGCCTTCGCATCGAGATAGTCGAGCATGGGCTGATAGAAATTCATCGTGTAGCCGTAATTGTCTTCGTAGGTTGTCGCATGGCGTTGCCGTGCGGGGCGTTGGCGATAGGCGAGTGCCATCCTAACAAGGGGGGTGGGGGGTCTAGCAAGTCTCACAAAAAGAAACGCAGGCAGACAGACACTCACCCAGAAGCAGGGAGTGACACAGTGAGAGTGAGAGTGAGAGTCAGAGAGGGTGTGTGCAGAGCACCTGTGCGTTTGCCTAGAGAAGTCTGTGATATGGGCAGGAAAATGCTTTAGTTTTTCTTTTTTTGGGATTTCTGTGTACTTAGGATACGCTACACTATAGACGCTTAAAGCTACAGTTTATGCTGTTGCCGCTGACGCTGCTGCTGCTGCTGCCTTTGCCTTTGCTGCTGCTGCGGCTGCTGCTTGCTGCGCTGTTCTCGTTTGCTGCTGTTGCACTGTTGCAATGTCGATTTGTTGCTGCTGCTGCTCTGCTGTTGCCTTGTCGCCAAGTCGCTTGGCTGCTAAAGTTTTTATGTTGCGCGAGCGTTGTTTGAATGTCTTGTCTGCTTTTTGGCAACAGTTGCCGCTGCCGCTCGCAAATAAATTTCAAATTTGTCGTAATCTAAAAAAAGATTCAATAATGTTTCGCTTCGCTTTGCATTTGCTAATGTTTGCGTGTATTTCGCATTGTTGTAGCTGCTGGCTAAGGTAGCCACAATGCAACAATTTGTCTCATTTCATTTGCCATTTAGCCCGAGCAGTCAATGCTGCTGTGCGTTTTGGCTTCTTTGATTGATTGATTTTGGCATTTGTTTTGGCATGTCATTATGATTTGCATATTGTGTATTGCATATTGCAATTTCCCATACGCAAATGCACGCGTCTTTTATTGATGGTCAATCTGAAAATTGCATTCATTCGCATTTTATGTTTGCTATGTCATTTAATATAATGAAACTGGCCAATTATTATACTAAAGACTTTAGGGCAGAAATTGCATTGCATGACTGCTTTGACAATTTAATTACGTTAAATTTGTTTTAATGTATGCACCATTTAGCAATTGACATTTAAGATTAAATCAGTTTCAAAAAACAAATTTTTTAATTGGTCACAGAAATGCATTTCAAGTTGATTTATTTATAATTGAAAACGGTAAAGTATAGCTGTGCAATCAATTGCACAAAATTTGTTTTTAAATGAAGCGACGTTTCACAGACGAGCCATCAAATTCTGACTTTGATTCATATTTAAGCTACATTGCGTAGTCAGTGTGCCAGGCTGCACTATAGACCAAGCCAAAACAAAGCCATGGCTTTCAAGTGTAATCCGAATTATCCAGACCTACCTGTTGCACTTTGCCAAATTCAGATGTCACAAACTTTTTACGCTAACGAAAACACTTCGAAGAGCATTCAACGCGTGCTTGAAATTTTATTTTCTTGTCTTGAAAATCTTTTCATGAACACTTTGATTGTGTAACAGCAAAAATTCTGCGCAGCACGCTAAAAAATCCGAAAAGAAATGCAATTAAAGTTGCGAATAAGCACTTTGCGGCCAGAAATGTAAGCCAAGTTCGACTTGCAAATTTTCTGGCCAAATTGTTTTAATGCGAAATTCATTTTTAAACACCTTTTCAAATTTAAATTGGGTTTTTGATATTTTCTGTTTAATGGCGGCAATGCTGAACTACAACGCGCGATTATAGAACTCGTACTGACTGCGAAATGGGTCACCATGATAAAGTTGAAATTGGGCAATTAGCAAATGGCACGACAGCGCGCCTCGCTAATGAAATATCGAACATCGCGAGATCGAACGTTTGATTGGGACATTGATTTTGTCGCATTTGCTTTGTTCAACTTTTCGTAGAGAACAAAAAAAAAAAAACAAGAAGTAAGACAGGAAATACAATTTTTTGTTTTACTTTTCAAATGGCCGTCCTTCAGCTGCCAGACGTGAATAGTGCAACAGCGGCGTCGTGCCAAAGGGTTTGCACACATTCACTTTGTTTGTAAATTGGTCAAAACGTGCAACGATTGGCAGAAGTAGAGAAGTAGAATTCACTTACCGAATAGCCTCAATTTCTTCGTCCTTCTCGGCCAAACGACGTTCGGCATCGTGACGGTATTGGTTGAAGTCAGCGGACAGACGTTGGGCACGCTGTTCCTCAGCCTTGCGACCCTGTATAATCGCATTAAAAATTTTCACATTGGCAACTGAAATTCGATTATAGCATGTGAGTTTACTTACAGCCTCGGCTTCCTTGTAGGCAGCGGTCAATTCATCGCGTTCGTTCTCCAAGCGACGCAGCTCCAGTTCCAATTCATGCAGACGACGGGTCAATTCGTTGACGGCGCCCTTAGCTTCGTGAAGATCATCTGCAAACGAAATTCATAATGTTATTTAGTTGCCATATCGAGAATCAAGAATTGATGTTTTTGTTATTCACCTCCCAATTTCTTGTTCTCACGGGCAAATTGGCTGTTAGCGTCCTTAACCTTCTCCAATTCGTGAATGGTGCGCTGCAGATCGGCTTGCTTGTTCTTCAGATCGCGCTGGCTGGTCTCGTACAACAGGATGGTCTCCTCCAAACGGCTCTTCAGATCGACATTCACCTTCTCCAATGTGTTGACAGACTTTTGCAATTCGCGGCATGTGTTATTCGATTTCTCCAAGTCGATGATGAGCACCTCAACCTCGCTGGCCAGACGTGTCTTCTGTTTCTCCAAGTTGTTCACCTTGACGACCAATGTCTCAATGTGTTCCTCCAGTTCGGTGATGCGTACTTGATATTTGCGACGGACTTCCTCGACCTCTTCGACACGAGCGGCTACTTCGGCATTATATCTATTTTGCCATGAAGCAGCATCAGCACTGGACTTGACCAACTGACGTTCCAAGTCAATACGCAATTCGGATTCTTCTTCGAGTTGAACACGAACTGAATCCAATTCGGTTTCAACTTGATGAAGTGACGATTCCAATATCGAGCGACGACGGTCTTCATCTTCCAAACGACGGCGTGCGTCTTCCAATTGGGAGACCACTTGACTCCTGGAATATGAGACAGTGTCGAGCTGGGACTTGAGATCTTGGACGTCCTTGATCAGTTCAATGTTCTCTTGCGAGAGGCGAGTCTTGTGCGAAGTGATATCAATCACGGTGCGATTCAGTTCTTCGATCTTAACGTGCAACTCAGAGATCGACACCTCCAACTTCTCAATGTGTTTTGTCGAGATGATTTTCTCCTTGTTGTAGCTCTCGATTTGGGAAAGCAACTCGTAAACTTCGGCTTGGAATTTGGATTTCTCCTTTTCGGCTCTAATTATAGTGAAAAAGAAAATTTACAAAACAATACAAAAAATCATTATTCAAAATGTGTTCACATAAGTCGGAAATTGCAGCGAAATGAGTTTATACTTATGCAGTTTAATGCTTCTGTCAAGCGCGCGGTTTAAGCTTCATGTTCAACGTGTGTCTGAGTGAGTCTTTGGCTAAAAGAACTGGGTTAGTTTGAAGTGGCATTCGCTGCTTGTAATGTAGCTCTTAAATACTTGAGGGTTTCTAACCCTAAAAGCTCCTTTGTTCTAAGGTGTTTTCGAGCTTCCATAAGTAATGTAGTTTAAGCATGTCTATGTTAATATGTAAACAAATTTGTATATTGGAAAATTGGCTTATTGGCAAGTACAAAATAAATTCAAATTTAGCAAAAGCTAAGTAAAAACAGAATTATGGTTTTGTGCGAAAGTCGACGAGTTAATAGATCTACAAAATGAAAGATAGATTTCTTATATATATAGAGTCACTCAACTAGAAAAACCTACTGCCTGAGTAGGTCAATAGTTAGATGAAGAAGGTATATCTGAAATGCCTAAAAAGCTTCCTCTAATGTTGCTGTGTTGTTTCATTGCATATAATACTGATCTAGTTTAGTCAAGTTTGCATAAAATAAATCAATCATTCAACATGATCTAAATATAATATTAAAAACTAAATTTACGTTCGCTCTTAATCATCTTTCAGTAGTTTTTCTTTCCTCTTTTTAAAAAAAAATGTATATAGTTTTTTTTTAACAAAGAGCTTTTAAAGCCAAATTGCCAAAAGGTATCTAAAAGATACATTTTATAAGCATCGCGTTAAAGTACAAACTTCAAACTAAGTTCCGCTTAAAAAGAAAATCGTAATTTAAATGAAGATTAGCAGAAAAGTTAGTACATAACAACATTATTTGTAGAAAATTTAATTAATTACAAATAACGTTCATGTGCATTTACCATTTAGTCATAACTCAAACATCACATTCATGTAAAAAAGAAAATGAAAATGAAAACAATTTTATTGAATTTTTATTTTGACAAAAATTGTTTTTACTCATAATTTTTGCCGTCACCTTTGTTGAGAAGAATATGCACAAAAAGTATCGAATTTCCATAAAGTTTAGTGCGTTAAAACAAGACAACAACAATAATAACGGAACAAACACAACAACAGCAACAACAACAACAACATCACGAATATGATTCAATCAAAGACATATTTGGATCGGCAGAGAAAATGAGAGAAAAAATATATCACCGTGTAGCAGAAAAACACGAACAAAAAAAAAAGGAAAACCAAACCAACAACAACACAAAAACGTCGGCTACGAGCAAAAGCAAAAACAAAAAGAAAAAAAAAAAAATACACGAAAGAAATTTTTTTGAGGAAAAATAAATGTAGCTAAAATATTCAAAAATGTTTTCTCAAGCTAAAAATAAATTGAAAAAATCATTTCGAAGTTGAGAAACATATGTTGCCTCTTCTCGCTGTTGTTGTTGTTGTTGTTGCTGGGAAAAGTTTTGCGTGAGAAAATTCCGAGTGAGGAAAAAAGCTCTTTTTCGCATCCGCATTGCGCTAGAACGAGTCCACTAGCCACTGCCTGGCTGCTTGGCTTGCTTTTCTAATAAGAAAATTATGCGGCGGGAAATGCGCAAACTCCTCAAGATCAAATGCGTATCTTTTCGCGTCTGGGTGTGTTTTCTCTATTTAAGTCTTAATTATTTGCATTCATGCACCTAATTGCGAATTTTATGCAATTAATTACGAAATAAATATAATTCAAAATGAAAATGCTGCAATGATCTGAGCTGAAAATCTTTAACCTGCGCAGCTGCGTTCATCTTTGAGTTGAAAATCTATTGGAACCAGGCAGCCAAGCGGCAGCACACTCAAAAATTTCGGTCGTTAGCCTTGAACATTTATTCACGTCTAAATGCTTTTGAAGGCATTTATTTTTGGGTTTTGTTTTTGGAAATATGAGCTTTTGCCTTCGAAGCGAAAAATGAAAATTTCAAATTCATTGCATACGAATTTCACCGATATTGAAAATTGCGTTTATAGATCTGACATCGATTGCAGACAACTTTTCTGCATGCAAACATTCTACAATAAACAATTATTTATTTATTTACCTATTTGCATGAAGTTTTCTTCTGCATTCTCATTTCGATTTCTTGTTTGTTTCGTTTTGCTGTTGTCATGCAATTTGGTAAATTGTTTACTTTACAGCAGTCTTCAGTTGGCTGTGTGCTTTTTTTAACATTTCGTTTTTGATTTTGGTGTTGATTTTAGTTTTTGGGGTCAGCGATGCAAGGTTATTTTGGCATTGTAATATTCGCATGTTAACTGTCACAAGCCATGGAGACATGGAGACATTGAAAAGACAAATGTTCGCTTTGAAATAGCAGATTTAGGCAATGACAGAGATTGATAAGCCATGTGGCAATGCATGTGTGGGCGTTGCTGGCGCGGCTTCCAATGTGGGTCTTGTGACATTACTTATGATTAAATGTGCTGGCACATGTCTAACAAGCAAAGTAGGATATTTTCTTAGACATGTTAGTCTTTTCGCCGGTTACACAGGAAACTATGGGTGTGGAAAACTACTATTTGAATTTGTTAGCTGGCTTATTTGCATTAAACATGTATCAAGTAGTCAAATGTTATTCATGGAGCAACGTCTGCTGCTCTGTGTTACTTTTTACTAATTTTGTATACATCAACTGTTAATTATGGCATACGATTGTTAGCTTTTTGTATTGTGTTTATTTGGTAAGGTTTTTTTTTTTTTGTTTTGGTATATGTAAAGCTCACCTAGCCTTATTTTTCGTCAGGATTTCAACTTGTTCCTGGAAATCCGTAATAATTTCGTTGTGCTTCTTCTTTAAAAGCACGGCGGTTTCTTCCGATTCAAGATGAACATCTTCAAGCATTTTGCGCAGTTTTAGCAATTCAGAATCACGCTTGCGATTGGCTTCAAACTGTAAGCGAGTAAGTTAAATACCCTTTACGAAATTCAATTGTGAGTAGACTTACTTGATGTTCAGCACCACCTTCGGCTTCCTCAAGACGTTCAGACATCTGAATGACTTGAACGCTGAGATCGGCTTTCTCTCTTTCGATCTGTAATTATGATTTTCGATATTAGTTGGTCTCAAATGGCTTTGGCTTTGCTTGTTCAAACAGAAATTTGCAAATATTACCTGTGACTAGATTCGTGTAAATTTTCATATTTAAAAACCTTTTTTTGGGTTTGTTTTAATTTTTACTATTAGCACGATATGCTAAAAGATAACATTGTGTCTCATCCTCTCCTCCTGCTTCTGTTAAAAACTCGTATATATTATCTGCATACATAATTCTAGTTATTTCATCTGATGATGAACCTAAACATAATTCTAGTTATTTCATCTGATGATGAACCTAAACATAATTCTAGTTATTTCATCTGATGATGACGACAGTATCTAAGCAAATACCTGACTCGAGTAAATAAGCCATAATTGTCAATAGACATGGTTCCATATTATAAACACAGGCGCATTTTTTAAAAATATCTTGGCAGTGTAGCTGCCATACAGTTTTATATTTTTCATAAAATATTTAAAGAGCCAACGTGCTGACTTTACTTGTCTATTGCAGTCATAATTGCATAAAAAAAAAACAAAAAATTTTCAGACACATTTCATATTATGCAAATGGCCCATAAAAGACAAATTGCATTAATCTATCAAATTTAATTTGAATATTATTTAAAACACGAAATAAACGTTCTTTTTTGCTTTCACATACGCTTTTTAATTTCATTTGCCATGCAACATCAAAAATAAATGCGGCAAATTGCCAAGAGTGGAATCAAGCAAACACAGAATATGTGAAAAAAAGTTATGAATATGCGGCGATACTTTTCCAAAGTGCTAATATTAATTTTTGTTGTATCTGCGGTAAAGAATTTTTCTTCTTGGTTGCGTGCAACATTTGCGTTGTGAAATTTTGCAATAAACTGAAAATATTTGACCCAATTAAATGCAACAAATACATATATGAGCAACCAAAAACCCATACAAAATGCACTTCTAGGTGCGTAGCGCATAATTAAATGGAAATTATTTCTATCTAAATTTTTAGTGCATTTTACATAGTAAATTTAGTATTGACAGCTTCTAAACTGGCCAAATAAAATTATGAAAAATGAACAGAGAGTGTGTGTGCATATTGTGCATATTTGCAGTTGACTGTAATAAGGTGTGGCACGCCCTCAAAGGCGCCAATGCTTCAGTTTGTGCAGAGCATCTGAACTACAGTAAAATTAACTTTAAAAATAGGCTAGTGACACATAACGACAGTCGAGGCTCTTAATTTTGTTGTGTTATTTTGCAACATTTTACTGCCTGAGTCATTAGCAAAAACTGAAATATTTATTGAAAGCAACGCCAGATAAAAACGATACAAACTTAGCCGCATACATATGTACATGTGTGTCGTCGGCATAAAGACACGGCATGGCATATTTGCCTGTGAGCGAAAACAAATAAAGAAAATCATTTTAACGGCAATAAAAATTATTTAATTTTCACACACCACACACACACACACACACATACACAGAAATATACACACGTAACCATGCACAGCAAAAGTGGCAGGCGAAAGCCGAGCAAAAACGAAGTGATATTTTTGAGTGTATGTATTTTTTTCCGTATTTTTGTTTTTGTTTTTTATTTTTCTTTTTGAGCAATTTTTTTTTTCCCTGTTCATATTTTGTTGTTATTTGTTGTTGGTTCTTGCGCTGTTGTTGTTAACTTAATCATTCTATGTATTGAATGTCGTGTGCTAAATTTAGCTAAATGTTCCATATTATTCACATAACTTTTGAGCATCTAAGCGTATCTGCAACACAGCAGCCCCCGTGTCAACGCTTCTGCTGAGCGTTCTGCGCTAATCCATGAAACGAAGAGTAATTAAAATAATTCCTATAAGCGTGCATGCGAGCGTTTTTCATTTTTCAATTTTCAATTTTCGGCAAAGTTTGGCACTCAGCCGCCGGCCGCAACTGCCTACAACAAAATCTTTCTTTTTGCTTGCTGGCCGGTCGTATGCTACGTACATATGGTGGCCAGACCATAGCACAGCAGAGCACAGCAAGGCACGGCATAGCACGGCAAAGCACAGCACAGGGCAGACCAGGCCAGGCCGGGCGGATTTTCTAAATTTGTAAAGTCGCTTTTTTGTGCGTTTGATCGGCTTTTTCTGTTTGCAGTTGATCAAAACTATTGTCTCTGAATGAACTCGCCTTGTTTTTGCATTTTGTATTTAGTTTAGCTTTAGTTCTTCTGTACGTTATTTGTTTGTTTTTGTTGTTAGTTCATTTCATTCGTTAGACGGGCAGAGCAGAAGTTTCTAACAAAATCATTTATCACATTGTTGCTTTGATTGAAGATTGTTGTTGCTATTGTCAGTTGCTTTATTGTTGTTTTTGTTAGTTTCTGTTGTTGTTGTTGTTGTTGTTAGCTCTCTATATTGAAGTTCAATGCACATCATTATCATTTACGTTAAACTCGAACACGCAAGGGTATTTTATAATTAGACGCCTTCTTTCTCCCGTTGTTTGTTTTATTTATTCTTTGTTTTTCTTGGTTTTCTATCTCCTAATTCTCTTTATTCGATTTTATTGCTTTGATTTTGGTTTCTGATTTTTCACATATTTACGCTGTTTTTAGGTGACATTTTCATATAAAAAGTGAAAATGTTTGTGGCATACTATCGACTCGCATAGTTGGTGGATAGGTTAGTGAGTAAGGATTTGGAAAATTTTCAAATGTCGCCTGCTGTAGAAAATTTCACGAAATAATGAAGACAACCGGCAAAGAGCATATATTTTACAAATTATCCCAAGGGCCCAAGTTTTTCATACCTTCGCATTAATTTCTCCTAGACAATGTAAATTATGAAAGTCTTCTAATGAAAACTGTGGGGAAAATAATTTAATTTGGATTGCACTTCATTCAAATTAATTTTAAGTTTTATCCAATTATTGAGTAGCCATTTCAAATCTCAGTTTTATTTTAAAAAGAAAATATATTTACATATATGGAAAGGACCTAAGCTTCGAAAGGAGTTTATAAAAAATGAAAAATCATAGATTTTCTTTTTTTTTCCAGTACAAATAATGATATTTGCCAATTTCTGTTTGAGATGCCTCTTTTTAAGATACTCACCCTCTGACGCAACTCACGTTCAACTTCAAGATCATCTTGGAGCAAACGGATTTTGTCCTGGAAGAGAATTTTTAATAAACTTTACAGTATTCCAAACTAAAAATCACTTTTCTCTTAATTTTAAGCTTTTGCACTTTTAAATGTTTTTACTAATAATCATTTTCGAATTGATTTACATATCAGAAATTTTCGTAGTTTTCGTTTAAATAATTACATAACGTTTCCACAAAACAGTTTGCGCACATACACATATACAATATATCCATATACATTTCGTTTTCTACATTTCGACATGCCTATACATATTTCCACATTACGCATACGCCGCCCGCTTTGCGCTTTGCACCTTTGCGCCTTTCGTTTTTTCTTTTTCTTTTTTTCATATACGTGAATCAGTTTGATTTCAACATTTTACTTATATACGTAGACATTTTTCTTTCATTTTTTATATATAAACGGATGTATATATATATATATATTTTTTTTTTTTTTAGGTTAATTTTGTGCACTTTATAGTTTTTCTTTTTTAAAGGGATGGGTGGGTTTTTATTTATCCATTTTGTGCGTTTTCAATGTTGTTTTTCACGCGTGATTGACTGCTGCTGCGATTGCGGCTGTTACTGCTTACCTCCAAGCGTGAGAGAGCGCTCAAGTCAGAGATATATTCGATGTTCACATCGGCTCCACCGGGTCCAGTTGAGGTGGCCCTATAGGAGTATTTCGATGAACGAACAGCTTGCGATGATGACATTTTTTATTATTTTTTCTTTTGATTTTCTATTAAATTTGTATTATTTTCGTTACGCGTTGAATTCGCGTTCTTTTACACTTATGCGAAAAATTTGTTTCAAAATTCTTCTTCTGGCACACACACTCGCTCGCTCGCTGGCTGGCTGGCTAAAGAAGTGTAGTTGTCACCGAGTCACCGAATAATTCGTAATAAACGTCGGAGTAAGGCTGGTGATCTACTGAACAAGAGATCCCGTTGTCGTTCGAATAAAGAGTAGTTCGTGAATTTGTCGAATGGTCGAAAGTGTTTTCGTCTATTTCAATCGAAATGACTTTAGCTCAAAAGATTCTGCGGATTCTGCATTTCACTCAACTCGACACTCGCTTTTTCATTTTTCTATTCTATTAGAATTTTCATGCGTCGCTTTTGAGTTTTTCACTCAAAACGTGGCAAAAAGTTTTTGAACGGATTTTTTTTTTTTTTTTTTGGGCAAACCGGCGGCGGCGGTGATCTTTTGCCTACGTGTACGTGTTGGTGAGTCGCTTTCAATTTAATTATGTTTTTCACGCTCATCCTCACACTTTGGCCTGATATCTGTGTTAATTGCTCAGTTGTGTGGAAAATTCTTTGATTTTTCAACTAGTTTAAAATTTTTGCTTATTTCTGAGCAGTTTTCTTTTGCTAAGTTTATTTTTGCAGTTTCGAAATAGAAATCAACTCATTTTGTATTTTTTTTTTTGGCTTTTTCTTTTTTGAGCTTTTGAGTTATTCTTTACCTGTAATTAGCCTCTGTCATGCCTGCGCTGTGTGTGTTGTGTGCGTTGGTGCGTAGTGTGTATCCATTGTTTGTATTTGTTTTTGTAGATTTTATATCTGTAATGTGTTTTGGCTCTTATTAGTAAAGTTCTATTAAAGCTGTCGAAAATTCGATTTTTTATAAAAACAACAACAAGCTCTAGTTGGAGAACATAATTAATAGACGCTGATTTGTTCTAGGTCGCTTTTACTACGTTGACATACATTTTGGTCTAATTAAATATAGTATATATATATAATATGATTTAACATTATAAACATAAACCAAACCAATGCCATTTTAATTGATAAGAATTTTGGGAATTCAATCTGCCGCTAATTACTTATGATTTTTCTTTATGATCGGATTTCTGAATACATATTTCCTAAAGACCACTAATATTTGTGTAACTTAATTTTAGTTAGATCATTTTCGAACCCAATAATAAACTATGATTTATGCAGCTGCTGGGGTTTTTTTTTTTTAAGTTTTTTTTTTTTTATTAGTATTTTATTAGATTTGCAAAGCACGTCCTGTATAAATTTCATCTACTTTAGGTGATTGGTTTTAGAGTTGTTCATTGATATTGTTTGATTGATTCATGATTGTTTTAGGCAAGTGGACCGATCGATTACATTGTATGATATGTATAGTCTAGTAGTTGATCTTATTCAATGAATAATTCACTCTAGAATTACTTAAAAATCATTTCATTGGGGGGTTAACGGTTCGGTGTAGTCAATTAAATTATGAATATATATAGGGATGGTAGACAAAACATCAAAACAAAACTTTTTTACTTGAGCATTTAAGTAAACTTTTCTAAATTCATATTTGCAAAATATTATATGTAAGAATTAATAAGAATTGAAAAAAACTTGCAGTTAAATATTGGCAACGCAATGTCTACGCGGCAAGACAAAACTAATTATTTATATGTCTACTAAAAATATTTGACTTTTGGCATCGAATCTAATAAATATGCAAAAGAAACACAAACACAAACAGATCAAAATGAAAAAGAAAAAAAAAAAATTAACCAACAAAAAATAAAAGTAGAAAGTCGTGCGCAAGTGAATCCTTGACAATGCGCAAACAATTAAAGATAAGATTCTCACACGGACACGAGCCGTCAGTATTTTTTTTTTAATATTTGTTGAACATATGTTGTTTTATTTTTTAAGGCATTAAAAACAATGAGCCGTCAACATGTTACAATGTTTTTATTATGGCTATAATGTACATACAATATTATAAACATAATAAACTTTGGCACCGCATCTAAATGTTTTCTTTTTCATTTCTAATAAATGCAACATTAAAATAATGTACTCAATTTTCCACGCATTTTACTCAATTTTTCGACTCATCTGGGAGTGTAAAAAAAGTAATACAAGAAAACTCAAATGCGAATAGGAATTTGTTGTATGAGTGTGTTGCCGCTATTATCCACCTGCGTTGTTGTTGTTGTTAGCCAACTTGGTTCTGTGTGTATATGTTTGAAATTTAAAAATTTCGCTTATTTTTAGCAACAAGTTTGGATGTTTTTTGATTTTTTTTCGTTATTTTTTTTTTTTTCACTTCATAATCATTTTCATTTTCCACACATTTTACCTGAGTAGATACATGAATACTTGTATATATTTATCTTTGTATCTATATATATACATATATATATATATA
This sequence comes from Stegana nigrithorax, assembly GCA_037044495.1. Taxonomy (NCBI): domain Eukaryota; kingdom Metazoa; phylum Arthropoda; class Insecta; order Diptera; family Drosophilidae; genus Stegana; species Stegana nigrithorax. The sequence goes on from JBAMBQ010003328.1 coordinate 1,360,538, forward strand.
TACGCATCGAGCAGCTTATGCCAGAGAGACAGGAAAGCGGTCGAGAGGGAGGCAAGATTCTTGTATATATAAAGACTGACACGGCACGCATAGATACAGCCATATGAACATTTTGGTAGCTTCTAGATGTTTGGACCTCAGTTGATATTTTGTTTTTTTTTTTCTTGCTTCTGGCTTAGCGAGTGCCTTTGGCCAAATTTTTATTTATTATTATATACTTTATGAAGATGAACAATTTTTTTATGATATTTTCGTTAAAATTTTATATTATTATTTTTGCAGTAGGTTCGTGGAATGTGTAATATTTTAAAAATAGTAACAAAAGCTTATACAATATAAAGTTTAAACAATAAAATAAATAATCTATCTAAAAATAACTTTGGCCCAAAACAAATGCTAAGCGAAGGTAAAATAAAAATACAAAATGATTTTTTTTTTCTTCAAATTTATTCATATATTTTTAAAAATTAATCACTTAGTTAATATTAAAAAAAAAAAAAAAACTGTTTACTTGGCGCTGAGTCCGTTCATTTGCTAGCAAACCTAGTCAGCATTTTGTCGCTGCGTTGAGGTCACGACAGCCCCGGTTAAATGCTGTTGAAAAACTTCTCAAAAATCCAACACGGCGCAGCAGTTTTTGAGTGTTTCATGTTCCGTCTTAGTTTTTTTTTTGTTTATTTTTCATGAAATTAGGTCAAAATTGTTATGATTTCAGTGGTAAAAACAATTTTGTATCTATATAGCTACTTTTTAATGTGCAACTGCATACGTTGCTAATGCACAGTGGTACAAGTTGCACTGAACTTATGAAGTTGATTAAATTTATTTGTGAAATTTTTCGCATTGAAAAATTTTATTTGCGCCGAACTTTTTGCAAGGTTCTAACAAATATTTTCAAATTTAAACAGCTTTGAAAAAGTATATGTATTTTTTATGATATTGAGCTTTAATTACTTGGATACTGGGGCGAGGAAATTCGTTTTAAAGTTTGTATGTAACACTTTGGCTAATAAATTTATTAATATTTCAAAACTATCAACAAAATTCACTTCATTTTCAGAGTTTCTGTTTCATGTTACGATTTTACCACGTTTTTTATTCATGGCCTTACCACTGTGCTTTAGCTTCAGGCGCGTCAATTTGAATTCGCCTGCAGAATCTGCACATACACATATGTGTATGTAGGTATATAGCGGAAAGTGCTGAGTGTTCGGCGCCAAGTGACTTTAAAGTGTGCATTGAAGCAGTAAATTTACAGGTTCTTAGACACTTGCCACTTTGAAGTGCAAGATCAGGTACTTAGCGTGGGGATATGCGCTTGAGATATATGTACATAAGTGTTCTGGATTTAATTATCTCTCATACAGGAAAGGGGAAATTCTCAGATATTTAATACTTTACATTTATGCCCTCACGCCGAGGCATAACAATTATTTGTCTATATTGTTTGCGTTTGAATTCTCTTTCAGTTTTCGATATACAACAACTGTGTAATGTGCGCAAATTTTTATTGTACCTACAAAATACACATACGGATGCAGATATATATGCGTATATCTACCGAAAACTAAAAATTCCGCATCTAAAAATATTTTCGAAAAGTAAAAACACCTACGAAACCGCTTCGCTTGAAGCAAACGTTAACAAGCGTGAAAAATATTCTGTCACTGTTTTGGAAAATTTGTTTCTTTTATCTCTTGGCGAAAATGTTGCATGTTCGATTAGCTTGAGAAAGAGTTTTTCTAAGGAATTTACTCCTTGAGTGTTCGATTGGCTTTAGAAAGACTTTTCCCAAAGGATTTACACTTTCAGTACTTGTGATATAAACCATTTATGTGGAGTCTGATTGTGTCAAACGAAGGCTACAGTTTTTGTGAAGATAGTTCTGTAATTCGGCGCTCAGGTAAAAAGTTATACTGAGAGCGAGGTGCATCTTAGACACCGAAATTTCCGGAACGGAATCGAGCTTACAACTTCTGGATCCGGCGCTTACTCACATCATCCTCCCCGTTAACCGCACATATTTTTCGGCATGTTTTTGCAGCGGTTTTACTTTTTGATACGATATATGGGTATCAACACCATCTACTGTTAAAAAAGCGGATACTTTTTAAATCAGTCAATAGTTTTCACTAACCTTGACCTTTTTTCAAGTATCGCTGACAGTTAGTATGGCAAGGATTGAAATCGCTTGTAGTTAATTCAAATATTACTTGCTGCTTCAGATGAATTTCATTACTTTCACTGTATTATAAAGTAGTCCTTCGTTGGAGAAGAACAGTTGGCGCTTGTACCGGATTTGAAAATAATTGTATTTTTATATAAATTAAGTTCCCTTTATAGTTATAAATTAATGTGTTACCATACATATATGACCAGTGTAGGTACTTTATGGATAATTATGTAGAATTTTCTTATATACAGATACAGACTCCTTTAGCGTACATCTTTGGATATGTGCAGATCAAACATTTTAAATCAGCCAACACATATCGTCCATTCAGATTTGTCATTTGCTTTTACGCAAATCCAATAGACACTCTCTTAAGGTATGTCAACAAGTCGATGTTAGTCATCCATGCCATTAACGGCATATGACATTCCAAAACGGAAAACAAATTCTATGACTTACACTTTTTGTCTTGAACATTATGCAGCAGAAGTTCTGCAAACGTGGATAAGCAAAAAAAGAATTCAATAAATTATAGCATTACTTATAGAAAAGTACGTAGACAAATCTTAAGTCGCCTTCATTCAGATTTGCGCAAATTAGTTCGTGACGTGTGCGCCGAAGTGAGTCATCGTTAGAATGGTGACCAGGTTGGTTTGCCTGCTGGCTGTGTTGATTTGAGCATTTGTGGGTGCCAACGGCAAACATAAATTTGATTAAAATTTGTGTTGCATTCTTGCTTTATTTTGTTTTTGAGGGGTTCATGATACTAAAATAAAATGCAAAGCGAATGTAAATCTATGAGTGTTGACATAAATTCGTGTCGAAAAAGCATTTAATCATCAAAATAATTTTGTCAGATGACGATAAATTCAATTTTCAATTTAAATTACAAACAGCATTTACATTTGTGTTATAATTAAAATTAAAAATGTGGCAGTGTCAGCAAAAAAAAAAAACCGAATTTGTAAAAAAAATGTTTTCTCGCGAATGTACAAGTCGTGAACCATGAGAAAAAACTAACAAATTTAAAATTTCCCTTATGGAAAAACCTGTCCCCAGGAGCAGTCAGCAGGCTTGTGAACACATCAACCAGAAATCTTATTTTAAAAGTGGCTATACAAACTGCTACATTATTTCTATATGAGATACTAACAAAAGTGCAAATATTTTAGGATACTGATTAACCCAAATATTTTTTTGTTCAAGCTAAGTCATGACCAAAAACTGCAAGCTAATGACCTAAAAGTTGCCACAACAAGAGTAAAATTTTGGCGATGCAAAGCTTAGCGTAGACAAGCATGATCATGCGTTGGCAACATCGATTCAAAATATGGTGAATGCATGATCATTGCTGCAATATTCAATTAAATCCAAAAAATTTTGTAGAATATTCTGTAAAAATTAGGCATGCCACTGCCCAGAAGAGAGACAGCAACTTATATTTTGAACCAATTTAAGTACATTGTCTTTTAAGAATTTAATTCTGTGTAATTATTTTGTTTTAACTTTGCTGTAAAAAAAAATCTTTTTTATGCAACATTTTGTTAGCTGCAAAAGACTTACGTACATCCATGTCATTATAAATCCAATGTTATTTATTACATAATTTTACATGACAGCAAACCCAAACAACATTTATCGAGTTTTAAAAAACATTAATTAATATTTTCTTCGTATATACTATTGCGGTTTTACTTTACTAACTTTGGCTTTTCTTTAGCCAGTTTCGTTTTCAAATCGGCTTAGTTCATGAGAAAAAGAACTCAATGAGATTTGTGAGCCGTCGCATATTGACATAATTGATCAGTATCAGATACGCATAGCAAGTGTAAATGTAGGCCCACCACTGAAAGTGCAATGGCTTAGACCAGGCGAATTTGCCGTTTGAGATTTGCACGAGGTGTGCTGGGCGATGTTCGTTGATCAGACGACGAAAGCAAGAACCGCTCAGGTAGACGACACTCAGCAGCAAAATGATGCGACGCAGGTGCACAAGTACGTTGGCCATTCTGTGACAGCAGCAGAGAGACACCGGCACACAGCGCTAAGCGTGAGAAGAGACAAATGGAAATTGTATTTAAAAACACACGAAAATTATCCAAAAGGCAAATTACTTGAGTTTTTTAGCTGCTTTAGTCGCTGCCAAAAATATTATATATTTCACAATATTTCTTTACGAACAATATGATATTTTTACGGATTTTCACTGATGGTTTTTTTTGCTTTTTGCTTTTTGCGTTTTGCTGTTTTTATTTTTATACAATTTCTCAGCTGCTGTGTTATCAAAATAAGTTTTTTGCATACGTCTTTAGCTGCTTTTCGGTGTTGATGCTAGAAAAATACTAAAATTTGGCAACACTTTTGCAATTTGCATATGTGTGCTTTTTGGCATGTATTCGAATTCGAAAATGTTTTCGGCATAGTTTTTTTCCGTTTCACACTTGTTGGCTGCTCTAGGGCCGTTTTTATTTGAATTTAAAAATATACTCAGAAGATGTGCAGCATATGTTGTTTATTGTTCTTTTGTATTTGCATATAGATTTAATATGTTTGATATTGCTGAATACTTTTTCAGTCAACAGCATATACACGGCGTATACGCAATAATTAAATGCAAACCATTAGAGTCATTAATTTCACATTTCATGCTTTAGACTAAACAAAAAACAACAACCTTGAAAACATTTAAAACAGTACATGTTTTTAATCCAAACAAATGTTGAACACATTACAAGATTACAACATTTTTTAGTGAGGTTGGTTAAGAATTGAGAAAATCCACAAAAAAAAAAAAAAAATAAAAATAAAAGTAAAGAAAAACAAAATTGAATTACTTCAAGTGATTTTTAAGCAAAATATTTAAATTAAATATTGCCACACTGAGCAAAACACTTTTAGCATTGCCATCGACAGCCGGAAGAGCTCTTTGAAATTACAAAACTCAAGAGCAAAATTGGAAACGGACTCATAAAATCTATTAACTGCAGTCGATTGAAAAATTTACAAATCATAAATATTTTTAACTCGAAAATCAAAGCAGACAGCTTACGTGCACATTTCATTAGCTTATAGCATTTTTTCGACACCAGCTGAATGTGAAATATTTCTGGGGCACACTGTAAAATGCGTAAAAAGTGCGAGTGATGTGATGTTATGTGTTGTGGATACTTTATTGCTCGGCATAGAAACATAAATTAATAAAAAACTAGCAAGAAACAGAACTGCACACACCGTCGTCGTCGTCATCGTCATCGTCGTTGCGGTTGTTGTTGTGGATCGGTAAAAAAAACAATAATTTCAACAATATTATTGTCGAAATAAAATGTATAAAGACACGATTTTCGTTGCATGCTTGCGGCTGCCTGCGTTTTATATCTGCAGCTATTCGAGGTGAACTGCCATCGATAAGAAAACTTGCAACATTTATCGACTGCAAAGTTTTGATTAAAATTAAAATATATATAAATAATAATTATGTAAATCGAAATTATGTCGATTTTTGTTGCCTCTATAAGTTAATAAATTTTTAGTTTTTATGTAATCATTCTGTAGTCGATTGGTTCTTGATTAGTTAGCATATTTTTTAATGCTCCAACATTTATTTAAATCATGAAACGATTATTTCCTATTTATGCCCTAAGTGTGAATTCAAGTTTTCGTCAACAATCGACAATTGTCCATCGCTAGTAGGCACATATTTTCGTTGGATTTGTTGCTACTTTGGCAATTAATTTTATTAACTAGAATCGTTGCATCTTTTTATTGCATAATCTGTCGCCTTAACAGTCCCAACCGAGCCATAAATTATGCAGAAGCGAATGATTGAAAAGTCAAGTCGAGCGTGCGAGCGAGCGGGCGCACAGTGCGTATGATTAACCGTGCGGGTGTTGCACCCGGCGTTGCACTGTACGGATTATGTGACTTCTAGGGCCGCTTTTCGTTTCGTTTGTGTTTTTTTTTTCTCTTTTCTTTTTGCTTTTTTTTTTATTTTCATTTTTGGGTTATTGTTGTTTGCATTGTGCGTGCGTGTGCTTTCGCTTTTTTTGGTTGTTTGTTTTTGCTTTTATTTCTTTTGTTGTTGTTATTGTTGTTGTTTGGTTCAGAAAGATAATTTAGCAACGCTTTTCGTTAAATGCAACTTACATTGGCAGCTGATTTGTTTGGTTCTGCTGCATTCGTATCTAGAACGATACGGGCCTGCCGTTGGCTGCATGGCGCGTTGGCGTTGGCGGCGTCTGTAAAATCGAAAAGAAATTCAAATAGCCGCATGCAAAATGTGGCGAGCGTGTGTTTTGAGTTTTTCCTTTCGGTGTTGAAAGCTATTTGTATCTGTCGGTCAGATTATATAGTTTAATGCTTTTTGCTGCGCTTCTCTAACGTTTTACGCTGGCTGCACATCGTTTCGATTTCATGCTTTCAGATACTTTCGTAGCTATTAGTTAAATTCTTTGGATTTTCAGGCAATTATATCTTGTCGCAGTAGGTCAAAGTTGCATTGCTGGGTGTGAGAAGTATTTGTGCGTGCCGCTGACTTAATGGGGTTCAGTAAATGAAAGAAAAACCAAAAAAAAAGAAGCGAAACTGGATAAAACGAAATTTTTCAACTGCATTACTATAATAAGCTTGTGTAGATAAACTGCTATACTGAGTAGACAAGAAAATGTACAGTGCGGTGTGTTAATTATCCAGTGCAAGCTATGGATATGAAACATCATTGTATTGATAATAACATTATATGAGTATTTAATATACGTGGTTTATAAAACAAATGATATACATATGTGCTGAAATGATTTATGGAAATTTAATAAGCATTTTAAAAAGCCAAAATGGAGTTGAAAATTATTGACTTAATAAAGTCAAATATTTATTTTTAATATACATATTGTACTTTAACATTTGTGTTGAGATATTTCTCGTAAATATCTTAAAATACTGCATGAATGGTGCCACTCTTATTTGGACAATAGGTCTAAGATAAAATATGAATGAATAATTTGTCTTATTAACATGTCATATGGTATTAGCTAATTCCAAAACAAAAGCTAAACGGATGTTAAAAATGTCGTCTGCGAGACCATTTATCTTACCTGCTCATGAGCTGTCAATAAGCAAATTCAGCTTGCCAAAGATACGTTAAGTACCACAAATCTGAAAGCAAAGACAAATCAATGCCCAACGTCAACATCGCTAACAACTAAGAAGATACAAAGCAAAACTTAAGACAAAAGAAAATTATTTTAGCCATTTCTAAAATTTTAACTTGAATTTTACAAAATGTCATTTCAGTTTAAGAAAAAAATATGCTATCGAAAACGAAAAGCAAAGCAGAGATGAAATAACGCTTCCGGTGGAAAATCGACGCCGCAAGTGTGTGCACAAAACTGGCACAAATTTTATTTAAGGAAGAAAGAAAAACAGATTCGACACAAAAAAGAATATTTTGAATAAATAAACGACACACATAACAAAAAGGAGAAAAAGAAATCCAACCAAGAATGTCGCTTTTATTACAATTTCTGCGGCCGTTCTTTTGTGATAAATTGACAGACAGAGAGGCTGGCAGACAGACGATCGCTGCATACACGGATTAAATAAATAAATGAATGCACGAGTCTGCAAGTGGATGAATGAGAGATTGTAGATAAGCAAACCGTATCCGAAACCGAAACCAAAAAATACTCAATCGTCATGCGCTGGTCAACGCATGTCGTCAGCTACTTGTATACAATTTATATAAATAATCAAAAGTGCAGAAATGCCAAATATTACAAATAAACAAATATTTATAAAACCGAAAAATGAAAACATAAAAAAAAACATTTTTTTTTTTTCGCAATAAAATTTAATAAACGAACACTTCTGAGATACACATTGCGTGTAGTTGGAAACGTAACGAGCCATGCTGCCCGATATTTCGTAGCCTTATTGCAATTTTTCACTTGGAATAAAGCGTGTGAACGAGGAACAGAGAAAGAGCGGCAAGCCAGTGAGTGAGTGAGCAGGTGAGAGTGTGTGCAAAAGTGAGCGAGTTTTGATTTGAATTATGTACTGCACGCCTTTGGTTTACTCGTCGAAAATGTATTTCAACGCAACAATTTTGAAAACGTTCCACATCGAAAAACTCTTGTGATGAGCCAAAAGCAAGGCAAGGCAAGGCACAGCACAGTGCAGCGTAGCCGCAGCAGCGCTGAGCAGAGCAAAGCAAAACAAAATAAAAACGGCAACATAATACAAAAATTAGTGAAAAATATACATGAAATGATTTTCGAATAAGCAAAGCTGAGGCAGCCGAACAGCAAACAGCAAAACAGCAGAGCGAAAAGCCAGTGGCAGGAAAATCTTTTGAAACGTATGCGGCCAGTTTTCTTTTGACAACGCGCCGAGTCGCACACACTACACAGCTGAAAGTAGCAACAAGTAGAAGCGCAACAACAAATGAAACAAAACAAAAAAAAAAAAAAGAATCAAAAAGAATAATAAATGAGCACGAGTTGAACGCGTTCCACTGCTGCTGTTGAGGATGCGACACGAGACACGCGACACACGACACGAAGAAAGCAACAGAAAAATCCACAGAGATGCCTTAAGCAATGATACACGTATAAATTCCGTGTAAAAAGAAAAAAAAAATCAGAAGAAAAACAAAACTGCTTTGCTAAATTTAAAAATAACAGAAAAATCTCAACAAAACCAAAACAAAGAGGCAACATTAAAAAAGTATCTAGATACACTTTTAGATGCGTGCATAGCGCATAAATAAAACCGTGACGTTGTCGCCGAGTTTCCGAACATTTTCCAATGTGTGTCTCTTTGCCGGTACGTGAACGCGAACGCGAACATGAACGCGATTAAAGTAATTTCTCAGTTCGGAAGCCAGCAACAAAATTGAAAAACAACAAAAAAAAAACACAAAAAAACAAAAAAAAAAAAACAAACAACGCACACTGAAAAATCGGAAAATTGAAAATTATGCAGTCTGAGTTTTGAAAAACGCGTGCCGCATGTACATTTCTAAAGTAGCCAACAGCAAGCGGCCAGCGGCTGCTAAGCAAAGTGTGTGTTTGTGTGTGTGTGTGTGTGCATCATTGCAGTGCCTTATTAAAGTGCATTTGTGTGTGCGTTAGAAAAATTTGTGTTTTTTTGCCAAAGTGCTGCCAGTTAATGTTTGGTATTCTTATTGTGGCTGCTGTTGTTGTTGTTGTTGTCATAGTTGCTGTTTTTGTATCTGTCTAATTTATTTTGCATTTATTGCAATTGAATGAGTTGAATGCGCCGCGAACGTGGCATGCCGCGCTGAGATACTCGTACAAAAGATACTCACTTGCATTTCTATCTATTGTGTTTATTACTTGATTTAATTGTTTGCGGTACGTAAAGGCAGCAGAGTGTAGCCAGCAATAGCAAAAACGTAAAAAGTTATAAAATATTTAAAAAAAAAATAAAAAAACAAAAACAAAAAATAAAAACGAATTTCAATAAAAGTATTAAGTTACAATTGTGCGGCTAAAGCTACAATAAAATAGCAAAATAATAAAGAAAATGTTGCAGAAATAAAAGACGAAAAAAAAGTAATAAAATAAAAAAACAAACAAAAAATTATGTACAAAAAGTCATAAATCCGTGCTAAATGTTGTGTATTTGGACCAAAGTCATACGCAGTTTAAAAAATCAACAACGAAAAATACCCGAGTTTTAAGCAAATAATTAAATAAGCTGCCAAACGAAAAAAAATATCAAAGCTAGCTGCCAAAACAACAGAAAATCGTTTTAAATGTCTTCCTACCGAAGTTATGTAAGTAAAGTTTAAATGCGTTCAGATACTTTCTGCTATGCCCTACACATGCTGCATAGTAATTTAGGTTTATTTTTTATTTTCTTTTGTTTTTTATCAATATTATCAGCAGATACTTTTTGTTATACTAAATACTTAGACATTCAACGAAATATTTAGATTTTTCTGTAAGATTTCTTCAGTTAGAGATTCCTCAAAGATTTACTCATTGAGCCGACATATTTTCTTAGCGGATAATTCACGTTAAGTAAATATAAGATTATCTTTAAATATCAACAATGGTCGCAGTGCATCAGGACTTAAATAATAGGTTTCTAAGGCCACTTTGCAATAAACTCTAGAGAGTTAATCTATTGAGGCTTCCAAAATTACTGACAGTTGGTAGAGAGTTTTCTAAGCTACATGATTTAATTTTTTTAAATTATAAACTGAGGTGTAAATGCAATGTAATTGGTTTAAATGATTAAATGGATTACCTGTGGTAGATTTCATACTTTTATTTTGGGATAGCCTCGATAAACTTTATTAATCCATTTTTCCATAGCTGTTTTAAATTGTTTACGGTACGTTAAATTGTTGTTATATTCAGTTATTCCAATTGTATTCAGCCAAGTCCCTTACTCATAAATAAGCAAGATCATTTCAAATAGAATTTATTTCTTCTAGGTCGAATTTCTGCGTGGGTTGTAAAAAAAACTTTAATGACCTACTTTTAGTGCTTTTTGACATTGTAAATGTAAAACTAATTTTCAAGCATGGAATTCCTATTCCATTAACGCATCACACATTGAAATTTTTTCTCAACTTATTTTAAGGACAACCGCATTACAGCTTAAGCTGATAAACTTAAGCGAATATTTATTAGTTTATCCCATGACTTGCTCTCAATTCCTTTTAATTCGTTAGACTTTTGAATTCTTACTAAAGAAATGCCAGTTTAAATTGTAATTTTTATTTATACAAAATTTCTAATCTTTATTCCATTGCGACAACAGTTCAAATTGGCAGCGTGCAAAAGTGTCGATTTCGCCCAATTTAAGGTTTTGCTTTTGTGTGCTACGCTGCGGTATTATTGTTATTGTTATTGTTGTTATTGTATCTAACAGATATTGTATCCACATTGTGTCTGGCGCAGCCAAAGCGCTTTGGATTGCGTCAAATTGTTTGCAATTTGCTGTTGTGCCATTTTCAATTTGTTTATTGTATCACATGAAAAACTATTTAGTATTCCTATATAGGTTTTTTTTTCTCTGGTTTTTGTTTTTGTTAGCTGTTCTCTGATTGCATCTGCGAGAATCGCTTTTGTTTTGTGGGTGTACGTTAATGGCCCAGTTTCGGAGACAAAAACGCAAATGTTTTGAACTTTGCGCAATTTTCTTTTATCTTGTCTCGTTCTCGCTTTGTTTTCTTCTACATATTTTGTTTTTAATTTTTTTTTTTTTTTGTATTTTGTAGTTAATTTATTTTGTTTTCTCTCCTTTTGTTTTCATTAAAACGCATTAGTTGGGATTTTCATTTATGCGGTTCAAAGGCTTAAAAAGATTTCGATGGCATATATTCTAATCCGAAACTTGTTTTTGTGGGCTTTAATTTATTTGCTTTTTGTAACCTTAACCCAAATTATTGTTGCTGTTGTTGTGGCGGTTGTGGTGGCTTCCGCTTGTTGAAAAAATCGAATCGCAGCACAGCTCTTTCACACCTTTGTCATCGCCATCGTGCCATTCTTGCAACTTCGGTGGCGGTGCATTGGTAAAAGGTCCGTTGAAATTGCAGTAAAGCATTTCCTCGGAATTCATATCGAAGCCGTACCCCGTGAGATCGTCACCCAATGACAAAAGGGTCATCTCGGGTAAACTCTTTGCGGTGCGTAACACAGACAGTAAGCCCACCATGCCGAAGCGATCGTTCAACATTGTGCTGGGTATATTCGAAAAATTACCCTCGTATGTGCTCTGTATTCCCGATATGCGATGCATCTGTGCATCCTCATCCGCAAACGGATACATAAACTTGGGCTCGCCAAACACATGGGCGTAGGTGGGAAATTGGTCACCCACTTCATCCGGTGGCCGGAAAAGTTTGTACGGCTTGAATGGCTGCTGAAATGCATTATTGGCCATACGCATCTTCTGCAGTTCCTCCTCGAGATTTACGCTCATACGAATCAACCTGTGCTCGAATTGGCCATTCATTTCCGGTGGCTTGTGCCCACCTGAGTCCTGTGACCCACTTGAAATGCTAAAATCGCTAGTAACAGCGCTCCTTGCGTACGAAGAATTGTCCGACATTCTATTTCTACTTTACTGCGTTGAATTTTCAAATCTAAATTGTTTGGCAAACTGTTAACTCGCTAATCATCAATAAAATCAAAGCCTGTTATGTTCAGAATATAATTTCAACATCTTCGGCTACGTGCTATTGTTTTGTTTTTTTTTATATTTTTTTTTTTTGTTTTTTGTTTGAATTAAGTATTTGTACATATTTTATTATCGACTTTTGTAAAGTGCTGCAAGTTAAAGTCATAAAACAAAAACATTACAAATTGCCAAGAGTACATTTGTGTGAGTATGGGGTGCTACACTAATTAATTAAGTGCCGGCGGTGAGTGCATCACAGCACTGAACTGCACATTTAGCAGCCACCCAGCAGCAGCCAAGCGGGTCTTTAGGTTTATGTATGCCATAAATGTTTACAACTTCCTTGCACCAATTTCAAATACAAATCTTTCATGCACGCAACATAAATGCAACACCTCTACCTTAAGCAACAACAAGAACAACAACAACAACAACAACAGCAATAAGAACAACAATAAGCAGAGCAAATCAGAACAGAGCACAGCACAGCACAGCTCAGCACAGCACATATGCAACAGCGTGTGAACAATAAAATTTTTTACCAAATTTAGAAAGCAAAAGTCAAAAATAAAACTAAAACGAAAACGATTTGTGTCGAAATGGAGACTACGACACAGGGTACACTTTAATGCACACAGAGCAGCCCATAAACTTATGACCTATGCCTCGTTCGAGTCAAAGGTCCGCAAAGTGTGCACGCGCAGTATATAAAAATGTTATTGAGTGTGTTCTTTCGTTTCTAATTGATTTATTATTGTAGGTGTTTATGTTCGAAATAAATATTGTCGGATATGTTTTCGAAAGAGTTTAAATTATGCGCACAGTTAAATTACAACACATCAAAAGCAATCGTTGCTAGATGAGAATCAATAATACGATTCTAAACAAACTTCTGAACACGAGGCGAAAAAAAAACACTGTCTGTGTACAAGTGATCATATTTTATAGGAAGCTCTTATTGATTTATTTTAGCTTTGATATACAAATATGTCAAATTTCATTTAATGAGTCATAAAACTCTTATACATCTGAGAACATATTATGCCTTATCAATAAGAATTTTGGTTGTTCATTGAAAATGAAATAATTAAGTTTATCCCCCATTAGGGGACAACAGAAGAAACTTTGCAAAATCTTTTAAAACCTGAAGAAGTTCACACTATGAAAATAATAGTGTCTCAATTTCTTTTGAAATGTGTTAAAATATTATAATTGTGGTTAAGAATTGTTTTGCCAAGCAAATAAAGCAATCCATTATCGCATTGTCTTTAATGTGCAGCCAAAATCATGCATCAATCCATAGACATAACTAATAGATAAACTCAATTAAAATTAGTTGCGTACATTCTTGTGGAAAAATTTTAAGCGAAATGAACTTGCAACACGATTTAAAAACAGAACTGGCGCCTGGCAACCAAACGACTTACATCATTACCCCAATATGAACTCAACTCAAAGGCAGCAATTATCGTGCACACACAATATGTTTTTTCTATTTTTTTCGTTTTTGTTTTTTGTGTTTAGTTTTTGCATTGAGGAATGCAAAATGAAAATAGCGCAGAGGCAATTCGCAAAGCAAAACAAATATCGCCATATGCGTATTATCTTTGCTGGAGTGTCTCAATAACTTTGACAGCAATGTTAAGTACTCTGCGCCAGCAAGTGGCGCGCGGCCCTAGGCGCCTAAAGTACTTAAGGCCATAATTGCACTGGCTTGGCTGCCTGTTCTCCGTTCTCTGTTCCCTTACATCTGCCTCTGCCACTGCCTCTGTCCCTGTCCCTACCGTACCCGCACTGGTTTGTGTATGATGCGTATACGCATTTTCCGTTGATGGAGTTGGCAGATTTTAGTGCCATGTAGTTGGCATCGTTGATGGCTGCTTGTTGATTGGCGTTTGTCCTTTCGTCTATTTCGCAGCAGCCACCAGAGACTGCGCGTCAAATGTGTCGCGACGTCGGCGGATTTACTTCATGCATACATGCGTATTTATATTTATAAATGGGTATGTACATATTCGCATATGCTAAAACTCACACCGCATATGTGTATACACCGCACACACAGCACACACATGAAATGCGCACATAAAATTATTTTAGTAAACTTTCTTGAGCAATGCGAGTACGATGATTTTTTGGCACATATTCATTTGTTTTTTATGTTGATTTTATGAAATACTAAACTAAACATTCGCGTGCCGGCTACGACAAATGATTTATTTATAAAACATGTCTACGATTTAATGATTTTAATGTGTAAAGGCGACACATGTGTAGAATTTTTTATGTGATTTACTAAAGGAAATGCATAAAATAATATAATCTCATATAAACCAAAAAACAATCATTAAGCCAAATAAGCTGCGCAAGTAATAAAGATTACTAAAAGTATGCATCCAATCTTTTATTATTAGGAACAGACATTAAAAGCAGCAAAAGGTGGAATGGTCATTGCAAAACTGAATTCTTGACAAATACAAATGATCAAAAAATAGAAAAAAAAAAAAAAACAATTAAAAAAAAAAATGGTTGTCTACAAGTATTAAATAATATGCTTTGTATGTTTGCCAATGTGTTACAGTTTCGTATGGTAAAAAGTATGCCAAAATCTATTAAAAAATGATTTCGCAATATTTAAAAACATTTCAAGTGCCTTCGACGCAACAGACGCCAAGTGACAACAACAGAAACCGCAATAACAAAAACAACATTAGTTTTAGAACAACAAAAGCCGTCAACTGTATAAAGTGTAGAACTAAAATAAATGGCCAAGCAGTAAAGGGCAGAGATTAGTTGAGAACGTTTTCCGTTGTTGCTCTTGTTGTTGTTGTGGCTGCTGTTGTTGTGGTCGTTGATCATTTCGATTTGCTTTGGTTTCGTACACACGCGCGCCAACGTCGACTTCGGCATATCGATGCAACGCCATTAGAAGTCGTATTAGAATACCGCACAGATGTTGAAATAATCGAAATGAATCTGTTTACACGTCCAAATTAATTCAAAAGGCATACGTTCAGCGCCATTTAATTGAAAATGAACTAATAGAAACGCTCGCTAGACCATGTCAGCTTGGCAGGCCTGCAGGCATGCAGGCATCAAGGCCCAAAGCCGCTTCAGAAAAAGCCGTCGACTGTCGACCGTCGACGTCGACGTTGATGATGACGCTGACGATGACGACGAAGGGAGACGACGACGTCTATATTGAGATTGACAGCGAAAAAGTTCAAAGCAAAGAAAGCAATTGAAGCTGAACGGTGAACGGCAAAGCGACTCTAGGACCATTGCACTGTGGTGCGAGTTTGTAATATAAAAGTATTGCTAAAATTGCATCCGACCAATTCGGGCATGCCTAGGAGTAGCAAAATATATATAAAAAGTTTGTTCACACATTAACGTGCAGAAAGTTTGTTGTTTTCATTTTGCGCGTCTTGTAATATTTTCCACGCCTACACTAAGCATCGCAAACCACAGTGCGCCAGATGAGTGTGGCATTCGTTACGTATTCGATGATGCCATGAGTGAAGTTGTTTTTGTTGAAATTTGTTTTAGTTGTTGTTTCCATTTTTTGTGTTCTTGTGTGGATGTGGTGTTGATTATAATGACGTTGATGAAATGCGCAAATAATTCTTGTGTGCATCCGAATTGTTTTCAATGAATTCCGGTTGCGCTTCACAATGAAACACTTGGGCAGGCATTGGTTGCTGCTGGCAGGGCCAATATGTGGCATGTTGATGCACTTAAGTGCATTGCGGCCCCCACTTTAGTTGTGTGTGCTGGGCATGATTAGGGCATGTTAAGTGTATAATTGGTGTCATGGCATAATACTTTTAATTGGTAATGTCAGCTGATAGTGAGTGGCATAGGCAGATAAATGTTTGAAGGTGTCATATGCTTGACTGATTGCTTTTTTAACTTGCCTACTTCTAGGCACCTTGGAAGACCAGTCTCGGTTCATCATCTTACAAAACTGGCGGTTCATCGGTAAGTGGCGCGATTATAAAATAAATAAGTTACTTTTGCTGAAGTTTCCTTTTACCTTTACAGTATACGACACGCGATGATATTGCAGGCAGCTCAAGATACTCATCGCTTGCCACGCCCAGCAGTTACAGACCCTCCTTCTCGGGTGGCACATATCGCATAAAGCGCGACCCAGCGCCGCCGCCCGTCACAAGCTACGTCAGTCGTTATGGCGGCACGAGTAGTGCCGGTGCAGGCGCCGTTGCCGCCAAGAATGAGCCCATCGATAGCAAAGCTAGTCAAATTAAACGCTATACGGGCGCCACGAGCAGCAGTCTGGGCAGCAACTTGGGCAGTAATCTGAGTAAATACTCACGTTCACGTGACCCCAGTCCTGCTGCCATCGAGCATACGAATCGCATGAAGAGCCGCGAACCGAGCCCAGTTACACGTGTCGTGCATGGCAAATCGCGTGATCCTAGTCCGGTGATTGACAACAGCAAGAACAAACTGGGCCTGGCGGGCGTCAGCAGCTACCGCATGTCGGCAGGCACAGGCGCTGGCACGGCGGGCAACAGAACGGCGTACACGGCACGCTATGGCAGTGGCACAGGTAGCAGCCGACTTAATGGTGTATCGATGCCAGACAAATCGATATCCTATTTGACTACGAGTGATTTCCATGCGCGTTCCGCAAGTCGTGCGCGTGAGTTGGCCACACGCAAATCAAATGAAAAGGAATTGGAAGCGGAGTTGAATGGCGACGAAAGAAGTGACGGTAATGGCAATAGAAGTTCTAGTCCCGTCGTTGAGACCACGGCCACCGTAACTGTCAAAGATCAAAGTGTCGACAAGTCGGAGGAAGAAGAGGTGGAAGACGAAGAGGAGGACGAGGAGGAGGAGGAGGAGGACGCCTTCGTATCAGTGTCAGTAGTAACACGCGCTACGTCACCTACACCGCCGAGTAGCACAACTGTACATCGCATGCGTCGCATGGATATTGCCAAGACCATTGAGAAGACCATACAACGTTCGACAAGAAAGCGTCAGACGCACGAAAAGGAAGTGCAATCTGATCGCATGGACGATTCTACACGTTATCTACGTTACAGTGGCAGCAGTCGCATCTCATCGTACAGCCCACATAGTGACCGTTACAGTGCCAGCAGTTTGCGTTACAGTGCCAGCCCATTGTCAACATCAACATCAAGTAGTGCGCGCAATGCCAGCAGCAGTGATGTGCGCAAGGAGGAACCGACTCCAAATAGTAGCAAATCCAACGCCAATATAAAGTCAAGTGCGTCCAACAAATCCAAACTGTCACCGCCAAAGGTTGTGCGCCTCAACTCACGGCAATCGTCTGTGGAGAATCTAGTGAACAAGCCGCCCACAGTGCCCAAAGCCGATTCACCTACCAAAAGTTCATCGGGCACTTCCAGTAGCCCGACAGCATTGAACAAGTGGCCGAACAAAGATTTCCGCAAATCAGTGCTGAATGTAGGACCCACCGATCGTCCACGAAAGTCGCGCACGCCGAGCAGCGGTGCTGAGAACGAGTCGGCAAGTGAGCAGGGTAAACAACGTGCTGAGCGCTCGCCGAGTGCCGGTTCAGAGGTGAGCATAGCCTCGGCGTGCTCAAGTAAACGTGGAGGCAAGTCTCATGCCCGGCAGAATGCCAAAACCACTGCCAATCAGTCTGGTCTGAGTCGGGTGAACAGCGGCACCAATCAGAAATCGCATAAATCATCGTGCACTGCCGCCGCATCAGCTGCCTCAGCCGCCTTAGCCAACAGTTCGTTGTCATCGTCTGCCTCCACTACTGTAAGCACAGCCAGCTCCTCGGCCCTCTCGTCCAATTCGAGCGGCACAGAGAGTGCGAGTGAACAGCGCACGAAACCTATGAAGAAAAATGCCAAGAAAAAGACGCCAAACTCCCACAACAAAACAATGAAGGTCACGCGGCCAAAACAACAACAACTACATGAAAGCGTAGAGGCACAACAACAATCGCTTACAGGTGAGACGATGGCTGCACATGATTTATCGCCAACGAACGATGCCAAAGCAGTAATAGCAAAAACAACGACAGCAAAGTCGGCAGCCGAGGAGGCGAACGAAAATAGATTGGCCATATTGGCAACAACTGAGTCACCTCGAAATCGAGATCGCGAAGCATTGTCTCAGCAGCATCTGCAACAGCAACAGCAAGAATCAGAGAATCGTTCGAGATCAAAAACGAAATCAACAGAACCGAAATCGACATCCAACCACCGACTGCAAAAATTGTCATCCGTGTCGAATTTTTTCATCGCACATCAGCATGACGCAAATAGTGAACCGATCTTCCTCGAAAGCTCTGAGAGCTCATCGGGCGAGCCCGAACAAATGTCGGCAACAATGAACAGTCTTACGGAAGATTTCAAAACGAACGCAACGATTAATTTAAGCGAACACCAAACGACATATCCAACGACAACGATTACGATAACGACACCGTCACCGACGTCCACAACGCACAGTGAGCGAAAAAAGGATACGCGAAAGAAGAACAGCACAGGCACTCAGACGAGTATCAGCAAGTCCGCAACAAGTTCGAGCACACGCAGTCCACGTGAAACCATCACGACAACGGCCAACGAAGCAAGCGAAGCACTTTCAAGTGAACCTCTGACCTCGTACGCTGCCACGGCTACGCTCACATCGACCACTGAGGATCAGGAAGAGCCCAGCTGGTGGCAGGACACCAGTTTGCAGATAAATACCGCGTCAGCTTTGGATTTCAACAATAAGGACGAAATGCGCTACAGACTGAGGCACATCGATTCCGGTGAGCAGGCCTGGTGGTTGCGTAACGATGACGGCGATGAGGATGCCACGTTAGCTGAAGACACGCTGAATCAGGAGGACGACGATGAAGTGGATGCGAGTGTTGCAACGGAGCCGCCAAGGCGCAGCAACAGCACTTCAGCCAGCGATCAACGACGTGAAAAGGCACAATGGTGGACGAACGACACAAGCGAAGTTGGTAATGAAAAGCCGACGACACTGTATGGCAACGAATATGCCGAAGAGGCAACACAGAATGGCAAACGCATGCCACGCAGTCACATCTCACCGGCGCGCGCCTGGTGGCTGGATGAGGAAGACGAGGCGGATAATGCCGAATACTCAAATAAGGAGAATATAGCGATGGCGCAACAGAATGGCAATGCTGTGCAGCTGAAGCTTAAGCAAGTGGATTCGGGTGAAGCGGAATGGTGGAATGGTAATAATGATGCCAATGATGCCACAGTGGAGGCCACCATAAAATTGCCTAAGCCCAGACAGACACAGCAGGAAATGCCATCCACGAAACTCGAACGCTCTGGCAGCAGTAGCAAACAATCATCCGATGGCAGCAAGCACTGGTGGCTTTCGGGTCCCTCAAAGAAACTCTTCAATGTGCGCCGAGTGGAATCGGGTGAAAAAGCCTGGTGGCAAGAACAGCCGGAAACAAAGCCGCAAACGGAAGCAAAAGCCCCCACGCCACCTCCGCGCAGCGCCATTAGACGTTGGGAGTCGGGCGAGAAAGCCTGGTGGCTGACTACGGATGAGGATCAACAACAACAACAGCAAAAGCAACAACAACAACCGAAACAAAATGGCGGCGCAGCATCGTCAAGCGAAGATGATGACGATGAAAATGACGACGCGGAAGAGTTAAATGGCAACAAGGAAGTTAAGAAAATCAATCGAGCTGCGAGCAACATGCACTCGGCAGCAAATGGCGAACTAAGCAACTCATTTAATTTTGCATATGCGGAGCGCCCTCCACCCCTTGGTCAGTGTGCAAGTCCAGTACAGTTATTAGAAGTGGCACCACAAACGCCACCGCGCGAGTTCTGTAAGTCACCATATGATAACATTCCAATGTCAAAAGTTCAAGGGATGACGGCGAAATCAACGTCACCATTGCAACAGCAACAGCAACAGCAGCAGCAGCAGCAACAACAACAACAACAGTATAGCATGCATGCTACACGTTATTCACCGCAGCAGCCGCAACAACAACAGCAATGCCAATCGCCATTCAGCAACAACAGTCACAGCATCAATGGAAGCACAAATAATAACAGCAATAAGCTTAAGCGAGAAAAGCTCTACATCTCACGTCATCAGAATATCGATGAGCTTTTGGGTGGTTCGTGCCGCCCGCTCAGTCCGCTCTTCTTCGACGGCAACAACCTTGCGCCGACACTGCCGCTCGCGAGCAAAAACATTTTCCTGCTTGAAGAGATAACACCCGATCAAGTGCGTATACACGACAGTACCGCACAGTTGCCGGTGATACAGCGCATGGAGCGGTGAGTAGCTACTATGATGGCGAGAGTGGTGACTTTGCTGTTGCAACTCAACATGTGGTTGCTATTTTGATATTTACTCTCTTTTGCTCTTTTACTTTGCAGCGATGACTGGGAGCAGAATCAGTGCTCTAATAATATCAACAACAACAACAACAATAACAATAATAAAAATAACAACAATTTCGCCGCCTATGATGCGCCATGCAGGGTAAGTTTCTTTTGCCGTTTTTAACACCTTTGGTTAATTTGTCTCAAATATCGGACACTTTGTGTAATTCGGGTCAAGTATTTTCCTGTTCACTTTAAATTATTTAATTATTTTGTCGCTAAGCACTTAGCAAGTTTCTCTTATGACAAAGCGTCTGAAAAATTTCAACATGTAATTGGCTGTAGTCCAATAAAACGACAACAACAACAGCAACGGTTACAACAAAAAGCATAATGCGCCAAGAATGTTAAATCATTCAGTGTGGCAATTTTCGTAATTTGTTTTGATTTTGTCTTTTTTTTTATTCGCTTTATTTCGACGATTTTATTTTTGAGACACCCACGTTTTGTTTTCATTTTTGCTTGTTTATTTTTCGATTTGTAAATTTTCATGTAATCCTCGTCACATCGTTGTCTTATGAAATTTGTATGCGATTTTCACATCTGATAGCACGGCAACGCATACGCAGAATGTGCCGATTTACACTTAATTCGACATATACGAATCGTTAGTGCACTTTTCAAGGAGAATGTGTATTTAGAATGTTGAAACTATGCGCTATTAGACAGTTCTTGCAGTGGGAAGAGGGGACTGAGGATCTGCGAGTACTGTGAATCACTCGAAACTCACTTGTCTAGGAAGGATTTTTTAATCATCTTTAATTCGAAATCGCTTCATCTGGGGAAGGGTTGTTTATTTAGCTTTAAAGTGAAGATCCCCCTCCACATTAGCGGCAACATATTTCTACTTCATTTAGATTTATTTTTTTTTTTTTTACTTTATCTTGATTACACAATTCTTAAATGTTTTGATTTGTTCAGTCTTGAGCACTTCACTTCTACCTATTAAGTTTAAATCGCGCAATGCTATTTTTTTCCAAAATTTGCATTAACTGATTTGCAATCAGTTGTCTTGGCGCGCCTTTTGCCGGTATTTACACATCCCAGTTGATAAGCCAAGCGTATGCAAGCTGAGCTGTTGTAACCCACAAAACGGTAAACAAAATCAACACCCACATTTTGCGGTTTCGTAGTTATCTCAGATGTCAGAATGGCAAAAATATATCCATAATAATATTATGAACGTACACATAATGCACAAGTATATGACTGACAAGTGAAGACAGTTTGTCATATGAGTCATCATTTTCGGCAGAACTCTTTACGAACTCAAAGTACAATATAAAGCCATACAACAATAAGAACAACGACAATACGAAAAAAACAAAACATTTTAGTCACAAATAAAAACATTAAGAACGAGAAGGAAAAAAAAAAAGAAAAACGAATTACTGCAGCAGACGAGTTTTATCTTAATTTCGTGCAGAAGAAGACGAAGTGCCGAGTGTGGCTTGCATTCGAGTGCAGACGGTGTCTGCGGCTGTTGTGGCCGCAGCAGCTGCTCATGCTTAAAGTGGTTACATGTTCTTGCCTTTTTGTTATTTTGTCCCATTAAAGAATTAGTGTATAAATAAAAAACTGAAGTTTAACTGTAAACTTTATATTTAATTACTTCACACGGCAGTTTTGCCGCTAAGTTCATATGTCATAAAAAAAAAAAAAACATTTTTTACATAAATGTGCTGTTTTTTTTTTTCTTCTGTATTTGTAATTTTTGTTTTTGGGTGGTTGTTTTGATTTCTTTTTTTTTTTTTTTTGTTGCGTGTTTACTTATCGCAAATCTTGCGGAACCGTCTTCGCAATCTTGAATGCTTTTTAATTATTTGCAAAAGTCGTAAAAATATTTGTTTGTTTTTAATATGCATACCGCACCAAAGACGGCAATAGCATAAAGAAATTCTTAATCAAATAGCGTAAAAAATCGAAAGTCCATTCAACCTGCTTCCAAGCACTTCCCCAATGTCGCCAACTTGTGTTGCCTGTCTCTGCTCTGCTGTGCTGTGCTGTGTGCTTGCGTTTGGCTGCGCTGATGTTGGTGTCTGCATTTAATTTTGGGTTTTTTCTTTTTGCACATACATTTACCAATGATTGACCTTTTCAATGTCACTTCGAAGTGCCACCAATTAGTCACAGGTCTGAAAATAAAATCTCAGCGTCATCGCAAGACTTGGCGTAATTTTCGTTTGTTTTTTGCAGATGCAATCATCCGAAACTATTTGGGCATCAACAACAAAGTAATTCATACGATACTTTAATTTATTTGGGGCTTATTTTTTTTTTATTGTTTTATTGTTAAATGTTTTAATTTTGCAATGCGCAATTGGCTTACATGATGTGACGTGAGTCATTTAAACCAAATTTGGTGTGGCCATATTACGCAGGATTGTATAGATTTGATTTCATTGATTTTAAGAAATCAAAGTGATGTCGCCTCTGCAGAAGCCGATGAGGTAAGCTGCTGTGAAAATGATATTAATAAATGCGTTACAGCATTAAGTCAATTGCTTCATGTTGTTTTATTACTTAAATAAATTTCCTTTTTTGTTTGTTACATTTTTAGTTATGTTCTTTGATTTTATTCATAACAAAACATTATAACAAGATGAACAGTTGTTGCTATGTTCTTCAAAACGAGAAGTTAGAAAGTTAACAATTGTCAAACAAATCTTTTGTGAGGTAGGTTATATCTTCCATCTTTCATCTAAAGATTACCTGGAAACTAACTTATTTCAATTAAAGCCAGCTAAGTCATTGTTTTGAGTATGCAACCATTATCCTTGTCACCCCGACTTCAAAAGTCTCTGCCAAAGCTTTTTCACAGTCTGGCATAAAATAAAACTTCCAAATTTTGTTAAAGTTAAAAGTTTATTTTAAAACAAGTAAATGCAGATAATATTTTATGTTAAATATCTTTGCTTAAAATTGTCGATGTGTTCCAGCACACTAACTGTGAGGTTATTCAAATATTCATCCCGTAATTGCGTCGAGTAATCTGGCAAACTGCGTCGGTTTACATAATGGTTGGGTAGATTGATCTGCAAAACCAAATGGAATTATTATTATTTTACTATAGTAAAAGAGAAATCTCTCCTAGGCTAGCCCACCTTATGTCGCGCAATCGATCTGACAATCAGCCAGAGGACATAGAAACTAAAGTAGACGGTGAAGTACAATGGAATGTACCATAACTTTCGACCGATGTAGAAGTAACTGTATTTCTTGACTCTTGGTTCCGGTTCTGGCTCTGGTGGTGGTGGCGGTGCCGGCGTGGTTGGTGGCGGCGGTGGTGGTGGTGGAGGTGGTGGCGGTGGAGGATGATGATGGAAGTGATGATGATCGTCGTAAATATGTTCGGGATAATGATCATGATCGTGATGCGAGGGAAATGAGGGAAAGCCATGCGGGTATTGTATGACATCACTGTAATCGTATGTTCCGTGATCGTGCCCATGGTGGTGATCATGATCGTGAATATCATCGGGAAAATGATCATGATCTGTTGGTTTTGCTGCTGCCGAATCTGGATGAGCGTCAAGCCAACCAGGCGGTGGCGTTGGATACTCTTTATTAGGATCATAATCATTGTCGCTGGGTGTGTCTGCCATTTTTGTATCATCATCACCGCCAGCATCAGTTCCCTTTCCGTCAGTATCCTTACCATCATTATTCATATCCATGGCGCTTGCGGGTAGCACGCCGATCGTATCATCATCTCCACCTGCGCCGTCATCGGTGTCGCCACCGTCATCTGCAGCACCGCCACCGCCATCTGCAGCACCGCCACCATCATCTGCAGCACCGCCGCCATTATCGGCGGGAAACGCACTCAGCTGCGGCTCATCTGCTTTGCCATCGTCAGCAGCTGACTTAGCAGGACCGGGATACTTATAACCGTTTGCCTTCATTGGCTGCGATGGCGAATACTGATAGCCAGCATCGCCTTCACTGTTAACGGTTGGCCCCGATGCTGGTGGCAGATAACTATTGACATTACTCGTCGGCAGTGCAGCCTTGGGGTCATTCGAGGGAGAGGGATAATTGGAGCCGATTAGTGGTGGAAAGGCATATGGATTCTTTGGTGGCACATAAGATTGTACGATATCCGAGGGAGAAGGCAATCTGCCATTTATTTGGTTTTTTAGTTTCATTGAAGCCACCGCTTCGCCAGGTGTGAATCGATCGCTGAATTTACCTGAGTAGAATACAGACCAAATGATAGTTGAAATATTTTGTATTCACTTATAAGTGTGTTAGCTCTCACCTTGTCCCCGATTGGGCGGACGTTGTTTCGGAGGGTTTCGGGAGTTCGGATAAGTTTGTGCAGACGGTCGTCGAAACATCTGTGGCTTTTGCCTGTAGGTTGCGGGAGCAGCAGTTTTAATCAGAGGCGAAAGAAGTTGCCCAAAGGGATAACCGGAACGGTAATCCACGGCACGCCCCGTCGAGGCAAATTGTTCCGCTTCTGACTGTTGCGAGTCATTTAAAGGTTCCACAGCCGCAAGTGGCTCATTGCTGTTTCCAACTGATGATGGTGTAACAAAGATGGGTACTGTTGGCTCTTGAGTTTCCGATCGATGATTGTGGGGCCAAGGTGAATCAGCGGCAATCGGATTCGCACTTGGATGTGGCTTATTTAATGATTCCGTTGTGGAAATCACATTTTCACTTGAATTGAAACTGTTAAAGGGAATATCACAAAAATTTTATTAGTCCAAAGGCTCTATAATTTTTGGGCGCAGGATATGGACTATTCACTTAGTTTGAGCGAAGAAGAGAGGGGAAACTGGAATGGAGTGATATTGTTTTTGATAAAGCGGGAATCCCGAATATTTTTAAATAATTATTTTTTTCTTCGAAAAAATTTAAAGGTCCTTTGAAGGATTCTCTTCGCCAGATATTTTGGCACTCACATCCATTGAAAAATTGTTTCTTTTCAACCCGAAATATTCATAAGGTATCACTTTTATTATATGTAATGCTCTTGATATCAGTTCAAACTCGACACACTGCACTTACGTCTTTGGAAATATTAAATCTGTATTGAGCGCTTTGAAAATTCGTGGCCCATTGTCTTCCGCACCGTCGCCGTTTACGGCCACTTGTGAATAGGCAGCAGTGCCGCCAAAACTCGAGAAGGTGCTCAACGCAAGCAAGAGAAACGATCTTAACTTTAGCATGCTCGCTTTATCACTTCAATTGGTGTTTTCGATAAGATGTAAGCACTAAGGGTATCCTTTTAATGCACTTGGTATAGTATCCAAAGGTTTGACCGTCGAATTTTTACACACAACCGTTCATGATGCTGCCCGGTAGACTTCTGATGTGGTACACTTAAACAACGTTAACTGACTGCGTCAAAGTAAGTTGAGATGGTTTTATTTTCTAGTAAACATCGTGATCATATTGATTATCATGGCCTAGTTTCGTTTATATACTGTTCGACATTATTTATTGGGTTCTTTGCTTACTTGCTTACTCTGCGTGCAGCACTTTCATTTGGCCAGAAATTCTTGCCAATGTGCTAATTAATTGTTACTCCACATTTCTCAACACTCGATGCGCAGTCGTCTATGGTTCCGAGCGGATCTCGGTAATACATGTAAACATAATTCATATATTTTCAGAGTTCCTATATGTACGATTCCGACTGCAAGAGTTTTGCTATTTGGCGTGTGCCTGCAATGCAATCAATTAGTATCTAGATACATTTTACGATTTTTGTTCGCTTGCTCGAGTTTAAAACATTAGACGTTGTTTTCATTATTCGCTTTCAGACTTTTTTTTTTAACTTTCACATGGCTTAGGAAGTTGTCAACATTTGCATGTGTACATATATGGGTCAAGTAGCTGTAGAAAAGAGTGAAGTTATCAATGGAACGTGTCTGTCTTGATTAACACCCGTGGATAATCCGTGCGTCAACAATTCAATTCATAAATACCCGTGTCTTGCCTATTTCTCCTTTTACGCATAAAATAAAAAATTTGTTTTTGATTGAAGCTTTTTCTTTATTAAAGATGCGTTAAAAATTTATTGGCAAAACATTGCTTAGACTAGACTCATTTGTTTGTGATTAAAAATAATTAATTCATGATTCAAGTAGTTTTTAAGACTAAGTTGAAAATCATTAAAAGTCCTCTAAAGTTACTTCGTTGCATGTTTAATATACAACGTTTTGAAATACTTCAAGAATTACTAATTAATTCATCAGCCAAGATGGCTGCCAGTTGGTTGAAAGGAACAGGAGAACAGTGCAAATAACTTGATAAAATTCCTTTATAAGTTAAAATGAGCTCTTACACATAATTTCATTAGATTCAGGACGTTCTACTATCAAAATTAAGTCATGTAAGAATTTTAGAGGAAAATGACATTTAAGAATGGCTGCGCGATTCGCTTAATTTGCTATTTTTAGACATCAGCATGCAAAAATATGCTAATAACACATTAATACTTAATCATACAGCAGGCAGCAAATATGCAACCTGTGGCACACGCGCTCATGCACAATGTGTACAATATTGAGCGCGTGCATCTTTCTATTTTTAGCCAAAAAGTAAAAGACCAAATCAACACACAGCGTCTGTGAGACACCTCAAACTGGTTCAAACTGGTTGCTAACGCAAATTGCATGCAATTCGACTCGCTCGCCGCAATTTACGTGCAACTTTGAGCATGTGTGCGTGCTGAGCCGTCTATTGCTGTAAGCGATAGTTGAAAGTGGTCATTTTAATGGCTTTTGCAAATTTCGCTCAAATTGTACGGTATTTTGTTTTTACGTGCTGCTTGCGTACAGGTAATGGCAGTTGTGCTTTTTTCCGGTTGATCTTACATCGCACGCGAAGTCGCTCACGCATTCCACTTTATATCTCTCTATCTCACAGATATTTTCATAAAATGAGTGCTACAACAACCATAAGGGTTTTTTTTTTGATTTTCCGGCTACCCGGGTTCCGAAGTGGCTCAATTTCTGCAAGTTGTTTCAAGAAAATATCTCTCTATGAGAGAATTACTTTTTGAACGAGAGAGAAGCACTTCTTGCTGCAATTTGTTGTTGCGGTTGTTGTTGTACAAAGCAGAGTCGTAGACGTACGCACGTGCTCAAAATGAGCTTCGGGTTTAGTTGGTTGGCGACTGTGCTAAAGTGTGGATGCGTTTATTATTGTAGCGCGTCGCGTTCAAGTTATTTTCCCGTTTAAATGTTTTTATTTATGTCGTTAACAATTTGTCGTGATTTTGTTAATTTTGTAATTTAAATGCGAAATGTTTTAACAATATACATATGTACTCTTGTTAGCTAACGGTAATAAAATTGTAGTGTTAAATTGTAGAAAAGCAGTGTCATATAAAAAGAAGACAAACAAATATATCTACAAAAAGTCGTTGTCTTGGTTGCATTTGCCACAAAAAGAAAAATAAAACAACAACAAAAAACAAACAAACAATCTAATAAACGCAAAAATGTACTTAATAATATTTTGTACTGCGCTTGGTTAATAGAAGCGATTTTGTAAAAAAACAAAAAGTAGAAAAAAATATAAACAAATTTACTTACTAAATATTAGCTAATTACACGAAACAATAACACCTTAGCAAAAGCAGCAAACATTTTGTGTATATTTTTTTCTGTGTCATTGTCAATTGATTTTCGATTAAAAAAACAAAAAAAAACCTAAGAAACAAAACGCAAAAAATTGTGGCAACGTAAAAAACGTCAAGTGCCATTTTAACGCCTCTGCGTTGCACCGAAGCATAAGAAAAAGAAGCAAAAGGAAACAAAATGCTCACTTAACCCTCACCTCACCTGCGCAGTGTTTGAACAGCTGTCAACAGCTTCTTTTTTTTTTTAATTGTGTAAGCGAGACAGCCAAGACAGTAAGCCAAAGAAAAAATATTCAGTGCCTTCTTTTAACTTTTTTGCTGCTTTGTACAATTCTTGCAGCTGTCGCGCACCCACGATGATGGTTTTCGCTTTAGAAAAGAACAAGACAAAAGCTACATACGAAAAAGTTAAAAAAGTGAACTTCAAATAGTTAACAGCGTATAGAGTAAGAACAACCAAAACAAAACAAAACAAAATCGAAAACGACCACAAAAACAACCTAAAGAAAGTTAAAACCGCAAAAAAAAAAAATGAAACAAAAATAAAAGAAAAACACTCGAAATAAGAGAAGAAGCATTAAAACCGGAATTGTGCAAATAAATCTTGATATTCCTTCAGCATCTTCTTCTTCTTCTTCGTCTTCTTTTGAATATACTTTGTATTTGTGTTTTTGTCTTTGACATGAGCTGCGGTTTTTGCGCTCAAGATCGGCTGTTGTTGGCTGAATGTAACGTTTGGGGACCTACAGCAGCAGCAGCAGTCTGGCGTGAAGTTGGCCGCAGCCAAACATCATCTAATTTATTTTCACCTATTAACGAAATTGTATAATAATTGCAAAATGGTTTGTGTTGAAAATTTGATTTCTCCGAGCTCAAGTACTTGTGCGTGTTTTTGCATAGGTCAAAAGTAAATGTTAGTTGTAACATAAATACTCAAATCTAATCAAGCAAGTTAGCATTTTATTTTCGTTTAATTAGCTCTTTGGCGTATATGGAAAGTACAGCTTAGTGATGCTAAAGAGGTGTTTAGTCTATGTAAAATCTGACTAAACTTGAAATGATCAATTGTTTGAACTTTGACCCAATGCACAAAACCGTTTACCAAATTGCCATGGTAATCGCGCCAATTAATTTTGTCTAGTGAAAATTAAAAAAAAAAAAAGAAAACAGAAATACGCCAAGTTAAAAGACGCGGCCTACTTCTGCAGCATTTTCCTAACAAGGCCTTAGCAGGCTTGGCCAGGTCTGGCCTGGCCTTCCACTCGACAGTGCTGCCACAAATGTTTGCGAGTTAATCAGCAAACGCTATGCAAATAAAGCGCATCTTGGCATGCAAATTATAAGCCTCAGCCTTATCCATGCAAGCGATGCGACTGCAGTTGCCCTTCACTGCGCCAAATAACACAGCTGTCAATTAACTAACTAACTAAGCAGCATACAAGCTCAAGCGCTAAGTACAACATTGACAATAAGAACAACAAGAACAACAAGAAGAAAAAAAAAAACAAGCACAACCATTAAAACGTCTTAAAGTAGAACTTGAACCAGTTCATCTTCATCTGCCTTGGCAGTAACTGAAATTACATTAACAAAATGAAAAAAAGAAAAAAAAACGAAACAGGCAAATAAATAAATAAAAACTACTTAAAGTAAACTCTGCACTAGTTTATACATTCTTTATTTTTTAGTTTTTTTGTTCATTTTATTTGATTTTGTTTTTTAAGTTTTTTATTATATTTTAATGCGCTCTTCTATTTAGTTTATTATGCAAATAATGCTAAGGAATTTTTTAAAAGTCGGCAGCATAAACAACTTAAAGAAAAGATAGTATTTTGAATAAAGCAAATGAAGCAAAGTGAAGTAAATAAAAAGCAGCAGACTGACGTTCGCATGGAAACCTCGTTTCAATGCAAGTTTCGCGTTTGCTTTTTGCGTTTTTTTGCATTTGTATATTGTTGTTGTTGTTGGGGTTTTGTTTGGCCAACTACTCGTAAATACTTGTGTGCGACTCTCTTTTTGCGTAGTTTTGCTTTTATTTAATTATCTGCGTGTGTAATCTGCAACGTCTTCGTCTACGTACTTCTACAGGTATTTTACGCTAATCCAATTTTTAATATATGCCAGCCAGTGTCTGCTCGCTTTTATCTTGCGCTGTCATAGTCGCGCTCTTTCTAACTCCAGCTGTCTCTTTCTTACGAGCAAACTCACTTTGGTTTTTGCCTTATTATATCGTACTTAGTTTTTGCGCATATTCTTAACGCTTTGTTGTTTTTGTGTTATCTTCGTTAGCTTATCTTGCTACTGAGTTTCTTACTTTAATTTTGCATTTGAGTTTGTTACTTGCTTCTTTATTTTTGTTTGTTTATTTTTTGCTGCCATTTAGTCAAAGTCAAGGTGAGCCTCATGTCAGATTTTCCACTTCAAAGGCATTAAAAACGAATTGTGCGCTTTTTTTCTTTTTTTTTATGTTTGAGCTTAGATCTTTAAAATGACTGTGCGTGAGGATACTTCAGCTTTTACCTGACAGTTAATTATTTACAAAAAAGAAAAAAAAAAAATTCACTAAACAAAAAGAAAACAAGAATAATTAATAAAATAAATAAAAACATATTTGAGTTTTGCATGTTGCTGGCCTAAGCCGCTTAGAGCGTCATCAGTTCCGGTTGAAATTATTTTTGGTTCGTTTCCATATACCGTACACATGTATGTTGGTACCTGAGCTTTTATGGTATTTTCTGGGAATGAGTAAGCTTAGAAAAGATTGATAGGCTGACTTAAAGTTTGTTGATTCAAGGAAAAAATTAATTGTGCGTGGTTTTTTTTTAGTTTAAATGTAGCAAAGGATTATTTATATGCAAGTATTTTATCCAAATGATCTGCGGCATTGGAGCATATGTATGTTTAAAGTCGCGTCTAGACAGCCCGTTAAGTATTTTTTTTTTTTTGCTGTACAAAATCAAATATAAAAAAGACATAAGCCAAACCGCAAAAGCAACTTACAATTTTTTGTATGAACCACAATAATCGTTTCTTACGCAAACTTCACACGTAACGAGACAGCGACGTTGGCCATACGTTTTTTTTATCTATAAAATCATTTAATAATAATAATAATAACAATTATTCGTAGAAATTGCAGACTAATGTGTGACTTCCTTGGCAGACGTTTGTAGAGAAATATTATTAAAAAAAAAAAAAAAAAAAATGTGAAAAAAAGCACAATCGATTACATGCAATGGAAAAAGTTACCTATGCCCTTAGGCGTTGATTCGTAGAGTTTTCGCGTGTTTATAAAGTTGTTTTCGTTTGACGATTTGTCGTTGGTGTTTTTGTTGTTATTGTTGTTGGTGTGCCTTTTCTTTTTATTTGGGAGAGTTTGCGAGCAAATGCGGCAACTACTTTAACGGTTAGCCACTGCGCTAAAATGCTATTGAGGTCAGCGTTGGTATGTAGAAATAAACAACTTATTAGCACGAAGGTTTGTGTTTTGTTGTTTTTTTTTTTAATACAGAGTGACCAAACGCCCACGGGGCACGTGAGTCCAACATGGAAAACTGTTGTGGATTATTGATTTTCTGTATATTTTCTTTATTGCATTTGTTTAGAATTTTCGTAGCTTAACATTGAAACGTTTTCACTTTTTTACATAGGCATAATTTGTTTCTCATAGGTGTATCACATACATATGTACATGTTTACAATATAGGCGGGTGTAAACCACAACAGCAACAAAAATAGAAAAACTACAACTAAGCGGGTCTTGTGTTTTTTTTTTTCTTTTTTAAGGTTTTTGTCTTTTGCTTGATTTTATAGGTTAAATATTGTTTAAAGGCTTCGCTGTTGTCTTTTGTTAATAAATTTCAACATTTGACCTTCGATGATATTTTAATTATTAACAACTTTTCCTTTTCTTCAATTAATATTTCTTTTCATTTTTTTTTTATTATTTTGTGGCACGTTATTTTTGCATATATGCCAAATGAGTTTAATAAATATGCCACAAAAATAAAAAAAAATAAAAACAAGAAAACAAAATGTATTACGGAATATTTTAATATTTACATATTTTATATGTTAAACAAATATAAAATAAAAAACACACATGTGTGTATATGCCTGCGATTTAGTTCACAGTTCGGCGTCATCGACTTCGACGTCGCATTTTGTGGTTATTTTTGTACATGTGCGACCAACTATTTGACATGATTCTTACAAAACACTCGCACGCGTAACTGCGTGCGACTTGCCATCTCCACATCCCACCAATCCGCCGATCTGCCATTCCGTCACCTCAACAGCTCGTCAACGCGCCAAGTCGCCAACTCGGTATTCATTTGTCCAAGCATCGCTCAAATTTTGCGGCTGTCGGGTTATTTGCTCATATGTCGAAGCATGTGTAAAAGTTTTTGATTTTGATTAGTTATGCACATAAAAAAAATTAGCCACATTTGCACATGTTTGAGTGCGTGACTAATCATTTGCAGCCACCGCAACATGCCAAAAAAAAAACAAAAAAATAAGTAAACGAAATTAATTTTTTTTTGTCACCGCTGCCTTAGTTTCGCCTATGCTATATTTTTGTTGTTGTTGCTTTTTTCGTTTATGCAATAATGTGCAATCGAATCGTTTCGAAGAACAAGCAACGTTAGGCTTATTGTATATCATTATCGTAGCGAAATTACAGTCCCACACAGCTGTAGATACTTTTTATAGTACTTGCATGCGGACAGACACACACTACCGGGTAAATGACCCAATTTTCAGTTTTGGCGCATTTGCTTGTGCGTCATTACCGTGTTGCCCTACGCGACAGGTGTGCCCGACTGCCTCTGAGGGTTGTTTGGCACTTGTGTGCTTATTTGCCTGCAAGTAAAAACACTTAACTCATTTCAAGTTATTAACGATCGATATACGCATTTTAAATAAATCATTAACTCCGAATCATTTATCATCTAAGCAAACGTTGCTGTAACTAACCGAGTAGCCAATATAAGTAATGATTCTAACTAATATCGGCTCCTTTAAATTCTATGTTTTTTTTTCTGTTATAAGTAATTAAAACGACAACCTTAAAATTAATTACAAATCTCGTTTTATTAGCAACTAAATCCGAATTTAAACTCGCATAAGTTAAAAAACAAAATCTACAAATTTTTTTATATTTTTAGAAAAATTGAACTTCAATTTAAATAACACGAATATTAATTTTAATTAAAGTACAATAAACTTCTAGTAGACCTTAAAAAACCAGTTGAGCTCACATTAATTATTTAAATAATTTGAATTTTTTTTCCTTATGCGTTATTTATATACAACGCAGATAATAATTGATTTCACATATTTGTTAACTTATTTTAATATTTTTAACACCGTATTTTTCAACTTGGCACAGTTTTAATTAAATAAATAACAAAGTTATCTCTTCTGCGCCTTAATTTTCTTGTTGATTTTTTCTATTTGGTTTACTTTCGTCTCTTTTTACTTTCAATATGTAGCGTATCTCTATTGTTAATATAGCCAATAATTTATAGTTTTTATTATTACATTTTCGGTTTTTTTTTTTTTTTTGTTTTGAAAATTGTCTTGCATTTTGTGACAGTCTTTTTTTTTTTTTTTTGTCACACAAATTTTGACCGCATTTTTCGCCGCTTTTGTTGCCGCAGCGGCGACTGTTGAAAAAATAAAAATTTTCTCTGTGGGCGAAATTATTTTTAGTAGAATGCATTGACTAATATACTACACAATGATAATAATGACAACAACACCAACAACAAGAAGAACTATGTGTAACTATAAGAAAACGGCTGGCACAAACATTAATTCTATTCGTAATAATTTTATACTTTTGATGTAATAAAATTTAGGTGCATTCGTGTGAGTCTTTGAGTCATAATAATATTGTGTGAATATGCGGTTTAAATTAAAATTTATTAACCTATCTATTTATAGATGCAACGGGGTTTCAACACTTTCATATTGGAATGCTTGAGTGTTTTTGTGTATTTAACCGTTTACATATTGTGGCTAACTGAAGTTGATGAATAAATTGGCAAATAATTTATTTATAACTGTGTTAATTTAGTAATAAAATACTCTGCGCATGAGAGTTTTGTTATGATAGGTTTCTTATTCGTTTTATACCTCAAAAAAGTAATATAATTATAATGAATTTCATTGCATTCAATTAATCAATTGCTTTTGATGAGTTACTTTTTTAGTTTCGCACAAGCTCTGTTATTTATTTAAGGATAATGTTTTCGGTTAGAAATTTATTGATTGCGAAGTAGGGGCTAAGAATATTGACGCTGTACTATGTTAACTTCCTGCCAACAATGCTTCTACTCAACTTCTGGTTAATTAAGTCTGTTGTTCATGTGATAAATACATAAATCAGCAATAATTTTTTTTTTAAATTTCAGTTAGGAATTCTTTTAGAAAGTTGAAATTTTTTGTTGATTTGCATCCACGGTTATGAAAAAGTGGTGAAAATATCTACAGTCTAAATATTTTATTTAGTTACTCTGTGGGGGACTCAGCTGCAACAATTCTGGCACATTGTTCCGCTTTTTGGTTTCTCTGTACCTTTTGCCAGATTTGTGTAAAAGTCCTATGACGCTGCATTTGGCTACATAGCTCTTCTTTTACTCACAATGGGGTTTTCCTCTATTATGCTGCAATGCGGGTATTTGTAAATAATTCATAATAACTTGGTTTGAAATAATGATTAAATAATGGAAAAACAAATGTCTTGTTATAAAACGATATTTTTTTTGTGTTTTTTTTTGCAATTTTATATTTAAATAAATTACTCATACGCCACATATACTGCTAAGAATAAACAAAAAATTTTTTATTTGTACAGTGGTTTAGTATGAGCTTCTTTAGTAGAACAATTCTGTTAAAACAATTAAATTAAAAACAAAAAGACTTCTGCGAAACATTTTCAATTTATATAAATACTTATTAACTTTTTTTTATTTATTTTTTGTGCTGGAATGCGTTGCGTAAATAAACGACGTCAAGCAGCACAAACGACTTATCACTCATAAAAAAAGAAAAACATTTTGTTTTTAGCTCACTATCACTTTCTGGCTTAAACAACAATTTAAATAATAATAAAAAATATTTTTACTCTTGTCATTTCTTGAAAAGTGTTTTTTTTTTTTTTTTTTAATTTTTAACATTTGTGTAGCTAATGACATGCAATAAAAGTGAAGACGAAATAAGTAAGGAGAAGCAACGAATGAAAAACGCATCAAACGCACTTTTCACTTTATAATGCAATAAACAAAATTGTTTTATTGTTATTTATTGTAATATTTTGCTTACACTTTTATTTTTCTCTTATTAATTTTTGTTTGTAGTTTTCCATGTTTTCGTTTTTCACTCGAAATCAAACATGGCTCATACTGATGGCACAAGCCAAGTTAAGCGAAGTCAAGTCGCTTGCATGATTAATTGCATAAAACACCGCTGCATATTTGTACGTTTTTCACTTGGTCTCGTTTGGTTTGCTGCTGCAGTGGTTATTGTTATTGTACTTCTTCTACCAGTCACTTTTGACTGCGTTTCGAACATAAATCAAAAAGTAAAATACACACCAAAAATAAAATAAATGTTGATGCATATAAAAATTCCATAGAAATTTTGTACTATCAAACGAAAGAGAAAAAATGTTTCTTGACCATTGAGCTGCGCGCTTATGCGCATATTGATATGCAGGCGGGCGTGTAATTTTGTTAGGTAGTGTTGTTAATTTTATGCAAAGTTATGCTATGGTTTTTTGTAAATGCATGACACGTTCATCTCCTTCTTATTCTTCCCCTTTTGCTACGGCGTCTTCGCATTTTATTCTGCCGTTAATAAGTCAAAGACCATTTTCAACACATTCTTGGAAGGTTTTTTTTTTCATTATTTTTTTTTTTCTTTTTTGTCTGATTTAGTTGTTTTATTTTCATTTTATTTTACCTGTTCTTGTGGTTGTTGGCCTAAAGATATATTATGTGGTCGCTGTAATTTGTTCGCTTTATTGTAAATTGTTGTTGCTGCAGTTTTTACGCATTTCTGCTGTAAAATAATACTTGAATGCAAGGTCAAGTTGATTGCTTTGTTATTGCTTTTGTTATTGTTGTTGTTGTTGTTATTATTATTATTATTAGTTGCATTGATTGCTTAATTTGAACACAAATGCAATATCACACGTTCGTACGAATATATTTCCTTTTACTATTTTTCCAATTTTGACCGCAATTCAATGCATGTAAATTGAGTCGACAACAACAAAAACAACAAAATAATAATAGGTAGCAATATTTTATAAATCACACTATACACATAGGCACAACCCATGCTTTGTATACGAATACAATTTGCAAGCCATGTACATAGGAACAAAGCAACTCAGCATCAGCCGGTCTGCGTTGCTTAATTTTTGGCTGCCTTAAATAGGTCACACCAAACTAAAGTCAATAAACCCAAGTGCGAAATTTGTGTGCGTAAATGTAAATAAAGCGAATAAACACAGGACGCTAATTGTTATTCATATTGTATATTTATTTTATTGTTAGTCATGCGACTTTTTCTAGTGATGTAATTCGATCGCTTCCATTATCAACTATGGCTAAGATCTATAATATACACACACACACACAAACGCACTCACACATGTAACGTCAAGTTTTTTAGTTTTTATTTTTCTTTTCATTTGGCTTTTGGTGTCACTTTCTGGGAACAAAATTTACCGTGATGCTTATCAGTAACTGAGACAAGTTGCTTCTTAAGGCATTAAGAGCTTTCTTTTGTTAAATAATACGAATTGGTTGCCATATTAATAAAAGTTAATTTGACAATAACAATAAAAAATAAAAACAAAAGAAGTACACTTCTCAGTTGATTGGCATGTATATCAATCAATCTTTTGATATGAGCTTAACTATATGAAAACTAGGCAAATTAAAAAAAGTTTTTTTTTTTTTAGCTGATTTCAGACGATATAAGGTGAACTGAATTTTTTTAGTTAATCAAAATATATGAACAAAAAACTTTGTGAAAACAAATTTGATATGTTCTTGGGTTTGTTTTAGCAAATTTTACGCTTTTTTGGGCATTTATGATGAAATATACGTTTTTTTTATATTGAATTATATTAGATGGCAAAGATCCATTCAACTTAAAAATGCCCCTTTACTATTTTGAGATTTGCATTTATAAACAGTGCACCTAAGGTGGGTATTAACTTTTGTGACTCGTTTTGCAATAATTTTCGATTAGGTTTACTGTAGTGTAGGATGATATTTCATTTGCATTGGTCTCTTCTAATTAAAATGACGTCAGCAAACTAAAAGTATTAGTAACTGACTCACATGTCACCAAGAACATAAAAAATATATTTTTTTATAATATTGTATACAGCTAAACAAACATACTTCAGCGCACGCTGAGACTTTTTGGAATTTCTCTAACTTGTATAGTTAACATAATTAAACGTAAAATAATGAAAACACATTAAGTACTGTCCAACCGCTTACGCTACAAAAGCTTTAAAAAACGTCATTAAACACGTTTAAAAGTGTGTGAGAACAAGAGAGAATGAAAGAGATAAAAATTATACTGCAATTAGCATTCTGACGCCTACTTTCGTCAGTACTTAATCTCATTAAGGCAAATGCTGACATGATTTTGCAGTTCACACGTCTGTTCTGCAGCCTTCCGGCGGGCGAAGCGGGCCAAATGTGCTTAAGTGAGTGAGAGAGAGAGAGAGAGAGAGAGAAGCGAGGTAAAGCCAAACCATTTTAAATGAATGAACTTCCGTTCGATGCTGACATAAATTGTAACAAGTTTACTGAAAAGAAGAAAAAAAAAAACATAAAAAAGAAAGAAAAAAGTAAAAGAAAATTACTGAGATGTCACGCTAATAAGTTACAACGTTGCAGCGCATAATGAGTTGACATTCCTGGGCAGCAGCTGTAAGCAGCTGAATTCAATGGACCCCACCGCCTCGCAAAGATTCCTTACAGTTAACTTATAAATATGCGTTGCATCCGTTCATTGCACTACGTACCGCTACGCAAAGGCATTTAGTGAAAATTAGACGCAGTTGTGCATTTTCATTAGTTTTTCACGCAGACGCTGACTTGGCACAAATGAATAAAATGAAAGAAAACAAAAAAAAAAACAATAAAGAAAAAAATGAAAATAAAAACTTATAGCAAAAGCATAACACTGCATGCTGTTGGTCAGTAAGCGACTATCTGTTTATCTGTCCGACTGTCCGTCTGTCTGCATATTTGTTTATGTGTTTGTGCCGTCGCTTGGCCAACAAGACAGTGTCATTGAGGCAGTAAGTCAGTCAGCAATGAAAGCCAACTGGTCTGCGATCATTTGGACGAGCTCGTTTATCGTTTCGTGGTCTAATGTGTCATTCGGCGAAGGTATGAGCCCAAGTTTATGCATGTTTGACAATCTCTTCTGAGTTTAACTGTTTCTGTGCGCAGCCCTGCAGTTAATTATTAAATAAAAATGGTTTTTAAACGTTTCCAAAAGCTGACAGCGAAGCGACGGATGCTTGTCACATGATGTTAGAAAGCTTAACGAGCGATTTAAGCATTATTGGGTTAATTTAATGCGAGCATTGGCTATTTTAAATGAAAGTATAATGTCTGATTTTTGTGGTGCATTTGTACATTAAATAGGGCAGATAAACGCGAACACAGAATTGATAAACATGGATAAAAACTAATAATAATTTTTACTTGGAATATTTTGTTAATTTCTTTTTGTTTTTTTTTTTTTTTTCACTTTAATTGTTAGACTCAGGCTTCTTGTTAAATGTTATCTAATCATCAAAATTTACCACGAGTTTCAAATGAAGTGCAGAGAAATTCGTTTAATGTTAGTTTATATTTAGCAGCTCTACGAATTTGGCAACATGCTTAATGAACGTTAATGACGCTGGATTAGTTCCGAGTTTTACGATTGCAGTCAAAAGCTTTTTTGTATTTTTATGTTTTTTTATTTTTGGTTTGTGGGTTTTTCGGAACTCTAAAATGAATAATTTCGAGATGACTTACATGAGTTTTCTTTGGAGAGAAACTTATTGCACTAAGATGCAGTTAACTCTATCTTGGAAATAATTAAGCTTTTATTAAGCATAATACATTGTATGTGTTTATATTATGCATAACAATTGCACATGCATAACATTATATTACATTTCTTGCACGATTACAGAATAAAACAAAAGAATCGTTAGGCCCGAAGCTTTTTTCCTGCACTCTTTTCACAACAAATTTGACGTGTTGTTTATTACTTTATTTTTTTGTTTCTTGTTTTTTTCTTTTTGTTTTTGTTTGTTCATTCATTCAACACTTTAGGCTCTCGGTCAACTATTGTTAAACGTTTTATGGGTTTTTTTTTTTTGTTTTTTTGTGTTCGAAGTTTTATTGGCAACTGACAATGGCTAACTGACAATTTACAACCTACAACTGGCAACTGGCAACTGGCAACTGTTGCTGGCTCTTGCAGATTGTTGATTGCTGTTGGAACGTAAACGCTTTACATTGTACACTCAATGCAGGTCGTTAGCAGTTAGCACACACACAATGCACATATGTTAGCGTCTTTGGGGTCAAACAACTTTGTTTAGCAGCGACATAAAGAAAAACCACAACAGAGAGAAAAAGTTATGTGCAACACATGAAATCGGTCATTCTAAAGACATAAAATTATCTAATATCAAACACTTTTAACATGAAATAACAACTTTTTCCACTACTTTTACCTTTTTGTGCGTGACGAATTGTTTCGGAATGTATTGGTCGGTCGTGCCAACAACTTTGCTTTTAGGAAAATTAATTTAACTGTTTTTTTCTTTATACTTTTTGTTTTTTATTTCTTTTTTTTTTTGTTTTCATGGTGTGTCTTTTACCTCATTCAATTAGGAAAATATTTTCATGTTTGTGTATGTGTGTGTGTATGAGTTGTTTTCTCGTTGGAATACCACGAATAAGAATTAGAAGTAGCAGACATAAAACGAATCGAACATAGGAAAAATATCTTTTGTGCACTCAGCCGCATAATATATCATCATTAAAAAATTCTTTCCTCTTTTTTTATTGTTTTGGTCTTTGTATTGTGCTTTATTTGTTTTGCTTTTCAATGCAAGCTTTATGACTTTATTAAGCAAATTAAATCTATGCGTTCTAATTTGGTGCAGTTCGCTTCTTAATTTTCTGCTTATCTGCATACTAATATCTCACATAAATACCAAATACCAATAACACCACAAATAGACGCTATGGAACTATCTTCTATTTACATTGGGCAATATGCTGCCAATTTATTTTAAACTTACTTACATATTTAAGTTACTTTAATATTACGAAAATACTATAGCAAGTATTTGACAGTCACTTGATTGTGATTTATCTAATTATCATGACAAGTTTTATTGATAAGATTTTCTTCTTCGTAAGAACTGAAACAGAAAAAAGGGAGAAGTATCAGATTGCAGTGGCCTTGACTTTTATCTACAACGCGTGTGTTTATTATGTTTTGGAATTGCAGTTGGGCTTTCAATTAAGAATGAATGTCATTGTCTTGTTGATAAAATTCTAGTCAGATTACATTTTTGTTTGTTTTTCTAAGGATTTCCGATAAGCAGGCTTGATAGGTGTATAATTTTTAGCTAGAATGTTGCTGGTGGGGATTTTTTTTTTAATAAAGTTCATATTAAAAACTTTTGCAATTATTATGCGAAAATTAAAATAATTTATATTTTAAAGTCATTAAATTAAAATTCAAATTTATTATGACCTTTAATCAGCATACAGAAGTACATTGTGCGTTTAGTGGATTTGTCAGAATCTACAGTGATCACAATTGCCATAAGTAAGAGAAAGGCTAATTAATTTGGAAAATCCTTCTATAATTTATGTGCTATTTTTTCATAAACTTGATTGCAATTAAATCCCAGGTAGTTCAAAACTATGCAATTAGCCCCATACTTGAAACTTGGCTTCTAACTTTGCTCAGTCATATTGTGAGGCAGAGATTGGCTGCTAATACGTGGCGAGCCTATCACCTTGAGCCCACAGCGTGCCTAGATACGCATAATTGCATAAAAATTAACCGCTTAGTGGCCGATGTCTATTAAATAAGAGTTTCTAACTTTTAGTTTGATGCTGGCCTAGAGTTTGGAAAATTCAATTTGTGTTTAATAATGTTGGCGGGCTGACTGCAACTTAATAGCTGAGCGAGCAGCTTCTGTTCTCAGTTAATTGTGCAAAAGATTAAATTGGAAAGTTTTCGAGCGCGCCAAAGCATAAATCAAACTACATAGAATCAAAGTTTATGGCTTCACAAGGTGGCTTATTATGAATTAGCAATACCTCGAGGCGAAACTAAACTAAGAAGCGCCGAAGTCAATAAACTGTATACTAAATAGTAGAGACTAAACGTCTACTAAATAAATTTCATAATAAGAAGCCAAGAAAAAACAGTTGCAGTCAACTCTAATGACTTTTTTATGAGTTTGTTAAACTTTTTTTTTTCTTTTTTTCCTTTTTTGTAAGTATTTTACATTGTGAGCGCATTTGCAGCATGCAACAATTAAGCCGCGAACGTGTGTACGAGTGCCACAATATGAATGCAACTGCGCTTACGGTTCAATTTCAGTTTGGCTACGGCCTCACTACGGCTCCGACTAAGGCAACGACAAACTGGCAACTGACTGTCAATTATCGTTTGACTACTGACGATGTAAATGCAAACTTATTAGCAAATTTGCATAATTGATGGCAAAATGAATGCAATAAAAAACGCCAAAAACGAAAGACGAAACGAGCGTCGATGACGACGAAGACGTCGACGGTGGCGACGATGACGTTGCCGATAGTGCTGGCCATGGCGATGCTGACGTTAACAGAAAACGGGGGTGTAGAGAGCGATGCACAGCTAAATAAAATAATCGCATCATTATTATTGTTGTTGCTGCAGTTTTTGTTGTTGTTGTTGCAGTGGAAGAAGCATCGAAGCGGCAGCAACAGCAACAGCAGCCAGAGGCGCCACAACAGCAAAGGCGACTTTGGCAACAATGACTGCCGAAAAAAAAGTGAAAGTTCATTTAGCCGTTGTTGGTGTTGTTGTTGTTGCTGTAGCTTGTATGCTCGAGTATAAAGCCACAGCCAAAGCCAAAGCTAAAGCAAACAAATGAAACTCCTTGGCCAAAATGACTCCTACAACATTCGAATTTGAGTTCGCTTGCCTCAGATATTAAAGCGGGAATGTGTGTAGCTACTCTTATATTATTTCCTTGAAGTTGCGGCTTATGTTACATTAATATCTTTTTGTTATACTTTGCTTTTGCTGCTGTGGGTGCCGCTCATTTTCTTTTTGGTTGTTTTGCTTTTTTTAATTTGTTATTTTAATTTTTTTTTTTAGCTTCGTTGCACTCAGGTTTTGCATAAATATTTTACACACTTTAATTTGACGCACAATTTATAAGTCAGCTTAAAAATGCAGAAAAAATGCGTTTACTTTGGGTATAAGCAGGTTTTCATGTTTTTTAAAAATGGTAGAGAAGGACTGTAGACAAAAATTACAAAAGAAATATTTTTAAATATATATATTATAAATATAAACAAATATGTTCTAGAAAGATACTTTAAAATATACCAATCATAGGTTCTGAGGCGAACATACAGAACTGCGTTTTCATCTTCTTACTTCTTCCATCTTTTTTTTTTCAGAATATTTTAAGTCTACACACAGATTAACAATTTACACAAAAAATTAAATTATCTCTACAAATCAATGTTCCCTTCACATTTCACTTAAAGGGCACAATAGCCAGCCATTTAGTCAATTTTAAACAAATTTGGTTTCGTATATCAAACGAAATTAAATTTTTTGAAATGCAATTATATTTAATTAAATAAATTTTTGCACGTCGCTCAGCAAACTCACGTTTCACTTGGCCAAAGCTGCTTATAAAGCAAAAGAAACGCTTTTCAAAATGCAGAAAAAAACAAATACAAAAACAAAAATCTTCAGTCAATAGTTCAATTTTTGGCTAACTACAAATAAGATATTTGTCTTGGCATAAAACGCATTTATAATTGAATAAATAATAATGAATATAATAACGATAAACGGTAAAATAAACATTAAACGTATTTGCTTTAAAGTTCCGCATTGCGCTGCTATTGGTTAGTGTTTTCTTTCTTTATTTTTTTCTGTTTTCATGGTAACTTACCAAGTTAAATATTTAATTTATATGCGTGAAA
Organism: Stegana nigrithorax; assembly: GCA_037044495.1. NCBI lineage: Eukaryota > Metazoa > Arthropoda > Insecta > Diptera > Drosophilidae > Stegana > Stegana nigrithorax. Next base: position 1,404,158 of record JBAMBQ010003328.1, read on the forward strand.
GTAAAAATCATGAAATCAAAATTTTTTTCCTTGTCTTGCTTTCATCTGAATTTCAATTTCATTCGCAAACATAAACTGAAGTGGATCCATGCCATGCGAAGTCAGCCAACGATCGGCTTCCTGTTGCCTTTGGCGTCTTCCTGACAAACTGCTTTTGTCCATTCTCTTCTGTACGCGTATCTTCACTTCGTCACTTTCGCATATCAGAATTTTATGCTTGGCGAGTTTGTCGTCTTATTTCTTGTTTTCTTCTTTTTTTCTCTTTTTTTTTTTTTTGCATGTTTTGGTACCATTTTATTCATTCAACTGCATGAAAGCCGTTAACTGCACACCTGCTGTTTAATGTTGCTTTCAAAGGCTTCTTTTATTCACTTAAAGGGGCTTGGTATACATATAGTTTCGAATATATAATATATATAAGAAATATATATAGTATGTACATGTATGAGGGTGGTTAAAGAAACTCACTGCATATTATTCAAGTTTTCTGACTTGCGTCTTGTAACTCACAAATACATATACTGAATCATTAGTGAGTTTACAGAGCACACATAACTTTTATATAATTTTAAAATAGTTTTAAATAAAAAGTAAATTTTTGGTACTGGACAAACCACAATAGTCCCCTATTATTCTTTACCATAAATAGTAAGTGACAGAGAATGCTTATGTTGCTGAAAAAGGAATTATACTTTTTATTTTCATTTAATGCATTATGCTCTATGACGTTATCGATGATGATTGGTGCCTGCCATGCTTCTCAATTCTTATGCAATTTCGAAGGTTTTTGAATATCCCTAACCCAAAAAAGTTGAATAAAGCCGCTTAATACATCTTCAAGCGCTTTCATTAACTGCATTCGCATGTTTTGCGTGCGTCGTTGTGAATTTCTTTCTTTATTGTTCTTCTTCTCATCTTATTTATATATGTACATATGTAGACACACATGCGCAAACATTTCTTGTAGACATCTTGTGGCGCATGGAGTTTTGTGAAGTTTGAGAACAGCTGTTTGGGCATTCGGCATTCCCCAGTCGATAGTCTGCAGTCGGCAGTCTTCAATGACGCTTTTTTTAATTTTCCTTTTTTATTTTCTGAAATATTTGTATGGTCTGCAAAATGCATAATAACAATTAAGTTCGGGTTTATTTTGGCATCTTTTTAATGTCGATCGTCTGGGGAATATTTTCGTTATTGACAGCTGCATTGAGTGTTTTTTTTTATTTTTACTTTGGTTGGCGCTCTTTGTGTTAATTTGTGAAAGGGTTGCAGACCTTCACCGTATCTTGCATAAAATGAAATTGAAAGATGTGGCGTGTCTTAACTTCAGCATTGGTATTTATTTAGTTCAAATCGGTTTACCGTTTGGTTCAATTTGTTTTCATGCACATGCTTATGGGTTTAACTTAACAAATTTTGTTTGTTTGCAAATATAACCTCCTACCCGCCTAAGAACGCCTTCTGTAGCCAAATCGCCAGCTGTGCAAATAATGTGGCAGCTATTTAAAAAAATATATTTTTTATTGATTGACGTAAATATTTTCTAAAAGCAACAAAATATCAATTTTTTTCTTTTTTTTTTTTTTTTTGATAGATACAGAGAATGTATGGTTTATGAAAAACATCCTAAGCACGCGGCTTGTGCATACCTTAGTGGAATTTTATTATTTATTATTGGCTAATTACCTTTTGCTTGTTGCTCTTACAATTTTACCTATTGAGTGTGATTGAGATATTGTGGTTTAAATAAATTACTTTGCTAAGGTGCTAATTTTATGATGCTATCAAAAATGTTAATTTAAAATTTTAAGTAAAAACACGCGTCTGCAAAATTTTTTGTAGCTTATTTCTAAGTGTTTTTTTTTTTTTATAGATTTAGGAGCTTTGACTTTAGGCTGCGTTACTTATAGCAATTAATTCGATTTACCTTGTTTATTAATTTAATTAACGAAACGTTCTTTGCCACGTTCTAATGTGCTTTCAGACAGAGTAGAGAAATAAGCACATCTGCGCACCGGCTGCCTGGTCTAGCACACTAAACATTGTATAGTATATAGTGTGTACGATGTAGGCTGCGGTTAAAAGCCAAATTAAGTCTTTCAAAAACTTGACTCGTCACTAGCAAATAGCTTAACTACCATTTGGTCTTCTTTTTTTTTTTTTTTTTTTTGGCTGGTGTGCACGTTTCTTCAGCAGTTTTCATGTCATTGACAGCAAACGTCTTTAAGCACTTAGTCCAGTATCTGCAACAAACAAGCGAAGAAACCCAAACTCAAACCCAAACAGCCAAACAGCCAACGGAAGCAAAACTCGGCAAAGTTCAATGTCAAAAGCAATTAGACGTTGGCTCGCACATACACACACTCACACTCAAACTCAGACTCAAACTCAAACTCATACTCATGCGCGTACTCGCACTCGCACAGGTAACTAACAATTACCAAGCGACTGAGAGTGGCTTCATTAACGCCAACTTATGAGTAATTACGTATGCCACAAATGTGTGCTTGCGTCTATGAGGGAGGGAGAGAGAGAGCGAGATAGAGTGAGTGAGCGAGTGATGAAAGGGGCGCGGTACGAGGCGCACGCATTTACTCGCTTGCTTACTAAGTCAAGTGAAACCTTCACTATTTGCTCGAATTGTGCTGTGAAGAATAAAAACAAAGTCAAAGACAAAAAGAAAAAGAAAACAAAAAGAAGCTAAATATAAAACAAAAGCTGAAATAACTTCGTGTCAAGCGCAAACCTTTCAAATGCTAATTTGCATAAATTTGTGGGCATTTTGGTCGGAGGCAGAAGCTACGCAAAGCACTCAACTGGACTTCTATTTGATTGCACTGACATTGAATTGATTGTTACACAATCCAAATGAAATATTTTCAAAGTGATTACGAAGACATTTGCTTACGTACTTACATACACCACAAATAAAAACAAAAGCCAAAGCCAAAGCCAACTCAACCCAAGCCAAGCCAAGCCAAGTCAAGCAAAAGAAAGAAGTACAAGTAAATGTTGGCCAAGTTGTTTGTGGCGGCTGCTGCTGGTGCTGCTGGTATTGGTGTTGAAGTTGCTGCTGCTGCTGCTGCTGCGGCGCTGACGTTGTTGACGTCGAAGACGTTTACGTGTGGCCTGTTATGAATTGTAATTATGTCGTTTTGCTGGGCGTGGTAAAAGTTTCAAGTTGTATGAAGTGTACCGGCTTGTGTGCGAGTCTTGGCCTGCACTGGCGTCAAGGTGAGATGGGGTGCGGTGGCATTTTGTTTATATTTAGTATATTTTTGCTACACTTTTTTTTTACCTTTTTTGTATTTTTAGCGTAATTGTTGACAATGTGTGTATATTTGCATATCTACATATGTATGAGACCAAAAAGTGTTACACAATGCAAAAATACATTTATTACACATACAATAAACATATATGTCGGTATTACTTTATTTTTGTTTTGCTTTGTGGCTTTATTTTTCTTTTCGGTTTTTGTCTTACGCTCTTATTAATTTTGCAGATAACATATTATGCAACTATTTTATGCTCGTTAGCTTGCATCGATGTTTATCTATTAAAAACTTAATAAAGCGAATGATACTCATAAGCACTCTACAAAAATTTCATGGAGCTTGAATCAAAAACTTTATATAAATGACATCAGAACTGAAAATTAACCCTGTGGGGGCTAATTATATAGTATAGAATTTGCTTTTCATAGGATTCATGCAATAACAATTTTTGACTATCAATTCATTTATTATTATGCATATGTTAAGTTTATCTGGAGGTTTTCTATCTTAACAACACACATACTTTTAGTAGTGGTGGAATCATGGGACTGCTATTTGAAATATTTAGTTAATTTCTTACTGTGTATACAAAAAAATTGGCACAAGTCATTTGCCAAATATGTTACGCAAAAACACTATCCCACTTTTATTTTATTTTATTAAAAAGCATTTATGTGCGATTCGCAATTTGCAACTAAAAAGACAAAGTGAATCAACTTGTGATTTATTTGTATATCGAATGTGCATTGGTATATTTTGCTCTTGGCTAAAATGAAAGTTTGGTTTTCAATAAAATATAGTTAATTACAACAACAGTAATAGCAACAACAATTACAATAAGTAAAACTCCGACGCGTCGTCGATGACCACTTTAACAACTAATAAATAAACAAACGAAAATACAACAAAATTAAGTGCAATGAGTTACAACAAACACAAACGCTACGATTGTGCAAAATACAAAATTAAATTTAATTAAGCAACAACAACAACAACAATTTACCCTGATTCCGCAAAACGAACGCCATTAAAACGAATAGGCGTAAAAAAAAAAGAAAAATAAAAAGAAAAAAACCTAAATAAGTTCGACGAAAAGGAGAAGAAAAAACTTGCATCAAAATGATTGTGAAAATGGAACCTGATGAACTGATCACATTTCGTGTGCAGTACATTGTCGACACTGATCCGCTCGATTGCACCTCGGCGTACCCGATACCGACGCGTGCGCCCACCTACGCGTTTACAACAACAATGCCATTAGCCACACAGATGGGCACAATCCTTAGACTGCTCGGCGCGCCGCAAAGGGTGAGCAAAACAATTTTTAAATACATTTTTCTCTCTTTCACTTACACTTCGTTTTTGTTTGAATTTTTATTTTTTTTTTTTTCTTTGTGCTAGTTAAGTATTTCCTTTTGAGATATTTCGGTATTGAAATAGAAAACACAGATTAAAGTTGATTAAAGCTGATTAAAGTGTCTACATGCCGGCCCAATTTATTTAAGTGTTTTGTTAATTTTTCGCAAAAGTTTTATCTTGTGTGAATGCTGCCGCGTTGGGCGATTAAGATAACAAAAGCTAGCTTTGTTTCCACATTCATAAACAAATTTTGCATCAAGGTTAGCCAAAATCCGCTCTTCTATGGTTTCATATGCTATACGTAGGTATGTGCGTATATTTTTATAGATTTTAGTTTTTTGTTATTCGGTATTTAACATAATTTAACTATAGAAAGATCGTTTACTTTGTTGCCTTTTTGTGGTTTGACTCGTTTATCGATGAACCGCACATAGAACATGTCTCGGCACGATTCGCTAACGTACAAAGTTGCGAATCAAATAAATATGAAATAAATTACTAAAATAAAAATAGAAACAAAACTAAAAACAAACAAAAAATGCATAGTAAACGAGAAAAAACAAATCATAGTCAAATAACTTTTTTTTTTTTGATAAATTTTTCAAAGAACATTGCGGCTCGGTTCAAAGCTCTTCGCTGAAGTCAAACGCTTAGTTGGGTTGTGTTTTAAGTTAGTTTTGGGTTTTGTGAAAAATGATAGCCCAAGTTGAATTTATTTGAGAAATTCTGCAGAACTGTGAAGAGTGTTTGGCGGGAAACTTGCGCTCATAAATTTAGTTTGGAATGCTTTTAATGTTTTGTTGCTTCCTAATTTGGCGACAGAAATCATTTATTATAAGTTACATCAGGGCGGAATGGCTGGCCTCTGACATTTGAATTTGTATATTAATAATCAAGGCATTCATTTTGAGTGATTTCGATTTTATTAATATATTCGCGTCTTTTTATTTTTTTTTATCAAAATAGTTAACTTTAAAGACTTACAATATTTCACATGTAAACAAGTTTTTACTAGCCTGCAGTCCGCCGCGATAATTAATTGGCATCTACGAATGCTCTTAAGGGGTTAAATTAACAAAATCAATCACTTTGCATTTGAATTGAATGGAAACATTAAAATTTAATATTCAAATAATCGAATCATCTTTGCGAGTACAAGAAAATACTTCCAGTGATGGCTGTGAGATAAGAATCTGCTGCGATTGTCTATTCACTGCATCCAAAGTGAGTAAGTACGCAAATTAAATACGATTCTGCAGTCTGATTAGCTCATTTAGCTTATTTTGCTTGTTCCTGCACCCAACTGACCTCGGCGCTGTTTGCCAATGCGTTTTATGCATTGCATCATAAGTCATAAGTTTCGTTTGTGATTTTTTAATTTATTTATAAGTTTTTTCCAGTTTTGCTTTAAACAATTAAATGAAGTATTTTAAAGTTTTTGCTTTTAAAAGCCAAAAGTGTTTAAATTCTTAGATTAATAAAGCTGGCTAAATGTATTAATAATTTGGATAAATAAAATACTAAAGTCGACCGTTTTATCCTTGCCAGCTGATATAGGTAAGATTAACGTATAACCTTACTTTATTTATTGATAGATCATTCCCAGTGAGAAAAACGTGTACAAATTTAAAACAAGATCATATTTAGACAATATCATTTCTGTCTGTAATTTAAATGCAGTTAGTATGCACAAGTTGTGAACTTTTTCAAGGTGAAAAGACTGACTGTTGACCGTTTTGGTGCAATTCATAAAAGTGGGAAAATCCACTTATCGACAATAAAGAACTAACAACTTTTAAAAACAAATGCACAAACAGTTTCACACAAAACTTTTGTAAATAAAAATGAATAAAGTAAATACAAAACATTCAGTGAAAAAAACCCAGCTAAGCAAAATTGACAATCGTATAGAAAATAGAAAAAAAAAAAATAAGAAAACGAAGCAAAAGAATGCAATAACGCTTACCAAGCATCAGCTAACAAAACGAATAAATAAACGTTTTCTTTTTCTTTTCTTTTTTTCCATTTTTTTGTCCAATTTGATATTTGATTTTCCTCTATTTTCTATGCTTTTTCCAAACGCTGCTTGCGATGCAGCGTTCTGATAGCAAACACGAGTCTTTCCGACTTAAGGCACTAGGGACAAACTCGTAGAAAACGTCTTTACTGCTGCTGAAAACTGCAACAGCGACTTTAGGGCTAAAGGAAGACACAACAAATACAGTGACTGCAATTGTTATACGATGTTGATATGCAATGTCTGTGCCTTTGTGTGCAAACAAACAAAACAAAAAAAAAACAAAAAAAATGAAAGAAAAAAGAAAAAAATGTATTTATTACTTTTATTGTTAACATTTTGTGTTGTATTATTTGCGTAAATGATGTATTACACAACAACAATAACAACAACGACAACAACAACAATAAGAAAAGGCAACAGCAGCCCGTAGACAATGACCAGCCTCGCGTTGAAGTTGTGGGCGCAGTCAATGCCAACAAAAGAAGTTCGACACTGTGCAAGAGCAGGAGGGACATAAGGAGAGAAAAAGAAAGAAAAAAAAAAAAAAACCAACATAGCCATAAAGGAAGATTTTACGTTGGCAAGTCCAAGTCCCGAGGCTAACTTATCGCGAGCTCACAATCTTTTACTTTTTGCTAGTTGTTGCCTGGTTTTTGTTGTTTTCTTTTGGCTTTTGCTATTTTTTCTTTTGAATTTTTTTTTTTTATTTTATTTTCCTTAACAATCATTCGTACTGCCTTGAGTATTAGGAAGTTCAAGACAGTTTAAGCAACGCTGAAGTTTCTTTGACGTTGCTGCATGGTTTGAGTCAGTAAGTCTCTCTCTCTCTATCTCTCTCTCTCTTTCTCTCAATCTCAGTCTCTCAGTCTATCGGTGCAGCGTTCAGTGGCAGCAGCTTCGACATTTGCTGGCAACAATTAAATGAACTTTTGTTTGCTGCAAGTTGTCAGTTTGACTAATTTGCAAACGGTTAATAGTGTGTCATCTGTCATTGTGTAGCGATTCCAGATGCGCAGCTGCCCTACGTTGACTCTTGCTGTGTGTGCAACGACTGCAACAGTGACTGTGCGACTGGCACAAACGTTGCAGGCTGCATATGCCGCAAAGGATACGTAAATCTTGCTAAGCTGCGCATAAATTCTAACAAACGGTTGACTCCGTGAGTGTGCTTGACTGTGTGTGTGTGTGTGTGTGTGAGTGTGTATACGCTGGCTTGGGTAAGGCCAAGTGTATTCGCCAAGTTAGCCAAGCTGACTGTAGGAAGCACTAAATTAAGCAAAGCTGCAGATGCTTTTTCAGGATGTGGACGATTGCAGATTTATTCGCTAGTGTAGAATTTGCCAGCTTGCAGCTGCCAGAGGTCTCTGCCAGAGTTTTGTTGCGCATTTGTCGACAATTGTCTGCATTTTGACACAAAAGCCAATTAGTCAAACGCAAATCGAATCGATTCGTCCGTTACGCCCGAGTCTTGTTGCGTGAAGTACTTATACCTAAATATAGCAAATGATGATGATGGTACCCCTGAAACCGATAGAAATAAATTTCAAGTAAATAACTAGGAACGCAAAGATAACTACATATCGTAAAACTTGCTCAGCTACAACTTTAAAAGCAACCCGATGTCTCATTATTTACATTCGTGAATGAAATCAACTAAAAAAATAGAAAACGAAAACAAAGAGAATAGTAAAAAAAAAATTTATATATAAATAAATTAAAAAACTTACACACGCTTGGACAGCACACTCACACACAGAAAACGTCATTGCAAAAAACCAAAATAATGACATCAGACCGAAATAATAACTAGCCAAATACTACATGAATATTTATTGTCGGCACTGTGAGAAATAATCAAGCAGTTTCGTTTCTCCAGACTAATACAAATGTATCTTGATTGAATTATAAGCAAATTGAGACATTAAAAAAGCGTTTACAAGTAATTAAGAAATGCGTACCAAGTGTAATATAATATTTGTTTAAATAAATTATAGCGCTAACCGGTTCTTTTTTGATAATAATTTATTTATACAAATATACGACAAACAAAACGAGAATGTATTTTATTAAATAGAATAATAGCTGCGCAATTGTATGCAGATTATAACAACTTTTTCAAGTTGTTTATTAAAACTTTGCATAAAAAACACAAAAAACTTTATTTTGATTTAATGATATATGATTTATTGTGTCAGGAACTAGTGCAATGGCAATTATTTTCAAATAGTTCTATTTATAGTTAAATGTATAAATTGCATAAAATAACACACAAACTTTATGCACAGTCATTTTGGCCACGCCTCTCGTACTGAAAAAAAAAAATAAACAAAAATAAGCTAAACAAGCCACTGACAGTAGCTTGAAATAAATGAAGGCACATTTTTCTTTTTGCAATGTATATATGTATTTTTAAACAATACAATTTTTTTTATACCGTGTACACATGTGTTGCGAGTATTTTTTGCCAATTTTTATTGTCGCCTTCGGTTTCGGCTTTGATTTGAAATAAATACAACAAAGATAAGCGAATTTGGACAAAGCGACTTTGTACTAATATAAATCGCAGACAATCAGTCATTCGCAATGCTTCAATGCGCCGAAACAAAAACAAAAACAAAAACTACAACAATAACAGCAACAATCGGCCATCGGCAATCAACAATCAAATGCATTCAATGAAAACACTTCAATCAAATTCTGGTCAAATTGCCTTAAGAAATGAATGCATTAATTACGTCATTAATTTGGTAGCAAAGTGTGAAAAAACTGTTATTTGTTAATTGTCTACATGTTTGTGTTGTTGTTATTGTTGTTGTACTTGTTTATTTGCATTTTGTTGTATAAATGTTTTAATTGCTATTTGAAAAATGAATTAAGTTGCGATGTTTATTGATTATGCTCATGCGAATAGTTTTGGCATTATTTGCAAAAATCATTTGCATATGTCAAAAAGTGCGACGTTTCGCTACTCATCGCAGTAAACTGTGTCAATAGCCTCATTTGTGCGATAGAGCCGACAGCCAAAAAAAAAACAAAAAAACACGAAAATGAATTTGAAATTTCCGTCAGCCAATAGCTGCAAAAGCGAAAACAAACACGAAAACCGTCAAAAAGTCTACATTTACTTAGCCATATGAATATTAAACTTTTGCATAAATATTTAAAAACTTAAATTCATTGGGAGTGTATGCGCATTTTGGCTCGGGGGTATATTTTCTGATTTCTTTTCTTTTCCGCACGTTTGCACATTCGATTTAATTTCAAATATTCAAACATAAATATTTACTTTTGACTGCCAATTGGTCGTTAGGTGCTAAATATGTGTGTATTGTTTATTGGCCAAAGAAATATATCAATTTCAAATCATTCATGTGCATTTCAAAATCTTGAATTTGTATGTTAATTTTGTGTTAGTTTAAGTTTATTTCAAAGTCTATATAAATGCCAAATAAACGCTTTTACGTTTATACAAAGCTGACTCATATGCAGCCGAAAGCAAATTCGATTGCATATTGTGATCCTTGAAATAAAAGGATGTTAAATATATATAAAAGACAGACAAGAGATTTCAATTGTGGTAAATGCTGCTTTTAGCTATTTGTGCATTGTATTTTGTATATCAAGTTAAATTTGGCTTTTTGTTTATTTATATGCATAATTTAAGTGTCAGATTATTAAGTAAGCTCTGTTTATAAGCTGATGTATATAATGACGCATAAGCTATAAAAAATCCTTATTTGTTTGCCAATTGGTTTCTTGCCATTTTCATCTAATCCAAAAATAGTAGAACTACATTTTGTGCTCTTTTAATAAGTAAATTTAAATTCATGCTTATTGTCATGAGTTTCTGCAACGTGCAGATTTTGTAAGAGTTTAACTTAACTTTAAATATATTTTATATGGATTAATTAAACTTCCAATAGTTAAACTATCGTCAATAAGTATTTAACTTGAAAAATAAATTGGATATTCACTGTATGCTGTATACCCTTGACTTGCTATTTAAGTACCCAATAAGTAGAGCAATACTTATAACATTTGTGTGCAGTGTAACAAAAGCGTCAGCTATTTAATTTTCAAAGTGACTAATTTCAAATCCAAATTATTTTTATGAGCAATATTGCACCAACGCATATAAATATAGCTGACTTTATTTAGTCAACCTTATACAATTAATGTGAGTGAGTATGTGCGAGTTTAATCAATTAATCAAACTGAATCATGCAGAAGGAAGTTGTTTCCAAAATATTTAAACAGTTGTACTCATAGAAATTTGCCAAGAAAATTAAATAGTAAATACGTGCTGACTCGTAAGCGGCGGCTGAATTGTCTAGTCAAATTCCGTTTCTATGAACTGTATATGGCAGTCAGCAGAATTATGTACGTATATGTAAAGTGTTTTGTTTGGTTATCAACGCCGTGGAAGTGAATTGGGCTGCTCAAGTGGCTGGCTAATGAAATTATTCATTTCGCACAGTGTCAACTGCGCACTTGGGCGACGACTCTGTCAGCAGTCATTGACCAAGGACAGTAAAGGGTTTCAGCTACACAATTGCACATGGCTGGGTTGGTTGTCCTCATTGCTGATGTTATCGTTTCATATCGAAACTAGGTGCAGCAAAAGTAATTTTGGAACTGACAGCTTAAACGTAAATCGTTAAAGTATTTTATGGTAAAATTTGCGCTCTGAAGCAACTAAAAAAAACGAAGACGACGACGACGACGAAATTTTCAGTTCAGTTCAAGGAAATGTGTGCAGAAATAAAATATAAAAGTAGATAGCACACAGTGTTTGACTGTAGTGAGCAAAAAAAAAAAAAACAACAAAAGAAGAAGAAGTAAAACTAGAAAAAAAAGCCACGCCACACGCGATGCTTGCATGTGCATGCAACATGAGAGAACCTGCCAGACGAAAAGAACTTTAGTCAGTTACTTTAGTTTACTTAGTTTAGTTAGTTGTGCAACATTTTGTGTCTAGAATTTCATGCTACACCTTGACTAACTTGTGCGCAGTCGACATTGGCTGCGACGTCGCCGATGTTGACTGCTGCTGCTGCAGTCGCTGATGAAGACGATTCCGCTGCTGATTGTGCCACGCAAGGTGTGCCACTTATTGACGACTGCAGTTTGTCGAAAAACCGTGGTGTGGCAGCCATTGCAAGTTGCCTCGAATTTCAGTTGGATCTCAATTTGGCAGCCATGCCAGTGCAGGACTTTTCACACGCCTATCATCTTATAAAATTGCTCTTAAAGTATTTTAATTTTCAGTTGCACATTTTTTATACGTAATTATGAAAAATTACAACAAAAAAAAAAGACAAGATAAAGTAATTTCTTAAGTGTGCAGCAACTATTTTTCATTACATATGTTAGCCCCACTGTGCGCTGTTTGAACTCTCTGAACTCCATGGCTTTCTTCTTTTGTGCGTTCTTTTTTTTTCAGTTTTGACCAAAGAATTGCACACTTTGCTAGCCCGAATGAAAACAAAACGTTACGAAACGAAACACAATTTACTTGGCTTTGGCTTTGGCTGTGTCTATATTGTGGTCTCAGTTGATGGCTGGCTGGCTTCCCTGTACGCTCGCTCGCTCGCTTGGTTGGTCGGTGGGTCTGTCGCTTATCACATCGAACGCTGGCTGGCTGTTCTCTTCCGCGCCCATGCACTGCACTGAGGTGTGTCTCCCTGGGCGTCCCAATGGGCGTATGTGTAATGTACGTTATTAGCGCATATTTTTAATTAAAACTCACTATTCTCGCCAGCATGCCGGGCCATGCTATGCCATGCCATTCCCTACACGACATACAATTTGATTTATGTTTTCATATATTATTGGGCGCTAAATTTTCTCCTAAGCTTTGCAAGCGGATTTGCGCATTTTTTTTCACACATTAGCAATGCCGACAATGTCGACTGTGTGCTTAGACAGACAGACAAACAGACAGACGAATAGACATCGAGACGCATAGACCATTGAGACAGACAGACAGACAGACAGACAGTGTTTGTGTTTGATGCTGAGAAGTTTGACATGATTTCATGTACGAATGTCGGTAATTGTTCTGTAAATGCAGAAATAATTACGCGCATTGTACGCACAAGCGTGATTTCTTTTTACTTCTACTTCTGCGGCTTTGGCTATGGCGATGGTATATGGCTGCGACTTTGGTTGGCGTCGCAACAGGAGACATGAGCAATCAACACACGGCGGTTTGACGCGTCAGCATCGACAACGTCGCCATGAAAAGTAGGTGACCAGTCGGCCAATTGTGCGCAGCGCAATATCAGCTAAGTCATCGTCAGCGTCATCGTCATCGTCGTCGTCATCGTCGTCGTCGTAGTCGTCGCTGTCGTTGTCTTCGTCAATATCAGCGTCAGCAGTCATAGCAGCAGCACATCAACAGTAATCGAGATGCCATCACAGCTTGGCGTGCGCTTGTCCATCAACAGACTCGCTTTTGTTGCTTCGGCTGTTGTTGTTGTTGCTGTTGTTGCTGTTGGTGGTACTTTTTTCTTTTCAGTTTTTCTTTTCTTTTCATTTCATTTCATTTCATCTAAACGAAATCGTTTGTCTGCAACCAAACAGACAAAACCAAATTGACTTTCAATGTTCTACGCTGCTGGTGCAGATGCTGATGCTGATGCCAATGCCCATGCCAATGTTGATGCTGATGTCGATGCTGGTGCTGGTGCTGTGTTGCTTTCTTCTGCTGTGTTGTGCTATGCTGTGCGATGCTGAAGTGGCCATTGCAAGTAAAATGCTCTTTCTCTTTTATCGCGCTGATAATCAAGCCACATTGCATCGCACAGCATCTTCATCATTTGCTTTTTTGCTGTTGCTGTTGCTGTTGGTGTTCATGTTGTTGTTATTGTTGTTATTGCTGGTAGAGCTTCTTTGTTACTGCTTTTAACTTTAAGCTGACCATAAACAACTTTTACTGCGTAGTCCGGGAGCTGTGGGTTCGTACGTTTACTCGTTCGTACGTTGGTTGGTTCGTTCGTTCGTTCGTTTCGTTGCTCATTCTTCTCAATTGCTTTAATTGCAATTGGCCTCGCATAAATATCGATACGGTGAATGTTTTGACTGTGCTGAAAAAATTATGACTTTTATCTTCTTGCTCACTTTCGGCAAATTATGTGAAAAGTCATCATAACGAAATTTATGTACGCGCGCATTAAATCAACATAATTTATATGGTTTCGCTTTTGCTTTGCCTTTTACAGATCGATGATGCGGCAATACAAGTTTACAAAGACGGTGACTATGGCGCCTACTTGGATCTGGAGTCATCCCTGGCAGAGCAAACTGAAGAAATTGAGGGTTTGAATACTAGGTAAGTTTGCTCAAAACTATTTGATAGCCTACACTTATGTTTAAAACAATTAAGCAGCTTAGCTGCATAGCTGCATAGCAGAAATTTTCTTGGCAACTTGATTATGTTTGATTAATTAATTAATCAAAGCGATTTTCCGCCGCATCAAAAAAAAAAAAAAAACGAAAACAGAAAAAAAAAAGGAATTAATAGGCAACGCAACATTGAAAACAATTTGTAAGCCACGACTTATCCAAATAGTTTATTAAGAGACAACCCAAGACAAGACAAGACAAGCCAAGACAAGCCAAGCGAAGCCGGATGTGTGCATCGGCGCCCTTACATGATTAACGCTATTGTACCCTAAGCTGGCGCCACTTGGCTTTCCTTTAACGGCACAAAGCCAAGCACCTACAATAGGCAAAACCAGCAGTCGCGCACATCAGCAAATTTAATGCTCGTACACACACACACACACACACACACATATCACTTTTTGCTGCTGCAATAACACGACAGCAATATATAAGTAGAAATAAATAAAGACCAAACAGGCGAGTAGCTATTTTGCTCGCACATAGGTGTGTGCTTATTAAGTTGTCATTTCTGCGATGGCAACGCCAACGCGTGACGCATGCGCAGAAAAGAAAAAACCAAAACACAGAAGAAAAAAAAAAAAAAAATAGCAAATAGAACACAAAACATTGAAATGATGTGACGGCAATGAGCCAAGTGTGAGCAAGAGCAAAAAATTATTCGTTTATTTGCTTGAATTTTATTTAAATGCATAAATGCGCATTAGTAACTTGCAGCAACAACAACAACAATGATAATAATAAGAAGAGCAACAACAACAACAACAATTTATGGACAAACAGTAATCGTTTGTATCTATGCCAAATTTTTCACGATTTTTCCGCACATTTTCACAATGATTTATTGGCGGCCAATTTTCCATTCACTCATACACTTACACGCTCGCATACACACACACACACACAGTCAGCAATGCAGACGACGGCGCCTTGTCTATGCATAAGCGCATTTGCAAAATCGTTGCAGGCTACAAAGAAATTTGTCAGAATTAACGAAAGTCAGTCTGAGCTGGCTGCAGTTTTCACTTTTGCATTGTAAGTTCCAAGCCAATGGCGAGCGAGTATATGCAAAAAGCCAATTTACCTTGAACCCAATTGTGCGTTGGCTGAGCCGCCGTCCGTGTCCATGTCCGTGTCCATGTCCATGTCCGTGGCCAAGTCCAAGTCCAAGTCCATGTGCATGTCCGAGTGCGAGTGCGAGTGTTCGATTGCGATTTGTGCCCAAACCGCTTTTCGCTTGACAGTTGTAAGTAAGCTTATGTTTACTTTTGCCAGGCTGCCTTTTGTGTTTTTTCTTCTTTTTTTTTTTGGGCCACTTGGCGACGTCTGTTCACTGCATTGTACATGACTTGTTGTGGGTGTTTGCTTTTTTTGATGATGATTTTTCTTTATTAGCAGCTGCTGTTGCGCCTTTCACTTGGATTACAAGTAATAAAAAATAAATATAAAATGCAATTTTCTTTTTCAAAACCATTTGGTCAAACCTCTTGACAGAAGCCACTTTTACACATGTCTAACGCAAATGAGCTTTAGGCCGCCTTGCAAATATTCTTCAACGTTTTGGCTAATGCATTGACAAATGAAAAGGGTCTAATCTTTAATTGCCTCGAGGTATGCAATTAATTGCAATATTTAAATCCTTGCTGCTTCGTTTTGTGCAACAGTTTGCCAACTAACTGCCATGTGCATACTTCTGCATAATAAAGTCATAAAAGAGTCGTGGCATGCCTTGTCATACATTTGTAAGACAAGCTATAAAAATTTTTTACCAATTCATAAAAAAAACAAAAAAAGTCACACAGGAAACTGCTGATCACATGGCACTGACACACACACACACACACACGCATACACACAGAGACACGCTCGCACACACCTTAGCCGCACACTTTGCCTCTCACTTGCATGTTGTGCACTTTCCTTGTTGGCTTGCTCAGTCAATCATGCGCGTACGTGCAACTTGTTGCGATTCAATGTTGCCAGTTAATTTGCATTTAATCCGCATTTCAAAATGCAAAAACAAAAAAAAAAAAAAAAAAAAAATGTAAGAGCAAAGTCTGCACAGCAAAACAAAAAGAAACAAAAAAAAAAAAGAGCTAAATAACTTTAGATAACGATAAGAGACGAAAACAAAAAAGGAAAATGAAGAAGAAAAAATTCAAATATGCTTTTTGCTGTTAACATATGAGTAAAAGAGCAGCGGCAGAGTAGAGGCGAGCAGAAAAAAACGAAGCATTTTTAGTTTAGTTTTGCCATTTCTGTTTTGCATTTTATGTTGAATGCAAAACGTGATGTCATGAAGTATGCGCACAACTCAGGACAGACCAAGCAACCGACGAACCAACCGACCGACCGACCCACCGACCGACCCACCGATCGACCATCCAGGCAACTGCCAACTGCCAACTGCTTATTGCCAACTGTTGACTGCCGACTGCCGTTGACTGCCGCTGACTGGCCGACGTGTCTGGCTGCAGTCTCATATATGGTGTGCTGTTAAAATTATAAATGGCTCAGTACCTTCGTCTTCTGCCCAAGACGTACTCGCACACACCAAAGTGCCGTACTATCGTCAAGGCGGCATCGTCGGGGTGAGGCATTTAGATGTCGCCGACATGCAAATTGTTGCAACAAAGCATGTATGACTGCAATACTCCTATCAAGATTACGGTAACGATAGAGTTGACGATGACGATGACGATGACGACAAAGACGACGTTAACTGCGTTCCTTTGCATTGCATTGCGTTACGTTACGTTCACTGTCAAGCCCAGATCCTTTGCCTGTGTCTCTGTCTCTGTTGCACTCACTGCCCAGCGTGTTGCATGTTGCCGTCTAAGGTATGCGACTTCTCTGCGCTCTGCACTCGTAATTATGCTAAGCGGCGGTACATGGCGTTCTATTTAAGTCAGCATTTGAATTGACAGCAATTTAGCCAGGCCAAAAGATTGGCGCCAATGATTTTTAGCGCTTATTAATTTACCTTCTTTTTTTGCTTTAACCATTTGTCTGCCGAGTCTATTCAAGCGTGTCATGCAAATTATGCGCTCGTGAAGTTATTCAAGTAATAGATCTTCAACGAGCATCTTTAATTTCTAGGGAGAATATGACAGTTAATGTTATTATCTTGCCATGCTTACGTAACGACATGAGCAGTCGACGCTTTAACGGCAAGCTGACAGTTAATTTCACATTTAATTGATTTCGAAAATTATTATTGCTATCATTCAAATTGATACTTTTAACTCAACTGACTTTGTTGCAGTTAAATGCCTTTGCCAATATTTACGGAACATAATTTATAAGACTAAGTTAAAGTTTTGCAGTTGCATTTGTAAAACGAATGTACTACTCACACACGAGACATTTAAGACCTTTTGCGATATCAGTTAACTGCAAGTAAAATAAAAAAAAGGAAAAAAAAAACCAAACAGAACGAAAAAAAAAGAACATGTAACTGAATTCGTTAACTTTGTGGACTATGCCCTGGCTGCTTGCTGCTGCTTCAGCGATTGCCTGCTGCACTGGCATGCCATGCTCCGTGCTTTTCATTCATGGTGTATTAGTCATGCGCGCGCGCCTTGACTTCACTCCGTATGCAAATCATGTGCCCTATGTCTGTTAGGCCGCTGTTTTATATGTGTGATTGGCTTGGTTGGGCATATTTTTATTTTTTTGTTTATTTTTTTTTTTTTTATTATTGCTTTAAATGCCACAGCTGAGCCACAAAGCAGCAAGGCAGCAAAACAGGCAAGCTAAAAGCCAAGTCAAATCAAGTCGAGCCAAGCCAAGACAGGCAGTCAGTGAGGCACTGAGGCAGGCAGGCAGGCAGGCAGGCAACGAACTCGAATTACATTACCATTCAGTCTTGTCATTTCATTATGAATTCTTTGCTCAGATTTCTTTCTTTTGGTCGCTTCGTGCGCGCTTCATAGACCATTTTCAATTAACTCGTTTATTGTTTGCCACAACTGGCCAACTGGCAAATGCTGCCGCAGCAACAGCATTTGCTATTACATTTATTATTATTATGCAGTACGTCAGATCGCGCGAACTGACTCAACTCGAATCAAGCCAAGCCAAGCCAAGCAAAACCAAGCCAAGCCATGCCAAGCCAGCCACAGTCACAGATCGGTCGCTCGCTCGCTCATCGGTACCAATAATCGATGTTCTTAAGTGGTCAATGAACTGCAAAAGTCATCCATTGTGGTGGCTTACCCTTGCCTGTTATTATTCTTATTATTATTATTCCTATTACTGTCTGTCCGATGTCCATTGTCTGTTGTCGGCTGTCGGCTGTCTGTTGTCTTTTGTCTGCTGTGCTGAGTTCACTTTTGTTATTTGTTAGCATGATGCTGCTAATAAAATTACATTAATTTCGTTTTCTTGTTGTCTAATTACTTTTGTTTTATCTTCTCGTTTCGTTTTGTATCTTTACAGTCGCAAAAATTCGTTGGTGGTGCGCACGCAGCTCAGCGTACGCGTTCATGCGATTATCGGTGAGTACGAGTACGGGCGGGTATCCGGTCTATGGCCAGCGGGGACAGTTCAGACTAAATAATGAAAAATAAACAAATAACATTTTGGTGTTAACAGCTGTGCGTGTTTTTTTTTTATTTATTTATAAATTTGTATTTTTTTTATTTGAATTAATTGCAGAATAATTACTGACAAATCAAAAATAAAGTAAAGTAAAATCAAATAAATGAAAGAAAAAAATTCAAGAAAACAAAACACAAACACTTGATAATTGACAAAGCAAAACAAGTTGGCCAAGTTTCGTGTTTTTATCATCATAATTATATTTTAAAGTCTGATTACGCATACGCGCTGTTAACATTTCAATGAAAGCACATCATTATGGCGCTTTAAATGCCTACAAGTGCTTTTTGTTTATTTTTTTCTCGATAGCTTTTTTTCTAGCTGCTTAACAAGCCGGCATACGTGGCGCATAATTAATATTTATTATTGTTATTTTTGTTTTTCTCTCCGTGCCACACAGAGAAACTACTCTCAGCCGAAGGCAGTGATCTGCGCCGCGCACTCTTCTCGCTTAAGCAGGTCTTTCAGGAGGACAAGGATCTCGTGCATGCCTTCGTCGCACTCGGTGGCCTTAATTGCCTTGTGCGTGTGGGCAATGGCGCCGATCAGAACTATCAGAATTACATATTGCGTGCACTTGGACAGGTGAGCAACACTCATTCATTCACTCACTCACTCACTCAGTAACAAACTAAGCCATTAAATCGAATGCAATTTTATTATGCTCATAGGTGATGCTCTATGTGGATGGCATGAATGGCGTCATGAAGCATGAGCCCACCATGCAATGGCTTTACTCGCTGATTGCATCGAACTATCGTTCGGTAGTCAAGACTGCGCTGAAACTGCTGCTCGTCTTTGTCGAATATGCCGAGACCAATTGCTACGTGCTGGTCAATGCCATACATGCGGTGGATAAATCGCAAGGCACGCCGCCATGGTCGAATATTATGAGGTATGCAGTGTGTCAATGCACGCAGCTGTCGGTATGTGAATTAATGTTATTTGTGCCTTTCTTGCAGACTGCTTAAGGACTATGATAATGCCGATGCAGAGTTGGTGATTTACGCTACATCGCTTATCAATAAAACACTGGCCGGCCTTAATGATCAGGATAGCTTCTACGATGAGAGCGATCTGCTCGAGCAACAGGGCATGGAGTCGGTTATACAACGTTATATATCGAAGCCAGGCACCGATTTGGATCTGTTGGATCAACTGCAGCTCTACGAGGCAGTGCTGAAGTAGGTTTCATATGCCATTTCTGTAACGCAGCTAATCTCCATGACTTTTTCACAGGTTCGAGGATGGCGAATCCGATGGTCAGCGCCTGCCCGAGAATTCAGTGCGCAAGACACAACGCTATCGACCGGGTGCGAATAACACCACCGAGCGGCGCAAATCGAGACGTCACAGCACCGATAATAGCCCAGCAGCTATTACAAAAGTGCTGGCCACGCCCAAACGCATGACGCCCACGCAGGGGCCACTCGACGAGGATAGCTCAGGTTCCACGAATTCAACGGAGTTCAGTAATGGCCTGTTTCAGGACAAGAAGCGTATGTCTTTTACTTTTGATTTGCAGTTGACATGTTATGCATTTATTCTGTATGTTGATTATAGCGCGTGATGCTGTTGGTGTTACACCTGGTCTGCGACGTCGACGTGAACGCGCTGAGCGACACAAGAGTTTCCTGAAGGAGCAACAGGAAGCGGCTGCCAATGGCATATTTGCCACACTGGAGAAGCAACGTGAGAGTTTAGGTGAGTGTTGTGTCGTCTTTCATGTCAGCTTAGCGAATCCATTGCCATTGCTGCAATCGCTGCCAAAAGCAGAAGAAGAAGAAGAAGAAGAAAAAGAAAACATAAACTAATTAATAAAAACTCAAACGTGAACATGCAAACTAACTCTTTTTTGTGATTTTTCTATTCCTTGCTAATCTAAACGCCAAATCATCCAAATGTCTTGCGTCTCGCTCTCGCTCGTCCTTACTCTATCATGCCTCTCTCTTGTCTCGTTTTTACGCCTGCGCCCATTTCGTTCATGTACACTAACAAAACAATCAACAACATCATCGATTGGCAACACAAAACCACAAAAAAAAAAATCGAAAACAAAAACACAAACAGGACAAATTGTTACCGCCATACCAGCAACCATAAAAACTGGCGAAAGTCCGCCAGAATCATTGACACATCAATCGCCACTGCAGCAGCAGCAGCAGCAAAAGTCGCTTGCAAATGAAAATATCACAAGCAACAACAACAACATCATGAATTATGCCAACAACATAACAGCAAGCAATGCCACTAATAACAATACAACATCCAACAATTACTACAACCAAAATCAGCAACTGAATCAAAACAACAACATCACCACTCCCAACAACAACAACAACAACATCAACCAAAGCACTTTACTCTTACTGAGTCCAACCAAACAATTGCTAAGCAGCAGCAATAGCATCTCCATTATCAACAATAGCTTTGATAAGACCAACAACAACAACAACAACAACAATAGCAACAGCAACAGCAACTCAAGCAATGAGTTCCTTACCAAGAAGAACCTATTTCGTGAACGTAACGCAACTGTGATCAATGGGATTATGAAGAATATTCAACAAACCGATCGTGATAATGCATATAAGAAATATGAGAACGATGCGAATCGTTTAAATAACTATTACAATCAATTGAATCAGTCACCGAAGCATCAGCAGCAACAGCAGCAACAACAGCAACAGCAACAACAACAGCAAACACAAGCAGTGCTCACGAACAGTCCGATGGCCAGTCAGACAATACAGTCAGCACAGAATGTGCTCACGGCTGTGCTCAGTCCAAAGAAGTCATTAAACGGTTTCGATTTCACACAAGCGACTTCCACACCGTTGCGAGAACAGTTACAACAACAACAACAGCAGCAGCAACAAATCGAGCGACAAAGTGCACCCAGTGCAGAGCTGGATTCGCCGCTATCCTTAGATGATGCCTCGACTGCTTCACCAAATAGTCCACTCAGTCCCGTGCCTGATGTTGATCACAATGATGACGATGGTGTTGAGGATGACGACGATGATGGTGATGGCGAAGAGGATACTGTTAACCATAATGGCGATGATGTTGATTTGAGTCAAACGGCACAAATGCCAATTATGAATTATCAAACCGAAATCCAAAACAGTCCAAATCTAATAGCAACCCCGAGTGTAATAAAAATTTTGCCTAACACAAAAGCTGTGCCACCCCCACCACCGCCACCGCCGCCACCACCAGATTGGTGGCATTTTCCAATGCGTTTACCTATAGTACAACAACAGCAACAACAACAACAACAACCAAACCATCATCAGACAACAACTAACAGCGTCACACAAGCGTATCCCAATAACAACAACAACAACAACAACGAGCCGATCACATTAAATGTTGATGATAACAAACCCCTGCAGATCACTGGTAAGTACACAGCGAGGATGTGTCTGTGCGCTGAGCTTTTTCTTAATGCAGTCATTCATAAGCTTATCGAATTCATTTTATTAAAACTCGTTTGTTTCCGAAATTTCTGTAGCTCCCAAAAAAAATTATAGTAGCCTAACAATAGTTTTTGTATAATTTCACAGAGTCCGATAGTGAGGAAAAGAAGCTGCTACTGCAATTGAAACGCGATCACACAGTGAAGGATCTTACGCATAAGCTGAGCAATATGCCCACAAGTCCCACACAGGACCAAGAGCAGAAGAGTCGCATTGTCGGCGATATGTCTGGTCTCATATCGAAAGCCAAAGAGGGTCTTGCGAAGAGCAAGAGCAAAGGCGAAATGTCACGGTAAATATTCAAAAATCGAAATTATATCAAATTGTCCAAGGCCCAAAATAATATAAATATTCTTTGTTGCATTAAGCATTATCGATTACCTTGAAAGTGAAAAGTTTGAAAGATTAAATAATATATGATAAACATCCGCAGAAACAAATTATTTATTAGCTAATAAGTAGAAAAAAATCCCAAAATTTGGGGACTTTTAATTTACTTTTATAGTATTGTAATTCTTTTTCGACAGTGCCTACGCAGCCAAGGTTTATTAGATTAGTAGGTACTTATGGCGATTACTCGAGAACCACTCGGCTGTTGACAGTGTTGATAATTTCCTATTATATTTTAGCATGGCTACAATAACCCAATGTGAATGGAAATTTCCGTATATTCATTTCATATGAAAAGCTTTTACTTTTAAAGCTTACGACAGCTGTTTGTAAGAAATTAATCTTAACCGATTAAATTGTAAACCCATTTCAGTATTCAAAACAACATATCCATCTTGGCTGGTACAGCGGATTTTAAAGAAAAACAGTCAAAAATTTTGCATTGTCAGTTTTTTGGATTTACTTATGAATTTTAATTTTCTTTATGTGTTTGTGTGTGTGTGTGTTTGTGTCTGTGTGTGTGTGTAATTGTGTAGTATCCATTTAGGCATATTTCGGAGCGTACTTTTCGTAGGTAGCAACATAGGCTGCCTTGGCAGCATCCTGTGACAGACCCTTATGCTTGTTCCATGCATTCCACTTGGCTTTGGCCTTCAGATCCAATGCGCCGGGCTCTGCAATATTATTATCGCCGACGGTAGCCTGTTTGTAGAGACCATAGAACTCCAAGAATTCGTCATTGGTTGGCGTCTTGGTGAAGGCCTTGGCTTTCTCAGTTGCGGTTTTGAACTAAAATTATTTTAAACAAATGTGAAAAATGGTTTTCAAGATTTCGCATTAGTTGCTTCTACGAAACTTACATCTACCATTTTGTATGTCGGCTTCTATTGTCTGTAAATTAACGTATCAAGAAGAGAAAATAATTTTTATATTGATTAACCCGTTATTGTCGTCAAGCACAAAGCACTCACCACTGTCTGGCAAAACCAAAGTGTTAATGAATATCGCTGCTATTAGAACACCGACTTATATAGCCGCCAATCTGTAAACATATGTGCATACATACATGTTTGTTTAAACGATAACAGTTTATAATATTCAATTTTATTAATCTATTTGGAAATTTTAAAGATTGCCGTCAGTACAGTGTATGTACTATACTCGTATGTATAGTTTTTAATTCGATTTGGCTAACTTTGATACTTTCTTAGAGTGTGATAAGCAAAGCTGCATTATGGTCCCTCCGCATTTGTGTGCTTATCTGGTACCGGTGCAGTTGAAGTTACTCATTAATTGGCGTACAAAGGTTTTTTTTTAGTTACCATGTATAGTATACATGTGTACTTAGCACCTATGCACTATTAATATATATTTTCGATGACAATAATAGAATCAAGTCCTTTTATATGTAATTTTTGAGATAGATTATCTCCATATGAAAACAGCAAGCAATTCGTATTATTTAATAATTTAATTTAGACACAGTCATTATGAGATTACAAAATAGGTCTTTAATGCTGTAATAGGTTTTGATTCGAGCTAATTGTGGCGTTGCCTAGTCTGTAACAGCCACTACACATATCGCCTGATTTTGATGCCTATTTTATACGAATATTTACTCAGTTTTAAGTAGAATTGTAAATTATTTTTCTGATTTTAACTTTTTTTGTTTTGGTTTTTTTTTTTTTATTAAATCTGTGTCAGTCTACTTTATCAATGTGGTTTATGAAGTTAGATAATCTTTAATCTGTATATCGTCTTGTATTGGGTCAAGTCATGACTGTTGGATTTATGCGTTCTGAGAAATTTGATTTAAAATACGTAATATATTATTCAGATTCAGATAAGCTCTGTGCAGCTGAGCATTGATTACCGATACATATATTGAAACCAGCTTATAGTTACTTATAAAAGTGTGGCTATTATCGCAAGTTTTATCAATTTCTAGCGTGAACATCCTGATATAATTGTATCAAACACTTAACTTCTTCTTTTTTTTCTCAAACTGTCCCATGCTCCAAGTTGCCGACTGCGGCCTTTGCTTATAGAAATTGACGCCATAAAACGTTTTATATAGCTTACTTAAAAACAAACTTACCGCCTACTTTTTTCAGCTGATAAGCGATTTACAATGTAGACATAGGTTGAGTTTGAATTCACTTACTCGACGGACATAGAAACAATCAAATAGAAACCCACGTTCTTTATCACTTTGACGATAAGCAATTCTATTTGTTGCAAGCCGTTTTTATATTTATCTTAAATATTATCTATACAAAGACAATGTATATGCAATTATAATAATAAACACCGTTATTATTGCCATTGCAGCTCATCGAGCGTCGATCAGGAGCTGAAAAAGTCTGAACCGAAGAAATCCGAAAATGAGCTACACTGGGAGGAACTCGTGCGCAATATGTCACGTCCCCTGAATCTTTGTGATCTTGATTTTACCGATTTGAATTCGGAGGATGAAAAGGATGTGCTGGCATCGCGAGGACTCGGCGCAGGCATACCGCCGCCACCACCGCCCATAGGCGTAGCACCGCCACCCATGATGCCACATCACATTGTCTGCCCACCGCCCATGAGTAATATGAGCCTAGTGCCGCCGCCCATGTTCAGTTACAGTGGCTATGGCAATACGAGCCTAACGAACAGCGTCAACAGTTCACTGAACGGTTCTGTCAATGGCGATCTGGGCATGAACACCATCAAGAAGAATAAGAAAACGGTGCGTATGCATATTTTTCTGAGAAGAGTGAAGAAGTGAGGAATTGATTTATTTTTATGTTTTGGCAGGTCAAACTGTTTTGGAAAGAGGTGCGTGAGGACTTGATACCCGTTGTTGTTGGTAAAACCATTTGGGATGAGTTGCCAAATGCAAATGTGGACACACAGAAATTGGAGCATCTTTTCGAATCTCGCGCCAAAGATCTTATGACCAAGGTGTGTATTTATTATTTTATTTCAAGCGTAAACAAATATTAATTCGGCCAAAGGTTATCGAAAGCAAAATTATAACAACAGAAACGAAAAAAAAAATAATATTTGAAATACTTTGATATTTGTGTCAATAAACCTTAAATATTTTACATGTTTTTTGTAACGTTTGCGATTGATTTTTTTTTTTTTATATATATATATTTCTTAAAACTTTATGTCAACGGATGTTTGCGGATATATCTACATACTTGTTGTTTATTAAACAAAAAATGAAAAACAAAAAATAAAACAAATAATTTAAATGTTTATCAACTCCAATTCAGGAGGTGAGTGCATCATATTTTCGATTTACAACTTTTGGTGTTGGTTTTTCTTTTACCCGTTTACGCACTTCTTTCACAATTATTATGTACTACATGCATATAAACCATATTTCCCTCTGGGCTCTCCTAACTGTTTTTTTTTTTTTTGTGTACTTTCTGTTTTATATTTATTGATAACTCTGTTGCTACTCATAGAACTACAACTACACCGTCATGTATGCACATCAAGACACACACCACTTGAGAGAGAGTGGCTTGGCAAACACTCGACGCCACAGCCCAGTGCACAAAGCTTTGTTGAATTCAGCACTGTGTTAGTTTCTATAGAAATTTATTCATTTGCATCAATTCTGAATGCAGTGAAAAGACAAACCCACAAAAGCTTATCCTTTATATTTAGAACACTCTACTTTATCTGCACCACTCCATTGCCACACCAATTCTCTACACTACACAACTTTCTGCACAACTTTGCGCCACTGTGCTCCACTGTACTGTGCCACTCACGCTACAAACACGGCATAAGCCATTTTTTAATTATTATTAGACCACCTGGAGTTTCCATAGCTGACTCATGCGATTTTCTACACCACTTGCAGAAACAACAAGAACTGAACAAGAGCAAGGAGGTCATTGTGCTCGATCATAAGCGTTCGAATGCGATAAACATTGCCATGACCAAGCTGCCGCCGCCACGTGCCATTAAGGCGGCCATTTTGAAGATGGATGCGACTGTGGTGACACGCGAAGGCATAGACAAGCTGCTGAACATGCTGCCCAGCGATGAGGAGCGCGGCAAAATACAGGAGGCTCAAATGGCGAATCCCGAACTGCCCTTGGGCAGCGCTGAGCAGTTTCTACTCACTTTGGCTTCTATATCGGAGCTGGGTGCGCGTTTGAAATTGTGGGCATTCCGTTTGGATTTCGATAACAGTGAGGTGAGCCAGCATCCTGACGCTGTAATCAATATTATTTTCGAATTATTCCAACCATTCTCAATTTTATGCACCACAGAAAGAGATAGCCGAGCCACTGATGGATCTAAAGCAGGGCATTGAAATACTGCGGCACAATCGCACATTCAGATGCATACTCTCGACGCTGCTGTCGGTGGGCATCTTCTTGAACGGCGCACCTGTCAAAGGTTTTCAGATCGAATACCTGGCGAAGGTGAGCAACTGTGCTTGCTGATTTTTATACAGTATTTATATGTTTAAGTGATTTTAGGTGCCCGAAGTCAAGGACACGGTGCATAAGCATTCACTGCTGCATCATCTGTGCCACATGGTCATGGAATCCGGCACCGAGACTACAGATCTCTACTCCGAAATCGGACCGATAACACGCGCCTCAAAAGCTGATTTCACCGATTTGGCGCACAATTTGACGCAACTGGAATCGGAATGCAAAGCCTCGTGGGATCGCCTGAAACTCATTGCTAAGCACGACTGCCCGCCGCCATTGAAGCAGAAACTCGTCGACTTCTTGGCCGATTGCGCAGAGCGTATCATCATCTTGCAGATTGTGCATCGCCGCGTTGTGAATCGCTATCGCAAGTTCCTATTGTGGCTGGGCATTCCACAGCACAGCGTATCCGAATCTCGTCCGAATGAGTTCTGTCGCATATTGTCCGAGTTCGCTTTGGAATACCGCACGACACGCGAACGTGTGCAGCAGCAGCTCGAGAAGAAGGCCAATCATCGCGAGCGTAACAAGACGCGTGGCAAACTGATCATCGATATGGCCAAATTCAAACCACCAACCAAAGAAGATCGCGCCGATGCAGAGCTAAAGTATGTTGTATCAATGAAATGTTTGTGTTCCTAATTAATTGTCGCTTTTGCAGGGAACTGCTTGGTACACCCAATACGGATAACACCGACGGCACACTCACTTGGCGTCGACGCCGCGCCGAACAGCTACGTTCGCCAATCATCCGCCAGAGCGAGGAGAATTTCACGGATGGCGATGACGAGATCCTCGAATCGTTGGTCAAAACCGCAACGAAGAACGGCACCAGAACGACGCCACGCGAACGCAAACGTACGCGTCATGCGGACCGCAAGTCGTGTAAGTGAGCGCATGCGCAATGCGCGTCTTCAAATTATCCTTTGCCTTTGAGCCATGCGTTTTTTAATTGAAGGTGTTGGTTTTTTTTTTCATTTTGAATACAGCGCGCTATATTTATTACTCTTAATAGTACAAATTTCATATGGATCAAACAAAAAACAAAAAAAAAAAATCAAAAAACAAAACAAAACAAAATAAGCAAAAACTGCACAGGCATTCTCCTGAGTACACTTAGTTATACCCAATCGTCATATACACACATGTACTATGCAGAAAAATCCTTGATCGCGACTCAATATAAAATATTAACAACACAAAATTCAAAATTTGTGACACACTGGGAGCGCTGTTTTTTTTTTTTTTTTTTTGTCGTTTTTATATTTTTCTTTTGTTTTATTTATTTATTTAAAAACTAAGATTTTCTTTGATTTTTTTTAATACTTTTCTTTTTTGGTTTAGCTTTTATAGTTTATGCTTTTGCACTTCCAATTAGCCTTCAATTGGTTTCAATTAATTTTGTTTTCTTTTTTAATTTATTACCTTTTCGTTTATGTGAAAATCCAAAAAAAAAAAAAAATACTTAAAAAATATCCACATAATGTTTGAAGTGAAGCGGTCACGTACGCGCGAGGGATTCACTGTTGAAAGGGCACCATCGCCGTAATATCCTTTTTAGAGATGTTGGTTAGTGTATGATTTCAATTTTTTTTTAGTTTTTTCAATTTGTTTTATGCAGCTTCTGTTTTTTGTCTCATTTTAATTTAAATTTGGTTATGACTCGTTTTGTTTTTCAAATTATTTCCTGCATGCTTAAGTTTTCAATCGAAATTCGGTTAACCAAAGTTCGTTGATTTTTTAAGGCCACCGCATGTATTCCAACTGTGTAACCGACTAACTAACCAAGCTTTGGATGTTTAATTTTCGGTTGAATTAACTTTCCGCTTTTACTAATTAAGACATTTGCACATCTTCCAGTGCGGCGTACACTCAAAAATGGTCTAACCGACGAGGAGAAACAACATGTTGCCGCCTTAATACAAACCTATTAGAGAGTAGCACCCAGTGTTAAAGAGTCACAAGCAGCAATCTCAACCTTAACCTCAGTCCCCAGACCCAGCACCGACTCCGCCTACAGTTCTGTAGTTGAGAGACTGAAGCAATAAGTCGTAAACTAGCCAAGACGATCTCACACACCAAGATATTGTATACCAGTGATGAAGTAACCTGCAGCGTCGATGATGAAAACAAAACAACAAAATCGAGAAAACTCCCTCACGGAAAGCTGAATATATATTGATATTTTCAAAAATTGTTTTATTTAAATTGTCGTTTTTTTAAGTATTAACATTTATGTATATCTACATATATCCTAAATATACTAGTACTTAATTTGTATTATCAATTAAAAAAAAACCATGTAGACCTTATATATTGTATTTAAGTTTTGTTAGTTATTTTTTCACTGTGACTTTTGTTAAACGTTTTTTTATTATTATTTTATTTGTACCAAACAAAAAATTATGATCACGAAAATGTAAGCAGCTTTTAAAATTATTGCAACTATTATTTAAACTAAGCGTATTTTTAACGACACGATTTAAATGTAAACATTATTTAAATAAATGAACGAATAAATCAAAAAATATTTAAATGAACCTTCTCAGTGAGTATCAAACTGCGCCAACTTGACAGTGCTATATAAAATGTTTATGTCGGGTAGGTGGTAAAACTGTACAGACGCGCAAACTGTGCAATGCTTCGAAAACCGTGCATACGATATTTGTAATTGAGAACTTTCTTTTGTTTTTTGATTTTTAAATTATTTAAGTGCGAAATTGAATTGAAATTGAAACGAAATTAAAAATGAAAAAAATATCATAAATAAACCTAGTAAAATACTGCGTATCAAAGTAATGTACATCTATCTCACATTAACTAAAACCCATTGGTGCATGGCTGCTGCACATAATCCAAGCAAAAACCGCGATTATCAATATCCGTAGGTGCTTCTATGCCATCTGTATGGAAATTCAGACGAAACGGTCGAACGCTCGCTGATATAATTGAAAACAAAAGAACCGAAATGAGTTAAAATCTCCGTAACAGATCACAGACTACACTAATGGAACCTACTCTGCACAGTTCTGGCCAGCGTTCCCACTTCCGCACTAAATGTGCCACCGCACACGCGATCTTCACATGCGGCCACTGGTGGTATGCGATCCGCTGAACGAATGCAGCCCATGAGCAGCCAGTCACTGGTGCAGGCATTTTGTGAGACCTGCGTGCCACCGCCGACCATTGTGCCCGTGGGATTGTTCGAATTACCCGATATGGTGAACGAGCGCGAACGATTATTCTCGAGATCCGGACATGCATTGTACTGTATGCCACAGAAATTGCGCTCAGTGCGTATACAGATGCTGTAGTCCTGATTGGAGAGTTGCCTGCCCGAGACAGTGTTGAAATTGAAGCTGCGCACACGGCCGCTTATCGCAGTGAAATACTGCAAGCAGCCCTGATCCGCGCGACTGATGCTGCCACAGTGCACTTGAGTGACCCGTATGCGCCATAGACGTGGAAACCCGCCGCTCGTTATCACTGAGAGCACAATAGGATTGCTCTGACCCAGCCCCGCGTCAATATACACTGAAATGGTTTAAGTGCCAATGAAAAACGCATTCAGTTACTTGTGTACAGATGTCGACCCACTGTGATCACCCGTTGAGCTGCCGCAGATGGTTGGCGTCGGACTGCCGCCTGAGACCAGCAACTGATCCTGATTGCACAGGTGATTCGCGGGCTCCGGTTGTGCTATTGAAAACATGTCGAAATCTAATCTGTGGCAGTGCGTATGAGCATAGTTTAGTGTATTTATGTGATGTTGCTTGGAAGTACACACCTCAGTTGGCATATGTCGGGATGTACTTTTTGCACGGTCACCTGGCAGCTGCCTGTGCCATCGAAGACATCCGGATGATTCGGATTCACGAAATAGGTGGAGTTCTCACGTATGATGCCGCCACATGTCTGCAGAACTGCCAGCAAAACAATTGATTAATCTCAACCTTTAAACGAGACACTTGCTTTTTACGCCTTACACACACAGCAGACGCCATAGCCGCCACCGCACGGACCTGCCGGTATGCCAGCGCGCAGCAGACAATCCTTATTGGCTATGCAATTGCCCACTTCCCCTGAGGGTGCCGAGCAAGTGCCCGGCCCAATAGGCACGAGTGTAAATATTGGCAGAACTGAAATTGATGTTGGTGCAATTAAGTGGCCAATAAAAAGCATTGTCAGGTTATGAAGCTGTAAGCGAGTCTCTAATGTAGATAACGTCTAGATAAAAACGGATCAACGGAACAATATAGATTACTTAGTTACATCTGCACTTTATGGCATTATTGTTTAACCAATGAAATTTGTTTGTGAGCAGAACACAAAGTAAGGTCAAAATCAAAGATCATGACATCTCTAGTTCGAGACTTAGAAATCCTCAAATCTGCTACACCGAACAAAGCAGTCAATAGCATTTTCATATTATGATCGATAGGCTCTAAGTCGGCTCACGGCGGCTTTACCCTTCTAAGCTCCCGTCATAACAAATGCTTGAGGGAAACGAAGTCTGACACTTGTCATCCAACATAAAACATTTCATAAATATTTCAAAGGATGTAAAGTGAAGATGAGCCAGAGTTTTAAGGAAATTAATCTCTCAACTATTAATCACTGTAGACTAGGATACTGAAACTTCAGATACGCTGACTTGTTGTCGATCTACCGTGGTTGGGTAGGAGTGTTTTCATATAGCTTGTGGCTCAAAAGAAACCCAACTAAGTTCACAATTCTCGTTGTTTATTTCGAAAAACTATTTAGCACCAATTAGAAGGTTTATTTTAAGCTACACATATTGTTGTTGTTTTAAAACTGTACTGATTTCTGCGTTTGATTTATTTTTATGATTTATCAAATAAAATTGAATTAATCCTTGATGCTGACACACATACATACATCTTGTTTCGCGCGGCGCTACGGTTACCCATTTATTGCCGAATATCAGGTCGCGCCAGGATGTATTTTTCTGCGTTTTACACGTGCCCATATGTGAATTGAAAACGATTTGCAACGCGACAAACAAGCTGAGTATATCCTTTAGCAGGACACCTTCATATTTGGGCATTTTAACGACACGAATCAAGCGACTATTCCAAGAAGTATGCCCGTGGTTCTGTTACAGTCTGCACACGTTACACTGACGCAAGCGAATGGCACGCATGCGCAACACAAGTGACATTATATGTGAAAATCAAAGAGCACAAATGGATTTCCAAAGTGTAAAAAAGTTTAATGACCGTTAATGCGTTTTTTTCTCATACAAGTGTCGCTTTTTAGTTAAACAAAAAAAAAAGTAGAAAAAAAAAGAAAAGTTTGAATTTAGTGTAAATTAATTGCATGAAAATGAGAAAAAAAATGGAAAATTATTAACAAAATAATAAAGCATTGCTGGCTGCTGCGTTGGGGCCCAAACCAATTAGTTGCGCCACAATTAAATGCATACAAGCAGCAACCGCAACAGCAACAAAACCAACAGCAGGCACAACCAAACAGCAAAGCAGAAGTCACAGCAGTAATTTTTGTCACCGTGTGGCACGAGCAACAATTGCTGCAAGTGTGACTTGTGACTGGCTGAGTGATGTGAGATTTTGAATAAGCGATTTGCCAGCAAAGTCGCTCAATTTTCTACAACCGACGCTTGTTGTGTGCTTCCGACAGCGACTTTCCGTGCATGCTGCGAGTTAACACGAATTAAACGTTGCCAAATACTCAAATATGCACTCGCCTGTGAATGTGTGGCAGCAGTTGGCAAGAGTAAATACGTAAATTAGGCGCAAACTCGAGCGTGAAAGCGTTGCAATGTTCGTTCGTTTCGTTTTTTTTTTCAATGTGTTGTGCGTGAAAATTATAGCATATAGCTAACGCAATTTGAAATTTGAAAATTGCGTCATGGAAAATGATGTGATTACGCATACGGCATGCTGAGTATTTCCACACATGCCATGTACTCGCAGTACAGTACAGATTCCGATTCAGGTCAATGCTAGCTTCCACATGTCTATGACAATTTCATTTTATACTCATAACATCTATATATATTATACCATATATGTATAACATTATTAATATTTTTTATTTATTGAAATAATTAGAAAAGTCGTTTATACTTTCAGGTCATTATATATACATATATACTAAGTAATTTGCGGTTATTGCATTATCGGCGCATTTAGAAGGCAGGCTGGAGACGATCACAGTCCGGTTTATTGCAGTCACTCACGCAGATCGAACCCGTGCTGGTCTGGCAGACTGAGCCCTCTGGACATGTGCCAATGTTTCTGGTCATTCCATCGCTGCCACACTGAGCGAATTGCGTGCGACTGATGCAGGCGAATGGGGAGGCGATGCTGCAGGAGTTGCAGCCTTCCAACTCAGACTGGCAGGCAGGCTCCACCGGCTGATCTTTGCTCATACAGATAAGGTTTCTATCAGTGCAGATAAAATTATCGGGGCAATGGAAGGTGGTGCCCGGTATTTCTTTGCCATCGGTGCATACATAATATGAAGTCTCATTTATGCAACTTGCGTGATTTGCCATGCATGAGTTGCAGGCGCCTTCGGCTTGACCTGCAAGGCAAAGCAATGCCACCGGCAATAGGCACTAGAAGAATTCATAAAAAAATTAATTACTTGCAAAAAAAAAAAAACGAAAAATTTAAACCCACCAGAATTTGTGAAAAGCGCAGCATGTTCTCTAATTTAAACACTCAAAACTTCGACGTGGCACTGACTACAATCAAAAATCTCAGACGGCTTTTATACAGCGAAGACTTGCGTTCTAACTCCACAACGCCAAGTGTTTTCAGAAATGTTTTTCCACAATTTAATGCCAATTCAAATATGCCCATGATTATATAAATTATATGACGCGGCTTAGCGTTTGCCAAAGCAAAGCTGAGACTCATGGCCAAATAATTAATAAAAATGACAAACTTGCGGCAATTCGGTTTATGGCCATCATTCGTCAATAATCAGCTTAGCTCGTGGAATGAACCGGGTGCAGTGCGTAATCTGTTCTAGGAACATCAGCAGTTGGGCTTTATGGCATACTACTGTCATTGAAAGATAAGCCTCTGATGCACAGCAGCCGTAAAGATAAACTAAGAATATTTTCATTAGAATTATTTGCTCATAAAGTGACAAATTTTGTGAAATAATAAGAGGCACGACAATAGTCAGAAATCATTTAGTTCATTTGAACACGCTACAAGGCAAAGGCAGCACACCGAGTATCCTGCAAGGAGCCATTCAAAATGCAAAAATCGAAACTATTTGTAAGTTTACTTTAGACACCAGACCGCCTGGTCTGATTCTTAAACGATTCTATCTCTAATTCCGATTCAACTAAAACCTCAATAGTGTTGGACACTGTTAGCGTTTGTCGTCTGCCTGCGACTATCGACAGTCGATGCCATTTGCGAGGTTTGCTATAAATCGCACGCCTGCATCAGTCGCACGCAATTCCAAGTGTGCGTCGACGGAAAAAGGGACGATACGCAGACCTTCGAATGTCAGGGCGAGAATGAAGTCTGCACGAATTTAGGTCTCATTTGCGCTCAACAGACTGAAGCTGTGAGGCCTGCCTGCGGTGATACAAAGAGCTGCAGTGATTGTTCATCAGTACTGTCGTTCCGCTTTACCTGTGTTGCTCGCAATGTATTTACACAATGTTATAATGGCGTTCCCATTGGTGGGAATGCCACCTGTCCGGATAATACTATGTGTACTTATAGCGGCGCTTCAGAAGGAAATCCATGTAGTCAATTCTGTTTGGTGGATCAGGAAAATGATGTTTGTGATAAGATTATTGACGATAGTCGTGTTAATCCAACAATACCGCCGCCAACGACTACTGAAGAGTCAACCGTCACAATAACAATTCCAACAACAACCACTCCAACAACAACCACTCCAACAACAACAACGCCAACAACAACAACGCCAACAACAACAACGCCAACAACAACAACGCCAACAACAACCACAACAGTTTTTGCGCCAACGTCAGGCACTTCCACTGGCACGCCAACAACAACAACAACAACTTCTCCCGCAACTGTAACCACAACCACACCGACAACCACGTCCTCAACGACTACGGCAGCACCACAAGATATTTGCAGAAACGGCGCAGGTCGTTATGCCAAAGTCAATGACACGGAGTGCACGAGGTAAGAGTCTACGGTGCATCCCAGCTAAGAGAATTTTCTACTTTCTTCACTTTTCATATCATTTATAGCTACATCAATTGCTACTGGAGATCAAGTGTACTGCAATATCGTTCTGTGAACTGCACGACCACTCTTCCCTACTTTAACGCTGTTTCAACGGTATGTGGCACAATTCGACCCACTCGTGCTGGTTGCCTCTAAGTGATTGAATTTCCAAAAGTTAGCTTTAAGTTTAACCCATTATTCCTATTGAAATAATAATGATCTGTATATGTACACTATGTTTGCTATTTCTATTATAAATAATATCAAATAAATTCCAATGTTTATACCCTGTACCAAAAGATGGTAAAGGATATGTTAAAGTTAAAAGAGGCGTGGCAGACCCCACAAAGTATATATCGTATATTCTTAATCAGCATCTGTAAAATTCAGAAAAAAAATAAGAGATTCTTAGATAAATTTATAAATCTTATGTCAAATATGAAATTCGGGATTTCTTATGATCAAATACACTCACAACTTAATTATGGGGCAGGTATATTGAAGACAGATTCGAAGATCAATTGGAAGATTAAGTGATGGCTATTCTTAGTCTATAAATGCAAATTGTGGGTTTCCCCAGTTAATCCGTTGCCTAGGCCATTGATTTATGTTTTAGCTAAAAACATTTCAAATCTCTTTTTTCTTATGCCGGTCTTATCTCAGACATTTACAACTCTATAAATTCTGGCTGAAGCACCCTCCGCAGCTGGTTAATTTACACTTTCTTTCAGCCTATTTGAGTTTGTAATTCACACTTAAGTTCAATCAAGTTCAAATGAAACTTTGGACAATAAAAGTATGGTGGGCGTTTATGTCTGCCTATGACTCATTGCGCACACAGCGGACAAGCGACTTAACTGTTAACTGCCTCATTCGACAATTTCAAAATTTTAGGCGAAGTGCGCCAATGACATTGGGGCCAAAGCCAGTTGGTTGACATTTCAGCATACAGAAATCCGCAACTCATGTGTTTATAACTTTCGCTATCTGTTTTCGGAAATGCTCACTAAACGGTTATCAACTACGAGAGCAATTGCCCAGAGGGGCATCAAATAAAGATACATCGCACAGCCAAGTAGTGCGAAGAATTATACACTTATGACGATAAACATAAGTAAAGTTCTTTTGTAGCAGTTATTTAGCGGTATGTGGAGGAGAAGGCGAAAAAAAAAAATTAGATAGAAATGCTTTTAAAAGAAAAAACAACAAATAAAGGAATTAGCACCCAAGAGTAAGAAAAAAGATTGTTAAACAAACATGAAGAAGTTTCACTTATGAGCAAACGTCGCAGAGTGGCCAAATGCGCGGTGCGACCTCCAATTCGAAGTCAGTTGATTTACGCGTTTCCACACGCTAAGAACCTTTCGTATTGCGCGGGTCTCAACAAAACAAAACTAAAGTCCAAATAAAGTGAAAATAAAATAAAATAAAACATAATAAAAGCATATCGTCGAGAACAATGAAACTCAAGGCAAACCGTTTGGAATTTTTGCACGTAAGCAAACAAGTGACTTCGCAGCACGCGCAGCCAGCCGAAGGACATTTGTGCGGCATTGTGAGATAGTGTCTATTAATGATTGTGTCGTGTGTATTTGCAGCTCATTGTTTGCGTTGGCTTAACGTTCTGCGTTCCACGCATTAGCGCCGACTGTAATGTCTGTCAGCAGAATCAAGTGGCCTGCATAAATTCCACTTCCTTTTATTTATGTTTTGGCGGTGAGTGTGCGAAAATAGTCTACTGTGTTCATCTTTTTTTTTTTTTTTGTTGTTATAATGAGTTATGTGTACATCAACAGAGAGCACACCTAATACGCAGAACCTGTACCACTGCAAGGATGGCTTCGATTGCACCGATTTGACGGCCATTTGCGTGCAGAGGAGCAGCCAGCGACCGCCGAGCTGTGGCGACACCTCACAGTGCGGTCTCTGCAGTGCACATCGCAATTATCTGTTCGCTTGTCTCAGTCGTTCCGTATTTCAAATGTGCTACGGCGCAGCCCGTCCGACTGGCCAATGGGGCTATTGTCCGACCGGCTCCGTCTGTAGTGCCGACAGCGATGCCATTTGTGTGCCAGCCACCGGAACTCCGCGCTACACTTGCGATATTGCGGATGAGTTAATCGTGACGTCAACATCTTCAACATCCTCAACAACGCCAACACCGTCGCCTACCACTCCGAGTACGGTTCCAACTACTACTTCTACTACCACCCCTGGAACGCCCATTGGGGTCTGTAACGCAGCACGCCGGAATGGGCTCTTTGCCACGGTGCCGAGTGATCCAAGCTGCAGAAGGTGAGCTAACGTTTGAGAGAAGTGTAGATTTCACTAGTTTAAAGGTTAGTTTAGATCCAGAACTTCAAAAGTTTCTTCTTCTGTTACTATAAATGCGAGTAATCCTTCTGAATTTTTATTAGAAACGTAATTCTTGTTGACTACTGCTTATATAAAAAAAGCTAATCCTAATACTAAAAAATATTTAAAAGAGAAGTCAATTCATAAAATTGTTTACACACCTCAATGTGTGCTGTATCTTTTATATGTATATATTGTATAAGAGATAATGTTCAAGGTCATGTTATGCAAAGTTTTCGCAAGTTCTATTTCGCATTTCTACGCAAAGGTTTAACTTTGCGATTA
Organism: Stegana nigrithorax; assembly: GCA_037044495.1. Taxonomy (NCBI): domain Eukaryota; kingdom Metazoa; phylum Arthropoda; class Insecta; order Diptera; family Drosophilidae; genus Stegana; species Stegana nigrithorax. The sequence goes on from JBAMBQ010003328.1 coordinate 1,442,009, forward strand.
TTTACAAATGATTCAAAAGTCATGTAAAAAGAAAATCTCTAGATCCAACTTATTTTTCCAACCGAAAAATTTGCGATTATTTATTAACATCTTAAAAGAATATAAACAGAACAGAATTCCCTGCATCTGTTTCTCATCCTGCTTCATCTTCTCTGACTACCTTTAGAAAAGAGGACTTTCTCTTCAAACTTATTTAAACCTAAACTATAAAACATAAGAAACCAAGCATATGTCGTTAAGGATGTGTACGCTGGGATGTCGATTTCCCTATGCGTTTTGCTCTAAAAAATACTCATTCAATACGTTTTGTTCTTGATCTAGATACATATATTGCTACTATGCGAATGGCATTATGCGAGCTGTTGAGTACAGCTGCTCCAACGGTTCTTACTTTAACGCTGAGCGAGAGATGTGCACAACTGTCAGGCCCGCTAATTGCATTTGAGGAATGGCGAAACGGTAACGAGTATTTTCACATACGATTTTAATTGTTTTGAAATTTGTATAAAAATAAAAAGAAGTGATTAAGCCAAATTACATCAAATCCATGTCGAATAATCTTAGGGAAGCCACAGCTGCTGTGCAGCGAGCAGGCAAAGCGACTATGCAGGATCGGGAGGTGCTGTCAAAGTACAAGTTGGCTGGGCATGTGTACAGGCTGCCATTCCAAACGCCGCCGAGTAGATGGCATTCAATGTATCTGACAGGACAAAAGAAAAAGTTTAGCAAAAAAACGAAACTGACACAAGCAGAAATGAAACGAACTGCCTGCAGGTGGTCGCCGGAATGGTGCCATAGGGGAAGCGTCCGTTCTGCTGCATGGCAGAGCAATAAGCCGTGGGATCGGTCGGATTTCCAGGCGGTGCTGTTGTCGTAGTTGTTGTTGTAGTTGTGGTCGTTGTGGTTGCTGGTGTGGGTAGTACAACTAGATCGTCGACATACGAACAAGTTGGCACATTCTAGAAACCAAAGTGAACATTAACTCATCAGCTGCATAGTCAGTATACATTTGCTCAATGAGCTGCATTCTCTTACGCCCGGGGTTAGGTTGCCGCAGATGAACGAGTTGTCGATATTGCAAACCAGACCGGCCGCGCACGTGCCTACTATGTTCGAGGGAGTATCGAGATTCAGGCAGAGTGCAAAGGAGCGCGTGCCCGTGCAAGCGAATGTCTTTGTGCTGTCGCAAGTGTTGCACTCATCACAGGCGACCACCGTTTCCTGAGCGCTAAGCTGACAGAGCACTCCCTCTGTCGTCGAGGTGCAGACATAGCCAGAGGGACAATCAAAGGGCACGCCACTGGGCAAACTATTGGAGCAGGATTGCACCTGTGTGTAGGAATAGCAGGCCAAGTTGTTTTCCACATTGCAGACGTTGCACCCGGCGCCGTCGCTGTGCCTGACCAGTACTTGCAGTACGAAGCAGAACTACGGAGTGCAGCATATAGGTTAGCGATTAAGTCAGCCAACGTCTGATGAACTTCACAGCAGCGACTTACGTAAATTAGACCTTTCATGTTGACTCTTGTTGGATGCTTAGTTGCCAAAGTATTACTGCTGCAGTTTGTACCCACTGACACGATTTTTATTGAAACGTCTTCTGCGCATATCTTATCTGCAAGCATCACAACACAACACATTCGGCGGTTTAGGTAATATCTAATCTAATGTCTTTGGATATTGTGCGAGAAGATTATTTTGCAATGTCGAAATTTCTCAAGACGTAAACATTTGTCAACCTTCAAATGTGTAGAATTCAAGTTAAGCAAACTTTGTCAATACTTTTATCAGATCCTGCATTTAAACATGGCCTCTAAGAGATTATTATTCAGATACTGAGTAGAATTTATATGAAAATATCTAGTTTCACATCTGTATATGCAAGTGTTAAATATTATCTATAAAACCAATAATCTCACACATTGTATTGCAGATTAAGAGGATAACTCAATAGCTTCACAAGGAACGACTTTTGTTAGAACTTAAATAGCCGTGTTGCATATTCGCATTTGTAGTAAAGCGATTTGCACAGTAGTTTTCAATGCAGTCAACCTTCGTTGAAATTTCACCTAATTTCACATAAATTAATTTAGAATTTGCTGTTGTTGAAAGTTGAAAAGGCTGTCTTTCCTTATCTGGCTAAGAGGAGCGCGGCTACTACATAGTTTAATCCGGCTCTGGCTATTATTAGACACTGTTTTCATTTCTTTTTATTATAAGTATTCCGATTGTGTCAAAGCGATAATATTAACTCGCCACTTTCTTCTTCTTTTTGTATTCAACTCATAATGTTTATAATAGAGTTTAGTTTTGCAATTATCTTTGTCATTTCTTTGCTTTTCCTACATAATTTACCTATAGTTAAAGTAAAGAGTAATGAGATTAGATAAAAGAAAATCTGTGCTGCAGTGGGTGCATATAAATGTAGAAATGTTCTTGCAGGTCAGTTGCAATTGCAGTTTTGCTCAAAGAAAAGTGAAAAGTTTAGAAAATATGTGCTTTAGGAGGTTGTGCCTGTTTTTAGTAAGTAACTTTCGCAGTAGCAATCCGCAAGTATTAACTTTTAATGCAGTGTTTGATCCTGTTGATCCCAACATACATAATTCGTGTGGAAGCGGTTTGTAATGTTTGCTCGACTACCTCAAACCTGGCATGTGTCTCGAATACACAATTTCAAATTTGCATCGGCGGTGTGCCAGCTGGTCCAGTGAATTCCTGTCCCGTTGGATATGTGTGTACGCCGGATGCAGGAATTTGTTCACCCAGCTCGGCTACAGTGACACTTCCGTGCAATGACTGCAATGCATGCAATGATGATTTGACTTTTGCTTGCACGGGCCCGAGAACCTTTGCGCTTTGTCTGGGTACATCGACCGTATCGAATATTTCCGTATCCTGTGCAGATTCGCTAGTCTGTCAAAAGGATGCGCCGGAAATCTGTGTTCCAGCAGTGTTGGGTGTGAGTACAGTTGGGACCAATGTAATGCCATACACAAACTGTAAATTGATGTTTTCTTTTAAGGCTACCTGCTCATTTTATGATGTTTCTGTGACAACAACGCCATCGACAGTTATGAATCCATCGGCCATCTGCCGCAAAAATCAACGACCCGACAGATATCCCTATGGCAGCAGTATGACAACTATCTGTCGGCAGTGCGTTCAATCTTGTTGTGCTCTAAATGATCTATTTTAATTAGCCTTTATCTGTTAACAGATACATTGGATGTCATCTATTGAATGGTGTTTGGACTGGTGCGATTTATACTTGCCCTGGAGGCACTTATTTCAATAGCACATCGGGCTTGTGCACCGAAACGGCTCCCACAGGTTGTTGATCAATGGAACAGAGACACATGAGTTCTAATTTTGTTTTGACTTGTAGTTAGTTGCATTGGCAATCATTTAATTAAAAACAAAGTTAAGCCTGCATGAACACGCTTTTTTTTTAACTAATTATATTGATATTTTTACAACTGGCTGCTACGGCAAAGCATTTAACTTTTAAATAAGGCAGATAAAAGTTAAAGAGATTATTATAAAATAGAAAATTAGACTAACCCTACAAACATTAACCCACTTAATGCTACTAGTACTAATATTTTGAATGCCACTGTAAACACAGTGTAAGTGAAACGGTAATTATTCAGTTACCTGTTTGCAAAAGATATAATAAAAGTGACTCCCTAATATTTATGCCTGTTACATTAAAGATGGCGCCTTGCTTTACAACCAAATAATCCATTTTGTGTAATTCTCGTTTACAATGTAATGAGTAAAATGATTAGATTAAATTCTTAGAATTTGCACGACAATAACTGCATATAAATGGAAAAGCCGCTAATGGGTCAGTGGCATTTGAAATTTCTCCCTGGGAAAAGTGAAAAGTGCATCAAAAATGTACTTCAGGAAGCTGTGCCTGTTTTTAGTAAGTAACTTGCACCGTAACTAAGACCAAGTGCTAACTTCTAATCTAGCCTGCGTTTCTGCTGATCCTGACCCACATCCGGCATCCTGAAGCTGTTTGCAATGCTTGCTCATCTACAACAAATATGGCATGTGTGTCGAACACAAAGTTTCAAATGTGTGTTAACAATGTGCCAACTGGTCCAGTGAACTCCTGCCCCCCTGGCTACTTGTGTACGCCCGATACAATGATTTGCCAACAAAATACTTCATCAGTGGCTCTTGCATGTAATGACTGCAATCAATGCAACGACTTTATGGTGTTTGCCTGTACGGGCCCGAGAACCTTTGCGCTCTGTCTCGGCACAACAGACTTGACGAATATTACCGGAACCTGTAAAGATTCATATGTGTGCAGTACGGAATCAATCAACATCTGTGCCCCACAAGATGAAGGCGTATGTATACGCGGAAAATACTATATCAATGGAGAATTATAAAAGCATTTTTCCACAGGCTACCTGCTCCTTTTATGATGATTCAGTGACGACAACAGAAACACCACAAACACCAGCACCGACACCAGCACCGACACCAGCACCGACACCAGCACCGACACCAACACCGACACCTGCTCCGACACTTTCTCCGACACCAACACCGACATCCCCCCCAGCAGTTGTAAATACGACAGCTATTTGCCAACAAATTCAGCAGCTTGGCACTTTTCCTCTTGGCATCAATGTGCTAACTACCTGCCGACAGTACGTTCCTTATATTTGACTGTAGCATCCAGGATTCTATCTTTGATCGTTACCATTTCTTTACAGATATTTTAGTTGCTTTAAAAAAAACGACGAATGGTGGAGCAGCCCGATTTACACGTGTAATCGAAATACCTATTATGATAGCGCAGCCCGGACGTGCACTTCAACTGTGCCATCACGTTGTTCCTTCACAGTGCAGAGTCTGCAATTGTTTAATTATGATTTGGCTTAAAGAATTCTGTGGCTACTTGGGATCTATCAAATTGGATGTGTTTTTCCATTTGATTACTGTATAAATCGTAAATTAATTCAATTGAATTTTTAATAAAAGCAAATAAATTTGAAAGCAAACATTATTCGCAGACTTAAGATTTTAGAGAATTCGGATAACTGCCCCCAATACTTCTAAAAACGGGAGTTACAGAAAATGTCATAGAATAATATAATATAATTCTAAATTTTTTGGCATTTTAGTTTGCAGGAATGTATATGGGATCGGTGGAACATAGTATACTGGCTAATTGAAGGTTATTGAAGTTTGTGCAAACGACTTTAGGATCAATTTGATTTAATGTATTATCAAATTTCTGAATGCAATAAAAGTGAAAGCTAATTGTTTTAACTGAAATATATTAAAATAATTTACCTCCTAATGTTTATACGAGTCATATTAATTGTGACATTTAATTTTTTTTCAATTATCTTATCCGTCTCTTGGAATTTTTTTTAACAAAATTTGCAAAATACGTAAAAAGTAATGCGATTAGATAAAAGAAAAACTACACGGCAATGGCTGCATATAAATGACAGCTACTGCTCACAATTCAGTGGCATTTGCGGATTCAGCCTGGGAAAAGTGAAAAGCACCGGAAAAATGTACTTAAGGAAGTCGTGTCTGTTTTTAGTAAGTCAAACATTTAGCAGCGATGAGCATGCAATAACCTCTATTTCAGTCTTCGATTCTGCTGATCCTCACACGCATCCGTCATCTTGAGGCTGTTTGTAATGTCTGCTCGACTACAGCCAACCTGGCATGTGTTTCGAATACACAGTTTAAAATTTGTGTAAACGGTCTGCCAGCTGGTCCAGTGAATGCGTGTCCCAATGGTTATGTGTGCACGCCCGATGCAGGAATTTGTTCGCCGAAAACGACTGGAGTGGCTCTACCGTGCAATGACTGCAATGCATGCAACGCGGATTTGTTGTTTGCCTGCACGGGTCCAACAAGCTTCGCGCTTTGTCTCGGCACACCGGTCATTTCGCAAGTTACCGGAACCTGTGCACCTTCGCTTGTATGCAAAGCGGACGAGCCTCAAATCTGTGTTGCACCGGAGCTGGGGGTAAGTGCAACTGAAAGTATCCTACTATACTCCTCAGGCAGACCACTTAACGATTTTCTCAAAAGGCTACCTGCCCATTTGATAACAATCCTGGGCCGTCAACCACGTCAGCACCACCGACGACGTCGCCTGCTGACCCGACGGCCATTTGCCGAACATATCGACGAGCTGGCAGATACCCCTATGGCATCAATTTGGCAACTACCTGTCGACAGTGCGTTCATTCTTATTATGCACTCAATTATTTGTTGTAATCTTCGTTGTTTTCTTGCAGATACTTTACTTGCTATCTGTTGGGTGGCATTTGGTATGGGGCCATTTACACATGTCCTGGCAGTACCTATTTTAGCAGTTCCTCGGGTTTGTGCACCGCCGATGTGCCCTCACGTTGTGTCTCTTCTGTGCAAAGTTTACAGGTTTTCGATTTTAATTTGGCTTAAATTGGTTAAATTGCCAACTACAAACTTAAAAAGTTCACTTGATTTTTGAATATGGAAATATATAAAAATTTTGCATTGCTTACATTGTTTTATAATTTTTCTTAATTGGATTTAATTTTGTATGCAAATTTTGAATGATTAATTTAATTAAATTAAATGCCATTGGAAGCTAACTATACTGTAAAAACCGGAAAGTTTAGCATACAGGCTTTTTGAAATAATTTTGTTGTGTCGATTAGCCATTTACGTAACCTTCACTGTAGACGCGCTAACTAGCTTTGTAACATCAGCAATGGCTTCCAGTACGAATATTTTATATGCTACTGTACTCTTGTTAAGTGATAATGCCATCTGTGAGATCTGTCATTTTCAGCATTGTCCATTGTTTTTCAATCAAATCGACTCAGTGCAAAAGAACAAGTGGCAATGCAAGGAAAAATTTGACTACCAATAGCGTTAATTGAGAAAAACAAAGAAATAATTCAGGAAATAAATTTTGTGTTGTGCTGGCATGTTTTGCGTCTTGCTCGATTCAATCCTATTATATTGATATATATTTTATTTATCTCAGTTTCTTTGCTCTATTGTACTTTATTAGGTAGATTGAAGACTTCATGCGAGCTCGCCTCGATTTATTAGGGATGTTAGCTTGTGTAAGAGAATGCTCCACTTTATTGGCAGCAACATGTAATCAATGCCAGAGATACTCATGAAATCAAAGCAAAGCATCTGTGTTTCGAATCTCAAATGGTTCGTTTGATTGTTTTCGGTTTTCAAATAAACTTTTGTTTGTCTTCTGATTGATTTGCGTGAAAGGGAATTGTTGTCGAAGTATACAAAACTGCAACGCTTGCGATTTTATCGCAGCGCTTATTGATTTTCCTACATGAGTTCATTTGCCTGCCGGGCGTCATCTGTTGCCATTCTTATTGCAATGGCGGCAACCGCCATTTTGTGCTTCGAACTCATTTCAGCAGTTAATCATTACAATTCCAGTTGCATTTGCAGTCGTCGTGGCTGCGACTGCGGCAGTGCCAATGCCCGTGACTGTGTCCGTGACTGTGCCTGCAAATGTTTGCCGTGCGGCAAAGTTTTTGTTAATTAAAAAGTTTGCGCTTTTCGCTGCTGTGTGTGTGTATGAGTGTATGCTGAAATCAATTGCCTTGAGCCCTTGCGCGCGAAGTGTCTGCCTGGCTTAGATCTTTTGCGCATTTTTAAGTTTACTCAAATTAACTCATAGTTATCTCTTATCAGATTATGGACAATTGAAAAGCTGCCAAATTTTCTTGGCAAACAAATAAAATATTTAATTATAATAATTCATTTTTCAACTTTTAATGAGAAATTGTAAGTCAAAATTATATAAAAGCATTCTGTGGTTTCTAAACCTCAGTTAAAAATTACTATAGGAACCAAGAAATTATGTTTCCTTTTCTTAAATTACACTACATATTACTGTAGTCACATTTTCAGTCGAATCGCTAACTTCTTCTCATCAGACATACATTCTATGTTCCCATGACTAAGGGGATCAACATGTAACCTTGACTTTCTATACATACGTTTAGCATTTGTGCTTTATTTATAAATGAAAATAAGCGCTAACGCAACTAAAATAGAAACATATAAAAAGAAAAATGTCCATACCAAAAAAATATATATACATTTAATGGCACGCTCAACGACTAATAAAATTTTTTAAAACAAAAAAAAAAATTATGAATATTAAAATAGATTATTTTTAATCCAAACGACCGTGCAGTGATTAGCACATAATTAACTTATAGTTAAATACAATTTTATTAACTTTCAAAAGCCAATTTCACTCAATAAAATATCAATTTTATTTTATTAGCTCACGAGAAAAAAACAACGAATACTTATTGAAATATACTTAAAATGTTGATGCTTTAATTGCAGTATTTTTCCCCCTTTTTGTTTCATTACGCAACTTGGCACACTCAAGTACACGAAACTGAGTTAAGCTGAGCTGAGCAGAGCTGAGCTGAATTGAGCCGGGTTAAGGTGAACTGAACTCAATCAATCACTGCATTGGAAGCAATAAACTTTTTAACATGCAATAAGTCAAAGTCAAGTTGGCAATTTTCAGTGGAACACCTTTTAATATACGCACACCCTCGACAAATAGCACACACGCACACACTCATTCACGGAGGCACACCCACGCACCCGGTGGCAAAATCAATTTGCTGCTGTAACGAACAACATTCGAGTGCATTCGATCGTGTTAATGGCTGGGTAACAAAAAACACACAGAAAAACCAAACAAAAAAAAAAAAACAAACAATAACAAGAAATAACAAAAGGGAAGAAAAGAAACGAGAAGAGAGAACACCAATGAAGTAGGGAACACAACAGTTGAAAAATCTCAAGGCGAAAAAAAGAACACAAAAATCAAAATAATGAAAATAAAAAACGCCACCACAAAAACAAAAAGCAACACAAAAAAAGGAAAAAAAAAAGAAATGAAAATGAAAACTGCATGGAAAAGTTTTGCATAGCCTTGCAAGTGACCCACATCGCAGGGCAACGCATATAAGCCAGCGTAAGCCAGTCCTGCACTCGACCCAACGGTCGAACTGACTAAACGACAAACTGACTTGCCAACCCACAGACTCACGGGCGTGCAGACCGACCGGCTTCCTGGCAGGCGGAGCGGTCTGCTGCAAGAGCATTTTGCCGTCAAAATGTCTGTAAAACTTTATTGCTTGCGTACAAAATTTCGAAAACACTTCATAAATGTGCACAAGGACACGTGGGTATGCGTGGGTGTAGTCGTTGTTGACGTTGTTGTTGTTGTTGTTATTGTTGTTGGAGTACAGGATACAACTTGAACACGCTTACACACATCCGGTTGCCTTTGCAGCGGCAAGTTTCAAGGTGCAATCGGAGCTGCTACATCTGCCTACGCTGCGTATACGTAATGCACATGCAAATATATTTTATTTTTGGCTCGAGCACGCGGCTGTGCTCATATTTGGCACTTTGTTGTTGAGAAAAAAACCTTAACAAAACGGGACAAGTTTTGATGTAAGAATGTTTGTTTTTTTTTTTTTTTTTTTGAAAATTACTGTGCGATAATTAATTATTGCGATAAGAAACTTGGCAAATGTCAAAGGAATGCAAGTATCTATTCAAAAATAATAAAATTAAAACTGTGCAAGATTTGTCGAACTTAAATATTATACAGATAAAGGAAACTCAGCACATGGCACTGGCCAGGCATTTGAAACAAATTTTGCTTGTGAAGTTCGCATTAAAACCAATTTGAAATGTAACTGTTAACCCAAGCAACGAAGCTAAACATCAAACTCATATTTGTCATTGTTTTTATAAGTCAGCTAACACGATGTAAGGCAATTTACTCCATCCATTGTCGCAAAACTTCTTGCCAACAAAACGAATAGCTTCTACAAATCTTAAGCAGACATATATGATATACGCCAAAATAATAACGCAACTAAGCAGCTGAAACTTTAAGATGAATAACAAAAGCACACTCCATCCCACAGGCGCAATCAGTCAAAACAAACGCCAGCACAGCAGCACCAATGATAAATTGCCATCGCTTTTATGCTAAACAAATATTAAAGTCGTGTTCGCCTGCGGAACGGGTTAAGGTTCCAAACAATATTGAACTTGTCGTCCTTCGTTCTGCTTAAGCGCAAAAACTTTTTTGGCATTTTGCTTAAATTCGATTTTACGTGTGTTCAAAAAGCAAAAACAACCGAAGCTAAATCTTGGCACCTAAAAGTAGGCAGCAACAAATTGTGACATGCACGCTGCAGCACCACGCTTGGCTGCGAACAAAACGGTTGCATGTGTTGATGTTTTTAACGTTTCAAACCATAGCGAACTGATGAATGCAACCAATTGCTTCAAACAAAATGCTGCCTCTTTGCCATCATACCAAACTTGTTCAAATTGGTGTTGCAACTAGGCGATGTCGCGCAACGAGTGAAAGAGAAAGGAACAGTGAAAGAGGGCAAGAGAAAATACTTTACATTCGAGCTCTTCTTTTTCCACGTGCTTTCTGCAATTATCGGATGATTCCTTTTTGTCCGGCGCTGCAAGCTTAGCGAGTTTTCTGGCCTTTTTTTAGCCACAATAGTAAGGAAGTACATCGGTAAAATGCTGATGTGGCCAATCAATATTGTCAAAGCACACTGAGGATCAGAATAAATATAGAAGGTTTGCAAACTCTTTTCGTTTTCCTAATCTTAAATCTCTAGTGTGGACTGTGCGCAGGATTCTTCATTGCGTTTATTTGTTTGCAGTCAGCTGTAGGCATTTGTCATTGTCAAGAACTACATACAAGCGCAGAAAAAAAGGTAAAACGGCAACAAAATAGCAACATACCAATTGCAGACCAGATGCAAATTTGGCAACAACAATTTGTGAATGAATCGAATCAGCTTCTCGAAACACCCTGGGGGGGTGCCATGCAAATCGCATTCGCATCACTTATGACCGAGTCACAACACGAAGTTTTCCATCATCACCTAACATAAGCGCACATGATTTTTGCATTCATATTTTTTTGTTGGTGTTGTTGTTGAGTTAGTTCAATGCGCATATTTGTTGCACATATATAATTAATATGAATTGAATGAAAACGTTAATGCATGCAGCAAATTTAAAATTCATATGTAACAAAACATTTGATAGCTACACCGGCTCGTTCATCTTCTTAAAAATAAAATTTTGAATATGTCATCACTTACCTTGACTGCAGTTTCAGCCGCATAATTCGCAGTTGTATATATTTTCAACGAAGAAGTGTTTTGTAGCTTAAGAATAGTTCGTGTTTCGCTTCCGTTTCATTGCATCTGAAAGAAAATAAAAGATACTTTTTACATGATTTGAATTAGAAGCATGTAAAATCGAGTCAATGATAAATGTAATATAACAAAGCGAAACTAGTTCTAAATAACAAAACGTTGATCCTTCCGATAGCTACATAACTTTTTGCTTTTTTTTTGTTTTTTTTTTTGGCAATTGGGCGGACATGTGCATGCTTCCCGTTGCTTTTTCAATTGAAGTTTGACGTCGCCAAACAATTGTGCTGCTGTGTTTGTGTTTTTTATATGCTGCCGTTGCTGGTTAAACACCAATTTGCGCTAATTAAAGTTAAAAACAAAATAAATCTAAATGCAGCGGGTACAACAAAATACAGCAGCAGCCATTCTGCCTGCTGCGTGCTGTGTGCCGGCGCGTAATTTTCGAACTTCGATTTGTTTATAAATTCGCTTTCAATTTGTTTGACTAAACAATAATGCCGACAATAAGTTAATTGGGCTGGCAGCCAGGCCAGCCTGTGGGATTTTCATTTGCGTCAGCACGGCATGAAAGGTGGCAAGGCGGAGTGACTCTGTTGATGCGCAAGGCAGACAATTGGCGCCTGGCTGCACTTTTGGCCGCTTACTTGCTCACTGCCAGCGTTCGGCAGCTTCCCTGGCTGCCTGCAATTGACTATGTCTATGGTGCGATGTTAATTAAAATAAGCGGCGGTATGCGGCATGCGGCAGCTGCATGGGAAGCGAAAACTATGGCAAAGCTTAACGAAATAAAAATTTATATACTTCGCGCATATACAATAACATATTTGTACATATATCGCTTTGCTTTTCTGGAACCAATCTCAGCATATGCAAGTGTCTATATGCTGCAGCAACAACAACGACTGCCATCATACATCAGCAGAGTTAGCAGCAGCAGCAGCAAAAGCAGCAACAGCAGCAACATCATCAGCAGCAAGCAATCTGCATACTTGAAAAAGTTTTCTATTTGCTATGTGGCCTCATTGCTGCATTGTTGCATTGCTGCGATGTGCTGTTGCACTTAGCTTCGGTTTCAGTTTCAGTTCCATTTGTTGTTGTTGCTTGCTGCTATTGAAGTTATTGTTGTTATTGTTTTTAATACTTTAAGCATAAAATTGTACACTCGACAGCTGAGAAATTAAGCAGCAAGAGCTCAGCCAACGCCAAACTCAGTAGCTATAAACTATGAAAGCAAGTAGCTCAGATTTGTCAATATCACTGAGACCCACTTGCATACATTTATACAGATATAAGCACACGAGCTTATGCAAAAGAGAGATGCGGATGTATGCACACATGTATGCATGTGAGCATGTATGAGTGTATGTATGTAGATACGCTCCACATGCCCTTAGGCTGTCAGGCGTAGCCAAAGTCAACAGACGCAGTGTGTGACAGCGAACGAACGTTGTGCGCATAAACAATAAAATAAAATAAAAAAACAAAAAATAGACACAAAATATTAAAGTGTAAAGAAAATATGAAAATGCTGTACACCCACATGTGCTTTATATGATTTAAGGCATTTGGCTTTTCAAAGTCGTATGACTAAAAAAAAAAAAGCAGAAAAAGAGATAAAATGTTTTATTTTTGTTAAATCAATTTGCATGCAAGCTTACAAAGCAGCTAAAAGTAGTTCCGGCTATGAAGCCAAAAGTAAGCTGCGCAAATGTTGAAGCGTATATACTTATATACACACATATATGTGTATATATGTGAATATACTCAAATGCACATAAATCGTGTTACGCAAAAAAAAAAAAAAAGTTATATAAACAGGTTTCCGTTAGATTCTTTAAAATATTTAAACTTAAAACAAAAAATATATATGCTTTGATGTATTCATTCTGTAATTTAACTAATACACAACTGCAAGATAAAAAGGAATAATCTTAAATGTAGAGAAGTATGAATATCCCTCTCAACGAAAGATAGATAAGAAAAAGGTTTGCCTTTGACTGGCTTGGCAAAATATTGCCGCTGGGGCAACAAACCATGAATCTTTCATAAGGGAATTCAGCTCGCTAAGCACTAAGACACAGCGACGGACTGTATATGGCTACTTACCTTACCTAACATGTCAATCAAATACTTAAGTATGCTAAATGAATTAATCAAACAATTAGCGTTGCATATATTTCTTGTATTTCGGTCAGATGTAATCGCATATTTGCATATCAGATGAATTCTATCTACTGTATTCAGTTCATCGTTAGCGTGCTGGTTGGCATTAAAAGTGAGACTTATACACATATATAACGAAATGCAAACCCTTCGATTTAACTAATTTAATTAAGCAAATATAAAACAAGCGTTCACATTACTTAGCATTGACACTTGAGTGCTGTGGCCACACCACCAACTGCTGATGAATTCCGCAGGCATGCAAAACTAACATAAAAAGAAGAGCAAAGCAAACAAAATACTTACATACAAAAAAAAAAAAAAAAAAAAGAAGAGAAGAGAAGAGAAAAAGCAAAAAAGGAGAAAAAAGAGAAAAGCAAAAAATAATTAATGAATTCATCAGCAGTAAGTGCGGCCATTATAGCCGACTATAAGTGATGAATTTAGTTAAACATGTTCAGCAGACATTAACATGCTTCGAGCTGCGAGATTATCATGCACGGATTGTCTTTTGACGTGCGCGCGTGTGCCACACGAGGCCGGGTAGGCAGCTCCTTAATGCTCCCTGGTTCAGCTTATACACACACACACCCATGCACACACGTATACACACAAGTATGAATGTGTATGCATAAGGGAAGAAGACAAGACCTGGCAAGAGGCAAGCGAAGCGACGCTAAGCGTGTAAATGAGCGATGGCGTTAAGCAGAGCTTACAAAGGCTTAAGCAAAACGCAGGCATTAGAGGCAACCAAAAGTTAGAAACGTGGCAAAATGCCTATGAATGATGATCATAATGAATAATATATGATGGAAAACGGCACGGCAATGCACAATATAGATGACGACAATGACGATGACAATGACGAGTGATGAAAGATAAACATACCGATGTATGTCAAATGTACAGACGTCGGCAAGAACTTGAATTCAACGCACTTGGCCTTAGCCACGTCTAAGGAATTTCGTTTAAACTTTGCTTAAGCATTGCCAAAAAAAAAATAATAAAATTAAAAAAAAAGTAAAGAAAAGTAAAGAGACATAGAAAATCATATCCAAATGCTTAATGGCAATAAAAAGCGCAGCGGTTGCAAGTTTTTTCAACTTTTTAATAATCAAAAATCCAGCAATGAAAACTCATTAGAAAAGTTTCGAACCTCATTTATAAAAGTTTTATGCCATTGCATACTTTTTTGCGTTTCGCGCATAACTTGGTGTTAAATTAAAAATGGCGAAAAACGAATGAGAAAACGTCGAAACGAAACCCAATGTAATGCAAAAGCAAAAGCACGAACAAAAACAACACAGAATAAACGAAGTGTAAAAATCAAGTTTGCGGCGCTGGCACATGCAAAGTGCTACAGGCAACGCCGACGCCGACGCATGTACGCCAGCAAAGGGATTGGCAGCGACAGACGTGCAGTGGCTCCGTCAACACACGCCGCCCGCTCAATGTCGCCAAGGTTCCAAATGAAACTAGAAGTTGACATTTCAAGTACACACACATGTCAAAAGTTGAGCAGCGCAACGTAAGGTCGACTGTGTGGGCGGCGGCACGTACCAAATGACTTGCACAGCGCTGCGCACACTGACCTGCCCTATGACAAAGGCATACACTGTGCACATATGTTATTGAGGCAGATAACCGAATAACTTTACAAAGTATTTTTAAACTTTTATTAAATTAATAAGAGCGCAAAAAAAAATTAGAAAATTTCGAAATTTTTTTTATTAGTATACCATAATTCATGAAAATTACACATTGGAAGATATGCAAGAGTTTTTTAATTTTAAATATTTTTTATAGAATTTTTTTAACTTTAGTCACTCTATGTTCACAACGAACCACAATTTGCATTGGCCAGCTTAACTTTCAACTTTAAATAAAATCTGATTAAATTGCACAATTTCCTATTGCAGCCATTAGCAGGATTAAGTTATTTTGATTTTTATTTGTACTTTAGCGCTTCTACACACCACAGTGCAAGAACTGACTAACATTTTGCGTAAGTCGTGTTGCGTCAGCGGTGATCAGCTCCGCGCAGCTGTAGAATACAATACGGCACGAATGCGGCTACGCGAATGCAATGGAACGTATGAGACATCGCATGGTGTACAGGATTCCAACGGAAGAAAGGATGCAAGCGAGCAAGTAGCGAACACGGATAACAGGAATGGCGCACAGGAAGGCCGGAAGACAGGAAGGAAGCGAACATAATGAAGCGCTGTGGCAAATGTCTCACATGCTGGGGAAATAGTTGTGCGCGCGTTTTGATGACTAAATGTGGCAGAGCAGCAGAGTGGCAGAGTGTCAGAGTAGCAGATTTGCTCACGGTGCGGGCGGGGATAGACACTGCGTGCCATTTGCTGTGACATTTTATAATTCTTCTTCTTGCTCGTTTTTGTGTTACTTGCCTTGTGGCATATGTGTATGCAAACTGTCAACACTGACGAAGTATGAACTTAAGACAACAGCAACAAAACAAGTGACAGCCAACGCCAAGTGTCAGACATCAAAGTCAATAACTTTTGTTGTTGCTGTTGTTGTTGTTATGGTTTTCATATTTTTAGATAGACCGGCGACGGCGCTGCATCACATTATAACTGTGCCACTCCCCCACCAGAGGGCCCAAGTTTTCTTTTCGCTAATGACTTTCCATTTTGTTTTTCAAACAAAACAAAGGTTTAAATTTTCCATGCTTTAATGAATTTTATTTTTTTTGCATTAATTTTCCTTTGTTTAGGCTTTAAATAAAAAATCAGAAACAGTTCATAAAATTTGATAATGTAAGTTGATGACATTAATTATGCAGCATTTGTTTAACTATTCACACGATTTGCAAATGGTTCATGTAAAATTAATGCATTTATTTTAATTGTTTTATTTTATTATTTCGTTGATTAGCTTTTCTATTTGATTTACTCGCATGCATGTTAATAGAATTTTAATATGCACATGCGCCTTTGCTTTCTGTTCAATTCTATTGCGATTTTCACATTGATATTGACTGCTAAGCAATGCTAATAATAGCAGCCATAACAACAACAACAATTATCATTCTGATCTATCTGACTATGAGAATCGTGAAGTAGGCACATATTTTCTTAAACAATTAACATAACCTCGCAGCTAATAAAAAGGCAAACAATTGCACGAAACAAATAAAATATGCAACAATTCTGTTATCACTCCATTTGTCATTAAGTACAATGTATGCACAATAAAATGCTCGCATCACACACAACGCACACACAACACACACATCACACAATGCAATATGACAATAAAATAAATTGTTGCTTAAATACACGGCCAAAAGCCAAATGCATCATAATCGCCCATGGAAAATCTAAATAAATAAAGAATGTGCAGCAAACATTTGCTTAAATGAACATTTTTCATTGCTTTCACTTTGCGCTTAATTTTCTTTTTTCCTATTTTTCTTTATTGTCTATATATGCGCATATGTGAAACTATGTGAGATATAAACAAATTGATTGTTTTACCCAGGATTTCCTGCGAAATTTTTGACAAAGGCACAATGGCAATTGTCGAATTTTTTTTATACAGTTCGTTGATCCTACTTGCTATAAAATATTTAATTGTTTTGAGGAGAAATTGTTCACATTTTATGATTATTGCGCTGCACTTAAATAAAATATAATATATATATTATTTCATTCAGAGCCATTGAGTTTTCATCAGGCGAGCTACGGAAGGGAAAGACTGTCAGGATTATAATGAATCTTATATTTTAACAATATATTAAAACTCTTTCCTACACCACTCATAGTCTGATACAAAAATTTTAGTGACTCTTGCTACACGACATTTTTATTCGTTGCTTCAATTGCGTAGAATTCGTTTAAAAAAAAAGTTATTCACATATTGTATATGAATAACAGATCTGTTTGCTCATTAACTTAAAGTTAATGATGCCCTATTTCAACTCAGGCTTATGCTATTAAAGTTATTAAGTTCAAAACTGAGAAAATGTTCTGCTGCATAACTACTTGAAGACCTTGGTCTATCATCACTATGCGTTAGAACTTGCAATTTGAGAACATCGCCAGTAATTACGCAATTGCAAACCATAGACATAAGCGTATAAGCAGCAACGGTGGCCAGGCCGGCAGTTTCAGTGAATGGCATGAAATGCTTAAAAACAAATATGCAGAAAGGAAAAACAGAAATCAAATAGGAATAACAGCATCCAGCAATGAAATGCCTTCCAATAGCCGCAGCACAGCAGAAGATTGCGAATTGTTGACAGAAGTTTCAGCGAGCAGCAACAGCTGCGCAGCATACTCGTACTTGTGTTTGTTGTTGTTGTTGTTGCTGCTGCTGGTGCTGCTACTGTTGATAATGATCGCTGATAATGAGTTGATGTGGTTTTTGTTGTTGTTGTTGTTGTTTTTTTTTTATTATTGTTAACGATGAATAGCTGCCGCATGTTCCAGTTAGCCGGCCACTGCTTCAATGTTACCGCTGACAGCTGGCCATGATGACGTTGATGATGATGTCGATGATGATGATGATGACGTGCCATGCATAATCAGGCAATTGTTGCAGTTGTTGATAGGCAACTGCGTCTGGAATGACTGCAATTATTGCACAGCGCACATGCAAATTAACGTTGTTGTCTTCGAGTTATGGATGCATAACGAGCAGAAACAGTTTTTCAGCTAATTGACTAGAAGCATTTATGCACTTATATTGCCATTTATCTTAATGTAGCTTCTCGCATTGATTTGCCATATCATTTTTAATGATATTAAAGACAACTATGCTAAGTCTAAAAAGTAAGTCTAAAGTTGATTACAGTTTTCATACAGCTCCATGAGTCTCGGCTTGGACTGGAGCCAGCATCAATTGCAGCACATTTTTTTAATCCAAATATTTTTCACACAGTTTTATTTAAAGTCTTAAAGCAATAACTTGCATATTGCTTCATATTTAATCTGAAAAATTTTATTTTTTATTATTATTTGGTTTTTCAAGTTTTTTAGGCATAAAACTGCAATAAAAATAATAATATCGCAATTTGTTATCAATTAAAATGTTGTTTTAGGCGTCGAAACGACCCACGTGGCTTGTCAGCTGTCACGATGAAAGAGAAAAACTGCATGCCGTACTTTAGATTTATTTGGCAATAGTTTTTAGTTTCCTTTTGCTATTTCGATATTTCTTGTTGTTGTTGTTGCTATATTTGTATGTATGTATATGCCAAGCTGACCGTAGGCGTCCTTTGGCGCAAAATAAAAATGCAGATAAATTATGGCAGCAACAGAAGAAATGTTATACATAAGGGGCAAGCGTAAAAATAAATACACAAAAACTAAATGTGCCGCAAAAAGAACTTTACAACTCATGACTCATGTGGGCATTTGCGAAGTTGTTGAAGTGTTGACAAGTGTCACAGCCATGTAGGCAGACAGTCTGCTGCTGCTGGCTCTGCTGCTGGCTCTGTTGCTGCTGCTGCTGTTGTTGTTGTTGTTGATTTCTTTTTGTGCCTTTTGCTTTCATACTGGTTTTTCTTTTGCTGCTTTGCTGCATACAGCAAATGAAGCTATTTAAATGGAAATTATATGTTTTATTGACAGCTAACACCCCAGGCGTGAACGAGGTGTGTCTTTGAGAATTGAATAGTTGAATTGCAAACGCTTACTGCAATGCTACGAATGTGCCCTCAGGTGATAATATTCGAAGCAGCCAAGCATGTTTTTGCAATGACTTTTGCTTTTCGTTTACAAAGTTTGCACTTTTTTCTACTATTTTGTGTTCTTTGCTGTTTGCTGTTTGTTTGTTTCAACTGATTTCATTTACGAAAAATATTCCAACATACTTTGAACTGTCGTTTGCAATTTACATAATAGCAAAAATAACAACAACAAAAAGAAGCAAAGGCGAATGTGTATGTGTGAGTAGATGTGCATGAGTGCCAGTAAAGCAATTGCAGAAATTGCGTTTATATTAAAAACACGCAAATTAATTACTTTTCGTGGGTGGCACTTGAGAATTCATCAACGTGCGCAAACAAAGCGCATGGCCATAAATGTAAAACCCATAGCAACAACAGCAACAACAACAGCCATAGCAACAAACAGCACAGACAGACTCAAGAGAGTGAGAGCGAATGCCGCAGCGCTTAAGTGTTAATTTGAGAACGAGTCCGTGCGTGCATGCAGTGTGTGCAAGTGTGTGAGTATAGCAGCGTGTGTGTGTGTGTGTGTGTGTGTGTGTGTGTGTGGGTATGCGCAGACAGACAGTCAGTAAACAATTTATTTGCTTTCGCTTTTGCGGCGCACTGGGTCAGTCTGGCACTCAGACTACGGCACAAAGCACAGACGAGCAGCGGCAGAAGCGACAGCAGCCAGCCGAGGCCAGAGCCGCAGCAGTAGACGCCCTTAAGTTCATCCAAAGCAAATTCGCACGCAGCGCAAGTGAGGCGCGCAAGCTAGACTGGCAGAGCGAGTGAGAGCGAGTGAGAGCGACAGACATAATTTACGCTTATCACTTGGCGCTTTAATTGCGTTTAAATTGCCATTAATTGCAATTGATGTGCAAGTTAGATGCAATGTGGGCATGCATGGGGCCAATGCACAGCGTGAGCTGCGGGCGGGGCTGCATGCCAGCGTAGGCTAGTGGAAAATATTTCATTTGTTCAAATACATTTAGCTATTGTGTGAGCAGCTTAATTTATTGCTAAATAAATGCTTTGCGACATGTTTTTGTTATTATTTTCTATTTATATTAATGAAAGCCTTTAATCAAAACAAAATCGAACATCAATCATACGCCACGTTGTTGTCGCATTCGTTCTGGCGCCACATGAACGTGTGCACAGACGCGCATCGCAAAAATATACTTTGCATAATCCTGCATGCATTTAATTCATTTAATATTATTAATAATTACATTTCTCCTATGTCTGCTGTCTAACGTGGCAGTCGACATTGAAATGCATTAACAAGGTAATAAATTCACACACACAGCCCAGCTAATGCTAAATGTAAATTTATGCAAGATTTTCAATTTGAACTCGCTCTGGCGTGCAAATGTTGTCGAGAGTAATTACATTGTTTTGCCAAAGGCATTTCAACGATTGTCAGCTTATCAGCGTCTTGGGGGCATTTGTACTAGGAGCGAAGATTTCAAGCTTTTTCATCGATAAATGCATATCTGCAATTACTTTTGTAAGCTGAGAAAAAAACTCATTAATTTTAACCTGTCTGAATTTCATCTACCTTGGAGCGTAATTTACTAAAATATTTCGCATGAAAGCATCACCTTATCTAAACATATATCATTTTCATATGATTTGACACTTGGCTCTTGCTGCAAGCTCTACCTCGTATATCAAACTAAGTGCTGGGAAGTCAAGTGTGGTATAATCAATCATATTCATCGTCGAAAGATCCTTGAAGCTCTTAGGGCTTCTTGACAGTACTTTCAATTAATAACTTTCTATTGCAAAGTAGAATTTTTTTACATTACGCTTTAAGAAAACCTAAAAAAAATTTTTTAATTGTTTTATTAAATGCAAATACTTTATTTTCAAAATTCTAACCAAAAGTTGTTTTAATAACATAAAAGATTTCTTAATTTAAATTAAAAGAATACAACATCGTTCAATTAATTAAAAGTCTTCCAATTAAAGAAATAATGAAATATATATGAGAACAGCTCATTTGATTTACCATCATCCCCATTTTATCTTTTCTTCGAAACACTTAAAACATCTGCACCCAAATGGCTTTAAAGCCATTTAAACTTCAATGCAGTCATTGCATTCATTTCGAGTATTTTATCGCCACTTAACGAAAGTTGCCAAAAATTGCGTAAGTTTAACCAAAAACCAATGCGCATATCTCTGAAAACCTGCATGTGAAATCTATTTTGGAATGACCCTGCATTCTTTCGTATGCATAGCCATGAGCAGCACCAGCATTCGAGCAGCATTTGCCTTGGCATATGTGCACACTCAACACTCACCCAACCGTCCGTGCATCGTGCATGCTCTTCCTCTTGGTGCGTCCTCGTCCTCGTCCTCGTGACTACTTTACGACGCCAAGCCGGGCGACTGTTTTTAGCACACGCCTTTGGCTTTTGGCATAAGCAATGTGGGGCCTAGCTTCCTTTTTTATTTCAGTGCCAAAGCTGCTTAGACTTTGTGGCGCCGCAGCAGAGAACCGAAAAATGCATTCCATTTGCTACCAATTTCAAGCGAGTGCCCGCGAGTACCCGCGAATGCTTGACTTTGGTACACATTTCCTTTCTAGTTTTTTTTTTTTTGTCATTAGGCAAATGTGCAGACGTTGCCTTGAAAGTAACAAGAAAAAAAAAAAAAAGCAGCAGAAGCTGTTGGCTGACATTCTAAATGTATTTTTGCTGTTTTTGGTTTTTTGGATTTTAATTTCATGTTGGTTTTTTTGTTCTTTGTATTATGTGTTTTGGCAATTATTGACTACGCTGCGTATGTGTAATATTTATTTTGCGCCGTTTGCCTGCATTTCGTTGCTTTGCAAGCAACCAAGGTCATTATGCAAAATGAAAACCAAATGACGGACTAAATATTACTTTGTTGTTGTGTTGGTGTTTCTTGTTGTTGTTGTTGTTATAATCAAGCCACATTTGTTATCGTACTTTGCATAAATAATAAGTATACGCCAGCGTGGTCGTCACCACTTTGCATGTGCGTGTTTGCTGATATTTACGATTTCTGTTTTGCCATTCATTTTTATTTGGTTTTTTGTTTCGCCAACAAATGCATTATTAATTTGCTGTTATTTTGTTGTTGTTGTTCTCGAGTTTAATGTGACTTTTACTGCCGTTGTCATTTCATATTTTTTTTTTTTGAATTTTCATATATGCGTACATTGACTTGGTGTGCCGGCTTCCGTTTGGCATGCTGTGCATCCTGTTTTGCATTTTCACTGTCTGCATTATTTTCGCTGTTACATACGAGCACAAGCCCACATATATATTTGTGTATATAAGAATACAGTATACACATATGCATGTATATGCGTTCTAGTTTCCATATCGGCCCAAAAGTAGTTTGTCAAAGTTCTGAACAATATTTTTTTTGCTGCTGGGTTATGTGCTGCTGCACAGCTTTGTCGGCACATCTCGCCCAAAACAATGGCACTCTGGCACTCGTACACACTGCATGCCTACGCGCTGTTGTCCTTGTGCCAGTTGCTGACGCAGTGCAATGCAGAAATAATTTCGAAATTGTTTCGCTGTCGGCAGAATTGTAAGCAAATCAAGGCATGCTTACAAATGCACATGCAGCCAAACGCCTGTGCAGCCCCACACTTTGACACCGGCTCTGACTTCGACTCAGTCACAATCTCAGACGCTGGCAGTTGCGGTTACTTGGCCGCATGAAATGATGCACAACTCAATCAAGCAGAGGCATGCCGCAATTCCTGCTGCGCCTTCGCCTTTCACACGCCTGACGACGCTTGCAAATACGTCTGCCAAATTGATATTTCCGTTTAATCAATGTGGCATCAGAGCGATAGACCCTGCCGCCACCGTCGACGTCGCTGCGCAAACAAAAGAATGCACAGTGGAGCCGCATGAAGGCAAAATCAAATACAAAGTGCATATGGTTTGGGTAATGAAGTCACTGCGCTGGCTGCCCATCTCTGTGCTGAAGCCATCATCGTCAAAAGCTTTCACAGGCGGCGGCATGCAAAAGCGAATGTGTTTCGGTGTGCATGCCCACGTTCATAGTTCATTTCTTGTTGTTCGTGATCGGTCAGCATCAGACATGCACACACACACAAACACACATGTACACGCTTTGCATATGCATCACACAGAAATCCCGGCGGTCGTTTTATCGGTTCGTTTGTCGGTTGCTGCGTTGTGGCAAATGTGCGAGTAATGCGGTTCAAAATTCTGCGGTTACACTTGAAGCTCTGCACGCATTTTGCGACTTCCCACAGCAGCAGTTCACAATTTCGTCATGTTGCCACATTGCCACATTTTGCTTTGTTGTTTTAGCAAATTTCGTGATTATTTTACACTGGCATTGCCACTGCCACCGTCGCTGCTGCTGTTGCTGCATCTGCTGGCGTTGCTCCTGCTGCTGGTGCAGCTGTTGCCGTTGCCACCAACGCTTTGCCCGCATTGTTTCAACAGTTAATTAAAATTTGTGGTCAGGCTGCACGTGTTGTGCGTAATTCTCGCTAAATTAATGCAACCTGCTACCACTCAGCGTCTGTCTGTCTGCCTGCCTTTTGTCCCATGTGCCTTGTCTGTTGACGTTTTGAGTTCACCTATATGTGCGCACTTTGGTTGGCTTTAAACCATTGCGACGCGCTAAGCCTTGAAATAATAAATACTCTGTTCTGTCTAATGCGCTTAGGGTTTGCAGGCAGCCACATAAGCAGCAAAATTAAGAGCAGCAGGAAGAGTGTTGTGTGTGTGTGTGTGAAGGAGAGTGTGCAGGTGTGTGCGAGAGAGCATAAGAGTGGCAATGTGAGCACGTGAGCGTAAGTGAGTGTTAACAGCTTATCTGCATGACATTCCTGCCATAGCATAACCGGTTTCTTATTATGCCATCTCGCCATGCTCGCCTTGCCACGAAATGCTGCTGCATAAGGCAACCAACCTTTGCCACTTTTGCAATAGCCCCCCCCACCAACAAAACCGTAACGTAAAACAGCGCATGATTCATGCAAAGGCAGCAGCGCAGCTTACGTTGCTTCTTTGCTGAGCTCTGCCCCGCTCACGAAGCCAGACTCAACGTCCATGACTGTTGTGTGGCAAGACAGCCTGGCAAGCAACTGCAAAGGCTTGTGGACTTTACACGACTGCTCCTTGTTTTATTTATTTTTTTTTTTTTTCTTGTGTTTGATTTGTGCAAGTTAACATTTTAAGGCTAGCAAAAAATTAAAAGCGTATGGCATTAAATTGTTATCTAATAGTCAAATTAGTGCCGGGCATTGTAAGTTTCCTTTATCTTGTACCTTAGTTGCAGACTTCAAAAGACAACAAAGCAGCAGCAACAGCTTTGAACCTTCATTCAAACATGTCACAATATGCTTTTTGTTATGGTTGTTGTTGTTGTTATTATTATATTATATATTGTTGTTGTTGTTGTTTGAGTTGCTTCACTTTTTAACATTTGCGCATACGTTCTTGCTGTCGTTGGACTCGCCTTAGTTTGCTGTGCAATGCTCTGCTTTGCTTCACTTTGGTTTGCTTTGGTTTGGCTTTGCTTTGGTTTGGTTTTGCTTTGAATTGTTTTTGCTTTTGCTTTCGTTGTGCTATGCTGTGCTGTGCTGTGCTTTGCTGAGCTGGGCTTGGTCGGTCGGTCGAGTTGCGCGAATTTTCGTTTTTGATTCCCACGCCATAAATGCGGTTTACAGGAGTTTTTTTTTCTCTATCTCTTTCTCTCTCTCTCTCACTCTAACTACTTTTTTTGCTTCTACTTGCTTTGGTTTGCTGTTGATTTTTTTATTATTTTCATTTTCATATACGCTTTGCTGTGGCTCTTTTGCAGTTCATATTTTCTTGCCTCACCTCCTTGCAAGTTGCGTCAGTTTGACTTGCTTTAGCTGCGCATCGATGCATGTCCGTCTGACTGTCCGTATGTTTGACTGCTTTGAACTCAGGCGCAACTTGGCCCGGTGAGTTGATTTTATGCATTTCACATCAAAATTCTTCGCAAAAAGAAAAAAAAATATCGCAAAGCATAAGCAAAGAAAGAAAAAAAGCCTTGCATTGCTTGCGCAAAAACACAAAAAGTAATGAAAAAATGTACACATTGCGATTTGCTGCTGCATTTGCCACATTTGGCTTCTGTCGTTGCCTTTAGGTAAGTTAACTGAAATGCTTATGAGTTATCTGTGTTGCCTGTGCGTCTGCTGTTTGTTGGCAGTGAGTGAGCAACGTTGTGCTTTTGATTTGCCTCAGACGCCGAATGCAAAATCATTTATTGAAAATGAAATTTCTAGTAAAATTCATCTGAAAGCGAAAAAGTGCAAAAGAAATGCATAGCAACGCAACGCAATGCATCGCATTTCCACGCGCGTACAACGTGGCGGATGTGTAATGTGGGAATTTAATTATAAAACACGCCAACTGTTGTAGATGATCTTCTTCAGCTGCACTTCAGCTATGCGTGCTTGGCGTTCTTTCACATATGTGTGAGTATCTTTCTAGCTTAGTCACAGAGCACCATATGTGCCATAAATGTGTATGTGTGTGTGTGTGTGTGTGTATATTAAATACTCACCAGCATATGAATGCTTCAAACGTGCAGAACAACATTTAAGTCGCGCTGTTCTGCCAAACAACTCAAATTGGCTCAAGTGGAGTTGAGCTCTTATTTTGCTTATTTCTTTTCCCTTTTCCTATGTTTCTTTTTTTTTTCGCTCTCTCTCTTTATTTTCTCGTAATGCTTTGCAATACTAAAACTTAGTTACAGTCAAAGCTGCTCGCTTTAATAATGCAATGGAAAATAGCAACTAGAGCTGGAAAATCTTGTTAAATGTAAGCTGCTGCATGTTAAGTCCTCTTGTGCTCCCGTTTTGCCATTCTTCGTTTTATTTTTGTGCATTTTTATGCAATTTATAGCATTTTTCTGGCTCTAGTCTTGTGAAGTTTTCAAAAAAAGTTTCTTGCGTAAATTGGTTGCTTAAAGCGGAATTAAAACGAATGTGTTCCAACTTTTTTATATTCATGCCGGTTTTTGAATTATTTGAATTTCATTCAATTTTAATGGTTTATTCACTTTAATAAATTTTAAAGCTTTGATGGTGTGCAGCTACTCAAATTTGCGTCAATTCTTTTAGCAACATGGGCAATCGGACGTCAATTGATTTATTTGTTTATTTTTTTTTTTTTTTGTTCTTTAGCATTTAAATGTTTTTTGCGAAATGGGTGACCTTTCTTCTGTTTTAATAATTTTTATTGCAATAAAAAAATATAAGTTATTGCAAGTAATTTTGGTTTCTTCAATGACAACACATTTCATAAAATTCAACTCATGAACTCCGTAAAAAATGATCTTATCTACTACTGAAGCCGACTACAAATGCCAATTTATTTCGCTTTGAGCATGATAATCTTATTGATAAAAATCAAATCATATTGCTGAGTAGATATAATCCATATCAAGATCAATAACTTAATGCTTAACCTAATATGCATATGTATTTAAATAAATTTGATAAAAATTTAAAATTTATTACCATTTCATGCATTATGACAGTTAGTAACATTTGCAATATGTTGGCGAACCCACTTTAATAATAAAACACCTATAAAACAAAACAACTTTCACAAAATAAATGATTTTTAATAAATAAGAAAATGAAATAAATTCATAAATTAAAAACATTCGAAAATGTCATTATGCTAATTTCATTTTACCTATTTTATGACAACTTGCTAAATGGCAGTGATTAGCATTTTGAACCTCAGACTGTTTGAAAAATAACATTTTCATGATAAAAATCTAGCAAATGCAAACAAAGCAAAAACAACCACACAAAACAAAAAAAAAAATATTTATGTATATTTTTGAATCAACAAATTGAAAAATTAATTGCACGCAAGCAATTAAAATTTTATAAAATTAAATTCGACAGAATTTTTTAACATAAATACAAATGTTCTGAAATCGGATATAAACGACAAATTCATTCCTATTGTGTTTTAATAAGCAAAAATAATAAAAAAATGAAGACAATAAACCGAATCCCGCAGAGCATGTGCCAAATGTGGCAAGAACAAAATTTGAATGCAATTTTTTTGAACCCGTCAATGGAATGACGAGCAGAAGTGAGACTATAAAAAGAAGGCAGACATGCTGGCGGAATTATTGAAATAGATGAATTTGTCTGCTAATTTACAAATTAAATCAATAAAAAATAATCAACTTCAAAACTGGTTTTGCATATGAAAGTGAATTAAAACATTTTCGGCAACGCCTATAAAAAATCACAACATTCTAAAATAGCTGAGTCGTTTCGTTTTTTTTTTCCCCCTTTTTTCTTTTATCTTGCATTTTTTATTTTTATTTTATTTTATTTTTTTTTTGGTTCGAATTGTAATAACACAAGTTCATAAACAGAAATGCGCACAAGCAATGCGATAAATGCATAAGCAAATAAAATAAATTCCAAAAGTGACATGCATACACTCCGAGAGTACAAGAACAACCGGCAAGAACGACGACAACGACAACGGCGACAGCATTAGCAGCAGCAACAGCAACCACAGCAGCAGCAACAGCAACAGCAACAGCAGCAAGAGAACACGCCAAGACTTCAGCCAAGCAAATATGCAACGCGATCAGATAAGAATCGCGCTCAGAAGGTTAAACAAAAGAACTAACTACTTTGCAGGCGAAAAAACGAACACGAAAAAAAAAAACAATAACAACAACAATAATCACAAGAAGATATTGCCAAAGATGAGGCATACACTACATATTTAAAAAAGACACTCGAACATATAACAAAAACTCAAAAAGTAAAAAAATAAAGAAATAAATAAAAACCTAACAGCGCCGAACATACGCGTATAAAAACTAAAATAAATGTAAAACAAAAAAAAAAGAAAAAAAACCAACAACAATAAAAAAAGCAGCAAAACGCGCGAAAAACACAAAACCAAATTCCTTTGCGCAAACTGGAAAAGGAAGCCGCCGCCAATAAGCGCATATGAAATGGATTGGATGCCGCTGACTCGCGCTGACTACAGCGCGGTGAGGAGTGCGAGAGCAGCGAGTGGCAGCCGTGGCAGCAGCCAGCTAAACGTTGCACGAACTTGTGAAATTGGCAGCATCAGCAGTTGTGGCACTGAAACTGACAAATAAAAAATAAAACAAAAAACACGAATACAAAATAACAAAAGCAAACCATTTAAATCGGTTCAACGGAAGCATTCATACCCTTTCCTTTAAATCTCGGCAAAGATGCTAACTGCTCGATCGCTATCTTTGTCAATATTTCAACTATTTCTAATGAAATCGAACATAAAGTATGCCAAAAACTGAAAAAAATTATGCCTAGCACTAATACGCAAATTGCGATCTAGTTTATTCTCACACTAAGCCACTAAGTCAATGTCATATAGGGCAACCTGGTAAAAGTAGATTTAGGTCTACAGAGTAAAATGACTAGCGAAAGCGCGATCCAAGCTGGAACACCAATTTTACTATATCACAGACTTAAAACGTAAGTTAACAAAGCTATGTTCATTTTACATATTTGAAAAAATATACTTATATTACATACAGATGAAAACCTTGTCAAACCAAAGACTTTGCTTTAACCAATGAAGGAGATGCACTGGATTATTTTATGTGTATTTTATAGCAACTCAACAATAACCGTTGGGTACTAAAAAAAAAAAAGAAGTATTGAAATAAAAATTATCAAGACAAAGATGTTAAAACTTCTATTTGATGTCAATTACAAAAATCAACAAGAATTGAAAGAAGAATATTTCTTGAGTAAATAAATAAACAAAACTCCAGTAATAGGAACCCATCCACTTCTTTTCAAATTTCTTTATAAACAGAATTTGATCATAACAATCATGTTAAACAGTAAATTCATTACAATAAATATTGCCTTTTGTAATATGATTTCAAACATATATTGCACGTCTATCATATAACGACGAACTGCTGCAAAAACAAAAGCCCAAGTGGCATTAGAAACGCAATTGAGTAAATTAGATTGAATGACGTCTTTTAGTCATTATATTCATAAATCACAATGGCAATTTTCAATGTAATCGCAGGTGTGTGCCCATCTGCTACTTATAACACTGACTGGGTGCTGTGCCGCTCCTGAGTTGTGAGTACCAATGTCTGATCAAACCTTCGCAGTCTAAATAAAAAAATCACACACCATTCATGCAACTGTGTATATTTTAGATTAAGCAATTCCAAATTATAAAGTTATAGAGGCTTATGTTATAAAGAATAATCGGTATGAGACACAATAAAAATGCAAAATTATGTTGTTAACAAATCAAACCATTTAAAGCTTCATTAGTTATATACCAATTTCAAATCTCATAACTTAATATTTTTGGATACCGTCTGGCAGGCATTGGCACTGGCTCACAAGCCGCATAGCCAAGGCTCCAGGCCTGCATCACGTAACCTAAGTAGGGTAAAAAAAAAAAACAAAAACAAATGCACACGAAAAGGGTTCGCAAAAGCAAAAGCAACAAGAAAAATAAATCAAAGTCGTATTGAATTTCATTTTGGTATGCAAGTCCCGAATGCCGAGTGCCGAGTGCCGATTGGCGAGGCTCACCTTTTCGGGCGAACTGACAAATGCATGCGCACCGAGGAGTAAATGCCAAATCGAAAGCATGTGCGAACTGAGTTATTAAAATTAATAAGAAATTATTTTAGTGCGCAATTATGCGCTGCCAAGGTACGCAGCATTTTTGCTGCGACTTAAGGCGCTGCGCTTAATTACAGTCATCATTGCCTTTGACAGTCGCACCCCAAAGCAAATACGCTTTTATGTAAATTACAGACATAGCAGAAAAATCTATAAAAAAAAAAAAAAAAAAAAACCACAACGGAAAACAAAAAAGGAAAGAAACGCTGAAGAGTCACCTAAGGCATTTAACCTGCAAAAAGGCACAATTGTCAACGAGCGGACGGTGCAAGCCAGGAACGATTAATGATGGCACAGTGCAGGAGCCCAAACTAGAAACAGCCGCGTGAAATGAACTGAACTTGATGTGCTCCTCAATGCCTGCCTGCCTGCTGCACCATTTACAGTGAGTGCAAATAATTTTGCTTACCGGTGTGCGGCGCACAGTTTGGACGACGACTTAGCAATCGCCGTCATTGCGATGCAGGAATTTATTTATAGAAAATAATGAATTGAGCAGGTGAGATCAAGAAAATGATAAGCATAGAATTCCTGCATGCAACTATTACAACGGCAACAGCAACAGCAACAGCAATGGCAATGGCAGCAGAAACGACGACGAGGGTAGGTCGTGTACACTGAAAGCGCAAAAGGCAGCCGAACAAGTCGACCAATCCAATTTACTGATTTATTTCTTATTTTACTTAGCCAGTTGCTGCTGCTGCTGCTGCTGCTGCCGGTGCCGGTGCCTGTGCCGGCCTCGTACTTGTGCAATGTGCTGCGGCTGCTGCTGCTGCTGCTGCTGCCTATGAAGGAAGTTGCATGTTTCTACAGGTTTCAGTTCGATTTCAGTTCATTTTTACTGCACTCGATTTTACCTTACTGCGCTCATCCGTTTACCT
Organism: Stegana nigrithorax; assembly: GCA_037044495.1. Lineage (NCBI taxonomy): Eukaryota > Metazoa > Arthropoda > Insecta > Diptera > Drosophilidae > Stegana > Stegana nigrithorax. The sequence goes on from JBAMBQ010003328.1 coordinate 1,472,702, forward strand.
AGCGTTCACTTGCCCAATCAGTGACCGGGCGCTCCCCCCACAATCGCATGCAACTGTTTGATCTTGATGCTGGCGTTGACGATGATGATGACGATGCTGGGAATGATGATGACGATGAGGTTACTGCGGTTACGAATGCTGCTGCTGCTGCAGGTATGCTGGCATCCGTGCGAGCCTCCCTGCCAACCGGCAGGCTGCCAACCAGCCTCACTGACTGACTGACTGACTGCCTGTCTGTTTGTCTGTCTCTCTGCTGCCAGTTGCCGCTTTAATGCAAAGCGATATTTACAAAAACCCGCAAAAAATAAAAAGGAAAAAAGAGGGAAATGTAAAATAAAATAAACTGAAAGCAGTAGGAAATGGCTTGCAAAAAAATGCAACGACAATTTTTACATTCGTTCATTCGTTCATTGGTTCATGTTGGTGTGTTCGCTTGTTCATATGTTCACGTGTTCGTCTGTTCATGCGTCCAGCCATTTGTTCATCTCTTGGCACAGTTGCTGTAACTCGGCCCGCGTCTTGGCTACATTCAACATTATTTTTGCCACTTGGGCTTGCGTTTGGGTTCGAGCTGCTTTTTGGTGCATTCGTCGTTGGTTTTGCTTTGGGCTTCTGTTCGGTTCATTTTACCTTATTTTACTTTAGTTTACTTTGCTTTGGTCTGCTTTGGTTTGCTTTGGTTTGGTTTGGATCGTTTGCTTTATTTAGGGTTCTGTGTCTAAATATTTTTATTTATTGTGCAACACATTCGCAGCCGTTGTGAACAATAACCGACCCTGTGGGCCTACAAATTCATGCACAGTGGTGCAATGTTTGCTAAGTTTCGAACAAAACAAATAAACAAATTTTTATGGAAAAAAACATTTTCTTTTTTTGTTTTTTTTTTTTGATTACTCAAATGATCTGATGTCACAATTGTAAATAATAAATGCTGATACTAAGCAGCTGGCTGGCTGTCACTTGAAGCACGACTTTTGCTGCAGTTAAATTTAAAGAATTTGGTTAGATAGTGCCGGCGGCTATGAAGAAAAAATTTAATAAAAAACCTTAGTTCAAAGCAGCAGCCATTAAACATGCGTACTTTTTGTTAACATAAGAAACAGTTAAGCTATCAAGCTGATCTGTTAAAATAACAGCAGATAAGTTATATAGGCCATGTTAGCACAATATTTGTCTAAGGCGGACCAGACTGACAACAGCTTAGCCGCTATTTACGTAACCTGCATACTCAGCATATACTAATGATAAAATGTATATTCATATGCAGACTGTACCCATAATATGCCTAAAAATGCATTTAGTCGGTTGGTGGCACCACCACATAAAGCATGCTTCCAGCACACTGTTCACTGCATGCTGCCGAGCTCATAGTTGCCTGCTGCTGTAGGCGCTGCCGTTGCCGATGAGGATGACGATGACGATGACGATGATTACAATGGCAACAACATTGAGATAATAAAGACGACGCTGACGATGACGTTGGCGATGATGACGATGATGATGTGTAAACTGCTCATATTCCTGTCTTCTTGCTGTCCGTTGTCCCTTGTCGGTTGCCTGTTGCCAAGTGCTTGAGCGCTGCATTGGAATGTTCTTCGTATCGCTTAGCTTTGCCTTTTTTCTTTTTGTTTTCCTTTTTTTTTTTTTTAAATATAGAAACACTGCAATTTACTCCCGTATGTGCATCGACGATGGATACCAGCATACACGAATGTCCTGTCCGTCTGTCTGTCTCGATTGGAACAAGTTTCTAATTGAAATTGCTTTTCAAATTCAACGTAAGCAAACAAAAACAAAGTGAAACCACATAAAACACACGTTTTCACACCTTCGTGCTATGCCTACGTTTCCGTGTGCGAATATATATTCAAATGCATACTTTACACTTGGATTTTTGCAGATCCGTGTATATTGCAATAATCTGAAATCGATTTTCATTCATACGCAATTGTGTTGAGCCTATCAAAGGCATGTTGTCGCTTGTTCGACAGCTAACACCTTCTGTGAGACTGTGTGTGTGTGTATGCGTGGGTGTGTGTGTGTGGGTATGATACATGGTTGCATATATTATGCCATGGTGCGATACAATCGTCATACCATTGACAAGTAGCTGTCAGACGCTTGGATGGACAAAACGTCAGGCAGACAGAGAGACGAGCGGATAGTAGGCAGGCGCACATGGAACGTCAAGTGTTAGCCTTCATGCGGGGCGTGCCCACATCCCTGAACCCTTGCCAAGTAAACTACGTGTAACATTGAGCATAGAAAAAGCAAAAGAAAAAATAAAATAAAATACAAAATAAAAAAAAAAAAAAGAGACAAAAACGTAAAAGATATTTTGTCGACGAGACGCATCGCGATGTGCAGTGATGTGCTATGCTGTGCAAAGTTGAGTTGAGTTGAGTTGAGTTGAGCACACAATGTGCCAAATCAAGCACAAAAATCCAATATCCTGCGTAATACAATTACATACACTGTACGGAAATAATCCGGTGCGGAAAAACCTCTGACGGAAATTTGTTATGACAAGAAAATTGTATTTGGCCTGTCTTCACTTTGCAACTGCTCTTGGCTTGGCTTGGCTTCGCTTTGCTTGGCAACATTGTAAAGGATCAGGAAATGGTTTCTAAAGTGCGGAAGCGGAACATTTAAAAAATTTAAACGTCAATATGCTTCGATTTTCAATAGGCTATAAAAATATGAAATGACAGTTGACGTCACTAAAACACGCTACTGAGCTACTTTGAGTATTCCTTAGGTAAAAAGAATGCACACGGAAATACTTATATAAAAGTATAGCATATAATTTTTTAAACATCCTACTTAACCCATTCTGCCTTTGCTTAACTGAGCCTAAGCGCGTACCTAAGTAAACAGAATCTTCCGTACTGGCTCACTGGAGGCTTAGAAAACTTTTGCACAGTGTATGCCACATTAAAAATGTTAAAGATAAATCAATGATTTCTACATGTATATGGTACCTGCCTATGATATATTTTGGCTACCTTATGCTGTGTAGTCATGTTTGCCCCCACACATGCAGACTCTCGTCTTCTTAGTCAATAAAGCGAGCTAGCACTGCTGCTGATTGTCTGATGATGAAGTACTATTCATGTCTGTTTCGTTTGACTGATTTTCATTTTCGATTACGGCATCGAAAAATACACAAAAAAAAAAAGTTAAAATGAAACAAGAACAGCAAAATAGTTGTTGAAAAAAAAAAAAAAGCAACAACAACATAGTAGCATAACAATAAGAAACGGTATGAGCATATGAAAATGTGTTACATATCCGTATATAAGCCCAGAAGAATTCAAAAGAAACAACAAATGCTCGCCAATGACTTCACACATTCCTGGCTACGCTTTGCATTCAACGGGAGTAGTAGGAAACAGGCATTTAGTAAACTTTCTTACTTTCTTAAAGGTAAACTGAACTCAACTCAACACAGCTCAGCTCTGCTCAAGTCAAATTCGAAGAAGGAACGGAGTACACACTGTGAGTGTACACGAACAACCGACAGCCAACAGCCAAGAGCCAACAAAGACGACGACCAACCAACAAGAAGAACTTAAGCGAACCAGTTTTTGGTGAATGAAAATCAACAAACCAAAATAAACTAAGAAAAAAGAACAAAAATCAAAAAAAAAAATAAAGAATCTCACAAAAACAAAAAAAATAAAAAAAAAAGTGAAGAAAACAAACTAAAAAAGTTATACAAAGCGTAGTAACTTAAGCAATAAGGCAGAGTCTTGAAAATGAAAATAAAAAACAAAAAACAAAAATAAAAATAAAAAGTACAAAAAAAAAAATTAAAATAAAAATTCAAAAATGTGCAAAACGACAGAGGACAGCGGACAACGCCGATGATGATGACGACGACGGTGGACGGACGTCGGACGGTGTACGAAAAACGAGAAATGCTGCATGCCATCATCCTGATCTCATGCGCCCCACCAGCGCCTTTGGCCCGGGCGAAGCCAAGTGACGCTACCAAACAACGAATGAACAATGCTTTATGTGTATGCAAGCGACTAAGCGACTAAGCAAGCAAGCAGCCAGGCCAGCAACTGTGTATGTGTGTCTGTGTGTGTGTGTGTGTGTGTGTGTGTGTACTTCTTGAAGTTCATGCCAGTCAGTTTGGAACCTGTTGGACCAGTCAGAGTCGGCGGCGGTAAAGCGCTCTCCACATCGCCTGTGAGTTTCATTTTTGCGGCATGCAGAATGCCACCAACGTGTTGCTGTGCCATGCAGAAGACAGCAACAGCAAGAGACAGGATAAAGGAATCAGTTTGGCTATTGCAGTGCGGCCCAGCAGCAGCAGCAGATCTGGCGGTATGAGACGTTGTGGCACGGGATACACGGTACAATGCTGTGCAGCTCTGTGCTCAGTGCTCTGTGCTAAAGCAACGGTGTGCTGTGGGGTATGTGCCACTTGAGGAATGCGCTTGTTCGGTTTGTTGTACTAAATCATGCGTTTAAATGAAATTTGAGTATTTGCAGTTGAGGCAGCAGCAGCAATGTAAAAGAAGCAGCAACAACAACAACAACAACAGCAGCAGCAGCATCAGCATAGACAGCAGCAGATAAAAAAGAGCTGAAATTTTTTTTGGAAACAAAATACTGCTGCAACAAAAATTTTAATATTAACGTTAGGCCCTTGCCGAAGCAACAAAAATATGCACACACACACACTCACACACACACACACATGCAGACAAGCAATGGCAAAGCATGCAATCAAAAACCCGGCCATAATTTATAGATTCCGTTTGTATAAATTTCATTTAATTTTTTTTTTTTTTGATCATTATTATTTTTTTTTTTTTTTTTTTTCGCCACCGCTAACGTCGCCACTTCCTGCGGCCAACGCCCGGTACCTGTTGTATCTACCATTAAACACAACGCAACACAACACAACATAAGACACTCAACTTGCGGTGCTCTGCAAAGGTACACATTCCAGGCAAGTGAGTGGGCATATCTGTAGGTACGCTTGCCACTTCGATTGATCGAACGCACTATGCACACACACACACACACACACACACACTCACATTCACACAAACACAGAGGAAGAAGAGGCGCAAAAGGGTTTCTTCTTCAAAAACGAAAAATGTTCCACACTTGCCGCTCTGCTCGCTCGCTGCTCCTTCGCCCAGCGTTGGTTGCTTCGTTGTTTCGTTCGTTTGTTCCCTGAACGTCGCACATTATAATTTATAACTTTATCTAAATGATGTGGTGGTGTTTAATTTTCGACTTCACCTTTTCAATCTTTATTTCACGGCAGTTTTCTTTGGTTTTGCCTCTTTATTTCTTTTTTCATTTTTTTTTTTTTTTTTTTTTGTTGCATATTTCCGCTTTTAGCATCGTTGAACATGAGCCCATGATGAGTCATACGCTGAGCAGATTTGTTATATCATTTTATTTTTAATATTATTTATTTATTTTTATTTGCTTTTTTTTAACTTAATTTGTTTTCATGTTATTAATTTTTTTTATTTTTTTGTTTTGTAATTCATTTGTGTATAGCAGATAGATAATGAAATGCCTGTTGATCGCTCTGCTTTGTTGCTGTTCTTTTGACGCAGCCTAATTAACATAGCTGATAGAGTCTTCTTGGAACTCACAAGAGTCAAAAGTACCACCAAAGGCGTAACCCCGCACAGCTTGCGGTCTTTTTGACCTGGCTGCTTTTAAAGGCATTGTTGATGGCTTCATAGCTGGATATTTCACACTGCTGTTATTTTTGTTGGTGCCAACCAGCTCTTAATGAAATGTTGTTGGCGTTGTTGCCTAAAGACTTTACTTTTGTGGAAAGTGAAATTTCGCAATGCAGTGTCGACTGCAGATGCACACATAGGTAAATACATACATACACAATGAAGATCCACAACGGTACAGTCATAAAAAGAATAAATTACTTAACTTAATTCGTATCTTAATCATATCTTTGTACTATTCCACAGCTGAACCTTAGCATGTTTACTTGAAAGACAGAAGAAAAAATGCCCCAGATTAGACAACTTTAAACTTATAACGGTAACTGATCATTAAAATTGTTTTTAAGATGTATAGTATAGAGTATCCAAGGGTTTTCTTATGACTTCCGCTTTAGCATTTGGTAGTCAAAGCCTATTTTCTTTTTACGAGCCACACTTAAACAGATGCATATCACATACCTCGTGCCTGGGAACTAAAACACGACTAAATCAATTTGAATTTAATTTCATGTATTGTTAATGCACACTACAATGAATACGAGTAAGCGGCAGCAACGACATCAAATGCAAGAACAAACACACACACACACACACACGTTTTCGTCACATAATGCATAGAAAATGCATGACCTCGAAAAACTTACTCAATTTGCCGGAAAATGCCGCTTTTTTTTGCATAGCTAAGCAAATTTAACCACATAAAAACCAAACGCCAAGTCGCATCGCATCGCAACTGGCCCAACCGAACCGAATTGTTGCATGCGACCAGTTCGAGTGCAACGCCGCGTCGTCTGAGTCGAACTCATACAAGATGATGAAGCAGCAGGCGTCGAACACACGAAAGTATCTGAACGGAGCGCGCAGATACAATTTGAAATCAGTTGTGAACGAGAATTCAACGCGTACGGAGTGAATGTCGACCCAAAGCGCTTTTCTGAATTGAAAATGTAAATCGCACAAGTTCGCGTGTGTATTGCAATAATTCTATTTATTAAATATATACGTATTTTGATATAAAAAGCCAAACAGCCGCCACAACAACAATAAAGAATTACAAAAGCCATCAAAGCGACAACGAGTAACGTCAACCACAAAAGAAAACAGAAATTTGAAAAATACACAATAACATAAAATCGTACTCATATATGCAAAGGAAAATGTGATTTGCATTTAGCACACAAAATACGCGAAAAATAACGGAAAATAAATCACAACGGAAAATAATAAATTTGAAAAATATATAGTAAAATCGAAATTGTGCACAAAAATACCATACAGACAGTTACAAATGTAGCTGATTATGTCACTTTAATCTGCGCGGACTATCAACAACAAAATACATATTTTTTTCGCAAAAACCAAATGAAAAGCCTACGGAAAATAAAATAAAGTAAAATAAAAAAATCCATTAAATAAATTAGTTTTGAAAAATAGTGCAAACAAAACAAAAAAAAAATAAATAAAATAGAAAATAAAAAATAAAAACGGCTGTTGTAGCTATGTGTTATATTTGTATTTTGTTTTATAAATAAAAAGAATAAAACAAAAACAAAAAAAACCAAAAAAAATAATAGACAACAAAGCACAACAAAAACAAACATCCAACGACAACAACAAAAGTAACGCAAAGCAAAAGAAAAACGCGCGTTTTCGCACATTTTGCAAACGCCGACAGCCAAAGCAGCCAAAGCAGCGCAGCCAGAGCCAAAGTCATAGCCGCAGCCAGTCAGTGTCGCAGCCACGGCGCGTTACCGTCTACGCTGCTGGGTTAACGTCAACGTAGCAGTCATTATACTCGCATGTCGTAGATACGACACAGAAAAAAAAAAAAAACAAGGCAAAACAACAACAACAACAACAGCAGCTACAACAAAAACGTTAGAGAGCCACATATAAATACGTACGAAGTATTGCGTGCGTGCGTTCAACATTGTTGTTGTTGCTGCTGCTACTTAGTCGCGCTGTCTGCGTTTCAAAGACAACAACAAGCAGAGCAAAAGCCAACGAAAAAACATAAAACCTTTCAGTCTTACAGCTGTGCGTGCTATTCATACGATATATTGTAGCCATATCGGAGGAGTGTATCTCAAAGCCAGACTAGTGCTTTGCAACGCCACTGCGCCCCTCGCTCACCGTCTCTCTGTATCTCTGCCCAAGGGAGTGTTGTTGTTGCTGCTTGCTGACTTCTTTTTGCAATAAAAATTGCTGTTTGCGAATAAGCAAAAAAAAAATAAAAAAAAGTCAAAAACAAATCACCGGCAAAAGTGAACGTCAAACACACGACAGAGTTCAATTTCGGATTATTTGCACAAACAGCTGTTCAGTTACTTGCTGTGTCTAACGATAGCGTTAACATAACAACAAAAACAACGACAACGACAACAACAACAGCTGCACGTGTCGCGCGCCTTTAAATATGCAGTGAAGTGATTTCACGCGTGTGCCGCATTAAATATTTAAGCAAAGTATCTTAAAGATACACTGCAGCTAAAAGAAAAATAAATAAATAAATAAAACGCAAAAGAATAAAGTAAAAATAAAAGAAAGCATCTTGATCTACACACTCGCAATTTGGAGTGTGTTTGCCTTTAATTCATTCGTTTCGTTACGTTACGTTTCGTTATACATCAACGTGTGTGCAGTTTTTTTCTGTTAGGATTTTCTTTGTCGTCTGTTTTTCTACTTTTAATTCGCACCATGGCCGCATACAATACACACTCCGCCAACACAGCCACCAATGCCAACAACGCCACCCATAAGCGTCGACACGCGTCATCGTCTGCGCTCACACTGACGCAGCGACGTCCCCCTCTGTCGGCCGCAGCTTGGTTCACGCTGCAAGTGCTGCTCTTTGCCGGCATCGCCAGCATTGCAGTGCAAACAACGTCGGCCAAACATTTGAGCCTGTCGTCGGGCGACAATTTGCACGCAGAGAGCGGCAGCGACATCGCCAGCTTCGAGCGCATGCAGCATCATGTGCACACCCACACTCACGGCCATCATCAGCGACGTCGCCTGCAGCGTGATTCGCGCAGCAAGGAGAGCGTGCAGCAGCAATGCGATGGCGTCAAGGCCTACTTCGAATCGATTGACATCAAATCGAATGGATTCTACGATGAGAAAGGTAAGCCACAGCCCACAGGACGATGGAACATTTTATATGTCGCTCGCACCTCCCTGCGATTATGTACATAAAATATATGCAAATGACACATTTTCATCTTATAAGCACATATTGGTAGATAATTCCAATTGTGCTTTGGCACTTGCCGGAATAACCCTTAAGCTTTATAATGTCAAGTCAATAAAGAATTTTGCTTCTTTTTTTTTTTTTGGCAGCTGCGTGCTTTGAATATTTTGCACCATTTTATTTTATTTTATTATTGGCAATAAACGAAATGTTTATTAGTTTGGCAGCTAGGCAAAAATTATTGCAAGATTAAACTTGCGCCAAGTAAATGTGTGACCTTGCTTTAATATATTTTATTAACCCAAAATCTCATTATGCCAAGCAGAGACATTTTGGCTGCAAATGTGTCATTTTGAGCATCTATAGCGTGCAAGGCAGCACTTTCTTTGCCTTCTGCTTGTACATGGCTTAAGGCAATTTCTTTTTTCTTTCTTCTTTACAGTTTTTAATTTTAAATTTAATTTGAGTCATGCAGCTCACTTTTATTGTATAATATTAAATTAGCTTAAACATGATATGGGCAAACAAATCTTCGTATATGCGTCCCAGACAGTTACTCCTCACTCTGCTTATTTGATTTTGAATAAAAATTTTAATATCTTAATTTGCCCGTCTCCACTCTGCGTAATAGATACATTTCAATTTCAATTTATTAAGTTAAACTGCGTGAGTTAGTTTCAAAAATAGAAATAAAAATAAAAATCTCACAAATTAAACGGCGTTCGACAGCATTATGCGGGTTAGCATAAGAAACTGTAGCCTTAATTAAAATAACACAACTTTTATAGCCGAAATCCTAACCCCTACTCAACAGAATTTCGAAATCATAAACAACTGAAATCTATTCCGTGCGTTTCGTTAATTCGTACACTAATTAAAACATTTAATAAATTTCTGATTTTCATAAATACATATGAGAGCAATCGGCGCCCGTGTTTTAGGTTATTTGTATAAATTATGCAGCAATTTTATTTGTTGCTCATTAAAAATGTAATTTTAAACAAAAATTATTGAATTTAAATGAATCTGTGTTCGATTAAATTAAATCAAAAGTTACAGTTTATAATTTTTTGAAACAAGAAAACCCTTTTTTTTTACAAAATTTCTATTTGAAAATCTTAGCAAAGTCTGCACAGTCTTTTAAATAACCCGATTATGCGCTAGGATGTACTTACTTGAAAATTTTTCAAACCCAAAGAAATAAAAAAAAAAAATAAAACGCATTTCCAAATTCCTTTTTATTGCAACTTGCCATATATGCAAATTGAGATACGTGCACATTGCATTTTCCCAACGGCACAAAAACAAAAAAACAACAAAAATTCCACTATAATCTGCACTTTACGAAAAGAAATCGAAATCGAAATCAGTCAATGCAGGCAGCAGCGTCTCGTGTTCCACTTTGTCAAAGTGACACCCACAACTTTCCACTATTTTCTTTCTTTTTTGTTACCAATAAAGCGGCAACTAAACTCTCAACAACAAACAACAACAACAACTGCCACTAACCTCTCATACATAAAAGTAACTCGTCCTAGACAGCCAACAACAAATAAAACGTGTTCATTTCACTTAGCAAAGTTTTCGATTTTTTTCTAACAAAAGCAACAAAAATGAAAATAGAAAAAATGCCAAAGAGAGGAAAAAAATAAAAAAGTATCTACTGCAAAAGTTTACAACGCTGTCAATAGTCTTTACCAAATTACAGTTGAGCAATTTATTGTGCAGGTCAGTTTGAAAAGAACGACGCCAAACGTTCGACGTTCTTTCGTAAATCACTGGAAAATCAAAAGGAAAAACCTTACACTTGAGCAGCCAACAAACAAATAAAGTTTCCACTTTGGAAAACTCCGTCGAGTGGCTTCTTAGGTGTGCAACCGGCATGCAAATGCACGCACTTGCAACGCCTTGGACGGACACGTGCGAGTCTGTCTACGTGGGCGCAGGCCAAAGCCAAAACCAAGACAGCAACAATTCAAATTCGAACTCGCGCTGAAAGTGACTTTGAAATATGCACAACTTTGGCGTAAATCGGCATTGGCCTCAACATCAGCAACAGCAGCAGCCATGGCAACGGCAACGGCAATGTTTGGTAACAAAAACATCTCAAGTGCTATTGTTGTTGTTAGTGTTGTTGCTGCTCGCTCGCATTGGTCAAACTATGCTAGTTAAGTCAAGTGATTGCTGTAATTAAAAGTTGCCCAAAGTTCGCTTTGTTCGGTGGTGTGTTGTGTGTATTGAAGTGTGTTGGCTTTGATTAAGTAAATCAACGAATGCTCATCTCATCAATGGCACAATCAATGCGCAATGCCTTGCCAAATTAAATTAAGTTCTATTGTCAGTAGAAGTTGTAGTCAAAACTATTGAGTTCATGGAGTGTGAGTCAGAACTAATTTCACAACTCAAGAACAAATTATTCATTTATGCCTAAAATCTGCGCATGTTCTTCGTCGATCACTGATGAGCATCAAAAAATTAGAGAAAAATTGTGTGAAGGTTATTAGCAAAAAAAAAATAGAATGAAAAAATAATTTAGATTGCTTTATTCATATAACCCTACACACACACACACACACACACATACACATAGCCATAGTAAGTATGTTAATGCATATGCGTATCGAAAGCGCACAATGTTCATCATGGGTTTGTATAATTTCTGCGCAGTATGAGCATGAGTATCTAAACAAATCATTCACCGATAAGATCTTTCACATTAACAAACTATGCACACAGCCAGCCAACGGCGGCGTGTGGAGACATGGGGCATGGAATATCGATGTAGCCATTGCGATGCTCCTACGAAAGATTCACTCATTAATATTTCAATAAAACATTATGCAAGCATTTGCCAGATGCCGATGCTGATGCTGATGCCAATGCCGAGCCGAAGCCGTTGCTTGGTTGTCGTGTATAGCTATGAGGCGTGCATAGACACAATCAAACACTCATACACACACACACACACACACACACGTATGTAGCTACATTTCTAAATTGATTTCTAGCTTAAATATTTATAACAAATGAAATTTCTATGCAAATCGCATAGCATCGCAACGCAACGCATATAAACGTAGAATAATATGTAAAGCAGCAGCAGCAGCAGAATTTGTTGTCTTGCTCTCTTTAATAATTAAATAAGCTACAATTGTATACGCCAATGAAATATAAAAGTATTTAGCTATATTTTTATTCATTTTAATTATATTTCTGCCATTTTTATAATATTTCATTAGTTTTTTTTTTTTTTTTTAAACTTTTGCTGTAAGCAAAAAAAAAGCAAATGAAAAAGTTGGGTGACTTGATTTCGAATGTTTTGCGCGTAGCTAAGTAATTAAGTGAAAAATAATTATTATTGATTAACCGACCTTGACTTGGTATTTACACGTTTACGCACAATTGCCGCACAGCACTGTGCGAGTCAAAGTCAAAGCAATACATTGAGCAGCGGCGCACAATGAGAGTAACATTGAATAGGGGAAAAGGAGGAATGTCTGCATGAGTGTGCAAGTCTAACTGAGCACCGAATACCTGCCGAGTCAAGCCAATGAAACAAACAGCAGAGCAAGCAAACAGACAGACAGACAGAAGGACAGACAGGCAGATACCATAGTGAGGCAGACAGCGCAAGATCAAAGGCGCATAGCAACACTTTTCCCACAAGTAATACCTCAAATGTTGTTGTGTTTTTTCTCTACTTCTGCTGCGCAGGTAGTTAACAAGTTGAAAGTAAGCAACTTAACTGCAAGTTACAATGAAAATGCCAAAAAAAAAAGAAACAAAAAAATTAAGAAAAAATTAAAGGGAAAAAAAAAAATCGGAAAAAAAACAAACCGAAATAAAATGAAAAAGAAAATTCTAATCGCCCGCATCGCTGGCAGTGCATAGCTAGCGCCTTCATGCTAAACAAACGCACAGCGGGCGCCAAGGGTACAAATGGAATTGATAAAGGAGAGTGGGCAGCAGCAAGGAAAGAAAGTGTGCACACACTGCCCAAGTATGTATGCATGTGTATTTGTTTATGTGTATGTGTGTGGATTCACAGTGCTGCAGTGCGGTGCGGTGCGATGTGGCACTTTGTTTGTTGAAATTGCAGCCCAAAAAAAGGTGTTCAAGTGTCGATTGCCGGATTTATGTTGAAAATATTGACTCAATAGCACTTGAGCGTTTCCTTGCCTTGCCTTGCCTCGCATTCCGTTGCATTGCGTTGGCAGAGCATCTAAGATGCTTATAGCCTGCTTTTTAGTTACTTTACTTGCTATACCTTCATGTGATTTACATATAAGCAGGATTTTCTTACAAGGTTTTTCGTTGTTTTTGTTTAGCTATAATCGCATATAAGCAGATAAGTGCATGATATAATAAGCAGGATTAAAACACCGGAAATGCATACACTATGGCGTGTGTGTGTGTGTGTGTGTGTGGTATGTGTGTGTTCCTACTCACGCATCTGCACTTAGCAAATAATACGATATGCTGCCTGTGCTTGTCTCTACTTAGGCAGTATTAAGTAAAAAAAAAAAACAAAAAAAATAAAAATACGGAAAAAAATTAGACAATGTCACTGACAAACAATTGCTTAGGTCATGCCAATGTTAAAGCAACGCAGCGCGTGGTCTCTTGTAATTAAAGATCACAGTTCATTGATGGCAATCGCAGAAGGTTATACTTTTAGTTAGTTACATTGAATACTACTTAGACATGCATGGCATGTACACCTCAGTGTGACGAAAAAACCACAATAACAAAATCAAACAACAACAACAGCCACAGCCGCAGCCACAATAATAATAATAATAACAACAACAACTACAACAAACTTCACACACGCTAATTGTCATGTTCATACTTACAAGATAGTTAAGACGTGACTCGACTGCTTATAAAGAATATATGAGTGCATAGTTGAGATACAAGATAAAGATACTTATTACGTACGCGTATAAGTCTTCTAACGCCATTATCAAACACCGCCCATGCGACACGGCTACATGCCATGCAATGCGCACAGCAAATACTAAAAGATACATTATTTTATGTTTGCTTGTCAGCGATACTGTGCTTCTGCTTCTTCTTCTTCCTGTTCTTCGTCTGCTTCATCTACGTTCTTGTTCTTTCTACTTTTTGTGGCTATTTGTTGTTGTTGTTGTTGTGGTTGTGGTTATTGCCAGAGTTACGAGTTGCAGTTGAAGTTGTTGTTGTTGTTGTTTATGTAGTTAGGTTCTTATCCAGAGATTACCAATACTGTGACAGCATACAAGTGCCTGCCAGGTCGACCGCACAGCACAGAAATAGATCGAAACTCAAATAAAGCCAGCCAAGCAAGAGGAAACTATGTAAATAGGCGCAGACACTCGAAGACGCAGTGGAAAAGTGCGAGAAATGCTTAAACGCCATAAGACCAAAACGAAATGAAATTCCACTTTGTTGTAAATAGATACAAAGATACATAAATAAATGCGCCATAGTTACAGTAAACATTCACAACGCACACTTACACACACACATACACTGGCAGCAGGCAACTGTATTTAAGCCACTGCTACCTTTTTTTTCTTTCGTTTTTTTTTTTTGCCCCTGTTTTTTTTGCCTTGCCGACTTACTTGGCAGTACATATTATTGACTTCTTACGCAGTCCGCGTGTGCTGCGCTTTGCTGTGCTGGCGTGCATGAGTCGAATTGCGTCAAGTCGAGGTGTATCTGTAAATCTCTGTAACTGTAATTGTCTGCCGGTGCCTGTCAAACATTAGCAGATTAATGATCGAACTGAAAATAGCGACGCGCAACGCACGACGCACAAACCACGAAGCTGCGCCAGGCACAAAGCAAAATTGTCGGTCGCTTGCACGTTCATGTGCGCGCAGCATTAGGCAAATTAAAATTCTTCAGATTTTTGTTTGAGAGACGAAATTTTCAGTTAGTTTTAGCAGCATCATTTTTCAACTAAAAACCTATTAGACTCCGGAACTATTAAAACTTTTTTTGTTTTTTTTTTCATTATGTATATTTATTAATTTTGTCTTTTTTTTTTTTTTTTGTTCTCTCTACTTTTGTTTATCTTTAATAAGTTGTTTCAATATTTGAAATATATATTTAGAATATTGACTTTAACCTCGAAATTAATTTTAGCAGGCTGCCTGACACTGATCGATTATTGCTGAGCGCTGGCATTTATGTTGTTGATATACTTAGATTCAAAGCTCTAGAAGTTGTCATCGCCAAAGCAGCACATGGCATTCTTTGATGACTTAGAAATGAAACATGTGATGTGTGGCGTTAAGAAATGCAAATTGCCCAAAATGATATGTGGTGTATAATTATCGGAAAAATCTCATATGCTCGAAAATAAAGTGCTGCTGTTCGCATACATTTATGCCGAAGCTATAAATAATTTAAGTAAATTGTTTTGATGCCTCGCGTCAACATAGATAAATTTTAAATGATTTCAGTATCTAATTTTAATTCGTTATTTTACTGATTGATCAGTTTCTTATTTTCGATTGAGACCACAATTCTCCTTAACTAGCTTGGTAGCAATATATCCCATTCCAAAGTCTTTAGCAAAAGCTAACTTGTGACTTTGTGAACTTTAATACACTTGCTTAAAGTATATTTACGCCAACAAATTTGTAATTTTATTTAAGCCCAACGTAGACGTTTTTTTTTTTTTGCAAAACATTGTAAGCATGTTCGAGTTTGTATGAGTATCTGAATGATACTTGAAGTGTGTTAACGCGAAGTTTATCTATTTAAGTGCACTTAGTTGTTCATATCGACTTGGCACGCGTGTCAATGATTTCAAGTTAAAGCGTCGCAGGCGTCTGCCTGCGCCGGCTTAAGTTTACTCAATCAGCAACTTTTACGAGTCTATTGGCAGTAATGAAGAGTTCTTACAGTAACACAGTATCGTGCCATGCATAGGACGCCCTCGACTTAGGCGCAGCTAATTGCGTTGCTCTAAATATGCCTCGCATGTACTTCGGCCATAAAATAAAGCGAAAAAAATAAACGAAAGTCTTTTCTGTAGAATGCTAAAATAAACAAACAATAAACGCATATTTATACTAAACACACACACACACACACACACAAATCGGTTTGTTTAACATATTTATACTGCACAGTGTGAGTTGGCAGACCATTCTACAGTTGGTTTAGTTTCATTTAGACTAACTACATGGTACCTATATACATATATACATACATATGTATATGCCAGCATAATTAGGCACGAGTATACATGTACAAAACACTGCACTTAAGCAATTGACTTAAAACATTATAAATCATATATACACATGTTCGGTCTTGCTCTTTAGTTAAATATTTGTGTTAAATTGTTTCAATTCAGTAGAGGTTCAATTTTAGTTTCTGTACAGCTCTGCGAATAAATTGTTTTATTGAACATCATTTATACACATTAGTAACAAACAAAAACATAAAAGAAAAAAAAAAAAGCTGATAAAAAATATTTAAAAAAATACAATGACAAAATAACACTTGATCATGCGTTAATCAGCGCAACGCCATATTTTATGTGAAACACACAATTTATGTCAACACATCATCATTGTGCAGAGTCGGCTCGGCTTTGGACTGTTAATCAAGTGTGTGGCATGTGCGCCTCTGTGACAATGCGTTAATCGGTAGCACAGCGAATTGAGATTGATAATATTTCACTTGAGAGCGCCGCGCGCAGTTTGGTTGCCATATGAGTGTGGTGTGTAAAAACAATAAGAGCTTACAAAAATTATGTGCCACATGATGACAAAAACATTTCGCATTGCTGAGGGTGCCAATAAGTAAATTACCATAATTTATTATTATTATAATAATTTGGAAAATTTATGTTTATTGTCGTGTGCAAAAGGGTAGCAATGACGTCTGCAGTTAAAGAAAACTTTCATAGAATATTAGCCAAACGTGGTCAATAGAAATGTTGAATTCGTTGAGTTGAGCCACAATACTTTGCCTTTAATGTTTATCTACAAGGCAGGCAGGCAGCGCACAAGTAATTGGCAGATTAACATTCCGACCTTCAATTAAATCACACTTGCTTATAGTCTATGCCAACCTGTCTGAAAAGTGAAAAAACTTGTTGCCGAAATCGATGCCTCAACAACGTGAATCGATTAACGGCGCAAAATGAAACGCAGAAACACAGAAACCAAAAAACTGCGCAGACACACACTTCATGAACTACGTTCATGTGTGTCTGTCTGCGATAACTAAATAAATTGTTTATAACTGCAAGCAGGTGTGTGTGTGAGTGAGCGTGTGCAAGTGAGTGCGTAAACTTTTACTGTTTGTTTAATGCATAAACCGATAAAAAATTGTTATGATATTATGTCTGTATGTATGTATGTATATATATGAAGACATTTGCACATCGTAGATATTAAAGGAATTTCATTTTCATTATTTTTTTTTTTTTTTTCATTTTTTATTTCATTTTTTTTTTTACGAGCGGTTGAGAAATAAACAAAATGTAAAATTATACTATAAAAAAAATACCATTTAATAATAATACAAAAATGTCAATTTTGCTATAAACAAAAACCAAACTTGTTTATTTAAATGTATAAAATTTTTGCCTCAGCAATGTTTCGTCTTCATAGCTCGAGGAAGAAACAATAAAGTGAATAGTGATTATTCACACAATGGGTGGGTGACAACTTTTTTAAAGTAAGCAGCCGCATAGCAGCTTTGTGACTGTCGTTTATTTTATATTATTCTTAGCTCTGCGTTAATTTACTCATTTAATTCAATAAGAATAAAAAAAAAACAAAAGAAAACAAAAAAAACAAAAATAACGGACATCATGGCGAGCAAAAGAGCGCATGCAAAAAAATTGCGTCCAGCATCGATTTCACACGCATTAAAAAGCAATAAAAATCTCTTTTAATGAGCTTTTGATTCACGCACTCATTTGCTCATTCACATGTACAGTTAGCCAGTCACTTGCTCATGGGCTCACACACACACTCATGCATACATACCCATACACTTGCGCATATCGCATGTGTTTTTCGGGTATACAATGATGTCATGTTAACGTCTAATAAATGTTGCCGATTTAATTAAGGAAAAAAAAAAGAATAAAATTAACTAGCAGCAGCAGAGTGTAAGAATGGGTATGCGTATTTAATTAAAGTTAAGTCAGACAGGCAAACGCAGAAGACAGCTTCATTCATTCACACATTCACTCAGTCGCTCATTCATGAATTCGTGCGCTTGGCCTGGACCAAGTAAAAGTTCACAAATTTTAACCGAAATTCAGTCTTGAATTCTTGGAAATTGAAATTGTTACTGACTTGACTTCAGTTGACTTGCTTTGACTTGACTTGAATTGACTTGAGTTGACTTAGCTTGGCTGGATTTCTGTTATGCATGTAGTTTGTCTTTCGTGTAAATATTTAAGCGTTCGTTTCATGCCCAAACACTCACTTCCGTTGGCTTTAGATTCCTCCTCCTCCTCCTCCTATTCCTCCTCCCATATGGACTTAACGTATCTGCGACGTGCATGCGACGCTTAGTACAACTGGAGGCACATAAAATTCAACAAAAACAAAAAAAAAAAAAAAGGTTTTTTAAACAACATTATCTGCTGCTGCTGCGAGCGAACCAACGAACGAGTGAGCATATAACCCAAGTGACTTAATAATCGGACGCATTTAGCGTTGAAAATTAACTAAGCCGGTTTCTTGACATGAACTTTGATGTAAAACAACATTTGCGGCGTCGTTGCTGCTGTGCGGTGTCAGTGTCGGCGTCGCGGTCGGGGTTGGGATTGGGGTTGGCAATGACTAGATTTGCAAACCGGCGTAAATATCTGTAGCCAGATACTCTGCTTAAACGACACGGCATGCCTTAGTTAAGTTACACTTCTATCCATGTATACATGTATATGTTTCCGGGTTCTCTGCTTGTCTAAGCACAGGAAGTTGTTGCTTGTTCTTTGCACTAAATGAAATTTAATTTGATACAGCCTTTGGCTTGTTAGCTTTTTAATTGTAGGTCATTTATAAATGAGCTCCAACTTAAGGCTAACACAGCAGACACGCTACACAAGCATTCCAGCAAAACAAGATTTTCAAATGTGTTTTTTGTTTTTTTTTTTTTTTCTTTTTTCTTTTATGCATTCATTTTAATGAACCAATTTGCTCAAATACTGATAGCATCTATATAACTTTTATAATTAAAAATCAATAAAGTTTGGGTAGGGAACTCATATGTGGTCTGCACATTAAATAAATAATTATAATATAATATGTAGAATATTTTAGTGATATTCGATATTATTATTATGATAAGTGTTAGACACTTTAACTGTTAACTTTTTAACTGAAACCGAGCATTAAGAAAAAAGTTTTATTAACATGAAATGAAAGTGATTATGAAAATGTTTTAGAAGGGCTTAATTGTAGCCACGGGAGGTTTCTATTCTTAATAAGTTAATTTAAAAAATTACGAAAATATGCACAGTATAACTTGGATTTAGTGAACTAATGCGTGCAAGGGCTTTTGTTTGTTAATGGAATTTTCACTATTTTTGTGTTTTGATTTTCTGCGAGATTTCACTTTACTTGATGTAAAACCGTAATTATTAATGATGATGTTGCTTTGACGAAAGCTTTTACATTTAGGCGTTACAGCACACAATTCTGACAAGAAGTTCTTCAGTTACCTCAAGGATTTCACTATTGGCTGCATTAATTATACGCACTTATACTATTTTTATTTCCCAAAACAATACTCGCAGACAACTTTGGAAATTTTACCATAATCAAGTTAAGATTCAATCGTAGTTCTTTGAGTACTTAGACTATAATAATAAAAAAGAGATTACTTCAAATAAAGTAAACAGGAAGCAATCAAATTTTGCTAATTGAAACAGTTTTATAATAAAAAGAAGTTTATCACTATAAATCACTACATTACCTCAAACTCTTCGCAGCTTTCTATATGTTTTATAATAACTAGCAGCTATGGCACTCAAAGCTTAAGTGCAGATAAGCAGTAAAAATTACAAAACAGGTTATCTATTCATTTCCAATAGTTAGCTAGATAGATTAAGATTAAGTTCAAGAGCAAAGCGGCATGTTAGCCGACAGACAAGAGCAGTCTCCATAGTTGAAATCAAAGTGAAACTTTTGCACTTATGGTTTCCGGTGTCAGTGTCGTGTATTGATCGTGATCGATATGTCGATATCTGCTACCGTTAGTGCAAATCAATCATATGGGGTACTAAGCATAATGTGTTTTATTTTATATGTAGCAGGTGTTTTTTGCGCAAAATTCTGCGCACCTTGGTCAGTGATTTATCAGCATTGAGCATTCGCTTACGTCAGTTGATTTGTATCTATCAAAAAAAATTGTACGTTTTCAATTACCAGGCAGCGCTCATATCTCAGTCAACGAAATGAAAAAGTTATAAATAGTCAAAGCGCCACTGACACAACCTAATAACCCACAATCAATGGCATATTTCATATTTAACACAAATCAACATAAGTTCTCGTGCAATAAAACAGCGCTGAAAAACAAGCAAAAAAAATATATATAAAATAATCAAGTACTAATACTAATAATAAAAACTAAAAAAGAAAGCAAATAAAATAAAAATAACAAAAAAAAAAAAAAAAGTGTCATGACAACTGAACTGCACTGCCGCCGCTCACCTACTCAAGTGTTTGCGTGTATTGCGATAAATAGGCAAAGCAATAAAGACAACAACAAAAACAAGAATGCCAACGCCAACATCGAAGAACTTTGTTTGCCACAGGCCAAACATGCAATACACTACACAACACAATGCCGATAAGATAAAGTTCAAATCGCGACGCACTCGAAATGCGCGACTAAAGATAAACTGCTTCAAGAACTAAACGGCAAAATTAAATTACATACAAAAAAAAAACAAAAACAAAAAAAGGCAAAAGACAAAGACAAAAGAAACCAAAATCAAAACAAAGCAGAACATAAGCAATGCGTCTATACACAAAAAAGACAACAATAAACATGGCCAACACAATGCCGCACACTGAACCGAACGCTGCCAAAGGCAGAAGAGCGTAAATAAAAACAATTAAATATTTAGTATTTAGTATCTGTAGCTGCGCAAAGAGGAAATGCTGCAATAGCAACAATAGTAGTAGCAACAACAATAACAACAACAACAGACACAGCAGCAGCAGCATTTATACGTAATAAGAAATAATGAACGAACGTAGGAACGTACGTAGGAGCGAACGAATGAATGTTGTACAAGCAAATGTGTAACTGAGCAAGCGTAGGAATGAACTCATAAAACATAAAACGTGTGAAATGTGCTAGCATAGAAATACCAGAACAGCGAAACCTAAAGAGTCAGCGACAGACAGGCAGACAGACAGAGCAGGCCGACAGGTAGAAGTAGACATCATCAGCAGCATCAGCAGCAGCAGCAGCAGTCTAATCGATTAAACAGCAGCAACGACAGCAGCAACAAAAACTGCATAGATACATTTGTATCTGACGCTCACACGCTCACATACTTGCTCTTCCTCTCTGTTGCACCGTACTCACTCACTCGCACATGGTAGAATTGCACTTGTACCTGCCAAGGATGCGCCGCTGCTGCAGCGATTTTAGTTGCTTTGTTTGTCGAGAAACTATTTTTAAACATTTACAAGTAAATTCATCAACAAATAAAATAAAACAACTCAGCAGCATTGGTTAAGCACGTATCTGTATCTTTATATCTACGATGTGATGTGCTGTGCTGTGCTGTGCTGTCCTCTGCTCTGCTCTCCTCTGCTCTGCTGTAGTCGTGCTCGATTTATTTTTTTGTTTTTTTTTTTTCTGCATTTTTTCTGTTTTTTGTGTTACAATTTTACGCTCGTTTCATAGACAATTTTCCCTGGTTTTTCCACAGCGGCTTAGGCGGCTTTGGGCTACAGGCTATGGGCGACGTCGTCTCGAGTTGATGAGTTTGTTGTGCATATGACTTACAAGTGATTTCGGATATGTATCTTGTATCTTATGGCTTATATAATGTTTTGTTTATTACATGCTTTTTTATTAGGCGCTGACTACATGAAAAATAAAACAACAACAACAACACAATACACTATACATATACTTTTTTCGGTTTGATATGTTTTGTTTTGTTTTTTTTTTTTTCGGTGCCTATTTCTCAGTTTGTTGTTATCATTGTCGTCGTTGTTGTTGTTGTTATTGTTTTTATTTGTTTGCGCATAGTTTTGTGCACCGTAGTCGTTGATTTCCCAAGAAAAGCAGACAACGCATGACTTAAGCATTCTTGCATGCTCGCTCGCTTTTGATTCATGTTTTCTTATTTTGTTATTTTTTTTTTTTTCGTTTTTTTTTTATTAAACAGCAGCCTAAGGAACAGCAGCAGAAGCAGCCATGGCAGTGGCAGAGGCAGTTGCTAAACAAAAGGTTACTTGCGCATTGAACTCAACGTGGCATCGTGTCTGCATTTCAAGATATGCTTACATATAATAAATGGCCGTAGATATAAATATTTCCGCTGTTGTTTGCTTAATAAATTATTAGAACCAAAATGAGTTTCCTCAATAAAACTGCAGCACTGTTTGTCTGTTTGTTAGAACTAGCACTGTACAGTGACTACAAATAGTTTGCAGTGACTTTTATTAAGTCTGTTATTAAATATGCGTCTTGGTCATGCATGGATTTTTTTGCTACTTTGAACGATTTTCTGCTTAGTTTGCAGAAAATCAACAACATTGCAAAGTTAACAAACCGTTAAATTTATTAAACGTAAGAAAAATACAAAAAACAACAACAAGAGCAGCAGCAAGAGGTAATAAAAAAATAAAAACAATATGTGTACAATGAAAACAAATAAGCAACTACAAAAGCCACTCAAATCATTTGAAGCAACAACAACAACAACAACTCAAGTGGCCCAAAAGTTGTTTTCAAAAGCGTCAAAAATTGAAGCGCTCTGTTATTTATTTTCTTCTGCTGTTTATTTTTTGTATTTCTTTTTGCTCTTGTTTTCATTTTTGCACATAATAAATAAAAGCCACAAAAACTACAAGCAAACATTTTTAGCTTGTGTCTTTTTATTTCTTTTTCATATTTTTTGGTTTTTTTTGTGTCTCCATTTTTGTGGTAACAAGACGCCCAGCGAACAACAAAGCGCAAAACGGCAACGAACCAACACGAATCGCATATTAGGTGACTTTTGTTACATTACGTATAAACTCACATTCACGCATCCAGATACTTTTTCACTACCCACACACGCTCAATTCTGCTCTAACTTTTATCGGCCTTCTTCTTGTACTTGCACTTGTTATTGTTGTTGTTGTTGTGGTTGCCCTTTTCTGTTACTTATTGTTCATATCAACTAAATTTTTTATCTTTTAAAAATAATTTTTTATTTTTCATATTTTTTTTACTGTTTTTTTCTTAGGCCTTTTATTGCATTTGTCGTATTAAAATGATTTATAACATTTGCGTCAAATAATTGATTTATAGACGCAGTCGAGAGTCTTGTGCTTTGTTAAACATGTGAACCGTAATTTATTGAAAAGACATAAGAAGGCAACAAAAACAAATTAGTTCAACAATTAATAGAAATTAATTCACTTTTATGGCTGCCGCATAGATTACAATAAAACATAAAATCAGTATCTGGGTCACTGGGGCAGTGTTTTTGCATAGGCAACGAACTGATACGACAAACTCGCAGCTTTGATTTTTGCTGGCTTGAGTGCGCCCTTTGTCTGAGTGTGTGTGTGTGTTAGATTGTAGTGTGCCTATAAAATTTGGGGTTTATTTTTATATCTAGCAGTTTCTTATTCAATTAAGTATGCATGCTCATGGAGCATTGAGGAGCCATTGAGAAGCTTTAAGTGGCCAGCGTAAGACAGTAAACAGAAGCCAAACAGACACGACTTTTAGCAGTTTCAATACAAACAGAATAAGTCTTAAATTATAGATTCAGCCATAGTAAAAATATACAAAAACTGAATGAGCTAATGAAGTAAAAGTCGACGTTGGAGTTGATTTTTTCATTCATTTTTTGGACTAACTCTTCAAAAAGTATTAGCATTTGTATAACTTTATGTGACTGGTCTCAATGAAATACTAGATAAAACTTGATCTATCTGCCTTTTTATTTAATTTTATAAAACCTAATATAGAATTTCTTCTTTATTTTTTTTGACCAAAAAAATGATTGTACGTTAAAAATAATGAGCCAACACATGTTAAACAGTCATGGTGTGAATTTCATCACCTCCAGAAACATGCGAAAGAGAAACACGCAATTTCAGTCCATTGCAAATAAGTTACCTAAATCACAAACCGTGCTAATTATTTTTATATTAATTTAAAACAACGTTCTGCTCTTTACAGGTAAGCCAACCGAAAACCCAAATACCCAAAATCACTACACAAACTCCAACTTTAGCGCTTCGTACTCGCATAATCGCTTAGAGCTTATGCGGTCACACTCTGTAATGGCGGTAAGCTAAGCATGCAAATAACATTCGTATGTACGTATATATAAAATTCCAAAAATAAAGCATTGCGCTAATTTCCAGACAGCTTGGCGAGCAAATCCAACTGAGGTGGCCTAAGTTCAAAATCAAACAGCGAAATACAGAAAATGATAAAATAAAAAAACAGAAACGAAAAAAAAGTACAGCAAAAAATAAAACAAAATAAAAAGCGATCAATCATTTAGTAGCATATAATATACAGAGTGATAAATGATTACCTCATATACACGTATATGTTTATATATGTACTACGTTATGCTAAATGAAAAGCCAACTTACCAACAACTCCGCTGCACCCCCTCACCCGCGTAACACCCACGCATTAATATGTTTTGTTTTTTTTTTTTTTTTTAATATGAATGACTGAGTGAGTGATATTACACTTAACTTCTGTTGCTGCTGCTGAATAACAAAAAGAAGCTACGAAAATAGAATTCGCTTTTATTATTGTTATTATTATTTTCGCTTTTTTTTTTTTTTTATTTATAAAAATAAATACAGGGACAGGTTGTTAGGAACGTATCAGTCTGTATGTCAGCCAACAGGGTTGTCTATTTTTTCTCCTTACACACAGCCATATACAGATAAATATATTTATATAAGTGTATGTATGTAAAATATATGTACGTGTCGCTGTTGGCAGCCGTTCACTTTTCATTATTAATTTTTCGTAAAATTATGCTAATCCGTTGAAATATGATTATGCCAACAAATAAAAAAGCAATGACGGGAACTCGCACAGAGCGTATGAGTATTTTTTTTTTTCTTTTTCCTTCTCCTTTTTTTTCGTCTTTTTGTTTTTCTCTGAGCTGTTGGTCTCGTGTGTGTGTGTGAGCGTGTGAGGTTGTGTCTTTTTTTATATTAAGCTGAGTTGACAAAGTGCGCTGGCATGCGTGCGCGGGGGTTAGCCCGGCAAACGACACCTACATGACATGCGGGTATACGAATATCATGAATACAGGTGCTCATTATGCATAATTTTATTATATTTAGGATTATGATTATTATTAGTTTTTTTTTTTTTTTGTTTTATTTTTATTCTGCTATTATTTTTATTAATGAAAGCTGTGCGTATGCATATGCTGTATAATTTGTGAGTAAGATAAAAAATAAAAAAAAAAACCAAACAATGAAAACTTTGTGTTGACATTAAAATCAATTAAACTTAATTAACAACAAAAACAAAAATTTGCATGCGAATAAGCACAGCAACAATGTCGAAACAAAACAAGCAACACTGGGTCGCAGAAATATTGAATAAATGTTGCTGCGTTTTTTTCACTGCTTATTTTTTAAACAAATTCTAAAGCAAACAAAAAGTTTTTCAATTAGCATAAACAAAACATTTGCGACTGCGCGCAACCTTCAAAAAAGTTGCGCCCTCTTGGCGGAGCCATTCGTTCGCATCAAATAGGAAACTAATTAAATAAGTTGCCTTTAGGCCAAATGAATTCTTGTTAAAGCAGCCAAAGAAAATCATTTCACGCAATTAGGGAAATTATGATAAAAAACAAACAAATGAGGGCCGCGTATGTGCACTGAGTGTGACGCGTGTCATGGCGCTGACCTGCATGCATTGCACCCTCAACCGCAATAGCGACGACTATACAGCTGCGGCAACAGTCAACTTTTCTCACGCCCAAGGCACAGTGGTGCGAAATTAGGGCAAGTTCTTAGAAAAACACAATGCGCACATATTTTAAAAATGATTTTAAAATCAGGTCAGAAACAGAACTTCAAATAAGTTATGGGATTCGAATATATTAAAATGCTCTGGGTCTGTAGATTAAACCGGTTTCATAAAGCGTTTAAATAGGAAACAGCTACAATTTCCTTAATATAATGGATTATAAATACAAACTGAGACTCATGGTATATTCATGTAACAAATACAAGTTAAATTTATTTTAACATAAATGCAAAAAAAAAAAAAAAAAACCAAACAAAACTTTTTTTGTTTTTCACATACTCGAATTCTGTTAGTTTTTGAGTATTTTCGCCCACTGTGCCAGCAACAACATCAATTGAAATTTTTGCCGCTGAGCCTTAAAAGTCACAAACTTCTGGCTGCCACACTTTGTTGCAACTGGAGCACAAGTAATGCAATTTTGTTAATAACAACTTTTGTCGCACAAACAACTCAAAAGTGCTGCCAACTCAAATAAAAGCGAAAAAAAGAAAGCAGAGAAAGGAAATAAAGCATTAAAACTCAACTGGGATTCGTCAAAGTCAAACTGTCAAAACCAAAATAAACTTCAAGTTTAGTTGTACATTTGTCATCCAAATTAAAAAAAAAGTTATTTTCAAACAAAATATATTTTTTGTATATGTTGTTTGACTTTAGAAGATAACATGTCGTCCAAATTTTGTCCTGTAGTACGTCGGATTTTTGGCAGTGGAGTCATCATAGTGCCACGCGTTGCCAATAAAAAGCTGTGGGCAGCCTGGCCACGCGACTTTGTGACCAACAGGTTTCCATTAATGGCTCCACCACCCAGAAAACTGCCAACAACGCAGTCAACAGCACTTCCGTCGTCCAACACAAAGGAACACAGCCCAGACGTGCAGACAACGGGAGGCAACAAACCATTTAGAGGTAATCGTAAATACGGAGATGACATCGAAGTCGTCGACAGTGCCAGACGTCAAAAAGAAGAGCAACCGACAGCGCCCCCAACAAATATGCCGAATAAGGAGGCACCACGAGAAACTGTGTCTACAACAGAAAATCAAACGAAAATTCCCATCGGTTTTCCACTTAAGCCGCTACAACCCAAGGTCACACATGACATAACCAATGAGCTGGGCCGACGACCACCAAGACGTGGCTCACGCGGCAAAGGAGTCCCACCCGGCAGGCGCACCGGTGAGTGGAACAGGAGACAACCACCAAAACAAAGGCACTCAAAGAAGAAGGGTGGTGGAGGAGGTGGTGGCTCTGGAAGTAAACGCGGAGGACCACCATTATTACTCGGACCACCTTCGAAGCCACCAAGACCGCCCGGTCCACCCGGTCCACCTGGTCCTCCGGGTAGGAAAGGACCCACCGGTACGTCGCGTCCACCCAGCCAACCGTTGGTCAAGCCACGACTTATAACGCTCATACCTGGCGACGGCATAGGTCCTGAGATCTCTATGGCTGTGCTCGAGATACTCGACGCTGCGAAAGTGCCGCTCGTCTTCGAGGCGGTCGATGTAAAACCAATGATAGATAAAAATGGCAAGTCCACAATTCCTAAGGCAGTTATCGAGTCAATGAATCGCACAAAAATCGGTCTCAAGGGACCGCTAATGACTCCCATTGCCGGTGGCTTTCGTTCACTAAATCTTACGCTTCGCCAGACCTTCAATTTGTATGCAAATGTACGCCCCTGTCGCTCGTTCAAGGGCTACAAGACCATCTTTGGCGACGTAGACATCGTCACCATACGCGAGAATACCGAGGGCGAGTACTCGGGCATTGAGCATCAGCTGGTCGAAGGCGTGGTGCAGAGCATTAAGCTGATCACGCAAGAGGCTTCGATGCGCATTGCCGAGTTTGCATTCAACTACGCGATCGCCGCCAAACGGAAGAAGATCACTGTCGTGCACAAGGCCAGCGTGATGCGTAAATCTGATGGTCTATTTCGTGCCTGCATGCGCAAGACAAGGGATAAGTTTAAGGATAAACTAAAAAACATCAAATATGAGGAGATGACCTTGGACACAGTTTGTCTGCACATTGTCAGAGATCCAAAACTGTTTGATGTGCTTGTGCTGCCAAACCTCTACGGGGACATTTTGTCGGACACTTGTGCGGGTTTGATTGGTGGTCTGGGTTTGACTCCCTCCGGCAACATTGGCACCAACGGCGCAATTTTCGAATCGGTGCATGGCATTGCGCCCGATATTGCTGGCAAGGATTTGGCCAATCCGACTGCTTTGCTGCTCTCCACTTGCATGATGTTGCGTCACATACGTTTCGATCAATACGCTGATCGCATTGAGAATGCCATCTTCGAGACCATCAATGATGGGAAAGTGTTGACAAGAGATTTGGGCGGTAAATCGAAATGTTCCGAGTTCACAAAAGCAGTTATCAGAAAACTGTAGATGAATGGCTTTGGGTAACTTCATGGACAGAGTGTGTAATACACAAAATCTGCACTAACTACATTTGGATGTTGTATTATTAAACATTAAGTCAAATTGTAAATTTATGTTTTAACCTATGGATTAAGGGAGTAAGTAGCTACATTAGAGTTATAGCAACAAACAGAATTCCTGCGGTAATACGATTTGGGGTGGAAGCTCCGTTAATTAGTAACAAATTACTCACTGGGAACATAAATTCTGGACAAGT
This sequence comes from Stegana nigrithorax, assembly GCA_037044495.1. Classification (NCBI taxonomy): domain Eukaryota; kingdom Metazoa; phylum Arthropoda; class Insecta; order Diptera; family Drosophilidae; genus Stegana; species Stegana nigrithorax. The sequence goes on from JBAMBQ010003328.1 coordinate 1,501,499, forward strand.
ATGCGAACGGACTACTATTTGACTAATTGCTAACATGGATTACTCAACATATTACGTGCTTAGGCTTAGCCACAGAGGTACGGGGTATATGCGCACATATGCTTACATATGTGTAGATCTTTATATCGACAATGAATTTCATTAAATATGCATTTTAGGCACGGCTTTAGGAAAAATTTGAAAAATTTAAATAACTTGCAATGCCACACGAGGCTACCAAATGATACGACATACTCACGCTTACTCATCTTGCTTATCTCGTTCATAATGTGCTCGACTGCAATAAACGAGATGCACAAAACAACAACAACAACAACAACGAGAGAAACAAGAATGGCTTGCCACAAAGTACAAAAGAGGAAACCGCCAAAAGCCAAAACGAAACCAAAGCCAAAACAGGACGATGGCAAGCACATCTCTGCCGCCTCCGGTTTCTGCTCAAGAGCAGCCGAGGCGGAGGTTCAAGTCTAACAACTTGGCGAGTCACTCAGTCTCAGAAGTTGTGCAGGCCAAATACCAAAAAAAAACTTGGACTCAGTACCCTTGCCTTGTCCGACAAAGTGGCACACCAACGTAATCACAGCGCTAACAATACTAACAGCAACAACAACAAATGCAACAACAATAACAATACTCAAAGCGGCAATAATACATGCTGCTTACACAGCATTTTATTTTTTTTATTATTGTCAAATACTGAGTCTTTCTCTGTGTGCCTGTGTGTTTGTTCTCATGTGTGTGTGAGAGTGTATGTGTGTAAAAGTGAACTTCGTTGAATCAACTTAAAAGCCAAACCGACTGCAGTATAGACCGTCTATACGACCAAGAGCTAAACAAAACCAACTACCAACCAACTCTGCCGCTTATCGGACCCTACAATTCCTCCCCGTCCTTCTTCTCGACGCATATATGTGCTCTGTGACTTAGCCTCTTTGTCTCTCTCACACACTCTCTTTCCCTCATTATTTGTCTCGCGTTCTCTCACTGCAACTGTGACTGTGTCTTACAATGGCACCAGTCCTGCTTGGCTTAGTCATCATCAGCCACAACGCCGTGCAACAGCAGCAGCAGCAGCAACATCCGAGCAGCAGCAGCAGCAGCAGCGACGTTCTTGGGCAGTCAAGCGCGAGTTGCAGCGACGCGTTCGCAACAAAAGCAGGAAGCGAAGGCGAACACACACACGCAGACACTCGTACATCATCATGTAGTACGGTCCTATACTAAAAATTAAAAAGAACAAAATTTAATTTTTGTTTTGTGTGTGCATTTCAAAGAATTTTTTTTTTTGTTTTTTTCACAACCTACCATCAACTCGGCTTCTGCTTGTTCTTCTACCTCTTCACTTCATTATTTTTTTTTTACTTTTTTTTTTTTTCGTACACATATACTGAAGGCGCAGGCGGCTAAACTAAAAATGTGAAACAAAAGTCAAGAATTTGTTAAACCGGTTTCGATTCTGGCATTTTTCTCTGTTGTCTTTTATATATTTCACTGTGTTCAACGTTTATTGTTGTTTTTGTTGCCTTTATGTTGCATGTTGTTCTTGTTCTTGGTTGTTTTTTTTTTTTTTTTTTTTTTTGTTATAGTCTGTTCTCAGTTTTAGACTTTGTGTATAAACAGTCATTCATGGAAAATTATATGGCTTGGAAAATTATGTGTAAAGTTTATTTTAATCATACATTATTGTTATGTTTTTAGACGAATTTACGCGAGATTTGCGTTTAATTTGCGGAAATGTGTCAGATGGGAAATTTCATGTTAAGTGGGCGGACTGAAAAGGCAGAAAAGTCACGCAAAGCGTTCACATGAATCAGTATTTGGCTTTTACGCTACTTAGTGAATCTGAAGCCCTAGAGAATTTTCGTAATTTTTATGTTTTGGCTTATTAAAAATTATAAAAAACTAGCACGTTTTTCAAATTTAATTAGCATAATCAACATACAACCAAAAGTGGCAATTAAATTACTCAAATGTCTACTCAGATACATCTAAGTTAGACCTTCCCTCACATGCATTCAGCCAGCTATGACTAATTCACATAAGAAGCCAGTTAAATTATTTTCGAAAACTGACTTCAGTGCTTATGCATCACAGCCAGTAAATCTGTCAAATATGAATTGTTTTAAAATATGATTTAAGGTGTCGGAATTTTTCTTTTTTTCATCATGAAGCTGCTGCCAGATTATATTGCTCCATTTCGTTTTATTTTGCATTAATCTTTAATCCTCTCACTATTTATAAATTTAATAATAACATTTCGAGTCATGAACCAAGTTTAAAGACAAAAACCATATAATTTTGACAAATACTCCATGAACCATCACATTATGGTTCAAACTAATAAATTACTGGGTTACCATATTTACGTCAATGATCAGTCAAAAATTGTTTATCACGCTGACTACGTTGCCAATATTTCAATTAGTTGGAAAATTCTTGATTGCTCACTTTTGAAAATTTTAAAAATTAGAAAAACTTTTTCAACGAATTCTATCTGCTAATTGTTTAATAGGAAACATAAACTTAAGAGTTTGGAAAAGCTCAATGCCAATCGAGACATGCATAAAAAATTGAACCCATTATGTGACTGCACACGACACTCGTCCATTAACACGAATTAAGCCAGCATGTGCGAAATTTTGGCAATGTGCAAACCAACAAACAATTCCCAAAAAAAATTAGCACATTCGCATGAATTTGATTTAATGGAAATAGCAAATTTCATAATAATTGAATTGTGAATTTTTATTTTATTTTTGGCTTTTTAGTTGGTATCCAAATATGTGCATAAAAACTTTCAACAGAATTCAATAAGCAATTGTATAATTCGCAACGCATAAAGTAAATTAAATTTGGTAACAAAACAAACAAACAAACAACAACAGTAATAAGGAAAACTAAAGCAACATAAATCTAATAAGATTTCAAGTAATTTAAAACAATTCCAACGCAACGGAAGGCAAAGCAAAGCAAAGCATTCGCACAAACGCAAATCCACTTAACTAAATTACAAAACGAGATAAAAAGTGGTAAAAAATTCGTTTCAAATTTAAATCTATTTGTCACTTGCAAAACTTTTAACGCTCTTTCATTCAGGCGCACACCTTTGTGCAACGCCCCCACAGCCACCGCCCAATGGTAAACTTTACAAACCCGCGGAGTCGGCGGCATCCCAAAGCAAAGCAAAATGAGAAATAGAAACAAAAATGAAAAACAAAAAGAAAAATGTTTGCCACTGCCCAAAATACAAAATCCAGTCGAATAAACGCAGACTTTGAAAATGAAAACGACTAAAAAAAAAAAAGTAAAAAATAAAAAAAAACCGAAAAAAAAATGAGAAATAAAATAAAATAGAAACGCAACGCAACGAAAAGTGACAGTTACAAATTTGTAAAATAAAATGTTCGAGGCTCGTTTAACCCACATCGTCCCCATACCCAGTGTTCCCAGCGGCAAAGCGATTCGCAGAATATGCCAAGCTTGCATGCGACTGCCTCACTGCGGCAAATAGCAATGACAACTACAGAAACAATCACAAACAAAAACAAAACACAAATTGAGAAAATAAAAGCAAACCTCAACAACAGCAGCACACAATTACACTCACTTTTATTTCGGATGCCGTTAGTAGTATTGGCAATCTGCCTTCCCGCGCCCATATCAAACACTCTCCTACTGACACTCGATGCGAAACTTGAATGCACGCATAAAGAGAAAATTCGAAGTGTGTCTCATAACCGAAATCCGTATTCATAAACTAAATCGTAAATGACAACAAATATTATAAAAGCAATACAACGGCATTGGGCAACGGGCGGCAACAACAAGAGTTTGGCATTTTTTATTACAACAACGGCAACTACAAGCATAATATTGTTATTATACCTAATGTACTCAATGTTGTTCTTGTTGTAGTCGCTACAAATGCGCTAAGCCACTCTCAGCTTCATACTCACATGCCTCTCTACACTAGCATCCCCAGACATCAACAAACAAAAAAAAAAGTGTCGTTGCTTTGGAGTGCTCGCCAAAAAAAAAAAAAAAGAATCTTTTTCGTCTATTTCTTTTATTGTTTTTGTTGCTGCCGCTCTTGTTTTGCTTTTTTTATGCTTAAATTTATTGTAGCGAAGCGTATACTTAACGTTGTTTTTGTTTTTGCGCCAACATGAAATGTGATTATGTAGCTGCTTCCTATTTACCGTTTGATCTTGCATTTGTCAGACTATCACTCTCGCACGCGCAGCAAAGCCAAGGTGTTTTCTATTGGTCGTAAGCATAATCCCCTTTATTATTTAATGCTTAATAAATTAAGCAATTCAAATCGTGTTTTTATTTTCAGTTATATTGTGATTTAATTTTATTTGTTGTATTTTCCCTTTTGATTTTATTGTACTTTTATTTGTTTTTCTTCATTTTTTTCAATTTGATTTTTGACTGCGGTTTTGATTTCTTTATTTTTGATTATGCGTGTTATTGATTTTTTATTATTGCCAATTATCATTTCAATTGTTTATTCTCTTTGATAATGCTATTATTTTTTTCATTACTTTGTGGTTTTATTTGTGTTGGCCTTGCTGTAGTTTATTGTGTGCACTTGCTTGTGGTAAAAAACCTATAAGCAAAGGCGTGGGTGTCTGGCTTCGGTTAGGGTTCGATTTTCGGTCTTCGGTCAGAGTTTTATTGCTGTATATCTTTATTTGTGGTTTTGTGACTTTTTCAGACGCAGAAAGTTCAAAGAGTCTAGGCTTTGTGCTTGGTAATGTCCGCCTGCCAAGCTCTATAGCACATTTTGTCATAATAGAAAAATTGAGTATATGTCAGAGTTTCAAGAAAAATGAAACCAATAAACAAGCATAAAATACAGTGCAAAATAAGTAGTGTATTTGCTACCGTTATACAAGTGCACATGCCCGAAAAAATGTTCGCAATCAATCAAAAGCAGTTAACGTAAATTAATCAATCAATCAAAGCAATTAAGAGAGCATCGTTGCACAGTAACAGCCAAAATTATGCATAATGTACGAGCAACGAACTTAAATTTTGCCTTTGACTTATGTCAAGTATCGTTAATTGGCATTGAAAGCTTAACAGCACAGCTTAATGAAGCAGCAAGAGCACACACACTCATGTACAGAAGTACATAAGCAGCAGCATGTTGCGACAAGTGCACAAAAAGCAACAGCAGCAAGATGCAACAGCTGCCATAAAACAATTAAAATGCCTCAGAGTAAGTGCAAAAAATAATAATAAAAGAAAAGAAAATAATGAAAAAGAAAAGTTGAATTGGGCCGGGTCGTGTCGGGTCGACACTATCGCCGCAGTGGTGTCGGGCACAACACACAAAGTCGGTGGCGACTAAAGGAAATACTACGTTATAAAAAGCGTGTGTAAATGAGTTAATGATAATAACTGTAATAAGAATGAAAAAATAAATAAATGAGAAACAAAGAGCAAAAAAAAAAACCAAAAAAGAAATGGAAACAATGAACGAACATGGCATGCAAGTGGAAGGATATGCTTAAATAATTAACACAATTAAACGCATAAGAAACTGCAGCTGGCTTGGACTTAATTTAATTGCTGCGTGAGTGAGTGCATGAAAGCGCATCAGATAAACTAAATGAAATTGCAGTTAATTGTTGTTGCTGTTGGTATTGTTGTTGCTGATGAATGATAACAAACGACGGCAAAAGATAAGTTCATTAAGAATTTATAAGTAATGCGAATGCAACACTCACACACATGTGTACACACAAATAGGGAACACTATTTAGCAGCATGGCAAACACACATCATGCTGTAAAATAAGCAGTAAAACGTACAAATTTGTGCAACACGCTTAGATAATTTGCCTAACCTAATCTGACAGTCGATTATTTGCACTGGAATGCGTTAAATTACACCCGACACTGCAAAACTGCTTCTAACAGCAACAGCAACAGCAACACTACCAAGAACTCACTTACAAAGCAATTAAATGGTCATAAACTTACACACAGTGGGTACATGTAACAATAAAAAAAATCAAAAAAAAAATAAAGAAACAAGGAATACTATAGTTACTTTTGAGCTAGCGGAACTAACAATTACGCATACATTAGACAAGTTAGCCACACAGACCAAAGTCAAACATATGGCAGTTAGTTGGCAAAGCAAACGTCACAAAGTAAACGAACTGCAACAATATAAACCCAGACTCAACGAATCTTACTCATTCTGTGTCTGTCTGCCGGCTTGCCTCAGTCTCTTCCACTGTGTATACTCTCAAGTTAACAAAGTTGAGCTGCAATACCAAAGCACTGCTGCGACAGCCAGTAGTCAGTCAATGGGTGAGAGTGTGAGTGAGACAAAGGTATGCATGTTCCTGTGTTTACACAGACACTACATACTACTTGTATATAGCAGCCTTTCCGACGACAGTTACTCAGACAGTCGGTTCGTTTCGTTGCGTATTGACGAAGGTGGCTTAGTCGTCGACTGACTTCAAGGTGAAGTCAAAAGACACGCATCAGAAGATACACCAAGTGCCAAACTGTACCCTGCGCACGCCTGTAGGATTTATGTACTGCGACAGCTTAGCAGCCAAGATGTGACTGTTTGTGTGTGTGTGTGTACAATGGTTGGATCGGAGAGGCGGGGTAGGTCGCATAGGGATTTGAGTCGAGAACGAAGCTGTATGTAGTGCGAGCCAAAACACTAATTGCCGCTTGTACTACCTACAGTTCTGGTAATTAAGACAAGTTACTCAACGCAACAGGAGACTCGCCAGCTGGCTACGGCAACAAATGCAGCAACAACAGCAATGACAACAACAACTACGTAGCAGCAGTCAAGGGTGGCTGACTGCTTGGCTGGTTGGCGTTGTAGCAAGTGTTGATGCCGTGGCCAGTTGCAGGCAGCAGCAGCTGAACGAGGGCTGTTACGTTACGTTACATTACGTAAAACATGGGATGTGGAACACGGTATTCCTTAAAAGTTTTTAATTGTTGCTAAATTTTTGTTGTTGTTAGCAACTTGTTGACACAAGCAGCAACAGCAAAAGGAACCAGAAACATTGTCCAAAATTAAGTCAGAACTTTAGATAAATATACGACAACAGCATTCAAGGGAGATTCTCTTTAATTGAGACGATGAATACGTTTTGTTTTGAAGCAATTGATGCTGTATTATATTGAAATTAAATAACCAACTTCGTTACAACAGCAATTAAGTATGTAGTTTATTTCTTTGTCGTATTGTTAATTCATTTAATTACATTTTTACTGTCCACTGTTGGTCATGCAGATTTTTCGCAAAAGCCTTATGGCAGAATAAATTGTTTTAATTTTTTTTTTAATCTGTAAACTCAAAAAAATGTTGCAAAAACTGCACAGTACTCTATTTTATCTCAGCACTTGATTAAATGCATATGAATATTTTAGTTGTTTGCCCATTTTGCAATATTTTATATATATTATTTTTAAAACATAAAATAGTCTTTTTAAAACAACAAACATCGCACAACTGCGTTAATATACATAAATTAACTTGTTAATATGAGTACAAAGGTTATTATACAAAAAAATTGTAAAATAAGATATAAAAAAATATATAACAAAATATAATAACAAAAAAAATATAACAAAAAATAAAAATAAGTCTTAATTGAAAATCTGAGTCCGCTTAATAGCTTTTCAATTAAAAATGCATAAATATTTAACTTACCAACGCTAAAAATTTGCATATTTCTGTAAGCTTTCAAAAAATAAAAACTGGCAATGATCAAAAATTAATACAGAACTCGTATAGCACCAAAAAAAAAAAAAAAAAAAAAAAAATAGTTAAAGTAAAACTCGGCTATATGGTACAACATGACGTGCTGGCACACTACAAATGTACATTTGGCAGAAGTGACCTAGGGGCTTGACTTGGTAGTTCATTCGGTGTATGAGGACGTCTGGCTGCAGTAAACAATAGGCAAAGCCCGCTGAGTGCCATTAGAGTTCAACATTCACACACACATAACTACTCTGCAGCATTGCCGGAGTGGGACGCTGGGTGGCACAAAAACGAATGCTGGCTTATTGGGTGGCGGCGGCGCACTATGCCTGAGGTTTGATAGTGCAATGAACTCAGACGGCTCAGACACTCACACACAATACACGAAGCTATGCATGCGCAGGCATGCGAACATATTGAGCGTGTGTATGTGGGGGAAGGTCAGCGCATAGCATTGTGCATATGCATACAAAAATCTATTATGCATGTGAGAAAAAAAAAAGAAACTAAAAAAAAAAAAATATATAAAGTCTATACACACATGCATGCATAAAAGTACTCGGCGAGCAGTAGCAAAGTTTCGTTTCGTTTCGTTGCGGGCAAAGGCTCTTTTTAACGCTGCCGGCTACGTTGGTTTTTATATTGAGCCAGGATGCCGCTTATGCGGGCAGTAGAGGATGCTGCAATGCTACGAAATGAAAAAACTGAATAAAATTTATGAAAAATTGATAAATGGCAGTACATATGCATATGCGAGCAGAGAAAAACATCTTCTATGCTGCTCGTAAAATGCATTATGCGCTTAATGTGCGCCTTGCGGGCAAAGTTTTTGCGTGAATTGTGCGCAGCTGCATTGCTGTGTCTTGCCAAGACGGTGCAAGGAAAATACTACTTACAGTCGGTTAGAAATGCCAGCAGCCAAGACTTAATCAAGCATTTTCATAAGCTCAATTGCAGAAAGATGGAATTTCATATTATTCATGAAATTTTTTGCCATATAAGACACAAACGTTTTACAAACGAATAGCAACATTTTTATGGCACATAGAAATAGTAATTTAATTTACTTATTTATTTATTGTTCTTTATTGCAAATTAAGCATGGCTTGGAAGCAACTTTGATTCAAAGATTGAATATTCTCATCATCACTTCCTTTATCTCCTATTGGAGCATAGGGCCTCAAGAATGATTGACAATGGTCATATACTGCCACTTTCAGTTTTATTTCTATAATTCAGACTCAATCATAAAAATGCTTGATCGTGGCTTCGAATGGCACAAAAATGTTCCTTGAAGAAAAACATTTTTTAAATTGTACATACATACATTAAATCAGACAACTCAGCCATTGCTAAGGCAAGTTTTATACACATAGACTCTAGGCTGGTTTATGACAGGGTATGCCAGTGCAGCATTATAAATCAAAAACTGTCACTGATCACTAATTAATAATAACATTCTACGTTTATTTAACTAATGATGCAATTAATATTCCTTTGTTTTGTTTTCAACACTCTCTTATTAACGTTAAATACTCCCAACTGAACTGGACTAAACACAACAACTAAGTATGCAATTAGACAGTTAAAAACAAATAAATCGCAGTCACAGCAAACCACTTGGACAATATAAAGAACCCCACTCAACAGCAACAACAACAACAACAACAACAGCAATGGGCACTCATATGCCGAAGCATACTTCATATAAAACACTTCAACGCAAATCCGAACTCGAAGCATTTTTCGAGAAGACAGCTTGACCTGTCATTCACATACGTTCAATAAATAATTTATTAACAGCAAAAGCTCACCGGGCCGCTCGTTCGCGCATAGTCATAGTCAAATGAAACAATGACACTTATCGCTGATCCGAAAGCCAGCAGGCGGTGGCGGAGTGACAGAGACGGCGACGGCGACGGCGACGTAAGTGGCAGCGGCTGAGGGTATACGGCAGCAGACCACATGCCAAGCAATACACAACTACTGCCCGCCACTGGTCAACTCGGCCGCAGCCCAACCCAGTGCAGATAGAATGGACAGACAAAAGTATGGACAGACGGACGGATGAACAGTGTATATGTATGTTGTTCACAAAGTATGCCACTTAATGTGGTTCAAAACGGAAATCATAATGAAAAAGTGCAACGAAATGAAATGTAATAAACCAAATTAAATAAATAATTATGATGATAATGAATGAAATTATAAAAAAAAAAACAAAAAAAATGAATGCTACTTTTATAAATGAAAAATTATTGCGTAAAATCGAAATGTGTAGCACTAACGACGAACAGTTTGACATTTGTTTAATAACAATTCTGTTTTTTATTTTTTTTTATTGACAAACGCATATGCGGGTAGCGGGGCGAGAGAGCGGACGGGGAACAGCAAGTGGCTTTGATGGCGTACGTGTGCTCTCTGCTTTGTTTTGTACAATACTTTGTTTGCGCAATTAAATCAAAGCAAAGGCCATAAATAAAATAATTACAAATAAAAATTGTTTTTTAATAATTCAATTAAAAGCGGCCATTAAAAACGAGAACTATGAAAAAAAAAGATCACATTATTAAAAAATTTAAAATGAAAATAAAAAAATATTGAGTGCATATTAAATGGCAATTAAAAAAATTTACATGAATTACAATGAACAAACTTTATAGCAAATATAATATATGTATGGCGCATAAAAGCAGCACATATGGCCATTTACTAATTAAAAATATTAATTACAAACGCATTTATTATAAAGCACAGCACATTATTAAATTTATATACTTTTTTAGCAAACCCAGGCTGCCGCCAGCCTATGTCAACAAAACTAATGACAGACAAGAACTCGCACAGTGCAAAGCACATGTTGGCCATTTACTAAGCACAGCTCAGCACAGCACAGCCACAGTAAGGCATAGTTAGGCAAATGACTTGTGTCAGTCATCGCACAGCAGAGCATGGAATGGAGTATATTACAGCCCCGCCCACATGGCTGCGTTCCGCTCTCATGCCACGGTTCGGTCGCCTGTCTGTTGCTGTAGCGGCATTAGGACAGGTCTCAATGCCTAAGCCCATGACTAAGTAACTGTCAGCGTGGCAGCAAGTGACGCAGGATATGCGTGCAGGCAGACTGGCAGGCAGGCAGGCAAGAAGCACATGCAGCCTACTGGAGTGGCCAAAGTTTGCCACATAATGACAGCCAGTCAATTTTGTATTTAAGTTGAGCTATTTTTATATTATTATGGCCATTTGCAATCTTTAATGCAAATGCCAACAGCCGGCAGCGGCAGCACAGCACACAAAATGGCGGCATAAGCTTTTAGCCATCTTGCACAAATGGCGTACAGCAAATGGCGCAGCAGCAGCTTGGCCGCTTACCGTCCTTTTTGGCATGTCCTGCGATAACGTCTAAACTTATTAAAAAGTTGGCGCATGCCTTGCGGCCATTGGCTGCCAACTTCAATGAAGTGCGTAAAAAACTTTCGACATTTACGCGTGTACCTTTTTTTTTCGCTTCTGTGTGCTTTGTTTTTGTATGCGTCTGTGTGTGTGTGTGTGTGTGTGTGTGTCCTTTTCTGTAAACTTTGGCTTCATGATTATCGGCAGTGATAAGTGACATTTTACAACAATGGCTGACAGCGCGTGCATGTGAATTAATACACGCGACAGGTCACTGCGCTGGCAGCTAAAAAATAAAAAATGAATTTACAAAATTAATAATTCAATGCAATAACAACGGCAGCAGCAGCAGCAGCAGCAGGCACAGACTGTGACAACTACAGGAACGCCCACGTCAATAGTCCTGCCAGCACTTGTGCACACACAGGCATACAAACCTTTGTTCTTTTTTTCTTTTGTCTTTTTGTTTTGCCTGTCATATGCAATGACAACAACAAGAACAACAGCAGAAAATCAATGTTCGCTGTAGGCGTTGCAGGGGGCAAGTGCAGCGCACACACAACAGCGCATGCATAAAACTGTAACTGAAATTGTTTGCTATATTTTACATAATGTCGACAATAAAAATTAATTTACTCGTTTGAAGTGCTTAATTTGAAAACGACGCACAGCGCAGCAGAACTCAAAACCCAGCACAGAACACAGCGCACCGAGACCGAGACCGAGTCTGAGTTCGAATCCAAGTCCCGGGCAAGCGATTATTATTATTTTGTTTTTCTTTTTTTTTGGGTTATTTGTGCTTTACTGTACTGTGCGCCCATTTTTTGGGGGTTTGGCGGAACTAACAAATGATGTTGTTTAAGCTGTTGCAGTTGTTGTTGTTATTGTTGTTGCTGTAGTTCTGGTTTTTGGGTTTCTACTTGTTGTCGTTGCCATTTGCTTTTGCTTCTACTGATTTTTATCGCACAAAAGTTTCGCATAGCAAACGACAAACGGCAAATGGCAAATGCTAAAGTGCTTACTTGCCTGTTCTTTTTCTCTTCTCTTCTCTTGTCTTCTTTTTTTTCTTTTGCTTTTTAGCCTTAGTCCATAACAGAAACAAGAACGTTAACAACTACAACAACAACAACAACAACTAACCATGACCATTAAAATGCGCTGCGATAGACTCGCACAAGTGATCTGTAGCATGCCAGAGTATGGTACACACACACATATATATATTAATACATATATAAAACATGCTTACACACTTTGCTTATGGCTGCTCATTGGGGATGTGTTAATTATTCGACAGTGGCCTGATAAAGTTTATGGCGAAATTTTCGTAACTTGTTTGTGATATAAGCGCGTGTGGGGGATTGGCGAAAGTACGCACTTCTCGCATATATAGGACTATCTGCAAATCACAGTGAAAACAGAAACAAAAAATAAAAGCAAAGAAGCAGAAAAATCTGTAGTTTATGGCGCATCTACAAGTTTGTTGTATGTTGTGGAATTTGCTTAGCTGAGATTAAATGGAATTGCGCTTAAGGTACTTCAGCCATTGGCACTGAAGATGTGCTCACATGTGTTTATGCGTTGTCATACGAACATTTGCCATTTTACCATATTTATGCTTCAATAAAATCTGATTGGCGCTAAAGTTTCCGCTTATGTGGGCTGCTCACGCAAATTGTCATTACGAAGTTACAGTAATTATATGCTATAAAATCTTTAAGCCATCATTTTTACTTGTTTTGCCTTTATAGTTTTTAACAATTTTCTTCTGCTTCGAAGCTGATAAGTAACACATATGAAACTTGGCTTTTGCTGAACTTAATCGAAGCTTTAACAAATCTGTAGTACTAGGTAAATAAGCAATTAGATTACATTTCCTTTTACTTAAAGGAAATCATTATTTTCACATAAATCCAAAAGTTTCTCATACTTAGTAACAAGTGCAGTGATATCTGTTGGGAGCTGATTATGAGACCGCTTACTGTACCCGCGAGATTTAAACAAGATTTATGTGCACTAAACGTATGCTTAGACATACAAATCATACTCAATCACTTAAAAAAACATCAATCCAATGAAAACAAGCAATTGCGATGCCGACGCCCACATCCAACAATTTAGACACAGTCGCCCATTGCCCATTGCCCAGCAGCCATAGCATACCCATCGCCTACCGCCTGCTCTGCTCATTTGTAACAATCAAAGTTAATTTGTAACTTCAATTGAATGTTAGATTAGCTGACCGAACTCAGCTTAACTGCAACGGACCAAAGAGAAACTAACTAGAAGCGAAGCCTGTCTGAGACATGCCGGTACATGTAATTATAGCAAACATGTCTGTGTACTCGTTCGAGGCACTGTGTCTCGGTGCTCTAACAAAGTGAGAAACGCCTCAAGTGTCTTAAGTGCTAAGCTTCCTCATTTGACTAAGCCACAAAGCAATTTACAAACTGCAATTTTCTTATATCCGCAATGAGGCAATGAGTGCATGCGGCTAAATGTCACATGACTTAGGCAGCAGAGTGCGGCTATGGCGTGATGTGGCTCGTGATTATGATGATGGATACGCTGATGGTGCTGGCGATGGCGGTCGTGTAGGCGATGGTGTTGGTGATGATGATTAATATAATTGTCAAAAACCTAACAGCAGCAGTCTGTTTGTCTGTCTGTCTATTGTAAATATTGTAGTTCCACAAACGAATACGTTACACAACACAACATTGCTTGGAATATCTGACGCAGTCTGGCATGAATGTTTTATCACTGATGTATTAGCACACAACACACAGCACTCTGAACGCTGAATACTGAACACAGTGCAGAGAGAATTTGCCACATATGACATTGGCTTGTACTTGACTTTGACCCCGCCTGTGATGTAAGTGTGTTATTATATGAAATTTGTCGGCTTGCCTTGTATTTTTTTTATTTTTTTTTTTTTTTATGGGGGGCGACGCATTCAAAGGGGTAACACACTAAAAGTTGTTTATTAAAACTTCCGCCAGCCAGCAAAGTGTCACACAGAGTGGAGGATACAGCAAATGTTGTTGACGTTGATGGCTGCCACGCCACTACTCTGCCGTTTGAGGGCAAAGAAGATGGTAACTGATGATGTTGATGCTGCGACTGAGGCTGTTACTGATGATGATGGGCAGGCAGCCAGCCGGCAGCAGGCAGGCTGACATGACAGCCAGTGGGCGGCACAAGTCAAGCGGCTGAGACATTTGAGGGTCTTCAACTTAAGAAGTGGCAATGTCAACTCTGAGTTGCTGGCAGTTAGGGGTTGGGGTGGATCGGCAGCAAAGGCAGCACACTGCAGAATATGCATGAATTTTAATATTTTAAAAACACATTTGCGTGCCAGCTAACGTCAACCCCTTGGCCCGCGCTTGCCTATGCGTTGCGTTGTTGGTTTAACGCTTTCTTTGCCTGCTGCAAATTCATCATCGCCAAGTCGCCAGCAAGTGGGACACTCTATGTGGGGCACAATCAATAAATACGCACTGGCAACGCAGCCACAGCGTAAATCAGCACAGCGCATGGCAGCAGAGTGCATGGAGTAATTGCGTGGCTCGTGGCTGCTATAATGCGATTTAAATGAGAAGTCATTTTTTATAGACTACCTTAGCTAAAATAAAATAAAAAATTTTATTTTACTTTATACAGGATATATATGCATAGCTCTAATATTATAAGCGTTATTGGGACTTAATTTTCTTAAGTGCAGTAAGAAGTTACCCGGCAACTTGGCTCAAGCGCTAATTGCCTGGGCACTGAGATTGTGTGCGCAGGCGAATTGTGTCAGCAGTGACTGCAATACGCACAGCTCGCAGCCACCAAAGCCAAAAGCCCAAACCCAGAGCAGCAGACACAACTTGCGGTACTTAATGCGTTGCATGCAACTCGCGTTGGAGTCAAAGTTGAATTTGAAATTGTCTGCTGCTTGCTGTGGCTGCTACTGTGTGCCACTGTTTGTCTTTCAACACTCAACTCAACGCAGGCATTCTGCAAAATCATCATATATTATTCAAGGCAAAGGCAATGCCATGAAAGACGAGTGGGGGAGGGCAGCAGCAGCGACGGCGGCATTTGTTGGCTGTTGCAGGCAACCGCAGTGTCAAGTCGTTCGCTACTTGTGTGCTTGAACTTTTGCCTCGACTTGGCTAGCCTCAGTTTGAATTGCTTGGCGGCTTGCTTACTTGCTTAAATCTGTGCTTTAGCTGCCCATGCAGCCATTCACTCAGTCATTTATGCCGTCATTCATTCACTTATACAAACCAACAACATACGTTTGCATACAACATTGCCAGGCAAGCAGGCAAGCAGCCATATGTGCCACCCACAATACATTTCCATCAGCACTTGAGTCACGATGACATCGTGCATGATGAAGATGGAAATGAAATTGCAATTGCTACGGACACGTCACTCTTGCCATGCGTAGCCATACACTCTCGCATATGGTAGACGTGTATGTGACTACTCATATAATATAACCGAGCATAAACACAATATCAGCTTAGGCTCAGAGCTACTCATGCATTAACATTAATTATGCTTACTTCTTATCAACAGCATGAAAGCCACTCAACTCCATTACAGTAATTTAGCCAAAGAAGTTCAACTGTCCGTCACTCCTGAGGCCTCCGCTGCCTGACTGCCAGCAGCTGTCGATAGTACAGTACACAATAAGCTAAAACTTTTACGTTTGCGCTTTAATTGAAAATTCAACAATTACTGAAAAGTGTTTTCACACAACGTGCTTCAAGATTTTCCGCTGTGTGTTAGCACATGAAAATATTCTAAAAGAAAAACTTTGAAATGTTCAGGTCTTGCTTTTAATGCGTCTCTGTCTATATGTGCTAAACAATTCGATTCTGTTTGCCTTTCACATAAACGCAGGCCCACAAGATACACAGTCAGTCCGTCTGTCAGTACGTCAATCTGCCAGCTATGCGCTCGTCCATTTAACTAATGAATTGCTTCCCCCCCAATGCGTACGCCATGGCAACTGTTTATCTGACGTCTGCACTATTTATTTATTTCTCCCTTGCTTTTTTACTCTCCAGGCCGCATTGCGCTGCTCCCCTGTAGTTTTCTTTTTGTTCAGTTTTATGTCACTTTGCACATAATTAAACTCTAAGAAAAACATAAGCTAAAGAAACTGTTTAGTTTTCCTATAACTACAAAGCATGGAACTATTGCAGTATCATGTCCATTACTTGTTCTTGAAATTTATCTTTTTCTCTCTTTTTTTTTTACCTTCAGTCAGTTTTCTGTTTTTGTTTTTGTTTTTTGTTGTTTTCTTTTTTGCAGCTAATAAAGCGAAATATGTAAACTAATAAAATGCTTCGTTGTCTTCTTTGCAGGTAAATATGGCAACTAAAGTCCTTGTGGATTATTATGGGAATTTCATTAGCGTAAGTAGCAGTTGATAAATTAAGTTTAATTAAGCTTTCATCGGCTTAATGAACAACAGTTGGTCCTTAATGAATTTCTGTTAAAATTAAACGAGACTGAAATCAGGCTTTCAATTTAATAACATTTTATGCCAACGAACGACTTCACATAATTGGCAAATGCAATATATTGTCGAAAATGTCTTTTAAAGTGACTTTATTTCTTTAATTTAATTTCAACATACGTAAAATATATTTTGGAATATCCGACAACATTGAAGCATGAAATATTATAGAAAAATAATTTCTAAGCCGACATTGCAGTAAAGTTGATATGAAATGCTACCAATGCAAAAAGTATATAAAATATTTTTATTTTTTTTATGCAAATAAATACATCCAAACAATAGCTAAATTCCAATGAAAATTAAACGCTGATGTGATTACTTTGGACTTTGTTCTAATATGTGCCACAAAAATGTTTATTGTATTTTATATATTTTATAATTTATGAATACATACTAAGTATGTAGTATATACGTAGGTGTTCTTTAAATTTTCAAGGAATTCTTCTGAAAGTCATGTGATTTCCATTTATTCTCCACACCGGAACTAAACACATATTATATACATAAAAAAACCAACAAGCGGTTCTTGTTTTTAATTTTTCAAATCGTTTGAAACAAAAACAATTCAATATTGTTCTCTGGCATTTGGCCAGTTCTTATTAATTTATTGTGAATTAATATGGCCTGCTTAACGATGCCTAAGTGTTATGCTTTATAAACTAAACGACACAACAAATTTTATATGCTATATCACAAAAGCAAATGTCACTTTGGAATGTAAGTTAACTCTAACGCTTTCATTATTTAACGCATGTGAAGAATATGTTGTAAAAATACCTATGCATTACTAAATGCTAACAAAGTCAAGAATATTGCATTTCAAGTATATGCCAAGCGAATTTCAATAGAATAGACTTGTGCAGAATACTAACGAAAAAAAAAAGAAAACACGAAAATAGAAAAGGTAAAGGTAAAATAGAAAAGAAAATGAAAAGCAGTGCATAAGCAGAGACATCTCTTTGCAATGCGAGCAATCATATCGACAGTTGAATTTCCAAGCACGAAACTTGAGCAGCGAGAGACAGCAACAACAATGATAACAACAACATCGAGGACAAATGAAAACTACTGCAAATAAGTGCAAGTGGCCCAATGCCCCACACACGCTGGGAGAGCACAACACACACACACACACACACACACACATAGAGAGAGAGAATGTGCGAGAGAGACAGCAGCTGTCTTCTGATTGCAATGACAAAAACAGCAGCAGCAACAATTGTGCCGCAGCAAGAATGACGACAACGTCAGCAACAAAGACAAAATTGATGAAGATGCCGTCTGCTCTGCTCTGCCCATAGAGAATTGACAAACGACAAAGAGCGAGTGCATGAGTGAGCGAGTGAGCGAGAGAGAGAGAGAGCGACAATGGGCCAAAGACGAATGAACGCAGGAACATGTAACGAACGCAATTCGCAATTTTGCGCACATTTCAACTGCCACTTTTTCACTTTTCCTAGCTGGAATATATGCCTCACTAAACGTGCAGATAAGCCAACATACATAACAACAACAACAACAACAGCAGGCAGTAGACAGCAGGAGCGCAAGAGTAGAGGCAAGTGTGCATTATGCCGGTAGCGATGATGTTGGCGTTGCCAGACGATGCATTGTATGAATTGTGTTGCTGTTGTTGCTGTTGTTGTTGTTGTGGTGTGCGCAGTAGTAAAACTGCAAGTGAAAAACGTCGTGCCTGACGCCTTATATGGCCTAGACAGATCCAGTTGAAAGATGTTTGAGCGATAGTCTGCGAATGAATGAATGACAGTTGAAGCGTGAACGTATGAATGAGTGCATAAATGAATGGATAAGTGTAGGCATGTGCGGCGCATAAGTTGAAGAGCTTATTAAGCCAAGTGATTGCCACAGGGGAATTGTCTGAGTGCTGTGTAGAGGACTTTTCTATTTTTTTTTTTTTTTTGTATTTTTTCTCTTCATTTTTTCGCCCATTTTTCTTTCTGTTTTTTGTTAGATTTTCTTCATTTTTTTTTTTTGTTTTATAGCTAATAGCTGCAGGCAATTTCGTGATTGAAGCTGCTGGAAACATGCACGATTTGTTACTTTTACATTTTTTTAAAGGTTTCAAAAGTTTGAACAGTCATCAGCAGCTTGCGTTGTAAAATATTTTGTGCAAATTTATATATTGTGTTTAGCTTTCACAAAAAGGCATAGACGCATCGGCGCACACACATGACACCCAGGCGCTATGTTGCCCGCAGACATAACACAACATAATATTGCCCTGAGGTTTACGCTTGCCATCAATCAATATATGAACATCTAATCAGCTGCTGTATCTAAATCACTTTTAATAAATCTAAAAACATAACAAAAAAAAAAATTTCTTTGTTTGGCCATATGCTGCCAATACGCGATTTTTGTCGCTGTCATGCTTTGCTTTGCTTTGACTGCTGAAAAAAACAATAAATAAAAAAAAAAAACGCAAAAAAAAAAAAAAATAACCCGAATGTTGGCAAACAACCCTCGGCTGCCAATTAAACCGCAAATCCTTTTTCACTCTCACTCAGCCAGGCAGTCATAGCGTCCGTCAGTCACTCAATCGTGCTCTCGCTCTTCACATCAAGTTGCGACTTTAATTATGATTGACATGCGGTTCATGCTGTTGAAACGCACAAGTGGCATCGATATCAGCAGCATAAAATATTTCTTTTCTTTTTTTTTTTTCACATTCGTTTTTTTTTTTTCTGTTTTCTGTTTTCGTTGTCTTTGATGAGGGTTACTTTGGCATGAAACCAACTTTATAACAGTCAGCCAGTCAGGCAGTCAGTCAGTCAGTCACTCAGACGCATATGACTTTGACACAAGGCATACGAATCTAAGTTGTTATTATTTGCTGTGGCAAGCAACAACCCCGACGCTGTCACTTGCAACCACCAACAAAAAGCCAAATACAAAATAGAAAAACAAAAATGCAAAAAAATAAACAAAGTGAAAGAAAAAAAAAAATGAAAACACAAATAGTCGAAAAATCAACACACAAGGCTGGCGGCAGGCGTACAAATATTAATTGTCTAAATTTCTACAAGGCTTAAGGATAATGCGCACAGCGCAAAGTGTAAAGCGTTTTTCTTGCACGTTAGCGTAAGTAAACACACTGAAAAAGGACCTAAACCTAAACCTGAACCTGAACCTGCATGCACAGTTGTTTCTGCCTTGCTTAAATATGTACATTTATTTTGTATATAGATTTTTTTGTTTTTTGTATTTCCTTATATCGATTTCATGTAAATTCGCGTCGGCTGCACAATGTCGCTCGAAGGTCTTTTTGACACTCGTTTCAGGATTTGCTTTTGCTCCTTTGCTGTTACTTATTCTTTTTTGCTAAGAGTTTATGTGTGTATGTGTGTCTGTGTGTGTGTGAGTGTGTCCCTAAGCATTTCGTCGTTTCAACGTCATAAGTTGCTTTGTCGTTTGACATTACAAAAGTATATTTTCATATTTATAAAGGTTTTTAAAATTCAGCTCGAACATTATTTCACAGCTTGTTAAATGTGTATAAAAACAGAATAAACATGGGACTAAAAGCAACAAACAAAACAGCAAAGAAAAAAAAGAAACGAAAGGAGGAAAATGCTTAGTAATATTTGCTTATTTGAATATTAGAGAGATTATCCTGCGACAGTCACTGCGGCACAGCTGCTGCCTGCCTGCCTGAGTTACTAGGCTGAGTGACTGGTCTGCTTTATATGCTTTTTTATGCATGCCTGAGTGCTTGACTCAACGCCCATTATACGCTGCAGTGTGTGCTTTAGTGGGCGTGTCGCAATTTTATTGTGTTTCGTTTTTGTTGTTGTTGTTGTTGTTGTTGTTGCTACAACATGCCGCACGGTAAACGCTTTGTGTAAAACCCGCAATCTTTGTGTATTTTTCGAACATTAAGGATATGCATGAAGTGCTGACCGTTCTTGCCATAGTTTGACTTACAAATGCGAGTTAACTGAAAGCAAACTAAAAAAAAAAAAAACCAGAACTCAATAAAAACCTAAAAGGCACTGTGAGAAAGCAAGCCTTCATAGAAGTGACTGCAGTTCCTAATTCATGTCGAGTGTGCTTCTCATTTGAATAGTTTTCAAAAAAATTTTGCAGTTCTCTTTAACAAGTATCAGCTGCAGCTTGCTACGGTGTCCTTAGCAGTAGCGTCTTTGCAAATAAATTTAATTTTTATATATAGTATATACGTGAGGCATGTCAGCCAATTTTTCAATGCTTTTATGCAACATACCGTAAGCAAAGAAAAGAAAACTCTTTCGACCTTAAAATTCTAAGCTATGTAAAACATGCCTATGATGCTCCGCTGCCATCATATGCTAAATATAACAAGGCTTAATGGTCTACTTAAGATCGCCATTTTGTACGTTTTCAATTGGTTGGAAGAATAGCTGGGGGGGTTTGGGTATGGTTCACACCATTTCGTCTTACATTTGTCAAAGCAGTCGCTAACAAATTTCTAAAAAGTTCACAACAATAATAATAATAATAACAACAACAGTAACAACAACAACAACAACGAGTACAATAAAAAAAAAAAAAAAAGAAAAGAGACGAAATCAGCAAATTGCTTGCAACAAATGGCTTCACCCGCCATTTACTTAATGCCTAGACGACTTATTGAAAAGGGTTCCCGCAATAAACCAACCGTCCATACATCTTAATTAACTCATACCTACACTTCTCCGATGCTGGCAAAGTTTTGCGGCGTTGTCAAGCAGCAGGAGCAGCAGCCGCAACAGCGACAGCAGCACAACGCTTACGCACAGTGTAGGCAAATGCGTACAAAATGCTGGCAGCTTTGCTTAAATGCCACTTCGAGACGTCGAAGGAAGGATATTTCTATGCTTTCAAACGATTTTGCATGCTTTTGCATGAATGTTAGCCAAGCAAAAGTACGACGCAACAAAAACAACCGAAAAAATTAGAGCAAAACATAGAAAAAAGCAAACAAAAGCAAAACAAAGCAATGCAAAGCCAAACCGAAACTACGTACAGCAGCAGACTCAACAACAATGAAAACAGGACAATGTACAATGGCGAATGGGGAAGCGAAAAGGCTGGCGAAGTGTAGCGGAGTGAAGTGTGCGCAGCATATTCTACGCTAAAGTCCACTATGGCAGCGAGGCAACAACAACAAACATCAAGCACAAAAGCACCCAGCAACATTTTTCGGCTGCCGTGGACATGAACGTGAACGTGGACGTGGACTATGAATGATTGCCTCGGTGCGCTTTGTTCATGTTCGTTTCAAATTTCGACGAGCAAGAAATTTATTTGCTGCTATTTTGTTATGTGCGAGACAAGGAAGCGAACGACGGACAACGTACGACAGGCGAGGGACGACAAGCAACGAACGGCAAGTGACTGACTTCCTTTAGCCACGCTCAGTCCATGGGAGGCAGGCAGTCAGGCATGCAATCAAACGGCGGCGACAACAACAACGGAAGCGGATGGAAATGGAAATGACGATGGCGACGACGACGACGATGACGGCGACGGCGACGGCGACGGCAACAGGGACGTCGCTGTCGAAAATTGAAAAAGCTATCTACAGTATGTAGATACGACAATCTATCTCGCAACGAACGGCACGGCTGACAGGGGAGGAGGGATGTTAAGGAGGTCGTCGGTTGGCAGGGAGTAGAAAGGGCCAATAGGAACGAACGTATCGCGTGCCAATTCACTGTTGTTATTATTGTTATTGTTGTTGTTGTTCTGTTTGGCTGTAAAGTCAACAACAAAAACTTTGCGCAATAGCAAAATATCAAGGATAACGCGGACAAGTCTTATGTAGTTTAGTTTGGTTTCTTGCTAGATACTTTCCGTGCGATAAAAAGGTCACCGGCATAAAGCTGTAAGCAATAACAACAAACAACAACAACAAACATCGAAAACAGGAGCAGCGCGCGCCAGCCACCATATCATTCACTGCCGTCCTCATTTGCCAACAACCCCCCACCGCACACTAAATGTTGCCATCCATTTAAAAAAAGTGCCTTATAGTGTTTGCAACACTTGCGTGCAAAAAAATTGCAAAACGCACCTAATATTGCAATTATTTAATGAAATAATAAAAAGAAGACTAAATGAGAATGAAAGGTAGGAAAAAAAATACTTAACAGTTCGATCTCTGGAAACATAAAGTCTTGCGAAGTTCTAAAGTGTTTTAATTATGGAATTGGTATGTACTACCTTTATGGACTCTCTCATTGATTACTAGTAAATTATTGTGGCGAATTTGATGGGGATGGTCATTAGTTAATTCAGTTAGCTTAACAAACTCACTTTTGACTAAGGGCGCACTTAAGTGATAGAAAGTTAATTCCTAACTAGAAGGGTCACATTTAAGTTATTTAAAAATCCATGCACATTAACTTAAATCAAAGCACAACCTCACAAGACTCCTTAATATAATACACAGAGTGCTGCCAATATTCTGCACAGTAGTGTATACATAATAACTTAGTTTACAGCGAATTTTGTTGTAGTCATTGTTGGTGGTTTGGCGTCGTTAGTTGTTATTGTTGTTGTAACGGAACTGACAGTTACCTAATAGCAAACATAGATAAACCATTAACTTTTGCCAAAAAAAAAAAAAAATAAAAACAAGAATAAGGAAAAACATATTGAATAAGCAAAATAAAAATAAAAAATAATAAAAAAAAAAAAAACAAAAAACAAAAGCATAAACGCAAACGCTATGAAATGAAAAGAAGTTTACACGAAAGCAAGTTTTCGGGTTGTTACGAATATTCGGTATGAGTTTGGATTTGGGTTTTGGTTTGGGATTGGGGTTTCGCACGAGCCACAGCGCTGAGTACAAATGCCATAAAAATCGATAATTCGTGTTAAAAGATAAATTACCGTTGTGTGCAGCAGCAGCCAAGTCGGCAGCAGCGGCAGCAGTTGGCAGCTCGGCTCTGACTGCGGGTACGTATACACGGTTAGCGACTGACTATGGTGCGCTCACGCTGACGGCACCTCAGCGGCGTGAACTCAGCTAATAGCTACGTTGATTCCATTAATTTGCCAAATGACAGGAGCGACATTCGTTGGCCGCGGCAACGGCAACGGTAATGGCAAACAAAACCAAAACCAAAACCCAAACCCAAGGCAAAAGTGTAGCCAGAGTCGAGAGTGAGGCTGAAGCTGAAGCTGAAACCGGTGCAAGAAGATGATAAAAATCCTCATGCTCTGCACTGACTACTTCTCTCTTGACACATTCACAATGCCTTTGTTTCTTCACTTTTCTTTCTTTTCTTTTATTTTGATGGTTTGTTTCTTTTTTTTTTTTACTTTTTCGCTAACGCTAATTAATTAGGTTTTGTGATGACGTCGTTGCGGGTTACACGGTTCGCGCTAGAGTCGCGTCGACTGCTCAATTTTGTATGGAATTTTAAGCAAGTTTCATGTTTTACTTTGATGTCGATGACACACGTCGAACTTTAAATGGAATTGTGGTGACTGGCGCGCTAATAAGATACAAAAGGAAAAACGTTTGAATTTCAGTATTTTTTTTTTTTTTTTGTTAATTTTTAAATTAGTTAAATATCTAGAAAACTTAAGCAAACTTTGCCGTCGCTGTAAGTTAGGAATTTTGTATGAAACAAAAAAAGCAACAAAAAGTTTAGAATTTTTGCGCTATTATGTTAGATCAATTTGTTATTTTAATTAAATAATTAAATTGTCATTTGTCAAACATAAAAAAATTTTTTTTTTGACACGCCAAGGTCGACTGACGTTGTTGCCTATCAGCGTTTATTTTTTACTAAGCTGTTAAATTTATTTGCAACCGCATTAGCAACTTTATTGAATCGTCTTATGGGTGATTATAGACAGACAATGTGAGCAGTTACTGTATAATGCAAAAGCTTGTAAGATTATTTCAGCTTCAGTGAATGCTGATACACACCAAAACTACACTTGTCGCTAAAAATATTTTTAAGAATTATACGATACATAATACGACATGACTTTTAAGTGCAGTTTAAAATTTTTAACTATTTTTCTTACTTATTATTTATTTTTAATTACAATTTGATTTAAAATATGAAAGGAAATGAAAGCTTTCAGTATTTTGTTGGAAATATATTACTTTTATATAATCAAAAATAGTAATTCCTTACTTAGAAAACATATATCGGGAACCTCTCTACTTAAGCAATATCTCAAATTAACTTGACATTAATTGCCCTAAATAACTTATTAATGCATTTAAAGTGCAAATCGAATACTGAGCAATTAACATGATCCCCTATAAATCGAGCACCCATATGCGTCTATGACATTTCGTAACCTTCTCCATGCATTAAAATTCCAATAAATTGTGAAAAATTTGTAATGTAATAAATAAAATTTATCGAACCACAAAGCGCAGCGCGTTGACAATCGTACATCAGCGTATAAATGCCGAAAATCCCCAAAGGTTTTATATACGAGAAATGCTGTCAAAACTAACAAGCAACAAAATTTAAGCCTCCAGAGCAAACAAATCATACACATAAATGATACAAAAGTTGAGACTTTTAGCAGCATTACACACACACACACACTCGCACACGGACATACACATGGACATGTGGTGTGGAAAATTTAACAAATAAATTTTAATTATTAATTATGCACAAAATCTCGTCTGCATTTATGCATAAATCTCGTAGGAGGCGTTTTGGCTGCTTACAAACTTGAAACACAATTTTTCACAGCATATTTGAAATTTCTTTGATTTATTAAGCAAATGCGTATACTTAACTTATGTATATATAAACAGACAAGAAATATGTCGACAAAAAAAAAAAAACAAGAACAAAAAAAGTGAAAAGAAAAACATAACATAAACTGTACAAATTTTTATGTACTCAACGACAAGACGACGTGCAAAAAAAAAATAACATAGGAAAAATAAATTGAGCGTTTTTTTAAACAAAAATTTAGAAAAGGAAAAGCATATAATCTAAAATCGCGTCATTTACGCTCAAACGCTCAGATACAAATTTTCACTATTTTTTAATGGTTTTTCTTGTTTTTCATTTGCTTTTGGCAGCCACATTTTTACAACATAAAATAAAATACGGCATTAAAATATGCAAAAGAAAAAAAAAAAAAACAAGCAACTGCAAACAAAAAAAAAAAAATATCAAAATAGTTTTTTGGCGAGGCGCTAAATTTAGCACACACAAAAAGTGTACAAGAATACAGAAACTAAAAAAAAAAAACGAACTTATGCAATATCCGGCTACAAAACAAACAAACAAAAAAAAATAAAATACACTTAAACATAAATACAAAAGTTTTACTTTTAATTGGTGTGCGTTATCTATGTTTTTATTTCTTATTTTTTTCACTTTGCTTGATTTTATAATTTTGCATGATTTTCGACTAAATTCGCGAAAATTAAAATAAACATAAACGCCAACGTAACGAAAACTGAGTAACAGTCGCCGACACAGAAGACACAGACGAACAGAGCAGCGCACACACAAAGTCTCGTCATCCACATTTCGTCGCCATGTACTATGTACTAAGAGTCAAAGACCCTTTGACCGACTGTACTGCCAGCCGCAGACCGTTATGTATGTACATAAGTATACAATTCTACGCCTGAGACTCAAATTCGATATAGCAGCTACATAAAACCGAAAACAGTCAACAGTGGAAAGCGGCCACGAGAACGAATCGGGCGCATTCAACTGAGCATTTCAATTAAAAAAGTCTATTACATTTAATAAAAGAAATTGAAAAAAAAAGGAAAGGCTTATAGCGCGCGCACATGTTGCCAAATTAACGCAACACTTTTTGCAGGCACTGTAGCGCACACTTGCTATGAATTGGCTGCGCTTTTCTCTATGTGCATTTAGCTGTGAAAATGCATTTTCGATAAAGCATTAAAAGCAATTTCATCTTTTGTTTTTTCGCTTTTCCTTTTTTTTATTCTTGTTTTTATTTTTAACTTGATAGTCGTATAAGCGAATTATAAACGAAATGTTTGCCAAACGATTGTTCGTGGGTGCATCTGTTGTGGCGGTTTCGTTTTGTTAGAATTTGCAGATGTTCAACATTTTTCTATTTTTTTTTTTTTATATTTGTTTTTTGCTTTGTATAGGATAAAATAAAAAAAAAGAACTGAAATTGGTTTTAATTTTTGTGCTTTTAATTGCTAAATAAAATAATTGGCTACCAAAGAACAGTTAAAGCTATGACATAACTCCCATTAGAAAACTGCCATATGCAGCACACTGCTGCGCACTTTAATTTTTATGTGAAAAAGTTAAAAACTGAAGCAATTTAATTTCGATTCCGGCCACTCTAACCCGTAGCAGAGTTTTTTCTCTACTATTGGCAAGTTAATCAAATGATAAACACAGCTCACTCTATACATTTTCTTATCTAACCAATAATTTCTTTATAACATTTTTTCTTCCTTTTGCTTTATTGCCAACTGCTTACAACTTAATTATCTAATTATCTTATATATGTATAAGCAAAGTTTCAAATACATATATAGTATGTATCTTCCATACACACACATATGTAACTGTCTAGACAAAGCATGTTTTGCAATTTTTGCTACTTTAAAAATTCCAAACTTTCAAGAGCAATCAAAACATTCCACATTTATGTTTTATTGGCATCCAAGCAATTTTCATTAACTGCGATAAAACTTTTACAGTAAAGTCAACTTAGGGGGTTCAGAGTGTTTAGCTCAAATACGAAACCTTGGCAGCTACTGCATACATAGATTTGCATTATTCAAAGGTCAATTAATAGACAGTCATTTAAAATGAAACAATTGAAAAAAAAAAACAAAAAAAAAAAAAAAAAAGGTCAATGAACATTATATGGCAGTCATGTAGGTTTATAACATATAAAACTAATTACAAATGATTACAGGCAGATGCTCATGGCAGATATACGCGTTTTCTGACGTAAGGCAGTTGTGTATATATTTTTTTCAACGCCACTGTAGTCTCATGCTCGCACATACACCTTGCGTAGGCATACGTACAATCGTGCATTGCGCTCAAGAACAGCATTAAAACCCAAATAACAATTTGAAAAAAGCCTACACGCGACACGCATAACAACGTAAATAAACGTAATTAAATAATTACAAGAACAATCACAATGGCAACAGCAACAACAACAACAACAGTACAAGCAATAACAATAACAATAAAACACATAATTGTATAAAATTAAAAACCCATAAGCGAATTCAGCAAATGCTGCGCATGCGCAGACCATAAACATACGTAGTACATGGGGGCCAACCCAAAAGTGGGCGGACTTTGCGGTCGATAGGCACACAGCACTGTAATGCACACACGGACAAAGGCAACTTCATGCCTCAAACACAACAAATGCACGAAACTAAGCACAAACTAAATACAAGAGTAGAAGTGTGCCGAGGGGCAGCGGTTGGCAAATGATGTATTGTGGTTATTGTTGCTATTGTTTTTGTTGCTGTTGTTGTTATTGTTGTGTTAGTTTAATAGACGCATGTACTGCGCTGGTCAGTAGAACAAAGTATACGACTTTTGTTGTCATTGCTGCTGCCGACGTCAGCGTCGCCGTCACTGCTGCTGCTGCTGCTGCTGCTGGCATAACTATTTAGTAATGCAGCAAACGTATTTTGCTGCAGACATTCTGACGACAACAAAGACAGAACAAACGACAAGCAACGACGACGACAACGACAACAACAACAGCAACTGCATAAGTGTGACGCGATAGACACAGCACATATAGGGCAAATGTAAGCGAGATGCAATACTTGCTATTGTTGTTGTGGTTGCTGTTGTCACTATTGTCGCTTGGGTTGTTGTTGTTAAAAGCTCGCCTTGAGGCAAGGCTAACATGTTTCAAAGCCGTTATTGCAGTTGTTGCTGTTGTTTCGCTTCATACTTACATCGACTGCCGTTGATTTATCACATATGCACATACACAACATATGTGTGTCACCCAAGTGCAGGCAACACTGGGTGGCAGCAAGGCGCCCAGTTACGCCCCACATAGACATGCTCATATAGTGAATGACTCGCGCTGCTTATAGTAGCAGGCGCAGCATCTTGGCGACATGAAAACCAAAGTCAAAGCCAGCTGCCGGCCGCTGCTGCTGTTGCTGTTGACCCGCTTCAAGCTTGGCTTGGCTGCATGCTGGCATGTTTGCTTACAAAGTGACGTAATTATTTTTATTTCTACTATTTTCCCCCTTTCTCTGTCTCTCTCTTTCTGTGTCGTTCTCTTTCTCTTAATCACTGCTGCACTGTTTGCAACTGCTTAAAAAGTAATTGAATATAATGCATTGCCCGCATGGTCTCAACGTGATTTTTCCTCAATGCACACAGCGCAGTTCATTGCAATTTCAGTATGTACAGTAGTATGTCTATAGCTCACAAAGTCGAAAAGTTTGCAACTTATGCGTATGCTTTTCTTTTTTTATTTTGTTTTTATTTTTGGCTAAGTTGTCTTTGGCCTTTCGCTGACTCATTGTATCGTTGCTTGAATCCGCTTTGCTTTTCTGTGCTTTGCTTTGCTTTTAATGACCCAGATGAGTTTGCAAGTTGCCAGTTGGCTTTGATTGATTGCCATTTTTGGCGCAAATTTTAAATGCATTTTTTTTCTCTCTCGCTCCTGCTTCCTCGTCCCCTTGCTTTTTGTTTTCTTTTAATTCAAGTTGGCCAATGTTTGCCAAAAGGTGAGAGGTTGCCATCATAATTGCTGCATTTTACGATATTAAAAATGACAGCAATGCCATATTGTTAGATAAGTGATGCTTGATATAGATCCGGATACAATTTGTTTCTTGTATTAAAGTAATCATAAAGTTTTATGGGTCAAAAAATGTACATAAAAATAACTCGAACTCACATAATTCACAAATTTAGCTGTGGAAATTTATTTGAAATAATTCAGAAAATAGTCGAAAACTAACTAAATTTAAAATTCTTAACTTAAAATACCATTAAAAAAATTAGCGAAAGTAAGCTTTTTCAAAGCACCTGTAACAAAATGATATACACACCAACTGAATACATGAATCGATTACTTGTGAGCAGCGCAACACTCGAAAACAATGGCACCATAGGGACCGCTAATTGCTTGGCTCTCAGAGGCGTACATTGTGATTTGAAGCGAATTAGAATTTAAATGAAAGATTATTAAGAAAATAAGCAGTTGCCATAATTAATTTCTTTATTTAAAGCCTTTGAAGTTTTTCGGCATTTAAAGTGAATTTAAACGCAAATGCTTAAAGCGAAATTCTACTCTACATTGCTGTAAGCCAAATCTGAAAAAACTACACAATTAACTAAGCTGAGAACGATAGCCTCAGCGATTATATATGCAACACACACAAGCTCTACTGGCCCTGAAGCGCAAACAGCCAAGCACGACTGTAGTCAATCATTTTTTATCAGTGCTTTGACACTTCCCCAACATGTTGCACTTGAGTTTCAGTTCTGTGCTGTCTCGTCTTAACCTTTGAATGCCGGCAGCTCTTCACGCGTATAAACGCTTTCCCAGCGATTAATCGAACGTTGGCGAGCGAGAAAGAAAAAAAAAACAGTAAAAATTTAAATGCCAGCTTATGCTTAATTACTGCAACACATTTTGATATAGCTTGCAGTAAAAGTAAAAACTCGTATCTAGACTAATTACTCATAGAGGAGACATTTAGTTTTTGCCTTTTGCCAGTTACTTTGCTTTAGGCCTTAACACTTTTTTCTGCCATTTCTAATTTCGCACTTGATCGACAAGTTGCAGGTGATTACCCTGCAGCACAAAAACCAACCACAAAGCGAAAGAAAATCAATATGGAAAAAATCAACAAAAAATAAAGAAGTAAAGTGACAACAATTTATGCCAAGTTTAAACGACGCTAAACTAAGTTAACTGCAGTTTGACCTCAGCATGCAAGACACGAAAAGCGTTAAACCAATTAAATAATTAACTGCAGTGTTTTAAAAATCAATTAACATGCAACTGCCAACTCAACATTTTTTTAATGCACTTTTCTAAGTGATTTTGCACAGGCCAATTTTTCGTATCATAACTTAGCCATTTTGCATAAACTGTTATTTTTTTTTTTTTGGCTTGTTGCCAATAATCAATTGAAAATAGCAACAACATAAAGTTGTTAATTTATTGTTAATGCTTAGTTAGCACAATTAAGTAAAGCTTTTAGCAAATACACTTTAATTTGTTGTGTGCTTTTTAATTAAACCACGTTTGATGGCAGCACATAAACTATTCAAAAATATTACGCATACGCCGCATAAACCCGCAGCAAAATTGCAGTATTTGGCAAATGAGTGCCTGCATCTAAAGCCAGTTTAATAAATGCATTTATGCAAAAGCAGAAATAAAAATACATGCAAAAAAAAAAAATAAAAAAAAATACTGATAGAAATATTTTTAGTGCTGACAATTCGTGACAATTTATTGAACAAATCAGTGACAGCCAGCGCGACGGTCACATGCGAAAAGCGAAAAGTAAAAACAAATAAACACACACTGAACGTAGCCGGGTGACCAGCAAAAGACGTGAGTCCCCAAAAAGTCAAATGCAATTGCAAAATACACTTGAAGAGTGACACACAACGTGAGCACAACACACCCGTGCTACCCGCTGCTGCAACATCACGCAAGCCAGACCAATTTTAGCCGTGTGTGTCATTCGCTCAGTCACTCACTCACTCACTCAGTCAGTCAGGCATTCTTTCATTTGCTCTTACGTTCGTTTAGTTTTCATTTCATTTGTCTAATGGGGCAACATGAGTTCAATGCAAAACGAACGATAAAAAGCAGCAAGAAAAAAAAGCATGTTAGCAAAAACAACAAAAAAAAAAAAAAAAAGGAAACAAAAAATCTCTTGGATATAAAATAAATCGAAAATAGACTAAGCACAACTACTTATGGATTTTTTCCTTTTTTTTTCTATTTTTTCTATATTTCCTTTTTTTTTTTTTACTTTTGGAATCTCAGCAGCAAAATGTCATTTGCCAAGTTGACTTTTTCGTTTCATTTCCAAGCGCTCATTTTTTTTTTTTTTTGGCATTTTCTTAGCCACTGCTGCTGCTGCTCTAATGTTGGTTGTTGTTGTTATTGCTGTTGACCACGTCGAGCGTGTCTTTGACAGTGTAGTGTGTGCGCGTGTGTGTATGTGTCACTGCACCATTATTGTGTCAGTTGCATGACACACAAAAATTTAAGCCTCGTTTGTATTGTCGATGTCGCTGTCGCTGTCGCTGTCGGTCTTTGTGTGTTTTCATTTTGGCTACAACCAAAATGGTCATAATGCGAAATGTCAGAAGCAATGTTGATAGTAGGCGATTTATTGGCATTGGGCGCTGCTCTGCTCTGCTCTGCACTATACTGTTTTGCTCTGTTCTGCTCTGCGCGCAAGCTTCAATTTGGCACATTAGAATAGTTTTAACGTGATTTATGCATTGGCTGTTGCCTGCCTGCCTGTCTTGCCTGTTTATTTTGATAGCCAACTTGTATATTTACTCACATATTTTTTCACGATTTTGGCAATTGAAGTTGCTTAGTTGCAGCTTTACAGGCTTAAAGAGCATGAGTCATTAGGATCCTGCCTTTATGATTCCCTTTACGAAACTTATGAGCTTAGTTACTATATTCGTAATTCTATTAGTGGCAGATGTCAGCCGCCTATAGTACATTTCAAATAAGAGATTTTCTGTCACTAAACCCACATAAATTTGTTTCTAACAACTGAGAACCAACAGTTTTCCCTATAGCATTGACTAGTGAGTCGTACATCGTCGTATTTTATTTATGCGCAGGTTTCAGACAGTTTAATCGATTTATAAGCTAGCAAGTTATGCTCTTAATTAAACGTTACAAGCCATAACTCAGGTAATAAAAATAATTCGAAAGCAAAACTTTCTTCCCACAATAATTAAATTCACATAAATTAAAGGCGTTGCCAGGCCACACCGCTGGCAATTAACTAATTTGTGTTACAAGCATTTAACGTCTACATAACTTGCCTAACACTAAATCACAAAAAAAACTGCTCACTCCAGAAAAGAAGTGTTCCTAGAAGTACGAGTATTATAACTTAATTTGCTTTTGTAACGGCGCAGACTTAACACGACACCTCAATTCACAATATTTCACAAAAGTTTTCGCACAACTCATGCGCAATTAGTCACTTGCATAGCAATTAAGCATCAAAGCATTGTAGCAACAAAAAATTCACCTTGCCTCGCCTTACCTCACCACGATCGGCGCACGTTTCGCATTGGCAGCGCATCGAGCATGTCTAATAAAAACGCAGGCGATTCAAATGGCGACATACTCCCCACAGCTGAGTGTCTGCGTAAGTTTGCAAAGCAGACGTCGTATTAGGTAGGTACACACTGAGTACAAACATAGGTACAACCTGCACGCGAGACGAAGTACAAGTGCGGGTACGCAAAAGACTATCGGGCTGACAAAGACAAAAAATACAAAGAGACGAAAACGTAAGCGAGAAGTAGAAGCAGTAGAAAAAAAAAATTGTTAAATGCAGACAAAGACAGAGACAAAGACGACGACACAAAAAAACCGAACGAAAAACAAAAACCATATTATTAACGCCTCATTAAACTTTTAACGATTTTAAATTACAGACTATGAACGAGCAGGCTAATGAATACAAATTAGCCACAGAACGTTTGCGTTTGTGTTAGCGTTTGCGCTTAAGTTTCAGTTTGGCCAAAGACAAAGGCCAAGCGGACACAAGAGCCGCCGACATCAGCCGGCCACATTGCTATGAGTATTAGGGGGCGAACGTGTCGGGCATTAGGACAGTCTAGCACCATAGCATAATTCGTGTGTATCATTGGCTTGCTAAAAGTTAACAATTTGTTTTTGGTTTCTATATTCTTTCTCTTTAAAATTTTTATTTTTTATTTTCATTTGCAAGTTTTTTGTCTCTGCTTGAGTGGCTACGATTCGTTTCAAGTCAATGCGACGACTTGAGACATTTCGTACAAAATTCACATGAAAACATATTACATACACACAGAAAAAAAAAAGCAGCAAATCACAAACTAAAAATATCATTAAAGCCATAAGAGTGACTGACACGCTTAGTAAACAATAATTGCCATTAATTGTTAATTGCTAAAATATGTATGACTGTTATTGGTTGTACTGTTTTTGTTGTTGTTGTTGTTGCTATATGCATGTTATGCTGTTATTGATTGTTGTGATTGTTATGTGTTTATTGTGATTGGTGTTCATGCAAAAGGTGTGTCAGTGCGACGCGTGTAAATTATGAACTTGTACTTGTTATTTGGTTATTCGGTTGTTTGTTCATTCGGTCGACAAAATTGTTATTAATCACATATTTGACAGTGACTTTTGATTGTATTCACTTGCTTATGCAAATGTTGCACGCACCACTAAGTGAATGGCTTTGGCCACCAGCCACTGCAGGTCAAATCGAGTATGCCGTTGGGTCGGTCTCGCATTCGTGCGTTCGATTGTATGCCAGATTGTGTAAAAGTACCCAAAAAAAAGAAAGAAAAAAAATAAAAAAGTACCGGCCTAGTTGCGATATATCACGACTTTGACTTTGACTGCTGCTTTGTATAATTTCAAGCGGATATGAGTTCTGGCATTTTTGTTGTTTTTTTTCTTTTAGTTTTATATGTAACACTGTACTATTTGTTAGATTTGTTTGATAAGAAAGTTGTTGGCTAAAGTCACAGACTGTTTGTTAAGTCAAAATGAACAAAGCCACGTCAAGAAACACGCATGAATAATTTGTGGCTTACATCATAATAGCAAAAGTTACTCATACGTGGCACAAATTGTCATAACTGTTACTCATACCGCATAAGAATTAAAATTAAAATTTGATTTTATTATTAATGCCGTTTTAAAATATATAATTAACAAAATGAAATAGCTTCCGCTGACATTTATGCCGTATAAAATGTGCGCACCGAATTATTTCGCAAAATTTCATGCAACATTTCCGCGTGTCGCCACAAAAGCCATGAACGACACTAAAACCAACAACAGTGAAATAAAGGCAAAAATCAACAGAAAAATAAAGAAATCAAACAAAAAAAAAAAAAAAAATAACCAAGAAAAACGTGCGCTCGCCTTTTTGACATTTTTTGTTATTTTTTTTTTTTATTTCACTGTTCGTTTTACTTCTGTTATTTTTCATTCACATGATGTGTTGTTTATTTTATTTATTTTGCTTTTGCTTCTTTTGTTGTTTGTACTTTTGGTTTTCTCAACTTTTGCACATTTATATCAAAGCGCTTTTTGCCGCACAGGCAGGCGCGGTTATGCCACAAGTATAACGAATGAATTGCCCCGCTCCCTCCCAATTCCCCACACACACCACGCCTCAAACATTTTGTTAGTTTTGCGTTGACTTTATTCTTTTTTTTTTTTGTTGTGCTTGTTTTTGGCAAGCAACCAAACAAAAAAGCAAAAAAAAAAAATAAAGAAACAGAACCTAAGCACATACAAGAGCAAAGGCAAACCCTCGCCAAAGTTAAATCGTCCGAAAAAAAATGCCTTAACAAAAGTTCAACGCATGTTAATATTTATACAAGAAAGCGACAAAAATAACAGCAACTACATGTTAAGATAAAAAGAAAATTTAAATTTTAAAGATTAAAGATTAAAGAAACGACAGCGCCAGCAACTTTAAAAACTACATTTTTGCAAAATAAAATGTTTAATATATAAATATGAAGTATTTTCTACTAAGCTACGTATATATATTTTTATATTCTTTAAAAAATATCTTCTCTACTTTTGTATTAAGTGTATTTAAATATTTGACACTATAAATTTTCAATAATTGTTCAGAAATGAATACAAAAACAAAATAAAAAATAAAATGTTGTGAAAAACGCTTTATATTGAAAGCTTTAAAAAAAACGGCAGTTAACGGTTCATTGGTTAATTTTCTGCAGTTATACGCATTTGGTAATAAAACATGTAAGCATGTGTACGTGTATGAAAAAATACCCAACGAACCGTTAACTGTTACAAATGTTATACATTCATGTATATACGTAAACATATGCCATTCCATTTTGTCTTTAAAGTGTTCTTTTAAAATTACATAGAATCCAGCCAATTATAAATGAGAAAAATACAAATTTTACAAGGCAACAGACTAACTAAATAGAACAAAGCCGTTCTAATGATTCTGTAACGTCTCAATTTCTATAAAGGGTATGACTAACAAAAATTGCGGAGCACATACAAGACAATAATTTATGCATAATTTACCATATGGAACTGATTATGAATGAAATAGAATTGCCCTACATGTCAGGTTTTATGCCTACTTTTATTTATGAATTAAAAACTACTGTCCATATTCTGATTTCATAATTTGACGATAAAATAAATCAGCGTCTTAAGCGACTGGCACTCGCATTATTAAATTAAGTAAAATATATTTTAACCTTTTATATTTTGATTAAAGTCCATTTTTGTTAATAAACTGTGTTAAAAATAGCGTTGAAAAATTCTATTTACCATACTGACTGGCTCATAATTTTAGTATAATATTAAAAAATTTGCATCGAATCATTTTTTTTTTTTTCTGGCGGTCCAAAACGCAAAACCACACTAAATAAAAACACAATAGAAATTGTCAAGTAAATTTATGCAGCGATAAGCAATCTTCATTCGCATGCGAAATACACTCTCACAAAACACAAAACAAAAGAAATCAAAAACAAAATCTACAACAACCGCAACAACAAACATGCACAGAAACAAATTTTTAGGGAGACATCGGCTCATATGCCGGTATTTATTTTTGTTATTCTATTTCTTTCTCTTGTTTTTGTATTTTGTTCCTTGAACTGATGCTGTGTGGGCGCATGCTTTGTCTGCTGCTCTTTTATTTGATTTTGATTTTATGAGTTTGCTGTTGTTGTTATTGTTGTTGTATGTCTTTCAACTTGAGTAGTTATGAGCCGAAAACTGGTTGGCTTAACACTTTTGCTGCTTCGCGCTATTGTTGCTGTTGTTGTTGTTGCTGAAATTTGTTGCATTAATTAGTTAAATTTGTGTTTATGTATGTGTATGTGTATGCGTGCGTTGCGCATCGCTGCGAAGCCATATTATACAATATAATTCGTTATCGCGCTTTTGTTTATTCGTTTACAAAACGGACAATGTTTAAAAATATAAAATAGATTTAAATTTTATTAAAATTATGACATTCATCTTAATTTGTTTTATCACATAAGTTATTAATTTTATCGCTTCTTTTTGCTTCTTTGCAGGTATGTAATTTATTTGAAATAAAAGACAATCAGCAAATAGTGGCCGACGTCGTGTGCAGCTAAGCCGAACAGGTTTGACTCAACTAAAATGTATACAAACTAATGAATACTTATACTTAGTAAATACTTTATAGCTGAGACAACTTCCTCTGTTAATATTTCAATATGACTTATTGGTGAGCAATTTAATGCGAACTTCAATATACAAAACGCAAACGTCGTAAATCATTTTTTGTGAATTTCAATTAACATGCATTACAAGCTACGAGACAAGAAATAGCAAAGCAAGGCACGAAATTAAAATTAAAAATCAGTAGCAGTGCACTTAGTATCTCCCACTCAAGTGCCTAACAGCAAAAAAAAAAAATATAAAATAAAAGAAACGAAAGCAAAGACAAAGCTTTGTGTGTAGAGAATTCTCAGAAACAAAGATGTGCTCATAGTAATGTCAGTTGCTCGGTACTTGGCGCCGTAATTGTCAAAAGATTAATGGCAATATGAGAAAATAAAAACGTAATAAATATACAAAGCCTAAGCAACGGCAATGAGTGCTACAATAACAACAACAACAACATACACAACGATTTTTGTTTAAATTAATGATTCACTTATGTTTTAATTCAATTACAAAGCCAAGTGAATCGCATGCAGGCGGCTCACACAGCCAGCAGCAGTGGCAAAGCAGAAACTGTATGTGCAGAATCAGAAACAGAAACAGATGCGTTTAATGATGCTTCTGCTCCTACTTGCCTGCTTGCCTGCCTGCCAGCTGTCTGTCGTCCATGTGTGCATGTGTATGTTTGCACACATTCTGCATATATCAAATGTCAAATTTGTGGAAATTCCTTTACTTGTAATTTTAGCTAGCAATGAGCTCATTAGTTTCTACTTTCGCAAATGAGCGACTATTATGTGTAGTTTTTTTTTTTCTTTTTTTTTTTCTACGTTCTATGCATATGCATTGAAAATGCCAGCACAGCAGAAATTGAAATTGAAAGTCTACACGCGCGCGGCTCAGGCAAGCAGAAGTGCAATACTATAAATGCAATTGGCTTAGTGCACTTATGCAAGTGCATTTGTGTAGAAGCGCAAATACGAAGCGAGTTCTGAATTTCAAATAAACACTTGCTTTGCTTGTACATATTTCGAACACCCGTCTCTGTGATCTTCGTTGCTATTCCAGTTAAGTAGACACACTTTGAACAGACTGACAGCAGAGAAAGCGCACAATGTTCGATTCAAATGCGTTTATGAAAATGTAAACCAAGACAGCAGCACTGCATTAGAATTATTGAATCAGCAAAGTTTCAATTTAATTTGAAATTCACTCGAATTATTAAGTAAACATTGTAAATGAAACTGTGATGCACCTCAACTGCAATTTACAATGAAGTGAGTGTAGGGCAATGAAGTACCTAACAATTTAAACTCAACAACAAGGCAAGGCGCTGCATAATCTTTCAAAACTACATACAATTTTAAGAAATAAAATTTAATTAAACACAGAACTAAACGACTTAAGCGAAAAATATATCTCGAACATCTTGCGTCCAAACGGGCAAGTCCATTTTAACAAAAGCCAAGTTGTATGCAAATATTATTATGAATAATTTACTAAAGCTTGCTCTGCCACATAATGCGCGCAAATAAAAAATCATTTTACCTAAGATACCAAATTGAATCTATTATCTTGGCTGCTGTTGTTGCGTTTGAGAAATACAGTAATCACAAGATATATAAAACATTGTGGGCCTTTTTTGTGCATTGCTCGTTTTTATGTTTCTTGGCAGTTTTTTGGTTTTTTTTTTTCTTTCTGTAGGCATTTATAGAAGCATTTAATGTTCCCATGCGCACACACGGGGCGTATACGCAATCAACGCAAATGGCACAATTTGAGCCAAAGCGCAATTCAGTCGTTTAGCCATTCAGCCGTTGTTGATGACTGTATTTGCCTGTCTGTTGTGTAGTGTAGTGTACATACTTGTATATAGCCAACCACACACACACACACATACACACATACATACATACATATATGCAGTCATCGTTTGTCATGCATGCAAAATACACGTGGCTAACATGTACCATACGTATGCAACAACAACAACAACAACAATAATAATAATCAAACTGCTGCAGGTTGTTACGCATTGTTCCATTGCATTCGCATCAAGTCTACACTCACACACACACATACATACATAAATGTGCATAGTTCTATCTGCATATTCTGCAACTGGATTTGCTTAGCTTCGCTGTTATCTTGTGTTCGTTAAAATGTACGTATGCCTTTTGGGCATATTTTGCGTCTGTGTAGGCAGATGTTGGTACACACACACACAGGCAACCCACCGGCCTGCGGTACTGGCGCAAGGCATTTCAACGTACTTCAGCATAAAGTAAATAATCATTGAACACGTTTCAACGAAATTGCATTTTTATTGCGTATACGTAACGTGTGCTTCACGTTGACGTTACGTTGATTTTTTTTAATTTTTTTCATTTTTTTTTTGTTTTTTTTTCGTTTGCCACATTCACGTTTGCAGGGCTTGATTCATTTTGGCTTTGCTTTTCTTAGCTCTCCGCCTGCGCTTTAGTATGGCATTTTGTGCGAAAATGTGTCTGCCAATACAATTCGCTTACTTTTTTACCTCTATATTTGTTTTTTTTTTTTCTTGTTTATATGTGGGTTACATTTGCTTTCTGCCTATTTGCAGTAAAAATTTCTTTCAACAGGTTTTTCATGCACACATTTCACGTTTCAACGTACTATGCTGCTGGCCAGGCCATGTCGTGGCAATGGGAATTTGCATATATGTGTGTGTTTGTGTATGAGTATATGTGTGGCAATTGGCTTGTTTGCTTTTATTGATTGCAGGTTTTCCATTTCATACAATTTGTTATTCGATTTGTAAAACTTGGCTCATATGCCAACAACGACAAAGAAAACGACCAAGTTCAATACGAGTAACTGGCCCAGGCCGCAATTTGCTTCGGTGCGGTTCAATTTGCTATGTGCCTTGACTTGTTCGTGCATGTGTAACGTGAAGAAGCAACAAAATCCATACCATACCTTACCATAACATACCAAAGCATACCACAGCAAAACCCAAGCAAACTAAACATTATTAAAATCTTGTATTCAAATTGCTTGACTTTTATTAAGCACAAAAAAACAAAGAAAAAAAAAAAAAGTATAGTGTAAACGAAAATATCACAAAAACAAAAAAACAAAACCAAAAAGATGGGAAAAATGGAACAAAAAGGCGTCTTGCATGCGCCAACAGCCCACAGCCAGCAGCCAACAGCAAAGAGCCGACAATGGCACACGTCATGCAGGCATGCGTACAACAATGGGAAATTTAATTAAATTTTGCGCTTTTTGCATGTCTTCCTGGCCTGCCTTGCCCGGCCTTCCCTGCCCTACTTTGCCTTTGCCTGCCTGTTGGCGTTTCTTCTTTCCTTATGCGCTCTCAGCAGGCGTTCCGCTTTTGTTTTGTCTTTGCTGTGTGTTGTGTTATGTTTCATTGTCTTTCTGGTCGCTTTGTCTGTTTGTTTGTTTGTTTTTTCATGCTACATGGCCTAATCAGCATAAAATTAAAGGGCGCTAACATGCAACAAATTACACGCAAACTTGCCCATAGTAGTTTGCGTTTTTTATTTGCTTTTTCTCTTAGTTTTTATTTTATTTTTTGGTTTTTTTAATAAGGTGTGTTTGCTGACACACTCGCACGGTCCACACACACTACATCCATTAACGCAAACATTTTGACAACTAACCTCGCCTCTAGTTTTGTTATGTCATGTACAAATATGCGTAAATGATTTAATTTATATGGCTTTTCATAATTTTTGTTCTCATTTTGTGATTTTTACTAACCATATTCAGTACTAAAAAAAAAAAAACAATCTAAACAAAACATATAAATTATATGCACAAATTGTTTGCTTTTTTTTTTTCCTTTTTCTTGTTAACTATTTTTGTTTAATGTAAAATGTCTGACCTGAATTGTGCTTTGTTTGCATTATAAATATGCTTTTTGTTGTTGTTCATGTTATTGTATCATTTAAAGACTTCATTGTTCGCGAAATAATGCCAATTTTATTGCATTTGAAAAATTAAATAACAACAATTCACTTTGACCATTTATGTCAATAATAACCACAATAAAAAATTAAGCGGTAATAAAATATTCTGCTTAATTGGCAAAAGTGTTGACTTACTTTTGGTTAGTAATTTGCAAAAAAAAAAAAACAAACAAAACAAAGCAAAAAAAAAAGGAAATATTCTTTGTTGATTTTAATGAAATTTTATAATTGAATAATGCATAGCTTCATTTATGACAGACATAATTTTAATTTTAGTTTGAAAAAACTCACGTTTTTTATTAAAATGGCAATAATTGATTTTGCGTGTGAACAATTAAATTGATGCTAATTGTTAATAGGTGATTTTTTTTTTTAAATTAATGGTTAGCTCAACAAAGTCATTCTGTTTAAAGTCTCTTTATAATTGGCAAAACAAAAAAATTTTTTTTCCCTATGATCACATGATCATCGCAGCTCAGCATCAGCACCTCTTCTATACAAGTTTAGCTGAAAGGAGACAACGTTTAATAGAATCTCATTTCATAAAAATTTTAGATAATCTGCATCAACAAGGCATTATTAAAGACTAATAATTTTTTGAATCTGTATAGGAAAGCAAAGCTTAGCCCACCATCATGGACCCAATTAATTGCCTTAGTGGCATCACCTTAGCTTACCTACCTCTCCAATGTTCGAGATACAAATTTTTGGTAACACATATATGTGCATCGATTTGCAAAGTCTGCTAACTCTATAATCATATGCCAACAACAATAAAAAGGTGTTGACAACTTACACCCAATGATTTTTCAACACCAAGATGCTGTCTGATTAATACGCATTAGCAAAAGCCCTCCTCACCTTGGCAGGTCTTGCATGTCTCTTGGGCCACACTTGCCGATTTCCGTTGGCTTGCCTTTGTTAGTTTGTTAGTGACAAAGCGAAGTGTTGAAGCCATAAATTAATAATTTATTTATAATTTTTTCTGTTTCTCGTTTTCTTTTTCTTTTTTTACAGGCATTATTGCATAATAAAAGTTCAAACTCGTGTGCCGAGAGCACTTTCAACAGTTCGCCTACACGGCGGCGTTGCTTGTGTGTATATGTGTGTGTGCATTTTTTTTTTCGGTTTTTCTTTTATGTTATTTTAATTTAATGATTTTTTTGGTTTTCGCTGTGTATGCTTCCGCGGCGCGGTTTTTATATGTTTTTAATTTAGTTTTTCTTTTCAGGGCATGTAAATTTGAACTCATCAAAATTGTTTGCAAGTTGCACAGCACAACTGGGGACTGCCAACTGCTGTAGTTGATGTTCTCGTTCTTCTTATTTGCTGTTGTTGTTGCTTGTTTGCTGCAGCTGCAGTCATTGGGCATTAAGCATTTTTGTAATTTGCTTCCGTGTGACATTTGTCACTTTAATGTGTGAACAAAAAGTTGAAATGTCAGCGAAACAGGGAAAATATTATTTTTGGTAGCACCACACAGCAATAAAAAAAAGTTGCAGTCAACAAGCAGTCACAGCAACAGCAGCAGCAGCAGTAGTACAAAAAGCGCATTAATTGCCACGCTTGCTCAGCTTAACAAAACAACAGAAAGAATTAATAAAAAAAAAGAAGGGAAAAAGTAGTAAAACTGCTGCGAATAGTGACAGCAGCGCAGCCAGAATTGCTCATATAACGCCGACAATTTGTTACACTTAATGTGCAACTGTTTGGTTTGCGTCTTGTTACA
This sequence comes from Stegana nigrithorax, assembly GCA_037044495.1. Classification (NCBI taxonomy): domain Eukaryota; kingdom Metazoa; phylum Arthropoda; class Insecta; order Diptera; family Drosophilidae; genus Stegana; species Stegana nigrithorax. Next base: position 1,544,292 of record JBAMBQ010003328.1, read on the forward strand.
TTCATATAACCGAAACATAACTGAAATGCGCAACATTAATGTCAAACGCATGGCGAGTGCAAATGCTGACGTTGTGTGCAATTGCCACGACTCGACGGTCTCTCGACATTTATGATTGCTATGCTATGGCAACTAGTTAGCTCCTAGTTTCTGCTACAGCAACAACAACAACAACGACAATGACAAACAACAACACAATACAATTACACCTCTCGCACTCGCAGCATTGCATTGCATTGCTGTAATTTGCATGCATCATGCAAAAGACTATGATTACCCGCAGCATCAGCAACAACTGCCACAGTAACAACAACAACAACAAGAAAAGCATCAACAGCTGCTGCTGCTGCTCTTCTGGGTCTTCAATGCGTCCGCTGTTGTGCATTCCCATTGGCTGCACATGAGCAATATTTCCCATGCAATTAGCATGCACATATCATCAGTTGCAATAGGAACAAATACACCAACTGCAACAACAACAATAGCAAACAATACAACGAGCACAACTGCAGCAACAACAAGAATAGAACATTGCAGACAGTTAAGTAAAGTTGTTGCTTACTGACCATTGGCAGCCAACAACAATAACAACAAAAACTTGTTGTAACAGTAGCTGCAGCAGTAGCTTAAACAATAACAATAACAATAGCGACAACAACAACAACGACAACAACACGAATAAGAACATTTACAAGCAGTAGAACACAGCACAACAGTTCAGCTGGCAACATGCACTCACAAACAGGCATCAGCAACAATTGCATGTTGTGTCAACAATTTGATCTCTTTTTAAGTCTGCAACTGATTCGTGGTAAAGTGAAGTCTCAGCAGCAACGACCAAACCAAACCAAACCAAACCGAACAACTAAAACATCAATTGGCATATGTAGCCCATTGCGCACCAATACGCAAACAAACATTCATCCACACATGTGTACATCCGTAAATGCAAACAAACGTTCGTTCGTTTGCACTTACATACATCGTACATACGTATGCCAATTGGAATATGTTGCAGCGTGTGTTGTTGTTGTTGTGAAATTCGTTCAACTTCGCATCGTTTCGTTTCGATTCGGAGTTTAATTATAAAAATATGTTCGTCGCTTGTTGTTGCTTGCTTTGCATATGCAGTTTTGCTTGCGTTTAGTCTCTCTGTGTCTCGGCGGTCTCTCTCCCTCTCTTCTGCTTGATTTGTCTGCTGTTGTCAGCAGTTTCCGCATTGTTTGTTGTTCTTATTATTGTACTTGTTGTTCTTAATGCGTTTGTTGTTGTTGTTGCTTTTATTATTATTATTAGTATTGCACACCACACAATTACAAACGCCTGCACGCTTGCTGCTGCTATGCGCGTCCCTGTCTCGGTTGCTTACCATTCATTTTTTATTACTTTTTTCGTTCAAAATGCAGTTAATAGCCAGGCAGGCAGGCAGCAGCGCATTGTATGTTGGTGTAGTTTTTGCTGCTGTATCTGTATCTGCATCGATTTTTGTTGATTTGTTTATTTATATAATTGTTTATTTTGATTTGATTGTTCAACATTTGCTTTGCTATTGTTTTTATATTGTATCTGAGTTGCATGAGCCGCCGCCGTTATTGTTGTTTCTCATTGTTTCTCAACTATGTTTTACTTTTGTTTTAACATATTTATTATTTTTTTTTTTTTTCGAGCATTTGGGCTTTTGTTTTATTTATTGTGTAATTCGATTGCGTGCTTTATTTATTTATTGGTTTTCATTTGTTTTCAATTTCCTGCGGTTTCTGTTTCATGCAGTTGCACTTCAAATGCAAAAAAAAAAAGGAAAAATAAAAAAAAAAAAAAAACCCAATAACAGGAAAACATTGAATTGAGCGTAGACGAGTACAATGAATCATGTTGTCACGGTAATTGATGCGCAACATTTGTTATTGTTATCGTTCCGCGTTTTGCTAGTATTATATTAGCATTTGCTAATACAAAAAGCTAAAAATTAATTGGATTTCAGCATAACACTTCTACATTTGCATTTTTGCTGCGTTCATTATGCCATGTGACTTTCTTGTTCGCTTTTTCATTACGGGGAACTTTGCATTATTATCTAAATATAGAAGATTAATTACAAAAAAAAAAAATCGTTTTAATAAAGCTTTGCATGAGCAAGTGCCAAAATAGTTTTATATAATTAACGTGGAACTAATATCATAAGACGCTGACCTTATGATACGCTATGACTGGAACAAGTCAATTCATATTAGGTATTTTTTTTTTTTTGACTGTTTAGCATAGCAGTCTGAATTGTTGTATTTACATAAAAGTGTTAACCGGTCTGAGTCGCAATGATAAAAGCAAAACCGTATAACACAAATATCAACGAAATGGTCTATGATCAAAATTCTTGCCCATCTGATACATTTTATCTGCCAATTTTGCAAAATTAAACGCTGCACAATTTGTTTAATTGAGAGCTTACTTGGATCACGTAATTTTCTCCAATGTGTTTACAAGTAATTTATGCATATTACTTAATTTTAACCTAAAACAACACAACACACAGCTGTGCGCAAAAATCCACTTCACATTTATGCATTGAAATACATTTTCCTTAGAAACATATTTCTAGGCACAGTTCAAAAACCTCTTATTACGGATTTTCGCCATTTGTTTTTCTCAATGGAAGCGTTTAACACGCGTGCCAAAATTAGCCCAGTCAACTCGGTGAGAAATTCGAGTGAAATTCTATTTTCGTGCCAAAGATTAAGAAACAGAACAGCTCACTTAACGGGTATAACAAAATTTATGGCATTGTTTGCCTATTTGCATTATTTTTAAAGCAATTTAGCCAATAACATAAACAAAACCAAAAACGAAAACGAAAATAAAATATTGAATAATGGAAAAGTGGAAAAAAACAAAAACGGTGTTAAGTAATAGCGATAAACAAATAAAAAGCAATGACGTATGAATAAAAAAATAGAATAAACACAAATTACAAATAAGAAAAAAACAAAAAAAAGTAGATAAATAAATAAAAATACAAAAACAAATAAAACACATACGCACCAGCAATCCCTGGCCAAGCCAGGCAAAGCGTGTAAACCAAAAAACTGCGTGCGCTGTGCTTTAATGCAACAGTAGGCGGGCACGGAGGGGCGTGCTGCCGGTAAAATTGTGCTTAGGTGTTTAAGAAAACAAAACACTCCATTCGCCATTCGTTGCTTTATTTCTTCCTTTTCTGCTTTTCTACAATTGTTTTCATTCGCATTTTCAATGTTTTTTTTTTTTGGCTTATTTGTATTTCACCAACCGCAAAGCAAAACGCGTTGCAAATTTTTCTCAGCGCTGCTTACGTGTCTGGCATAGAAAATTACGTTAGAGTGGTGGAAAAAAGAGTGCACACGCTTTGCCAATTGGTTTGTGTATGCCGCCAGTGTGGTGTTGTTGCTGTTGCCGCAGTGCCGTGCAGTGTAAGAATGAATGAATGAGACTGGATGACTGCTGCTGTGGTTTGCTGCTGCTGCTGCTGCTTCTGATATAACTCCAACCCTGCTGCTGTTCCTTATGTCTTTGGCACAAGCAAAAAAAAAAAAAAAAAAAAACAAAACAAAATCAAAAAGTAAACAGAAAATCTTGTGGAAAAATCTGTACGAAAATTTTGCTTTTGTTATTTTTGCGGTTTAGCGTTAAACTCAATATTTATTTTGCTGGTTATTTGCTATGCCCGCCAACACTGCCGCCCCCTTGACACTACCCACTCCATGCGTTACGCCTTTCCTTCTGATCGTTCCTACTGACTCGTTTGCTCGCTTACTTGCTCGGCTGCTTGCTTTCAATCTTGGGTGAAAAACGTTTTTCCGACAGTTTTCACGGTTCTTTTTCCGCTTCTGCTACTGCTGCTACTGCTGCTGCTTGTTGTGGGCGTAATTGAAATTGTACGCAAGTGTAACAATAACAAAATAAAACAATAACAACAACAACCAAACACTACAATGTAGCATACCACAATGACGACGACGACGACGACGACGACAGCAGCAACAAAACAAATAAAACATCTAAAAGCGAACAAATGAACGCAAAGCAAATTTGTTTTTAGCCAAATGGCAAATAACTATTTAAATGTACAACAACAACAACAAATAATAAACAAAAACATAAACGTGAAAATAATTTTAAAAAGAAACATTTTTTATACTTTATGGCACATGCCATGGCAAACTAAAGCTAGCGGATTTTCAAAGAGTTTTCTGGTTAATGTATTGGCCTTGCCATAGGTCATAGGGTAGGGGATTATTTTTGGGCAATTTTATAATGAATATATAATAGAAATTTGTTCAAATTTCCTTAACAATTGCAAAGCCAACAAGAAGAGCAAGTTTGTGATAAAGAAATCCTTTCCTTTTTTGTGAATTTTTTTTATTTTCAAGATTGTATGGCAAAAAAAGAAAAAAACCCAAGCAAGTTGGGTTCAACACTTCCACTTAGTTTGCATATTCAGCAAAGTACACGCCAATGACACTTCAGCTAACGACGAACATAAAATTTAAGACAAACTTATGTTAGTTTAAAAATTTGAAATTGTTTCTTAGTAAAAATGTGCCCACAACCGCAACGTTTATGACATTAAATTCACACAATTACTCATAGGTAGGCTAAAAGCGAAAACCAGCTTTAAGAAATTTCCACTTGACTAGTTTATTTAAGCTAACAACAAAAATAACAACAAAAACCATGACAACAAAGAGAGCAACCAGAGGCAGGCAGGCACAAGCAACAAAAGTCTCAAAGCTATAATTTGCCAAGCCAAGTATAATCATCATCAATTCCATGTTCATGTTGTTAGAGTAATGTCTTTAACAAGAAAAGTCATCAGGGCTGAGCCGAAAGAAAATTATTAACAAGCGTTAATTTCAATGGACTTGAGCAATTACATACGAAACGACAGACAGGCAGACAGACAGACAGACAGACGAGCAAACATACAGACAGACAACATATAATTTTCAATTTAATAGCTTCATTTAGTAGCAACCAGAGTCAAACGCGCCGAAGCAAACCAAGCCAAAGTCAACCTACGCGCCTTGTAAAGCTTGTCAATTGCGTTTGTTTGACAAGGCAGGCAGCCAGCCAGCCAGCCAGCCAGCCAAGCAGGCAGGCAATCCACCAGCCAGTCCAACAGTCAACTAACCAGCCAAGCAGCCATGCAGCCACTCACTCAGTCAGGCAGGCAGGCAGCCAGTTAGACAGCCAAGCCGAGCATAAGACAACCCACTGGCCAGCTAAAAAAATAAACCAAAAAAAAAAAAAACAAACCAAAACCCCTAAGCCACTACAAAAAAAAACCAAAACAAAATGGAAATAAAACACCTACGTACATGTGACTGAAGATTAAGAAACGCAAAGCACAATAAAATATCTACACAAAGTAGCGTAGAAGTCAGGCTACGCAACAAAGTGGAAAATGTTGCAAGAAAAGCTGTTGACATTTTCCAACTGAAAAGGCGTCATTAGTGCAAGCGTGAGCGCGTGAAAATGTTTCTTTTGCTCGCCTGAGGGCAGAATGCCGCATGCAATTTAATGCACAGAGATACGCAGCAGATACGCCGCAGACAGACAGACCGAGAGGCAGAGAGACAAGCGACTCCTTTGGCGGCCCACTTGGCGTATGCGCAACGCCTCTTCGCACCTCATTAGTTGCGTGCCATGAATTACGCAGCCAGTCAGCCAGCCAGTCAGTTAAACACACACATACATACCACAACATATATATATATATGTGTAAGCATGCATGTATCGGTATGTACACATGCAATGCCAAGTTACAGCCACGCGTCGCTTACATTTTACTTTTATAGACAACTTTGTAACTCGCTTTGCTGCGCTTTGGTTTTTCTTTGGTTTCGATTTCGAAATTAAATTTTTTTTCTTATTTCTTTTTTTTTTGTTGTTGATTTTTTGTGCAGTTTGTATGCACATGCGTGGGCTGCACAGCCGGAGGCGACAACGCTGACGCCTAACTGAGTTACAGACATGCAAATTTACGCATTTGCCATGATATTTGACTCTTGATTTAGCTGACAATTTGTTATAAATGCGCTGCTCATTGATTTGCACAACATGCCACAAGTAAATGCAAAAAAAAACAACAACCATCAAACAAAAACATGAATAAATAAATGAATAAATAAAAATGTGCTTAAACATGTTGCTGGCAACATGTGTGTAGCAACATGTGCGGCCGCGTTGCCACGAAAGCGTCTGGCGGCAGCAAGTGTTGTCAAACTTTTGCATTATGCATGAAAACTTGTATCAAGTGTGCCAGACAAAAAATTCAAGAAAAAAAAATAAAAAAAAAAAACAAAATAAAAACGTTGAAAACTTTTTGAGCGTTGTAATTGGCTTCGTGTGTTTTGTCTTTATTTTTATTTTCCTTAATTTTTTTTTAGTTTTCTTTTATTACTTTTTTTTGTAGGCTTGTAATTACGCACACGTCATGCACATAAGTCGTTTGTTTCTTATTTTTTGTTTTGTCAGACCTCACATGGTACATTTTTTTCGCAGTATTATTTTACAATCGTCAATTTTCATTAATTTTGTTTTTAATGTTGCTTTTTTTTGTCTGTTTTACATGGCGTCATTTCCTTATACAGTTTTTACTTTTATTTATTTCTCCATTACCAATTTCGGTTAAATTTATGCGCCTACTTTTTGCTGCCTGTTTTTATTGTTTGCCATTGTTGTTGTTCTTGTTAATATTGTTGTTGTTGTCATTTTCATTGTTCCTACTTGTTGCTACTTTAGTTAAGTCTCTGTCTGCTGCTGATCCCTAGTGTATTACAATACCCAACCCAAAATTACAGTGAAAGCCCATGTTTCAGCATTTTTGCGACTTCTTTTTTGTTGCTGGCCTTCTCTGTTTTTTTTTTTTTTCACTTTTTGTGCACATACATACATACATACACACATAATTAAAAATGTATTAAAATTATGCAAGTCATTCGCCAAAGATTTCACACAGAAATAAAAGCAACTTGTTAAAAAATAAAATAGAATTTGTACCTTGAACATGTTTACCAAATATTTTATGCTTTTGCCAATCACATGCTTTAGGGACTATACAGAAAATCGAGCAGCCGATGCTTCGGCACGTTTTATAGCAACAATCTACAAAAACAAATTAGCTCATTTATGGCAGTCATCTGATTTTGCGTGAGTAGGCAATTATTATTGAAGCGTTAAGCGTTGTTCTGTAAATTTGTTGCTGGCATCAAGAGTAGCTATGAACCTGAAATAAATTATCACATGCCTTACATCATGGCTGTAAGCGTAATTAACCTATTGATTCAGCAGTGTGAAGCCAGCTTAGCTTTTAGAGAAATTAGTCGCATAAATAATAACAGCCGAGTCTCCCAAAACGAAAAGTCCCCACAACTGAAAAGATATCATAACCCGATAAATTTCGCAAGCTTCTCATAATTTTCTTTAAACAAAATTCATTCCCATAATCGGACAAAAACTTCATCACCGTCGGTGTACGATTATAAAAGATTTGGGCGTGTATCTTTAAGGATACATGAAGCACAGTCAAACAGTTTAGAGTGGTTGCTTACATTGGAGACAGCACATCTTCTCCAATCAAATAATAATAAAAAAAGCATAACCCTTAAATTGTAATGAAATGTCACATTTTAACTCTTACAAGAACTTGCCTAAACTGTCAACCCCATATGGAGTCTTTCTTTAATCTTGTACTTTAAAACTTGCGGCATTATAATTATTATTATTTAGAGAGTGTCTTGATATTTTCGCACATTAAATCAATATTGAAGAAGTTCATATAAGTAGAACCAAATCTCTGCAACAAAGTTAATGCCCCATGGCATGTCCAGAATACTGACACACTTTGCATTCTTGGCATGCAACCAAATCACGTAAGTCAACAAATTAATTACAAAAAAACATGCGAATAGTCAGCTACCATGCATAAATCCCGTAACCCGTGACATGCAGCAGTTAGAGCAAACCTCGTAACCTCAAATAATGGCAAAAAAGCAAAATTTTAAAAATATATAAGTATTATATATAATATAAGTAAGCCTTAATTTAGTTTTTTAACTCGCTAATCAATATAACTGCTCTCTGCATTTAGCTATTATGTGGTCTTGGGTCTTAGCAGCATTGCTAAATGTTTTGAGCTATTAACTTAATTTTCACTCATGTTACATGGCATTTAGTGGCTTAATAAGCTGTTGCAACGCTCAGCGCTCAAGATCAATTAATTTCGATTAGCTCTTACATTTAACTGTTAATTGCCGTGTTCTCAAAGTGCTTAAGCAAAATGTAGCGCATAATAAACACAACGCAACTCAAATGCTTTCAAAAAATTCCCCAAAAACGACTAATTATGTGTCAGCGGTGGCATAAATCTGGAACAAATAACAACAACAACAACAGCAACAAGAACAACGCAAGCGAAAGTGCACAACTATCTGATATGTGTCTGTCTATCTGTCTGTGTGCCTATATATGCCACAATATGCCATGTGTGTGTGTGTGTGTGTGTTTGTGGCTGCACTGCATTGCGTGCAACGTGCAACACATTGCGGTACATTGGCAATGCGTCGCCCCTACGCATGTTACAACATTGCCTAACCAGACACATGCGCGGCGCTGGAGTGTGACGCGTGCGTCAAAAAAGTGTCAAATGTGAAATTTATGTGTAGACATACTTCTTCGCCTTGTTGCCATCGTCTTTTCTTTTTTTTTTTTTTTGTTTTACTTTTATTCTCTTTTGCCACTTGGCTCGTTGTTGTTGTTGTTTTGCCATTGCTGTCGTCAGCGTCATCGTCGCTGTCGCTGGCGTTGTCTTGGTTGCTTGCGTTGTTGTCGCGATTGTTGCTGTTGTTGTTTGTCACATGGTAATTGATGCTGACACCACTTGAGCCTGCCGCCGCCGCAGCAGCAACAGCAGCAGCAGCAAGAGAAGGGCGCGCGCGCACAAACGCACAAATGATTGAGTAGCCTGTAAAAATTACACATGCTCGCATGTAAAAGTAACTTGTTAAAGCAATATGAATGCCTTGTGTTTGCCTTTTTTGTTGTTGTTGTTATTGTTTCTTCTATTTTTTATTTCGTTTCGCTATTTCAACAATACACATTCATATATGTATACATATGTACATGTGTACGATACGTAGATTTCTGTTCCCCGATATTTCTCTATGCGCGTTTTCACTTTCAACAAAAAACAACTTAATTTAAAATGCAAAAATTGTTCGCACATTGTAAATTATATTGGAACCTAGTCAAACCATAATTTAACTATGCGCGTCCAAGTAATATGCCTGGGTGCGTGTCATGTGTGTGCTGTGACTGTGACTGTGACTGCGACTACGACTGTGACTGTTTGTGGTTTGGGGAGGCGAGAACGCAGAGTTACCATAAATGCGCAAGCAAAGCCATAGCAAAATCATTTAACAATAGCAACAACAACAACAACAACAACGAAATGGAAATTGTCAAGAAATTTGTTGTGCTATACTTATATGTACATACGTGGTGATTGTTGTTGTTGTTATTGCTGCTGTCATCGTTATTGCACGTACGCGCACCTACAGCGCAGTCAACGTCAACGTCAACGTTAACGTCAACAGCGACAGAGACAGCGACAGCGTCATCAGCGTTGACTATTGACTGTTTATATTATGACTGTACAACATGATGTTTTTTTTATGCTTTGTATTTCTTGTGCTCTATTAAAAATTGCACTGCAAAAAATTAACATGCAAATACAAATGAAAACGCAGCACAGCCACATTAAAAAAAAAAAAAAAATAGAAAAAAGGCATGAAATCATTTAGGCATTCATTCATTCACTCATTCGTTCGTTCGTTCCGACGTTCATTAGTTCATTCATGCAGCGACATGCGCTTTACAACAATGCAATGTCGTTGTTATCGTCGTCGCTGTTTTTGTTGTTGTTGTTGTTGCTTTTTGTATTTATGCTGATGTTTATTACATATTATATGTAAATGTTATAGTTCCTTCCCGTTGTTGTGTTGTTGCTGTTGTCAGACGCAAATTGAGTCTTTAAATTTATGTCGGCGTCTGCTATATGACATGCGCATAAATGCAACAACAACAACAACAACAATAACAACACCAATAACATCGACAACAGCAACACAAGGCATCAAATATGCGTTTAAACATTCACGCACACGCGTGTTTAATGATCGCATTGTTTGCTCATTTTATGATGGATCGCATACGCGCAGCAGTTAACTAAATTTAGACTCAACAAACTCAGCTCAACTCAACTCAGTACTCCATGCCATGCCACGCCACGTCTCGCCCCATTCTTTGCTTGGCTCTGCTTGGCTTAGCAGTTACAAGTGTTGTTGTTGTTGTTGTGGTTGTGGTTGCCTGTAGAATAGAAATGTGGCCGACGCCTGCGCCTCCATAGGTTTCAAGGGTAAATTCATTTGTGCGCTAATTCGTTTTTTTTTTTTTGCATTTAGGCTGAATGTTATGCGCGCCTTGAACTTAGTTTGTCCAGGAACAATGCTTGGATGGTGACGCAAACACAAAATTAAGTAAACACATTTATACTTTATACAAAAAATAAACAAAAAAAGATGAAAACAAATATTCAATTATAAATAAAAATAAACAAATTTTGTAGGCGGCATTTGTGCAGAAATTGCTTTTGAAAGCAAAAACTGTAAAAGTGAATACTAAGCATACAACAGAAGTGCTTTGCATGTTTATATTTTCAGTTAAAAATCCATTAAGCACTTGCGCTGAAAAATTTAATTTCGCTGGACATTTAGACAATGTATACACACAAGAATATTCAGGCAAAAACTATTCGTGTCTGTTTACTTAAAACGAATAATTAAATTCACGAATTGGGGTTTTTCCCCTTGTAGGCATCATCACAACTAAGTTTATATATAATTTAATATTCCCCAATTTTAGATCCTGCTTTGGGGTAATTCCTAGGTTTTAATAAAAATGACATCCACTTTTAAGTTAATTAGCTTAGATGTAATAAAACAAAAACCAAACATTATGGAAATAGCTATTCGGTCATAGAAAAAATCGTCATAAAAGCACTTGCTGAGCATCACAAATTGACAAAGCCAGCAAAGCATTCCAGTCTTTTTAAAAGATTTAAGTGAAAAATAAGCAATAATAACAATATGTAGTTTCCATGGTGGGTTGCCATCGCAAAAGAAAACCCGCTGCAAAGCTTAAAACAAACCAAGCTTTCGCTTGAAAGTAAAATATTACCAATAGCACAAAGAAATGAGTGAGTTCCTTCACATAGTAATATTTTTTTTTTCTTTTCTGGGTAATTAAAATTTTCCCATAGATCTATCAGCATGATATACATATATATGTCTATAGCATAGACTGCTGCATTTAATGGTTTTTTTTGGTTTATTAAACTCACTTAGCACTAATCTTTAATATGCGTCACATGTCAAAATTGGGAAATTAATTAAACCAAAACCCGCTTTAGTTCAGCATCAGCTTCAGCTGCAGTTGCAGTTTTGGGGCACAACCCACACAACATTTAAGCAACATGAAGCATTACATGTGCGCCCGATAAACTCGTCTGCCTGGCGCCGCCAAAAAAATGTTGGCGCTTGGCTGCTGTTGCTGACGTTGCCGCTAAAATTGCTGCAGGCGGGGCTGTTGCTGCTAATCCAAACGCAGTCAGTCAGCATGAAGCCAGACTGCGTACAAATACCCGCGGGACAAAATCGTTGCTGCTGGTGCTGTTGCCGTTGCTGCTGTTGCTGAGCTTGCTTATGCTGCTGCAGCATGTGAAAAAACATATTTTGCATAATCGCTGTTGACATTTTCATTGAAAATCAGCGCAAAAGTGCATGCGTATTTCATTTTTTTATTGCCTCTATGCATTCAAATGCAAATAAACGCACAAAACAAAAAACAAATTCAAATAAATGGGAAAAAACAAACTCCGAAGAAAAAGGCAGAAAAATGCACAAACGCAAAACAAAACAAAAAAATTCAAATGAAAATGCAACGAAACGAAAATTGCAACATTAATGCTGATAAATTTTCGACGCGCAGCTCAGCGGCAGACGGCGCCAAAATGGAATTTACAGTAAAAAAAAAAAACTAAAAAAAAAACACAAAAAAATAAAAAATGTATTAAAATCGAAAGCAATGACAACAAAAAAATATGTGTGTGCAAAAAGTGTAAAACTTATTCGCACATTAACAATTTATCAACAGCAGCCAGCTAACGTGAAAGACATGCGCGGATCCATAAATTGGCGAAAAAAATAACAAAAATAAAAAAATCTGAAATTTAGTTTATGCATTTTTACTTGGCTGCTGCAATTGATTGTCGCCGGCAAACAAACGGACAGACAGACGCAAATTGACAAGGAAAAAATTGCTAAAATAATTTAAATAAAATAACATGCAAAAGCGAATTTAAAAGGTTTCTGCGCTGTATGCAAATTATTGACATTCAATTGAATGCACGAGCACATGATTGTCAATCAACAACGTCGCCGCAGTTGAAAATTCAATCAAATTTTTCAATCAACTTGAAGTGGCTTTGACAGATTGAAAACATTGGCGCAGCATTGGCCACTTGAATTTTTTATTTTCTGCATATTTTTTTTATTGCTATTTAATTTGATTAAATTGTGGCATTTTATTTATGGCCACCGCTGACCGACATTAAGTGACAAGTGACAGCATCATAGTCAATATTCAAAGTTCATTAGAGCGACGATATATAAACTTTAACTATATAACTTGAAAGGCAGGTAGATCACTTTCCAATAAATTTATCCCGCCAATCTGCTTTCAAATCCAGGCGACATTCCTCAATATAAAGTATTTACCAAAAATAACTGCAAATGCTCGACATCTGCGTATAACAACCTTACATAAGCTCAAACAAGGAACACACTTGGCCAACACAATTGTAAGCAGGCAGACACTATGTCTCGCCTATAAGCAAAAATAATTTTAAGCTTATAGTAAATTACTGCAGCAATCCGAAAAATTTAAAAAAATACTCTAAATCACTTTGTGTATTTCCTAATGACTTGGCAAATAGAAACAATGGCACTAACAAATATTCGCGCGTGTGAAAATCTAATCTGCACCGACATACCGCAGCTTAGGCGCGTAATACACTTCAAATAATACAAAAATCCAAGAAATAAACAACTTTTCTATAAAAAAAAAATACAAAAATTGCTACATAGCTATGTCAGTCAGCTGTTAAGCAAAGAAATAAATTCAAGCATCGATAAGATAAAAAATGCTCCAAAAATGAAACGAAAATTATTTCATACAAAAAAAAAATAAAAAACAATATTAAAAGTTATAATAATTGTAATAATTAAGTAAATGATTTAAATTGCAAGATAACAATTAATTTGTATTTATAAATTTTTTTTTTATTTTTTTTCTTTGTAGCATGAATGTGTACATTTGCTTAGGTGGCAGTTCAGTTCATTGAACGTTAGTTGAGTGCGTAGCCAAATGCGGAGTACTCAGAGTTGTTGTTTTTTTTTTTTTTGTGTAGATCTGCCGCTAGCTGATCTAGCTTAGAAAATATGTTTAACGACTTTGTAACACAACATAATCAACATATGTAACTAAGCGTACGTATGTGTGCATGTGTATGTGTGTGTGTGTGTGTGGCAATCACCAAGTCTATCTGTACAATCCGATCTGTAGTTGCGCGTTTGTTGACTTAATTGTTATCGCGCACACGTTGCATTTTTTAAACTATTTTTTTTTTTCGAAATACAAACTACGCTACATTTTCGTTACGTTACGTTTGTTTTTTGTTTGTTTTTTTTTTTATTGTTGTTGTTGTTGTTTCACGTATCAGCACTCACTGTAAATATTACACATAGCAATACAATAAAACAGAAGAGAAACCGAAGAAAAAAATTGTTTCAAAAATTGTTCTACGTGTTTGACAAGTAATTGTCAACAATTTGATAAAACTTGTGCCAGCCGTCGCCGCTTACTCCTTCAGCCTAACATTGCTTTGCTTCACTGCGCTACGCTTGACTTGGCTGCGCTTCACAGTTTGCTTTGCTGTTTCACTGCTCTGTTTTTTTCTTACTTGTTTTTTTCGTGTTTATTTTTTGTTGTGTTTTGGTTTTCGGGCGACCCCAACCGCTGTTGACGTCTTTGAAGCGGACGCTTTTATTTGACTTGCAGTCGAGTTAAGTCGATTCTTCTGCTATTTTGCTACAAGTTCTTTTCTTTTTTTTTCTTGTCATTTTTTTTTTGTTTTTCTTTACTTGTTATGATTATTGAATTTATGACCTTCCTGGAAAAAAGTACTACTACAACTACTTAAATAAGTTAGCGCACCAACGCCACACAACTGCCCACCACAGTTAGACAACGAGTAAGCACAGTTACAGTGAAACCAACACGCGCGCATTGCTGCGACTACGTGAGTGTGTTAGGTTAGGCCCATGCCGATGCCGATGTCTGCCCGCCTGCCTGGCTTTTTTGATTGCTTTCCAATCAATGCCATAAATTAATAATAGAATTGTTAAGAAATGGTTATAAATTTCTGGGGATTACTTGAGTTGTTTTTCGTTTGTGAAACGGGTGCACTGCACTCGGCTACTTTTCCAAGGAAACATGACAAGAAAAAAAAAAATGTTTTCTTTTATTTATTTATTTATTTGTTTATTTGGTTTGTTAGCGTTTCACATGGGCAATCCGTCTAATGCCGTTGATTTAACGAAAAGTAATAAAGTCATATGCTAGTGACTTTGTTGTGCCAATGTTGACTTTTAAATTTGTCAGCATGACCTAACTCACCAGTTCTGTTTGACTGTTATGAGTAAGACGACACAAGAAACAAAAAAACAATTGTAACACAATTTTGTTTATATGTACTGTATCTGTTATCATAAAACTAAAAGTTTAGTCAAACATAATTGCAACAATTTTAGAACTCTCAGCATGCAACTAAATACCTCAGCAACACACACAACCCTATAACCATAGCATAACCATAGCAAACCTCTATCAGCTTAACTGTAAATAATCTCAAAAGCAATATGTAAACACTTCAAATGCCAAAGTCAATGTATTACCTAAAGTTTCTTAGTAAGAGCAATAAAAAAAAAGCATAATACATACATATGTATGTACATATGGTATGTATATTTGCCGCGTGCTGCAAAACCCATAAATCTCGCGCATCGACCATTCAAAAGCAAAATCTTGTGAAACTTTCATGACCGACCCTCTTGTAGGCTTATGGCAGCAGCCAATAAAAAAATTACAGGAACTTAACTTAATTGCAAAAGCTGAAAATATGCGATAGATTGGCAGACAGGCCGCTGTTGCTGTTGCTGTTGCTGAGGCAATGACTGCTGCTGAGTCTGAGACTGAGGCTGAGACTGCTACGGCAACATATTACATCTATAATATACGTAATACATATTTCAGCCATATTTCACTGTCAAAACTTTTTAGCCAAAGAAAATTGAAAAGTTTTTTCTCTAATCAGATATACACACAGCAAGTGAAGGCAATGCAGGGTAAGAAAAACTCCGGCTGCCGGTGGAAAACCACTTTTAAGCAAGCCAAGTCAAGCCAAGTGAGAGCACGGCGCTGTGGCAGTGTGGCAATGCCAGCATCAGCATTTAAATAACAAATGCATGATAATCAACACATTTACAGCAAATTTTGCAAATTGAAAAGCCATAGAAATGGCACAAGTTACACACGAGCAGCAGCAAAAGAAAATCTACGAACAAAAACAACAAAAACACAAAAACCAACAGACAGAGCGGATAAAATATGTCAAGGTATATGAAGAAGGCGGCTGTTGTTGTTGTTGTTGTTGCTGTGATTATTGTCGCCAGCACAGCACAGCATCGTGTAGCAGCAGACTGCAGGGCAAAAGGCAGCAACGTGCAACGTTATACTTAAACTTCGTTTGCTTGGAAAAGTCGGCTGCTGCCGGTGCTGCCGTTGCTGTTGTAGCTGCTGCTTAAGTGCCTAAGAGTTTTCCTTGGCAAATGGCCAAAATGTATGCAATGTGTAAAGCATAACAATGCCAGCCAGAATGTCATCGCACACACATGGAGTCTATGAAAATTACTGTAAACAAGCCCTGCCACCGCCTGCCCCCGCCAGCAGCCGCTGCCTGCGCACAAACTGCAGCTGTGAGACATTGTCCCTGCCTGTCGCTGCCAGCCCACAAGCGTTTACATTTATAACTGTTTATTGTGACAGTACACAAAGAAAATTTTATGCACATATGCTTATATATAACGAAGGAACAAACGAACGAGCCAACGAACGCACAAACAAACAAAAAGAAACGAGAAACTATGCATCTATGTATATTTGTGCAATATAACACAAAATGCCAGACCGGCAAAATTGCTTGAAAATTGTCTTTTATGGCTTAGCGCATGGGCAGGCCGATGCTGGGATGCTACATGGCTACATTGCTGCAATGCTCACAAATAATAAATTGTAACTTCAATTCAGTTCAGTTCAGTTCGGTAATATTTTCCATATTTCATTTTGTTGCCAAGCAAATATTGAATGTGCATTAGTATGTGTATATGTGAGGAAAAGGCATCGCCAAGGTCTGCAAATAAAGATAAATTACGACGCAGGTAGGCTGCCTGCCTAAAACGCCTACACAAATGCAAAATTCCGAGTGGCAACTCACTCGAAGCTAAGCAACTCTTGAAAAACTTTAACGAACACAACTTGACTGCCGTTAAGTGTTTTGCAAGCAACAACCACAGCACGCAGCAACAACAACAACAACAACAGCAACCATGAAAAAGTCGCTTATTCAATAAAGTTGATGCCAACATTTACCGTAACGCAATTCAGTATCTCTCTGGCCTGTTCTCTGTTGTTTGTTGTCCGTTGGTCGTCGCCTGTTGTCTGTTGTTGTCTGCTGAGGTTGCACTCAACATGCCATGCGAACGCCTAATAGTATACAACATTAAATTGCTGCTGCTGCTGCTGTCGCTCCTGTTGCCAGCTCGGTCAGGGTCGTTGTTGGTGTTTTTGGCATAAACACTGCCGCCGTGTATGAATATTACAATTTTCTTCCTTTTTTTTTTTTTATTTCTTTTTTGACTTTTCCTTCTTATTTGCATATTGCATTGCAGCGACTACATTTTATATTTTGCAAATAATTTTCTTTTATTGCTGTTCCATAGTTTTTGGCGCACATGAGCGTCATTTGCTTAACTTTTCTCATGATATTTGCAAATATTTTTTTATTTTTGTTTTTTTTTTTAAATTTTACATCATAATGGCATCCGCTTATATGCAATATTTTGCTATAAGGAATGCTATGCTTACCGAATTATATAGGTTTGTTATTTTACAAACTTATCTGAAACTTATTCAACGTGCTTAAAAGCCAAGTTATATGAGAACAGCTGACTAAATTCGCTTACTACATGCGTCTGAGTTATGACGCATGCTTGCCGTTGATTTTATTATAGTGCAATTACCTTGAGCCTTATAACATGCAAATTAATTTATTTACCATTTGGCAGCACACAGCTACGCTCCTGTGTTATGAGAAGACCACAAAATCCAGCCAAGGCACGCCCGGCATGAACAAGTGGCATGCAATGCTGGCAAAGTTTTTACTGCTTTTGCGCTCTGCCGGCAGAGACATGCCGGCGCCTGTGTGCAATTCGCGAAAAGTATGTGTTTGTCGAGATATATGAGATTTATTGCATTTATTTTCGAATTTTCACCAAAGCAAAATGCAAAACGCATAAACACGAGCAACTTTGCCAAGTGGCAGCCAAGTCATGTCGTGTCGCCGTTTTCGTTTCCGTTTGCCATATGCCAAAGCTGACTGTTTAAATTTGGCACATTAAATTTTCAATTTCAATTTCGATATGCTGCATGTGCCATAGCTTACCGCAAAATAAAATCGAAAAGCAATAAAACGAATTGTACGTGGAAAATAAGCGAAAGTAAAACACACAAATGCAGAACGCCTTAAACTATGCTAAGCGCTGTCTCGGTGTCTCGGTGTCTCGCTGGCTGTCGTGCCTGGTACACCAAAGCAATTACTCTACTTTCGTTTAAAGTGTAACGACAAACAGCGGCGGCAGCAGCAGCAGCTACAACAGCAACAATGACTATAACAACAACAACAACAACAGCGCAAAAGTTTTGTCGTTTTTAAAGTTATTCTTTTTTTTTTCTGTCTCTTTGTTGCTGTTTGTTGTTTGAGCGAAATTCGCTTTATTTTTTGCACTGCTTTTCGTTGCCACATAAAAATATATTTGGTCAACATGCGCAAGAAGAGTGCCACCCAAAACAAAAATAAATAAAAAAAAAAAAAAGAGAGAGTAAAAACAAAAAAGAGAATGTAGCGCACCAAGCTTAACTTCTGTTGTTGTCGACTTTGTTGTTGTGTGCGCCACAGTTCCACATGTCATACAGAATACTGAACCCGAGCAGCGGCCTGACGAATACATGCAATGTATGTATGTATGTATGTATGTATGTATGTACAAGTATGTACTCGTATTATATTCAACATGCTGCGGTGCATCACTTTTTTATAATCAACCTTACACTGCTGACTGCTGACTGCAGGCTGCCGGCTGCTGCCGCACTGTGCTCACGCGGTCATATGCTTTGCAGAAACCAAAAAAATAAAACTCAAATTTTGTGGCCTTGTTGGGTAATTTTCAAATTTAGGTGAAACACATTTACTTCACCCCTTACACTTGCCTTGACGCTTCAAAGCATCAACTGCAGCCATACTCTCTTTCTATCTCGGTCTGCTTCTTTCATTACTTTACCGCACAACGTGTATTTTTTTTTTTTTTTTGCTTTTTTTATATAATGCTGACCGCCATTGCAGCTGAAGTGCTGAGTGTGGCAAATTTTGTTCGGGCTGTTGTTGTTTTTGTTATTGTTATTTTTGTTATTTTGCCATACATTGCAGCTACTCGCGTAAAGTTTTCTCTGCTTTTTAAATTATTAATGCATGACATAGAAAAATATGTCAGGGCTGACGACTCGTCAAGTGTCTGTTTGATGCACAGTGGAATGCGTTTGCCAGTTTTGATGCCACTTTAAGTTAATTAAACGAGAAGAAATGTGCATTGTTAGATCATTTTGCAATCTTCATTTTTGATGCAGCAATTTACTAATGTATAATAATTTTAAGTGCAAAAAGCATAGCTCAATTTTTATTGATATTCATTCACACTTGAAATGAGGGTCTAACAAATCACTTGCCAGTTCACTTAACACAGTCTAAAGATTTTGTGTTTCTAAGCATGCAATTATTCTGCACTACACAGTTGCATACTGAAGCAACAGCAGCAACATGTTTTATCTGGCACGCTTACGCAGCCCACAGTCTGCCACCGCCATGATATGATCTCATTCACGCAAACGCACACAATTAGCAAAATGCATTATGGCAGTTCGCGGTTGTCGGCTTTTTAGCGTCGAATTTGGTGTTGCAGCTTGTAGCTCTCGTAGCTGTCACTGCCGCTGGCACATGGCACGCATTAATTTGTTGCAATATTGATATTGTCAATTAGCTTACATGCCAACACTCTGTTGTATTAACCTCGAACAAGGGTCAATGTGCGGCGCACACATATGGCTCGGCAATTCACATTCACCAGGCACCATGCACCATGCGCCATGCGCTTTGTAACATATGCCATGCCTAAATGCCAACACAAGCCAAGCGCAAATATTTTACGTAAATAAAATGAAAATTTTTTGCTATTTACAATGATTATATCTGCAGTATGGCTTGAAAAGCATATGTACATAGCTGAAAAGCAGCAGCTATGATGCAGGAAATTTCCGTGTAGGCTGTGCAACTAAGTTAAACCAAAAAAAAATAATCAAATAAAAGAAAAAACGAAACGGCGGTTGGTATTGTCACACTTGGCACTTGGGCCACCGTAGCAGACAACATAAACATCATGTAAGCCATTAATTTAAATTATAAACTATAAAAAATAACTCTACCGACGACGATCGACGTAAAGAGGCAAAGACAAAAACCAAACAAAACAAAACAAAAACAGACAAAAACCAAACAAGTAAACTATTAACACTATAAAACATAAATGTCGATTACTCAATCGAAGAGTTTTGAGGTCGGTTTGTCTGCATGCACAGTTGTCGTAAAAAGTCTGACGCTGACGCAGTCGCTGGCGCTGGCGTTGACGCTGACGCTGATGCGCGCTTTATTTATTTCAGAAATTCATGTCGAATGAGCGTTGACATATCGTATGGCAGCTAAAAATGGGATTTTCACTTTTTCTGTTACTTTTTTGTTTCTTGTTTTTTTTTTTCCGTTTCAATTTTATTGGGTCATATACACAAATGTTTTTTTATGGTAATGAAACACTTGCAACGGTTGTTTAAGCGCAAATCTGCTGACGTTGTCAAAAACGGGGCATTAAGTTTTGATGTTGCATGTTCGGAAGTGCGCAAAGTAGCCGAATTTTGTATTTTTTATGGAATACTGCTGAAGTGTTTAATTTAACACGTTTTGGTCAATGCGTTGTCGAGTTATAAATAGACTTTACTTCAGTATTGACTTTATTTTTTTTACAATGATGGTTTGAAAATACAAGTAATATTTTGGACCTACTACTTAATTCTTGCCCATTGTCCAAAATATGTTAAAATGTACATGTAAAAAATGTTAGTGATTTTAATATATATTTTTTTCTATACAAATTCAAAATTATTCCACTACCGCCTGATTTCTAGGCTTTTAGTGGGTCAGTGTAGATTGTCAATAAATGATACGCAACTGTGTTACGTTATGATGGCTGGAACTTTTTTCATTTTTGTATTTTATTGGTTTTGCGTGGGTTGAGGAATTTGCTTAAACGATATATGACTTTAAAGACACCATAAAATATCTGTGACATGCATAAAAATACAATTTTTTTATTAGTTTCAACTTTCCTAATGCGGTATAATTTAAAAATAAACTTGAACTATTATCGAAACACACATCAATTTTTTATGTGTCTAACAATAATTATCATAAACAAGCCTTAATGCCAATTAACGATCTTTAGCGGTTCTAAGTCAAATCGTTCTAAGCATTTGATCTGCTAAAGGAAGGTTGCGCCAAAGTTAACAAGTTTAAATCAATTATAAGCAAAACCTTATAAATTTTATGCCTCTGCCGTAAAACACAACAATGCAGTCAAACTTAAAGCTCATGTTAACAGAATTATTAAAATATACATTAAAAATAGAAGAGAAATTTAAGCTCTACATGGCGTTCAATAAGAAGTTTATATGCAACATTAAGATGTAGTTTTGTTTTACGCAAAACAGAGAGAAAATAAATTGGTGCTTGGTAAGTTTATGATTATGAGTTTCATAATTAGAAACTGTATTTATTTTATGAAAGGAAAGTAAGCATATCGTTCAGAGATATGTGTATTTCAGACTGCTTGACTAGAGTCAGCCGAATTAGTACGCATCTATAAGCTAATTACTACGTTTACAGACTAATGAAATTGCTCAGCATGTCAATAAAGAGAGCTGCTGTCTCTTTTATTTAAGTGTATGCAAATTTTACATATAGACATATACTTAGCTGAATGCTTATTTTGTAGATCTATGCAATTTTGCTAACTGACACACTAATTTTAATAAGTATTTCATTTTCATAGACCTATTCAGTCAGCATTTACTGCTGCCTTTCAGTCTGCTCACTTTATTGTTTCTTTGCTTGCGGAACCCAACTCTTGCATATTATTGCAATTACTGTACAAGAGAAGATTTGCAATTAGATTGCATCTGCACTGCCTTGAAGGCGCTCAAAGTGATAATAAACCCACACGCGCGTAGTCGTACACAGCATGCCATAAAGCTTATTTTATGACTATTAAGCTTAAATGATTTTCAGTTGTTCTTCGTATTCGTATTTGTGCGATGCTGTGTTGCACGTTTCTGTGGTTTTAACGCCCCCACAGCTAATTGGAAAATAACATAAAGTAAACTACTCGGCACCGAAGCAATTAAAAACAACAAAAGAAAAAAATGGAAAATACCTATTAAAAACAAATAACCACCCACAAGTGATGTTTTGTCATGAAAACGTTACAAGCGACTCTTGATTAATGCCATGAGCATTTAAAATACTTTACCCTAAGCACCCGCCTCACATACATACACATACACATACACATATGTATGGTATGTATGCACATGTGTACGTACTTCTTGACTTATGTGTTATCTTTCTTTCCGTTTGCTTTCAGGTGCCATTTGCGGTGGCAACTGCTGCACCAATGCCACGGAACATGAACTGCGCCAGAAGGCGACCTCGGAATTCGAACGTCTGCTGCATCATCATACGAAGAGTCTGCGCGGCATTCTGGAATCGACAGCGACGCTCTTTCAAAGTAAGTAACAAACCCATTGATAAAATAAAAATAAATATTGTATAAAATGAAATAAAAACTAAAATGAAAAAAAAAAGTTATGAAATTGCATATGAATACATAAATGCAAAGACGCAGCAGAAGCGGCAGGGGACAAGAAATAAAACGCGAAAAATGACACAAAAAAAAAAAAAAATAAAAATATGTAAAAGAAAAGGCAAGCCATGCAAATCATTTATGCAAATTAGTTTGCGTCGAAAGCAGCAAATATAAAAGATATAAAACTTACAAAAAAAAACTTATAAAAAAAATGGCAAGCAAAAAATCGTTGAAAAGACTTTTCGCGGTAATAAATTATTTATAAGCTGCAAATGCTGCAACTGCTGCGGGTGGAGATGGCGGAAAGGCAGCTGAAGCGGCTGTTGCGGGTGGCGCACACAAGAGGGTAGCGCTGCGTTGCCTGCTAATGGCAAATGACAACACACAAAAATTATGACTTCCTTACCCTTACACAACACAAAGATATGAACACGAAATGACAAAAGTTTAATTTGAAATCAATTTGTATGCAGTGCAAAAAATTCTCATTCAGCCAAGAAAGTTTCCATTCACACTGAAGCGCAATGCGATAGATTCTCTCGTGCTTGCTCGTATATATTTTATTAAAATGCAATAAAATACTTTATGCATACAATTAAAATTATATTAAATATTTTGTTGGCTATTTCATTTTTTTTTTTTAAACTTAAGCGGCAATATTTAGCCCCAAACAAGCGCAAAACCCGCAGGACCCGCCCACCCGCTTTCGCGCACACGCTTACTCGCTTAGTTTACTGTCATTTTCTGTTTTGTTGGTTTTTTTTTGTTTTTTGTTTTTTTTTTTTTGTTTTTATGCAACCATTGAAAAACGAAACTTTGGTCACGTTCTCGCTTCTTGACTTCAGCAATCGCTACGGCAACAGCAACGGCAACGGCAACGGCAAGGCAACATCGGCTACGGCATCGACAGCGTCAGCGTCAGCGCTCGACTCTGGCTCCTGCCAGACTCGTTCGTATGCTTTTTTGGGTGTAGCCCCTAAACAACTGCGCCTTGAATGTCGCGCCGCGCTTTGCGTTCACTCGTTCATTCGTTCGCCCGTGCATTGTTCGTATGCCAGTGTGGCGGCGGCACGGAGCAATTGGTGGGACTGCACAAGTTTCGTTCTCAGAATTGTTTGCTTTCATTGTTGTTTTTTTTATTTTTTTCTTGCTGCCTTTTGCCTCTTTGTCGTCTTCTGCTTCTTCGCGTTTTCAATTCACAATTTATGCATCGCAACGTTTGCCTGTCGCTCATTAAATTCATACGAAGCGTTGAAATAAATATTAAAAACTAATAAAAAAACAACAAATAAAATAAAATAAATTAAAAAAAAAAAACTACATTTACGATTATATGTTAAATGTATCTATGGTCTGTCGTTTTGAATGCGCAATGATGTCATTGCACAATGTGAGCACAAAAAAAAATTTAAATGCAATCACGCAAATTATTTGAAAAACATGCACAATCATCATTAAAATAATTAAGTGCCAGCTTGTGTGGGGTGCAGTGGGCTGCAACGCGGTGCAATGGGGTGCAGTGGCCCAGCATGAAATGCAAATGCAAACAAATGATTATTATGCTTTAGTTTATTAGCTTCCATTATTTTAAGCGCTAAACGATTCATTGGGTGTTATATGCAATTATTAACTTAATTGTTGTGAACTGCCGGTTCATGTTCATTTGCCCACAAAACAGTTGAATCAAAATTTTAGCTGGCTTAGACCAACCTCGAAAGCTGACAATTGAGCAATTACATGAAATTTTGATATGCAGGCTTAAATATTTTTGTAGCTTGATTTAAATTGAATATCTAAGCTATGTTAGCTAAAATAAGCTTAAGTAACTGTTGACTCGTCACAACATACAACTTTTTGAAAGTACCATGCTCGATAAACTATTAAAAGGCAAGTAACGAGTTTTGCAGTATTACAAAAAGTTATCACTTTACGCAATGAATACGTAACACACTTAAGCCTTTTTACTGAGGTTATCACATATGTTTGGCATTCACAGCAGGCATATGCTACTTCAGCAACTAAGACAAATGTAACAAAATAACGAAGTGCAGCCGCAAAGTGCCTTATGTACAACAGCAGTTTGATAAGTCATTGACTTTTTCAATTTCCCATGTAGCGACGTTGCTCCGGTCAACTACCATCTGTTAATCGACCGCTGTTAAATTTGGAGCTTTTTTAAAGTTACTACACGAGAAATTCAAAAAGTCACTGACATCAAACTGCCCTCGTAACTTAATGTAATTAGCTTCGTGACTATGCTGCTTTTAATGATTCTCACTTTGACTACATAATCCAGTTGAAAAAAAAAATTAAATATGTTCTTATTCATCAACTTACTGAAATGAGTCTTAACTCGCATGCGTATGTGATACATTATCATTACTGTCCTCTATAGCGTAGTCAAATACAATCAAACATAATCCCAACACACGAAGCTGCTAAGCCCTATAGGACCGCATTGCATGCAGTTGGCCACTCCTTGCATTGGCCGCATGACACCAAACCAAGTAAAAACAAAAAAAAATGCACTTAGACCGGCACAACCTGGCCATTAACACAAATGCCATTGATTTATGACAAACGCAATGCACGTCACCATGGCGTATACGTTATATTTTCAAACTAAGCACTTTGGCAGCCGTTCATACAAGCAATGCATACTTTTTCTAGATTTGCTCATTGTTATCTATAGCAAACTCGCCAAACTATAAAATTTTATGCGCACTAATGTTGCTGCCATTTTTAGAAAAAAAAAAGAAAAGCAAAAAAAAAATCTTTACTTATATATATAAAAATAAACTGCATATACACATAGTATGTATGTATATATATATGTATGTATGTACATCTGTGCTCGTTGTTCTTTGTTGTTACATTTGCCTGTACACGCAAAGCTTTGACTTCCTTCCTTTGCTTGTTTCCTTTGACACACACTTGCAGGCACACTCATCACAACTTTTAAGAAAGAATTTGCGTTTTTAAACACGTTTCGCAGCTTACGCAGCAGCACAAACAAACGAACCAAAGAAAGAATCCAACAATCAAACGAACAAACCAAACAGCAGCAACAACAACAACAAGAACAACAACAACGCATACTCGTACTCACACTTGTATTCTTATGCGCACTCGCACTCGCATTCGCACTCGTGCTTGTGCCCATTTTGGGGATTTGCCTGCAACGCGGCTCGGCTCGCAGATTATGGCATGGCTTCGGCTCTCTTTGGCTCTAAGCCGCGTATGCTGCCGCTGCCGCTGCTGCTGCGCCGTCTTCTGCTGCGTAGACACTTAATGCGTTTTGCTGCTTCGCATATGCAGCAAACGATTTGCTCTGCGCAAACCATGCATGCACTTTATCAACAACTACAACAAAAACGAAAAAACAAAACAACAATAATAACAATATCAGCAGCTTTAGCTCTTCCGCTGCATCGTACACAACACACACCCAATACACTGCAGATTTTTCTTTATGTTCTTGTTATTGTTGTTGCCTTTGTTTAAATAGGCGTGGCGTGGGCATGCAGCAAACTAAACTCAAAAGCACAATTTTTCTAGTTATTTATTTATTTTACTTGTTTTATTTATTTACTTTTCTTTTTCTACCGCTGTTCCTCTTAGTTTTTTTTTTCTTTATTTTGCTCGTTTATTTTTTGCCGTGTAGTGGCAAACTTTTGCTTATGTTTATTACATTTTTTTTCTTTGCTTTTTAGATTTTGTTTTTTTTTTTTTATTTTTATGCTTTTTTTTTTTTTGCTGTGTGCATACTCGTAGCAGCCAAGAGAACTTTCATAAGTCGCAAGTTTCATTCTTGTTGCGTACTAAACTTGACTAAAAGTCTGCGCGTCTAAAGTGGTTTGGCTCCTTGTTAGTTATAAGTTTGTTTGCTATTGTTTGTTGTTGGTGTTGTTGTTGTTGTTATTGCTGTGGCTGCTGTTGGTTTTTTGTTGAGTGTGTACCCACTTGATTTTGTTGATGCTGCTCTTGTTACGTTATTGCTATTGTTTTCATTTGCGAAATTATGTTTTTCCACACAACACAACAAAAAAAAAATAAAATAAAAACGAAATAACGAAGAAAAGGCAAAAATAAGTAACTAAAATAAGCAACAGCATAAAAATAATTAAAATAAATGAAATGAAAACATGGCGGCAAAATTTGTTGTTGCCTTGAGTTATTCAAGCCATGATTAAGAAATAAGCTGCACAAATTGGCTAAGGAAAATTTGTAAATTTAACAATTTTGGCATAATTTGTGTAAACGCAACAAGGCATTGCATAATTTACTGTTAACAAATAAGTACATAAACGAATCTAAGTTACATAAAATCTATTAGAAGCAAAACACATCACAGGTGTATTTTACAGCATCAGCTCCAGCGTCTGTGCAGTCAGCCAAAGGAGGCAAAAGACTTAGCAAGCCGATTATAGCTGCTGCATGTTACGTTATATGCACAATAGAAGATCCAAGCCTAGTGTAGCTTAAATTTTAATGGCTTCTTATAGAAAAAGTTGCAGCTTATTGCTCATCATTGTGTCTATAAGCATTACAGTTTACTGAGTGCCTTAGCCCCCCACCCACTTCATCCACTTTCATGACAACAAGGCGTGGAGTAGCTGGTCCACTACATTCAGTCATCTATCATAATTTTATAATGCTTATGCAATTGGCTGGGTTGCCTTTGTTAAAGAAAGCTACAAGAATTCCTATTTCTCGTATATGGTAAACGGAAATGATTTTCTTTGGTATGTGTATTAAATAGTGAAGCTATGCTAAGTGACTAAATTAAAATTCTTCAGCAATTTCCTAGTCACATTATCTACTTGCCACGGACTTGTTGAACCGCATTTCTCTACATGTTAATTATAAAATATATTATTTCCTTTAATACAGTCAAATTGCGCTTTTTTTTAATAATTGTTGCATTCCTCTACAGACACACAGACAGACAGAACTGGCTAAGCCATAAAGGCTTATCTAAAGTTCTCACAGTGAAACCAGTTGTGTCACTTCAATGTTTGACCAAATCAACGCAACAACAATAATTTACAAATTTTATGCATACGCGGAGAGAGACAAAATTAAAACTTAATGAAATTATAGTATCTGCGCGCTTCAAAGCAACAAAGGGAAAACCCGCAACAGGTTTCATTAATTACAAGACAACAAAGACAGACACAAAATAAAATGAAAATAAAACTAAAACGAAAACCACAAAAAAAAAAAAAAAACGAAACAACAACAAAATATACAAAAGAAGCACACGCTGAGAGATACGGATATCAATGATACGTTCATTGTAACTTTTGTTATTGCTGTTGTTGTTGTTGTTGTGCTCTCTCTTTTCTGCTTTGTTTTAGTTGCATGCATACGTGTTTAAACTAACTAAAATAAATGTATGTGCAAGTTACAACAACAATAACAACAACAACCACAACAAGGGAAAAATGCCGTTTTTATACGCCATATACAATATTTAATTATTATGATTAGTTTGTTGTAAATTAAATGCTTTGGCGCGCGGCAAACTAAAAGCTTAAAACAAAAACGTATTAAAAAAAAAAAAACAAAAACAACGACACCACTCGTGTGTGTGTGTGGTCGTCTACGTTGTTGTTATACATATATTTTTATTTGGCGTTCCGTGGTTTTTTTTGCTTTTGTTATTGTAATACTTGGCTTAGCTGTTGCATTTAATTTGTCGCAAAATGCCATAAAAATTATTATTAAAATTAAATCGTATGGTAAAATGGCAATAAAAAAAAAACAAAACCGCTAGCTTACACAAGCAGCAGCAGCCGAACACATATGACCGCCAAGTAAGCGAACGACAGACAGAGGGACAGACTGACAGAGCAACTGACTGAGTACCTGCCTCACTGATAAGCGACAAAAGCAACAATGAGACAACAGAATTCCATACCTTGCCATGCCATGCACTGCCATGTACCAAGCGCCATCCAATTACTTTTCTTAAGTACTTCCCTTACGTTGCTGGATTTTCACGAGCCTGATTTGCATGCTTCAAAAAAATAAAGGAAAAAAAAAGTAAAACATAAACGAAAACAAAAAATAAATAACAAATACGCTACAGCACAGCTGTTGAATGGGGCAGCCAATGCTGCTTGCCTGCTTTGCTGTAGTCACTCTCAACCCTGACTTCTACTTATATTTCGACTTCGACTTCAACATCGACTCTGACTTAACCAAGCGCAAGTTCATCTTGTATACTTGCTTCACTCAGTCTCTGTCTGTATGTCTGTCCGTGTGTCTGTCTGCCTGCCCGTTTATTTTTTTAGTTAGTTTGGCTCGCTGGCAGTCATCGTTGCAGACGGACAGACGCTGTCGACGTTAGCTATGAAAACTGGAGTGCCGCAAAGGCACGTTCAAGTGGCGGCGACCGTTGTCAAGTCAGTTGCTGAGACAGCGGCAGCGGCGGAGGCTGAAGCCACGCAGTAATCGCTAAAAAATGCAAAAATGTGTAGAAGAAAAAGAAAAAGTAAGAAAATAAAAGGAGATACTAAAATCGTAATATCCGCACAGGAACCAAGTCATAGAAGAGAATACAAAATGAAGTGGCGGCATAAAAGATGTTGGGAACAGCAAAAATATATTGAAATCGGTACCGCTGCAGATTTTATGCGCTACAATCAATGGCTTGCGAAAAGTTTGGGTAGCTGTGGCACGCAAATAGCACATGACATCAAAGTAGGCATCTAATGTAACCCATGCAAATAACTTTAAATTTGCAAATGCTGGCCATCATATCATGTTCAAATCAACATTGGCTTTTTTTCTTACCCTTATCATAATGGCAGGTGGTAGCTCATATAAACATACATATAAAAATGCATTGCAAAATGTGTTCGACAGGCATCAATTGAGAACAGCTTAACCGATTTAGCGGATTCCTTTTTTTGTGTTCATAAAAAAGTGGGCGGGGTACATAGGTGAAGGTGCCATGCCCGCTCAAATAAGAGCAAATTTAAACTTGTCATATTTCTAAAACTATTTGATGCGTATTGATGAAATTTGTTGCATTTATACAGGACACTGGGTAAATAGGATATATTATAAAAATGCGCAGGATAACATCTGCTGGGTCCATTAGTTAGATAAATATGGTTAACCGTTTGCTTTGTAACAATTCATTGTGGGCGGTGGCTTAGGGGCGTTGCAATTATAATTTAGCAATACAAAGGAAACCACAAAGTACACTCGACCCCACATATGGGTCAACCACTGGCACAAAGACTGTCAACTCAAGTACACAATCATTCATTGTAGGCCCAGAGTCGAAGAAGTGTACTGCAGTGCCAGGCAAACTGCCTAAGGAACCGACTAAGACTACCCTACCGCGCCTTGGCGCAAAGCTAACGTAGAGCGCAGCGACTGTGGAAGCCAGTAATGGCTGCAAGAAGTTCTTATATGCACACAAGCATAGCAGCAGTGTGTGTGTGTGCGTGTGTACGTGTACACAAGAAGTAAATGCGAGTATGTAGATAGGCATTGCCCAAGGAATGCAAAATAAACCTTATAGCGTGGGAAACGACGTCGGCCAAGCGCTGCCAGATAAAAGTGCTTAGGAGTGGTTAAGCGCGCTGAAGTGCGAGTGAACGCACCGGGGGGCGCGGGTAGCGACGCGGCCAGTTGGCGATACCTGAGGAGAAGATGCGTTCGCTTTTACGTACATGTTCACGGTACACGGTACACGGTACATGTGCCTTGTCTTTCTTTCTTGTCTATCTACTCTTTTACTTATTCCACTTGCTTTTCTTTTTATACTCATCGTCGTTTTTTTTTCTTTTTTTCTTATTGTTGTTTTATTACGCGTAGCTACATATTGGTTTTGGCTTGAGGCTGCCACTGACTAAAAGAAGTTGTACTTATGCATTTTTATAGGTGTGTATTTGCATGATTTGTGGCGCTGCGGGACGTTAGAGGCGTACTGCCGGCATTTGCTCTGCAGGCAAAGCAGTTTTATAGAACATAATAAAATACAGAGTGTGGCTGCAACAGCAGAAGCGGCGGCAGCACACTATGCAGCATATATTACGTAGCTCAGAGTATGCGTATGCGTGTGTGTGAGAGCGAGAGCGAGTACGCGAGTGTGTGTGTGTATGTGTGTATGTGTAGAAGAGCGTATAAGCATGCATAGTGCATGGTATGGTATGCTGTTGTCTGGTGTTGATAGTTCTAATCCTGTCCAACACGTCATCATTGTTGTTGTTGTTTCCATTGTTGTTGTTGTTGTTATTGTTATTGTGGTTTTGTACCTGTGCCAGCGTGTCGTATCGTATCGTATATGCCATTGCAATACACTCGTAGACCTGGCTGGCTGACTGGCTGGCTGGCTGACTGGCTGGGCACTTAAGCCAGTTGGCATTTTTGTTAGCTAGTTTGCTTCTTGGGGTTTCATAAAACTGGTTTCTGCGGCATGTTGCTGCCAGTATTGTGGCATCCTCGCTATTTATTTTCTTTATTTTTATTTATATATACTTTTTTTTTTTTGTTTTTATTTGTTTTGTATTTATTTTCTTTATTTTATGCCTTTTCAGTTTTCTCTTTAAAAATATGCAATTTGAATTCTGACATATTTTTTTTTTTGCCTTTTTATTGTTTTTTAGTGCTAAATTTTAATTAATAGCCGGCAATTGGCTGTGCCTTAGTGAAAACGTAATGCTGCGCTTCTTATTGTGGCATGTAATTGCCTGCTGCGCTGCTGCCATGTTACATGGCTTATTTGATTATGATTTGGCTAACAATCCTTAAACCGAATGCAGCAACTGTCGGTAGGGCTTTGAGCGCATTAACATGCATAAGCGACACATAAAAGCCTGCAACAGGCGTAGCAAAAACAGAAAAAAAATCAAAAACTTGTCGGCATTTGCACAAAGCTTGGCTTAATTTAATTTGCATGTTTCTCTGTGGTTACAGCAATAATCAACAAACACTAAACAGCAACAACAAAAATTGCTTATTGCTTTTTTGTAGTATACATGCATATAGTGTATGTTGTTGTTATTTGTTATTGTTATTGTTGTACTCGTAGCTGTGTTTTGCACGCTGTTTATGCAATTTTGCACAAATTGCAAATGTGCCGACGCCGCCTTATGGCAATTTGCCATGGCATATTTTTTAATTAATAAATATTACGAATACAAAAAGCATACCAAGGCATGCACACACACATATATATATATGTATATAAGCATGTAAATATGTGTGTATGTGTGTGAATATGAGATATTTTGCTTAAATTTAGTTTATATTGTAGAGAAATTATTTATCAAAGTCAAAGCCGCAGGCAACAATTTCTAATAAAAGCACAATCATATAAAATTATTTATATAAAATAGAATATGTAAATACACACACACACGCATACACACACTCACACATAGTTACATAACTTTAGTAAAGTTTGTCACTATCTATAGGCATGCCTATACACGGCTATAAGCATATACATATATCTGTCAACTTGGCATTAAACGGCTCTAAACGTTGTCTCCTAGAAGTTTGTATTGTAAAACCTCAACTTAATTGAACATTGAACACATGAACTGCGTAGACATGCATTGTATCAGAAACTGCACAAGGAGCACACGCACACACACACACACGCTTGGCAGACACTTTGGCAAAGTTGTCTTGGCAAAAAGCAATAATATGTTGCCGACATTCAAAGCTAGTCGAGCAGACAGCTGCGCTGTGGGTTACTCCCTGCCAGGCAACCGACACCAGGCACCAGGTACCAGATACCAGACCAGACCAAACAGTCAGCTGCAGCCTTTTCATTTAAATGTATGCGCAATTATCAGCAACAGCAAATCTCTGTGTGTGCTTGCTCTAAATGGTGTGAGGTGTGTGTATGTTTGGTGTGCGTTTGGTGTGTGTGTGTCAATGAACATACCTAAAACAAATAGGCAACAGCAGCAAACTGTCTACTTGCTAGCAACTTCATTAAAATTTTAATATAGTTCCCATCGTCACACATCAATGTGAACTAGCTGCGCACTCACACAGCACTTGCACATATACACACACACACGCACAAGTAACCAACTCAACAAAGGGCCCTGTCATTTACATGTGCCTTTGCACATATACATATATGTATCTATATACGAGTATGTAAGTTTATCTACACACACAAGTATCTGCAGATACAGTTTCATTGGCATGTTACGCAAAAACTCATTTGCTTGCCTATAGCGCATTCTCTGCGAAATTTTATGCAAAAGCATCATAAACGTTTTCGTATCTAAAATGCAGATACACATTGTTCAGGATGATAGTCTATATTAATAAAAGTTATGAGAAAATTCACAACATATAAAGTTATGGTAAAGGAGCTGCTCAATTGAACTAACTTACATTTTCCTACTTTTTTAAAGAGAATTATTGTTATTAAGGAAGTAATCGAGATTAATTATAATTTCCTATATGGAAACAGCGTTGAAGCTCTGAACTCAATAATGCAATGCTATGCTAGTTATGGAAATTAACTGTCACACATTTCTAACAACTTGGTCTAGATATATCGACAGTCTTATGGTCTAGCTGCCTGTTCCTTTAAAAGAGCTCAAAAAATAACTAAAAAGTTTTTAATTTAAGCAGACAAGACACTAAGGAGGAACTTAAGAATTGTAATAATATTTCAACAGACCAAAAATAAGCAATTATGAACTTAGCATATTCTCGACAACTTGAGACAAAAATCTGTAAGTTCAATTATAAAACATATTCGAATAAGTTAAATCAGCCAGTGATGGAATGCTCGTCTATTTCTAAGTGTAATAAAATATTTAATTTCTTTTGCTAGTTTATTCAGCTGAAACGTTTCCTAAAGCGTGCGATCTTGAAAAAACATTTGAACGCGGCTATTAAGGCATTAAAATTTATACGCAGCCAAGTATGGCAGAGTTTATTTATAAACCAGCAATTTACCCTTTATGTGCGTATGCCATAGTCGCAGAAGAAAACTTAAACGATGCCATCTTGCAGAGTACTTAGGCAGTGGAATGCATGGAATGTGCCATAAATGAAAACATGCATATACAGCCATTATGGCTTTATTTGAAGCAAAACTATGGCTAAGCTAAAAGTTGCACTTAGCTGTTGAAAGCATTTTGAAATTTTATGCCTGGGAAATGGGAAAATGTGGACGACGACGACTGTTGTTGACATTTTGTTGTTGTTGCGCACAGCGGCAAGAAGCAGCACATAGATGCAGAGCAGCGATTAGGCGACAGTCAAAATAACTACAAACACCAAATATATACAAATAACCACAACGATTGCACTAAACCGTTGCCGTCGCAGTCGCCACCGACGCGCAGCAGCAGCAGCCTTGGCAATTAACACCAAATCAAGCGGAATTGTCGCCAACGTCGCCAGCCAATGAATGCACAGCGACAATGAAGTCAGTCAATTGAGTCGCACTTGCACGCTTTGAGTGCAACGCCGGCAATTATGTTGTGAGAATTTCCGCACATCTCATCGACGCTGCATCGGCATCGGCAGCATGACTAATGCATGTTGCATTAATTGCGACAGGTTTCCGCTCAAACACTTTGCAGCAGCGGCAGCGCAGCAAGAATGTGCAACTAATAAAAAAAAAAAAATATAGATAGTAGAGACTATTAAAGCCAGCGACAGGATGTCTAGGCGGTGTGACAGCGTTGACGCTGACGACGAAATGCGTGTTCAAATTATTTATTATCGCATGCGCCAACGAATTCATAAATCAATTGATTAGTTTCAAGTATTTCCTGTGCTGCGGCAGTCGCTCGCTTCAACTCCGCAACGACCCGCACTAAGAAAGCAGACATGAGACACAGGCAATGTGCAAAGTTCGAAGTAGACAAATATATACTCGTATTTTTAGTGTAACGTTAGTGTTGCGTTTATAAATAAATTGCAACGTAATGATTTTCTGTTTTTTTTTTTTTTAATATTTGCGCTGTGCAGAGTAAATGACTCACGGAGCAGCAGCCTAAAGCCAAAAAAGACAACTGCGCTGGGGCTGAGGCGGGTTGGGCGGTTAGCTGTGTGCGTTTATATGTTTGTTTATTTGCTTGTTAGCGCATCGTGCGTTTGTGCATTTGTTGAAATGTATATTCATTTATTTATTTATTTATTTATGCATGTAGCTGCAAAATACAAAATTGTAAAAATAAACGCAAATCAAAGGCAATGAATTTCATTTCACTACACTGCCAGCTGCGCAGCGTATATGAGGTTCGATTTGTGCATAATCTTTGCTTATTTGCTTACAAGCATCAGAATCCGCAACGAAAACGCAAACGCCAACAATTTAAAGACATTTGTAGCCAGCAACATGCAAGCAAACATACCAGCAAACAAACAAACAAACAAACAAAGGCGACTCCTTTTGCATTTGCGATACTTTTATGTTTGTGTGTATGTGTGTGAGTGTGTGTGTGCACATTGTTAGCATTGAGAAATGCACAGGGGCAGCAGAGCTTGCTAATAATTGAACGCCTCTTGTTTTTTGCAGGCTTAGCCCAAATCGCAGCTAATTAAAATATCAGAAACGACGTTTATCGCGAAAAAAGATACTCGCTATAAAAAAGCAAAAATGCCAAAACGTTGTGGGGCAGCTTAGTAGCACACATAAGTGTATGCGTGACTCAGCAAAGCCAAAACAAAACCAAACACAAAAAAACAAAAAAAAAAACAAAGTTGCATAAAGAAGACAAAAACAAAAACAACAGCAACAAGCGAAGACAAATAACAAAACTAAATACTCGTACATAAATCAACGAAAAATAAAACTTTCAAGTCAAGCCGCAAATTCATGTGAACGGAAATTGTATTTTTTTTTTTTTTTTTGTTCACATTTGATTTTTCACAGCACATAAAAATAAAAAATCAAATAAAAAAAAATATATATAAAAATTCAAAAGACCGAAATTGCCAAAAATCAAATAAAAATTTATGCAAAAAATTTGCCAAGACACCTTTTGCCAATTAATGCTAAGATTGACACTTTAAAGCATTGAAATCGGACACGCAGGCGTTGTTTATTTTTTCTGTATCTTTTTTTTTTTTGTTTCTTTTAGTCGTTTTTATTCAACTTTTGTTTTTCCTGTTAAAAAACTTTTAAGCTTCTAAATTGTTTATGAGCAAAAATAACAGAAAACAAAGTAAAACAAAAAAAAAAAGAAACATGGAAAAGTAACTCACACACTTTGCCAACAAGTTGAAAAATTGACATTTCTGATTTGTAATGCCAGTCTGTCTGTCTGTCTGTTCGACTGTCTGTCTGCCTGTCTATGTCTCCTTGTTGTGTATTATAACATTTTTGCCACATTAGTGACGCATGCCAGTCGTGATAATGATATACTCGGCATCTCACAGCTAGACACGCTGGCATATCACACACACACTCACACACACATACACTCACAGACACACGCTATCAAAAAATAGCAAAAAGTAAAAATAAAATATAAATGTACGGCATGCGGCCAAAATGACTTTGACATGTTGACAAGTAATTTTAAAAATTCTCTGCACTATGCGCAAGTATTTTACCTATCACACAGCATAGCACATATGCCATACGAGCCTGAGAACTCCATACTCCGTCGCACATGGTTATCAAAATTATTTTTGGTCTTTCATTTATTTAATGTCTGCGCTGGTCTGTGTGTGTGTGTGCTGTATCGTGTATGGTGTATGGTGTGTGGTGTGTGGTGTGCGGCTGTATCTAATGACTTTTAGTAGCGCGCATTGTGCAAAAAGTGAAAGCTGCAAAATTTATCAGTTGCGATATCTGCATTGACAGCTGTCATTGTACATTTGCGAGTAAAAAGATATTTTAAAAGTTTTCAAATGTTGTTCTGACCTTTATCACCGAACCACCCGCCCGCACACCACTCACTCGATTCATAAGCAAATGACACTTACTTAAATAAGCCCACAGTCACGTGTCAGTCTGAGCCGTGTGCCAGTCACTGCTGCGGTACACTTGCCTGCCTTGGCCAAAGACTCTTCCCAGGCGCTCTGACAAGCCGTTCGTTTAAGTCAAAGTTGTCTATATCAAGAGAACAGGCGTTTGCCATTTAATTTTTATTAGTCAAGCCACATGATCGATGTGCTTCGAGATTGCAAAAATCGTTTCATAAAATGTCGCTCTGCAGAAAACTTTTATGGCAAATAAATGTTTTGCAGCTTCTACTTCTAAAGATTGTAATCATTTACAGTCTGATACTTTTATACACAATGCAGAACCAAATCTTATAGGCAATGGAACTTGCATAAGAAAATGTTTTTAAAATTATCTGAATCACCTCGAAAAGTGCATAACCATAGGTTAGAATGTAGGAGATATGATGATCCTAAGTATATGCAAATAAATCCCTAATTAATTTGATTTAATCGCAACAACAAATAAATCACTTATGCAAAACATCAGAACTAATTAATAGAGATAAACATTGTAGTAATGGATTAGTTTGAGGCATAAGTCATGTGCGAAAAAGAAAACAGAACAAATTTATAGACAAGCAATTTGCACAACTCGATTAGGTAAAATGCAGCACAAGCCACACATACTCCCATACACAAATATTTGATTTCTGATATATCCCAGAGCCAAGACAGACAGAGACATGCGAGTGAGTATCAGTGCATGCCAAATTGGCAGCAAAACTTCTGCACAAACTTGCTTTGTATTTAATTAACTAAAAGCTCGCATGAATCGCACAAACTCCGACAGGCAGCACACACACACACACACATACATACATACATACACATATACAGAGACGCACAATCGACAGACAAACACTTGCTTAACTATGTTAGACTGTTAGACAAGACTTGCCGCTCAATCTCTGAAGACCAAAAGTACTAAAACAACAAAAAGAAAAATAATAGAAAAAAAAACAAAAGGAAAGAAAAATAAGAATAAAAAGAAGTAAAAGTAAGAAAAATGTTGCACAACATGAATGATTAAATTACGTGGAGAAGTGCGCTGCGGCTTAGACTCTGTTGCTAATCTGTTCTGTTGGCTACTCTTCTGCTTGCAGGTCACGTGCTGGAATTGGCCGAGCAATCTGAGAATAAAACGCTGAATGTATTCTCGCAAGTTTACAGGCGAATGGTGCCATTGTCACGCCAGCTGATACATCAATTGTACTCGGAAATTATGAGGTAAGCAAATGTACATAGTATAACCCAACCAAGCTAACTAAGCCAACCAAGCAGCCAATCAGCCAGCCAACTAAATAACTGACTGATTGTCTGTCCTTCGGTGTGCCCGTCTGTCTGTCTGTCTGTCTGTTTGTCTATCTCACAATCTCACAGTAGACGGAAGCAGGCAGAAAAGCATAAGCATAAAAACAATGTTAATAATAAAACAATTTTCTTGATTTGAACTTTTGTACTTCCGCAGTCATCTGAAGTATACAAGCAACTATAGCAGCAATAATAACAATAACAACAACAATGGCAATGGCAATGGCAACATTAACAACAACAACATCGGCAACATCATTGGCAATGGCAACGCGAACAGCAATCTGGAAAATGCCATACACAAATTCTTTGAGAATCTCTTTCCGGTCGCCTACCATCAGGCGGTGCATCTGAGCAAAGACAATTACGGTGAACTGCATGAGGACTACATCAACTGCCTGAAGCATAACTTTGATGACTTGCAACCGTTCGGCAGCATACCCAAGGAGATCAAGACGAATCTGCTGCAGAGCGTGCACACGGCGACAATCTTCATGAATGCGCTGCTGCAGAGCGCCGAAGTGCTAAGCGAGACAGATGAGCTGTATGCCATGTATCTGACCGATACCTGCAAGAAGCAATTGCTCAAGATGCGCTACTGCCCCAGCTGTAATGGACATCAGCGTGGCCAAGTGAAAGTTTGCTATAGCTATTGCATGAATGTCTTACGGTAAGTCAAACTTTTGCTGATTTATTTTTACTGTTTTCTGCTTTTCGGTTTTTATTTGCTTTTACTGTACTGTCATGTCTTACGGTTTGCAGCGGCTGCTCGGCACAGTATGCCGGTCTACTCGATAGTCCTTGGTCGAATGTCGTCGACGCTTTGGACAATCTCGTGACACAGCATATACATGCGGATAGCGGCATTGTGACGACCATTAAGCAATTGGATGGCAAACTGTCGGAAACGATTATGCGCGCCATGGAGAATGGGCCCGAACTGGAGAAGAAGGTAAGCCAATGCGTTTGATGTGCAAACTCCTCAACTGAAAACCGAACCAAACCGAACTGAAGCGTACCGTATAAGAAATTTTTGCTAATTTACTGCAAAACAAATTCTTGGAAATCTATTGAGTGGCAATTAAATACGCTTCGATACGCTGCTTGGATTTTCGGTTTCAAATTTGTTGGTATTTATTTTTTCTGCAGCAACTTAAATTGTTTTTGGTATTTTCTTTTCTTTTTTTGATGTTGGTTTTTTTTTTTTTTTGTGTTTGTGTTAAGTTTAGTTAAGTTGCTTCTTGTTTAGATTTTTATTGCTTTGAGTATTTAAAGTAGGTTCGGTTCAATCGTGCCGCTGTGCAGCATTTCATTCATCGATTCAATCGGCGATCAATGGCGCGTCAGTGATTTTTACTCAAGCATGGCCGGGCAAACGGGCAAGCGAGCAAGGGCTGAGGGAGACAGTTGGGCAACTCTGGCAGCCAGGCAGTCATTCAATCGGTTAATCAGTTCAATCAGCGCGGTTTGGTTTTGCTCAGCATTGCTTTTATTTTTCCTTTTCTTTTTCCGTATTTTTTATTTTTTGTTTTTTTTTTTTTTTTGTGTAATTTGTTTTTCATTTGCTTTTTGCTCTTTAATTTATGCGTTTTTTCATTAACTTATTTCATTTGGCAAAGTTTCCTGTTACGGCGTCTTCTACGCTGCCTTTTTAATTTTTTATTTTTCTTTTTTTTTTTTTTCTTTTTTGCTTTTGCTCTTTATTTGTGACTTTTTTTTTATGTGTTTTTGTTTTGTTGTTATTATTGTTTTTGTTGGCTCTTTTTGTGCATTTTGTCTTTAATTAAATTTGTGCTTAGCCTTGTGTTTATATTAACTCGGTTCGTTGCTTGATGACAGTCAGTACGTTTATACGTAGTACGTATTTATTTAGGTTTTATTTACTATAGTTTTTGCCTTTAGCTTTTGCTTTCTGGTTTCTGTTTTCATTGTAAGGTTTTTCCTGCCTTCAATGCCTTCAACTGTAATTATTTGCCAAGTTTTCTACCGTATTGAGACCACAAAAATTTGTGGCATTTTGAGTTTACTTGTTAAATGCAAATGAAATACTTTTAATTAATGACAATTACAGCAGCACAGCCAGTGCAGCAGGGGCTGTCTAAAATTATACATACACTAAAGTCGTTTTACACTAATTAGCCTAATATGCGCATACATTGTTGTAGGACATACAAATGCATAAGTAAACAACCAATAACAGGCTTTTACGAGTATATGTATATGCACACATACATACCCAATGATTATGTATGCATTCACTTGTTTATTAAATATGCAATGAATTACACAATGCGCACATGATAGGCATGCTAACAAATTTTGCTCAGTTTATTGCAAGTTTTATGTCTATGCGCAATCGAATGTGCATTGCTTATATGTATGTATGTATGTATGTATGTGGGTCCTCACCGGCAAATCACTTACATACTGACATATGCACAAGCAATGCAGACACCAGCAGTTTGAGCAACTTTTAGTTACGCTAACCTTTGTTAGTTGCTTGGCTATGACCAAAAAAAAAAAATTTGTCCTATTTTGGTTAACTCACAGACCACTTTTTAACCCCATGGGCATCGCAAATAACTTCGATCTATTTTGCAACCTTAAAAGACTAAGACTGATTAGGAACCATACAACAAAACTGACACTGAGTTTCGTTTTAGTCTTACTCTGAAATTGTTTACTCTCGTAGCATTTCATTTTATTTATAGTTTTCCATGTTCAGACAAGAAACTTAACTCCAATAAAGTAAAGTCCAAAGTCTTTCGAAAGTATTAAACATAAGAAATCATTTTAGGCCATTAGTGCTGTTTAAAATGGCGGAATCTTAAAACGTTTATTTTTTATTTCCTTACAAAGATCACCAACGGTTGATCAATCTGCTTAAATTTCAGTAGCATACTTTTCAGCGTTTATTAACAAAATTAAAAAAAAAAACGAAAATACTTTATTTTTTAAAGCGCATTTTTATGCAAAAATGAGTTAAAAATACCTTAATACTTACTGCGGGTTTGCACGTCTTTGTTGAAACTAAATGGCGCTGATGACTTTGAACACGCATCGGCTTTTAGGCCGCATATGGATTATTTTCACTTAACTTTCGCTTAGTTTAAATCAATCTGCGCAAACTGAACTTCGCGTGAGTTTATCAATTAAACACGAGCTGCAGCAGCTATGCGCCATTGTGCTGTCAGTTGCGGTCGATTAACTCGGCTGCAGTGCAAATTATATAATCTTTGCCATATTTGCATACTAGAATTGAATATTGTCTGACACGCACGTGCCATAAATCTAGCCGATGCCTCGCATAATAATCAAAACTTAAAGCATAAACACACGTAATTATTAATATGCATAAATGGCAAAATACACTAAGAAGACGACGAACAATAACAACAACGACAACCACAGCAGCAAGCGAGCAATGCAAATGTCCGTCTATCATTCGTGTTCTTACAGAAGTCTCGTGTTGCATTTAAACATTTGCCGATTATAAGTTGTATATATAGCTCAGTTCAAGCATTTGCAATAAGGAAAAAAAAACAAAACACACACTAAGCCTCTTTGCCGGCATCTTATTGCATTTGCACGCAATGCACAGATAATTAAAATCTAATAAACACGAAACGCGCCAGTGCAGGGCAGTCCAATACTACTGTCGCACAGAAGTCGTGCGCTGCGACTTTAAAGATATTCTATATTCTTTTGCTTATAGCTGATAGCACGTACGCATTAATTACACGCAATTTTTACGACAAACATTTTTTGTCCCCCCGGCATGCAGAGTGAGAGAAACTTGAAAACTTTTCGTTTACACAACCTGCAAGGCTATGTCAGCGTCTTTCCCCGACGCAGCTGTTGTCTCATTTGCACGCACGCTGTACGTACACCTTGGTTGACTGCATTGAGACGATTATGATTGAATGGTCAGCGCGGTTCTCCAACACTTTTTTATGTTCGTTAAAGTTTTTTTATATTTTTTCTTTTGTTTTTTCGCAGCCTTCTTTTATTTGTGCACACAGGAAGCTATTTGTTAAATTATGCACGGCGTGTCGCTTTTATGTAAAGGATTGCAGGTTTATCTAAAAAAAACGTTCATTAATTTGACCTTTTTGACATTTTTTTTTTGCACGCCTGCAAGTGGGCAGACTTTGCTCGCCAGAAGCGCATGCAACGAAAAAAAAACTGCTTTGTAAGCAGTGCAAATAATTGAAGCCAAATTGCCGCACGTTGATTACTACTAAGCTTACACGAGTTCTTATTAAGCTTAAGTGGTGCTTAAACTATGCAAATAGGTGCCATGCTGACACAGCCAATCTTCATTTTTCTTTTTTTTTTTGTATCATTTTCAATTTATATCTGTGAAGCACAATGTATTATATGATAAAGCCAGTATAGAAATAATAAAAACCCTGAGTTTTATCGCAATTTATAGTCCCGACAATTTCCAGAGACTTTTAAAAGAAAAAAAAAAAAACTGCATTACGATTTATTTATAGCACTTTTAATAACATGATGTACTAAACAATTTTGTAACTGAAATTTTACAGGTAAAGAAAACTTGCGGCACGCCTAAATTGCTACCTTCACTTGCCGTCGAGGCAGAGCCACGCCCAATGTCGCAGAACAACATTAAGTGGGCAACGCCACCAGACGCTGACATTTTACGCTTCCTCTCTACAATTGACAAATCCAAAGAATTTTATGCGAACATTGTAAACAAGTAAGCCACAAATTTTGATACTAGTTTTATATATTTGTTAATGCAAGTACCAAAAAAAAAAAATTATGAGGGTTGATGTAAAATGTACCACACACACACATATTGGTAAATTCATGTATAAGAGCTTACATAAAAGTTTTCATAAATCGGAAATATTAAACGGTAAAATCGTAATGTAACGGAACTTTTTTTTTTATATTTTTTTCTTTTTTTGCATCCTTGTGTTTGAGCTTTTTGTCTGGTTTTCGTATTGCCGCATTGTTTGTTAATTAAAAAATATAATAAGGAAATGTTATTCAACTATTCATCTCTTCGGAGGTGGGGTCAACTTGTAGTCCCACACACCGCGTAGAATGCCGCTCAATAGGCACACATACAACGGCATAAAAATGGCAATAAAAAATAGCATCCGAGCCCAACGACCTTGCTCAACGGGTTGGCGAAAGCCCTAAAAAGCAGATCTCAATAGAAATTCCTTCATGAGGTTAGAGATATACTTACGCAACGATTGACCGTCGATGCTGTGCCTGTTGAGGCGGAACGAAAAATAAAGTCATGCGAGGCTTTATGAACGTAGAGAACTAATTCCTTAAACATGTTTTAAAAATAATTTTTTTTTTACTTTTTTCTTTTTTTTGTTAAATAAAATATTTTTCGGAAAAGAAATGTTTGCAATTAG
Organism: Stegana nigrithorax; assembly: GCA_037044495.1. NCBI lineage: Eukaryota > Metazoa > Arthropoda > Insecta > Diptera > Drosophilidae > Stegana > Stegana nigrithorax. The sequence goes on from JBAMBQ010003328.1 coordinate 1,587,475, forward strand.
ATGAACAAAACGTAACTGAATAAAATATCTCGTTTAGACATACTACGTAAGCCAAAATTTTGACAGAAAACTCTTGTGTAAATTGATACAAAAAAAAAGCCACATACCTTTAACATGTTTACAATCATTGCAGCGTGTGCGAGGATGAGGACGTACAACGTAATGATCATCACTGCTGGACTGGCGAACGCTTGGGCGATTATACGCAGCTGGTCATGACCACTGGTGCTGATACACAACGCTACAATCCCGAAGTGCCACTAGAGACAAATGCGCAAACGACAAAGCTGAACGAGCTAATGGATACGCTAATTAAGATACGCAAGAGCATTGGCGGAGCTGTAAGTTATACGAAGTCTGATATTCTTTTAGTACATTGTACTTGACGTACTTGACATTGTCTTACACAGGCACCGTCGATAACGCGTCTCTATTCGGACATACAAGCGGATATGGGTCATCAAGAGGAAGAAGGCTCCGGACATATTGTCGACGATGATGAGGAATATGGCAGCATGCACGGCTCCGGCGATGGCTCTGGCGATGGTAAGTACAAACTTCAAAAGTGGTTTATTGTTATATTAACTCTTTTTGTGCTCCGTACAGGTGCTACTCCACCCGCCTTCGATACGGCAGGCGCGACAAATGTGCCCACTAACAATGACATCGAATCGCGCTCAAAGGCACCGGCGAGCGCGAGCAGCGCCCCGTTGCTGCTCACATTACTCACACTAGTCACAGTCTACTTGAGCAGCAGCCGCAGCAGCAGTTGCAATAGTTAAATGTTTTACGCATAAAACAACGTTTTGCATTGGCTTGGCTTGGTCATGGAGCACTAGGCTAAGTTCGTGTATAAGATTGGGAAGGCTTGGATGACTTTGCATCTGAAAAAACCTTCAACAGTGCAAAACGTAGCATGGCACAAATGACGCCGTTGCGCGCATATGTTTGAGTTGTTTTCTAAATGCGAAATCTATTTTTATGTTTTATTTCTAAGTTGTTAACAAACGCAAAAGCAACACAAAACAAAAACAAAAAAAAAAAACAAAAACAAAAAAAAAAAATGCAAAGTAATTTATGTCTGTATATGCAAACGATTTGTGAGTGTAACGTAGTGTCGTGTGTTGTTAATGTTGTTAACAAACCAACACAGATTATTATCAATAATAAATAACTGGCTGCAATTTTGTGAGAATATGCTTATAGCAGTAAAAAAATTAACGGCTATCAAGCGAAGCGTTAAGAAATGCTACAAAAGCAACTTCTTGACTGTGATGGTTACTTTTATCAACGCGTCATATTAATGCAGCAAAATACGTTTCTCTTTCATCCAAAACTTTACTACGACAAAAGTAAATTAAGTGTAGACATTTTACTATAGACTTTGCAAAGCAAAACAAATTAAACTTCTAATGCAAATTAAATGTCAACTATTATAAACTTGTGCAGATTTCTGTTAGTATATTATACAAATGTATATCTCCTAGTGTCTACACTTAAAATCTGTTAAATCTCCGCATGCAATAAATAAAATAAAGACAAAACCAACAACTTCCAATGGTTTTTCAAATCAATAAACTAAACTTTTGTGCCATAAATTGCAAACATGACATAAAAACAAAATAAATATATTAAAAAGTAAAAACAATATTTCACCATTTTAAAAAAAGCTCAATTGAAATCGTCAAAAAATAACAACTTAAGGCTTAAAAAGGGAAATTAAATAGTAAAAAGCGACTTTATTGCATTAAAAATATTAAAATGAAAATTTAAAAAAAAATATATATATATTCAAGCTCAATGTTCAAAGTATGTTGTTCCTTTTTGGTGTGACAAGCATAAATAAATAGAAAAAGTAAAATAACTATGGCACATTTAGTAGCAAAAGTAAACAAAAGATGAATTAAAAAACGAAAACGATACGAAAACAAACTAACAATTGAATACGTAACTATTGAATTTAGTTTAAAGTGCAGCATAAATTATGCATATTTATACGAAAAATATATTGTTGTCTACACAAAGTAAAAACAAAAAACAAAAACTTTATTTCAACTTGTACTGAAATCGTTAAAAACAAAAAGAAAAAAACACAAAAACAAATTTAGTTGAAAACGCACTTTTTTCAAATAAAACTAGAAGACTTACAGCTTTATACGCAAATTATTAGAATTATATACAATATATTGAAAAAATATTTAAAACTGGTAACTAAAATATTTTCAGACTTTACGCTGCAAAACAAACACGAAAAAGTATATTATATGTATATTAAAATTATTCAAAAACAAATGCAATATGCAAAACACAGCGAAACTTTTGTTGCAATCCGGCAAAACTTTTTAGTGTCAAAAAAGCGTCGTTAAAAAAACTACGTTGACATTTGCGACACTCTAAAAAATTGATTTTTATTATATTTAAGTACGAAATAAATTATGTGTGCTAAGTACGAAATAAATTAACGAATTACTAACTTAACAAAAAAAAAAAAGGACAGAAAATAATATGCATAACATTTAAACATTATTAGTACGTAAACTATAAAAACAAAACAAAAAAAACTAAAAAAAAAACAAATTTAGTGTGTAAAAATGTGTAAAAAGTAAAAATTTAAATAAATTAGTTAGTAGCAAATTAATTAATTAAAATGAACAACAAAACAAGGCAATAGAATTGAATATTGTTTCTTCTATGCCGCTACATTGAATATTTATAAAAATATATATTTATATGTATTTAAATATATGTATATGTATTTATATATAAATAAATAAATTTATATACATATACATATTTATATATGCATACATATGTTAATTTAAAGGAAAAAAAGAGCAAACAATTTTAATATGTTAAACTATTATTATTTTTATTTTAATTTTTAACATTTGCATGTGATTAATAATATTTAAGTTATAAACTATAAATACATATATATATCTATATATGTACATATATAAATATATGTATGTACAGAAATGAAACATAAAAATTAAACAAATACATATAAAATTGTAACTTATGTATACCACAACATACAACAATAAATAAAGAAAAAAATACTGTATGAAAAAATAAACTATGCGCAATGAAACTGTACTACTTTTTAGGTCAATAAAATAATATTACAAAATTGCAAAACATTTGAAAAAATAAACATTGCATAAAAAACAATTTGTTGTAGTCCAAAAAGTAATGGTAATTCAAATGCAAATGCTGCACTACAAGGCGTTGCAAATTTGTATGTAATTCTTTTGTAAAATTAATTTAAAAAAACCAATAAAAACTCTAATTTAAAAACCCAAAACTACATCGTCTATTTATGCATCCATAGGATATTTAATTAAAGTCTAGAAAAATTCGAATTCGTATGAATGCACATAAAGATTTCTGGCCGTTAAAGGAGAACTATATATATCAATATTAATTAAAGTAATAGTAAGTTTTCAGCCTTATAATTTAAAAATTATTTCCATTTTTAATAACTTTCGCGTCCTTTTTTTCTCCTTTCATTCATAAATAATCAGTGGTCAGTTGGAACTATTTCATTCACAATGTAATTAACCAATGAACCAGTTCACGATTGAACTCGCATTTCCCAACACTACAGAGAGCAAAACATTACAACAATCATATGAAATTCTCTCGCCGGCTGCTGATACTTATGATTATCTCTTTCTCGCTAGTGCATCGCCAAAGCATCGACGAAAACTACCTTTTATAGTGGTACTCTTTCTTCGAAAGGCAAGCGCCATCTGGTGCAGCTGTTTTTAACAACAATTGGCGCCAAATCATAACCTCAGAGTTTGCAGAGCTCCGAAATCTTTCTCTCTCACTCACGCTAGCTCTCCGCTCTTCTGACTTGCACTCACATGCAACAAAACGTAAACAAACATTGCGCCGTGGTTGTCAGGCCGCCCAAATGTTTTTGCTGAAGAAGATTCACGGTTTTTTTGTTCGACAGCATGCTGACGTCCGCAAAGTCGAGGACTGTTTTACGTTGTGCATGACTGCTTCACAGAGTTCAGTGTTATTGCACAGCACTGTTGTATTTTTCCTGCTGCTGCTTTTCATCACTACACACAAATTGGCGCCAAATCATAACGTCACACCAAGCGAAAACAAATTCCGAATAATTAATTAATTTCCGAATTTCGGCGTGCCGCCAAAGCAAGAAGAATCGCAAGCGGCTTACAGCAATTGAATGAAAAATTTAAAATATTCGAGCGACATCATTAAAAGTGTTATTACAAAAAAAACTAGAAGGATTACTTAAAGTGACATGGCACGCCGTGACTACGCGCAAGACAAAGAGGCCATCAAAACGTTTTTGGCGGAATTCTGCAAACAGGATGAAGATGGCAAGAAACAGTTCGCGTATGCCAGTCAGTTGGTGAAGCTGGCGCATCGGGAACAAGTGCTGATGACGATCGATCTGGACGATCTGTCCGAATACAATGAGGGACTCGCGGAGGCGGTGACGGCCAATTGCCGACGCTATGTGTCTATTTTCAGCGAAGTTATAGCGGACTTGCTGCCGACGTACAAGGAACGCGAAGTGCATGCCAAGGATGCACTGGATGTGTACATTGAACATCGCCTGCTGATGGAGGCGCGTGCACGCAATCCCATGGAACAGCATGATCAGCGCAATGCATTCCCAGCGGAGTTGATGAAGCGATTGTGAGTGAAGCGTTTTAGAGCCTAGAAGCGCAAACTAAAATTTTCAATTTCAACTTATAGTGAAGTGGCTTTCAAGCCACACTCAAATGAAAAGGCACACTCGATACGTGAGATCAAGGCACAGAGCATTGGCAAACTGGTGACAGTGCGCGGCATTGTGACGCGCTGCACAGAAGTGAAGCCACTAATGGTTGTGGCCACGTACACATGCGATCGTTGTGGCTCCGAAACCTATCAGCCGGTGAACTCGCTAACATTCACACCCGTGCAGGATTGTCCGTCGGATGATTGTCGTGTGAATAAGGCCGGTGGACGTTTGTATTTGCAGACCCGCGGCTCGAAGTTCGTTAAATTCCAGGAGCTGAAGATCCAAGAGCACAGCGATCAGGTGCCTGTGGGTCACATACCGCGCACCATGACAATCATGTGCCGGGGAGAAATAACACGCCAAGCGCAGCCGGGCGATCATGTGCTCATATCGGGCATCTTTCTGCCGCTCGTGCGTCAAGGCTTTGCACAAATCATGCAGGGTCTACTATCGGAAACTTTCCTGCAGGCACATGTAAGTAGTATTTAATTTCTGAAGCCATGCTGATGGCCTATAATATTTGTAAAACTTATTTGCAGCGCATTATTTGCATCAACAAAAATGACGATATCTCGGACAAAGACGACCAGCTTACGCCTGATGAGTTGGAGGAACTCGCACAGGATGATTTTTACGAGCGCCTGGCCACCAGTTTGGCACCAGAAATCTATGGCCATATCGATGTGAAGAAGGCATTGCTGCTGCTGCTCGTCGGCGGCGTAGACAAGCGACCTGATGGCATGAAGATACGCGGCAACATAAACATCTGCCTGATGGGTGATCCGGGTGTGGCCAAGTCACAGTTACTGGGCTATATCTCGCGTCTGGCAGTGCGCTCGCAGTACACAACCGGTCGTGGCTCATCAGGTGTGGGTCTGACCGCTGCCGTCATGAAAGATCCACTCACCGGTGAAATGATGCTGGAAGGTGGAGCCCTCGTGCTCGCCGATCAGGGTGTCTGCTGCATTGACGAGTTCGACAAAATGGCCGACGTCGATCGCACAGCCATACACGAAGTTATGGAACAGCAGACCATTTCGATCGCCAAGGCTGGCATCATGACAACGCTGAATGCGCGTGTCTCCATACTGGCTGCCGCAAATCCTGCCTTTGGACGCTACAATCCTCGACGCACAATCGAACAGAATATACAGTTGCCAGCCGCATTGCTGTCGCGTTTCGATCTGCTTTGGCTCATACAGGATAAACCGGATCGTGACAACGATTTGCGTCTGGCCAAACACATCACCTACGTGCACAGTCACAACAAACAGCCGCCGACGCGTATTAAAGCACTCGACATGAATCTCATGCGTCGTTACATAAATCTGTGCAAACGCAAGAATCCAACTATACCCGATGAACTGACCGACTACATAGTCGGCGCTTATGTTGAGCTTAGGCGGGAGGCACGCAACCAGAAGGACATGACTTTCACCTCGGCGCGTAATCTGTTGGGCATTTTGCGTTTGTCGACGGCTTTGGCGCGCTTGCGTTTATCCGATCGTGTCGAGAAAGACGATGTGGCTGAGGCGCTGCGTTTGCTAGAGATGTCCAAGGATTCGCTTAACCAAATAAGCGATCACCAAATGGGACAGTAAGTTTGCCAATTACCTACAACCTTGAATTAGTTGCCTGACACATTCTATATTGCAGCATTCCAAATACATCTGATAAGATTTTCGCTGTCGTACGCGAGTTGGCTGGCTCCGGGCGCGCTGTCAGGATTGCCGATGTCATGGATCGCTGCACTACGAAAGGTTTCAAACCAGATCAGGTTGATAAATGCATTGAGGACTATGAGGAGCTCAACGTCTGGCAGGTCAACATGGCACGCACCAAAATCACTTTTATGTAGTACATTTTATATTATTATACATGTAGTTTCATCGTTTTTGCTACTTTACTACGTTTAAACTTGTTTCTGTTTAAGATTTGTTTAAGCATTCGTTGAGTATTTTATCATCATTACATATTTGCAATTATTTCATGACATTTTAGCGCATTTCAATAAAGTTCATCATAATACATATAACAAGACGCTTAAAATTGTATACATCTCATAATATTATTATGCTATTTCTCTACCGGGTTGTTGTTCCTCTTTTACTTCAGTGGGGTACTTTTTGCAAATGTAAACGTTGCTCTGCTGTTATAATAAAAACTGCAATCCAGTGTAGCGTAATTCATTACATGCATGGTACAGTCATAATAGATTCGACTTGCTATGATCCGCCTTCTTAATAATTGAAACGAAACATCTTTTATTAATTATATTTACGACTTTTATTTAATTAATTGAAAATAAACGCATAATTATATGCATTCACATTATACACAACGTGGATAAAAACACATTTAACAGAGCTCTCGTAGCCATGGCACAGAAAATGATGAAAACACATTCCCTGCACGCAGTTAAGTACACAGCGCATTGAAATCAAAAAGAACATTAACAAAACAAATTTATTAATTTAGTTTCATATAAATTTTTACTATGTATGTTAATTTTTCTTTGCTCGCTGCTAAACATCATTCAAACTACTTTTCAGCTACTGGCCAAGTGCAAAAAACTCTCTAAAAATACTGTTACCTATACATACGAGGAGTACGAGGACCTTAACTCACTTTAATAGTTGACTTTGACTTTTTCTTACATGCGAACTACGCTTTTTATCATCTGGTATGTGCTGTCTGGTGTTTGGTGTCTGATCTGTGCTGGCTGAACTAGGCTACTAGTTTTAATTTAACTACGGACATCGAAGTTGGCATAGTTCAAATAAACTAAAGACAGTTAACAAGGATAGCGCATTTGCTTCAAGGAATTGTGACAGGAGACCAATACGGTTTTGATATTTTTCATTTGTTTGCTTTGTTTTTCTTTTTATTGTTTGTTTTTTTTTTTTTCTATTTTATCTTTTTGTTTGCTTTGTTTTTGTTTTTGTTTTGGTTATGTAGGTTCTACACATTGTTTAAAACTTTGCTGCTAGTTTGGGTTTTTGCTTTTCTTTTTCTGTTTTTTTTTATATTTATATTAGTTAGCTGTTTATTTACAATTGAACGCGTTAACCCACCGACCAAACCCACTCTAATCAGTAAAAGAATAGCAGGCGCTCCTGCGCCGACGTCGACAGCAGACGCCAGGTGCGCTTAATGCTCACGTATTGAATGAGGGCACGCACACAAATCAAAAAGCCAAAGGCCATAATTAACCACCAGAGCCAGGAGTTCTCGTGCGAGGCGAGATCTGTGGAATGCTTCACAATCAGCGTCCACTTGGCCAGCGACAGGCCGAAGCCCGAGAGGGCGCCATAGCGTGCGGCGATTGTGTGACAGAAACAGGTGAGCATTAGGAAACCAATCCAATTGAATAGAAAAGCAACCATGAAAGCCGTTATGAACATTATATCCGTGCCCAGTAGATTGTCCGTGCTGGCGAGATGGTTTTCCGCATCGGAGGCATCGATGGCGATGAATGTGAGTGCGGCTTGGCCACCGGGGCCGGCATTGCCGGCGGCTGCAGCGGCCTCGCGCAACAGATTGGGCGGCAACAGTGGATTGGGCGGCGGCGGCGGTGGTGTCGGTTGTGTCAGCATAAGGAAAGCGGGTGGCAGTTCGCCGTTAAGTGATTTCTCCATTTGTACCTCCTCGTAGGTGGGCAGTTTGCCGTGTATCTCTTGCGGTTGTGCGATCTGTTGTGTATTCTGTTGTGTATTTGGACAGCCGACTGTCTGTTGCAGTTGCATTTGTGCCGCCAGCGGCTGCTGCTGCTGTGCCTGTTGTGACTGTGCGCTGGGTAGCTGCTGTTGTGGCTCATACGGCGGCGGTGCGCTGAAATCCGCCTTGGGCGGACCCAGATGATCGTCAGGGCTGCCATCGCTTGGCGTTGGCGGTCCACCTTGATTATTATCGGACATTGTCTACAGCTGTGCTAAATATAGTTTCTGTGTTGCTACTAATGCCGGCTCACCTGCAATGAGAATGAAGCGTAGAGAAAATGTGGTTAACAAGATGTTGGTTAGTTCGCGCTGTTAAAGTCACTGTTAGCTGCAGGCCGCTGTTAAGTTGTGACTGCTGTTGTCGTTTTGCATGTGGTGGGTGAAGAGTAAAAACCATGTGAGTTGTTTTTGTTTTGCTTGCATTGTTGGGGTTTCTCATTTTGTAAAATCATTTTATTAAAATTAATATATATTTTTTCTCGTTGTTGTTGTTTTTCTCACGTACTTGTTATTATGGTCAATAATAATAAAATATTTTAATAATAAATACTTTTCGCTTTTTTAAAGGCAAATTAAATTAAATGTGCATTAATACTAAATACTTAGTAGCTTAGCTGCCGACGCGGGCCCATCTCATCAACGTCATTAAATAATTAAATTAATTAAAAAATATTAAACGACGAACATTTGTTATAAACATCGTGTATAAATTAATAACTATAAGGCAAATTATTGCGGCTGGCGTCTGTTTCTCTAATCTTCTTGCTCTTCATTTTCTTCATTTCTTTTTTCTTTTTTTTTGCATTATGTTACTACAATATAGGCATTAAATTCATTCATTTAAAAATAAACATGATCAGCATTATTAGTTCAGTGCATTAGGATTCATCAGGTTGCGTTATTTGTTAGTTTAGTATGTTTGTATGCTTATGTAGATAAAACAAGGAATGGTGGAGGAGGCGCGCTCTTCTTGCTGTTAGTGTTCGTAGCGTTCATTCAAGCGTCTGAATGCATCCTCAAGCTTCATAATGGGATAATGATGCGGTCCAAAGGGTCGCAGCACCGGCGCACGCGTCAAACCGTCCACCTCGTCCATGCCATCGTTATAGTGCGCCGCTGTACTCACATCCATGCCATCGACATCCGTCATGCCGCTGTCGTTCAGCTTCATTTTCGACATCTTCTCGTGGCGTATGTACAACATCATGCAGCAAATGACCATGAAGAGCAGCGCCAACGTGGCGCCGCTCACAATGCTCGCCTTCTCCAGCATAACGCGCTGACGCGTGGGCAGGTACGAGCCATCGATTTCCTTATACTCGCAACGCGGCCCCATATAGCCAATGGCACACTCACAATTGTACAGTATCTCGTTGTGTATCTCGACGGTGAAGCAGGTGGCATCGTTCAGGCAATACCAGGCCGCATACGTCGGCGGGCAGTTGAAGATCGGAAATGTGATGTTCGGACGCGGCGTCGTCGCCAGGAGTTCATCCGGCGGCGGTGCTTCCGTGGCACGCGGTTTGGGTATGGCACGACTGGTGCAGGCAGCGGTTAGTGTGGCCAAAGCGGTCAGCGCCAGGCAGCCAAGCGCAAGCAAGCGTATTAAGGAAGTTAACATTTTTTTGCATAGGATTCACAAACTCTTTTGTTCTCTCAAAGGAGACTTCACTGTGTCGCCGCCTGCTGCTGTTGCGGCCTTTTTCTACTGCTAGCAGTTAGTGTTGTACTTTTATATAGTTGTTTTTGTTGTTGTTGCCTGTTTGCAGTTTGTTGCAGCATTACGTTGGCATTTAATTTTCTGTTCTGTTCTTTTTTTTTTTTTAATGTTTTTTATTATTATTTTTTTTTTTTGTTGCTCTTGTTTTGGCTTTCAATGGCTGTTTTTTTTTTTGGTGCTGCGCGTGTTTATGTTTTATTTTGTTTGTTTCGTTTATTTGTTTATATAAATATTTTTGTTTTTTTTTTTTGCTGAAAATCAAAGTGAGTGCATTAAAATAAAACAGAAAAATATTATTATAAAATTAAATTATTTAATTATTAGTGAAAACCGAAAGCATTAATTAACTTGTGCAGCAAAAACTTAGACAAAGAAAAAAAATGCACAAACAAAACTCGTGCAAAATAAACATAAACAAAAAGCTTCTAGATAAGTATTCGTGAAATAATTGTTTTTCTCGCCTTTTGTTGATTTTTACCCCTTGCGTAAGACGCGCATAAACTAAATAGAAAACAGAATAGTATAAGCAACAGGGATTGTTAAATATATAAAATAAAATTAAAAGTAACGAAAAAAAAGAGAATAAAAAACATATTTTTTTATCAGCAACAAAGAACAAAACACAAGACAAAGACAACACTTATCTGCTTACTCACTCATTTGCTACTGTCTCTGGTATGGGTTAAAAAACTACGAACCAGCTGTGCAATCTTGAATTCTACTTTTCGGAATTTTCTGCACACACATGTCAACTTACTGTGAAGTGTTGATAACGCGTCGCAAATAATTTGACAAAACAATAAAACAAATTTACAACTTGGCTGCTATCTGCTTACTGCAAAAGTTTTAATTGGAATCCTATTGACAAATGTTGGCAGCTGCTTAGACTCAGGCAACGTGTCTCAGGCATAAACAGAATTTTAAAATATGCTAAAATGCAATTAAGCCTAATAACCAAGGGGGCTTAGACAGCCCCCGCCATCATAGCTAGAACACAGGCAGTGTCCTTGAACTTTACTTGGAATAACCACGTACACAGACATTTAAGCCAATAAAGACCAGACCAGAACAGAACAGAACAGAACAGAACAGAGCATCTGTTTTATTTTCCCCGTGCAATTATGAATAGAGACAACAACTGTTTGGCTTACCGCAATGTGCCGCCTTGGCTGTGCAATGCTCCTGCAGCGCGGAAGATGTTGGCACGCACGTCTGGCGCTGATGACGCCAGCTGAAAATGAGCACGAGGCAAATTATATTTGCCACAACAACTGCCTACGTTGACAAAACGAAAGTGAATTTATGATGATGAAGCACATTGGGCACAATGAGTGCAATTAAGTTGACCTTAGGCAATTGCTTTCGATATGCTCGCATGTCGACGCACACTTGCACACGCTACGTGGGCCAGCGCAGAGGCAACCAATCCATGTATCGGCATGAATTACACAGACTGACCCATAGCCGCCTATTAGGCAACGGGGGAGTTGCACACTCGACTGCCGCCTGCCGCCTGCGCTTAGAACAGAAGCAAAAATCTCGTGCTGTTGTGGGCAGATATTCGTGATTATTTATGCATAAACCAGTTTAGGTGAGCGTGCAAGGACAATTACACGCACATACACATACACACATGCAAATACACACTAGAGAGGGTGAAAGCCGTTTACTTAATATTATTTTTAGCAATGTTTTTGCATGCGGAAAACATTTCAAAGTGAAATACCAATATTTTATTTAAATATTGAAAAAGTATCGTGTGTATAAACAACATAAATTGCTTTTGGTTTTTAAACATTATTAATGCGTTATTTTTGCTGTGGGGTTTTATTTTATTGGACTACGTTTTCGCTTGTGTTTATTATAATTTATGCAAATGGAACTTTTTTTCTTTTGCTGGTAAATAACCATGAACAAAACATTTCATGCAATGAAAGCTGTGACTCGTCTTGAGAATAGGCTCGGCAGCACATTAAATAAGTACAGTGAACACTACGAAGCGCATACACAACCATAGCACATTTTTCAGTCTATACACATATCGCACACACACCATTTATCTTAAGCATATCGATCACCACAAAAGAGATGTAATATTCTCTTCATGATTACATTCCAACTAGATCGCAATGTGCAAAATTATTTTATGTTTAGTATTTTTTATTTGAAAAGAAATCTTTTTACGTGTCTCTTAGAGCAATATTCTGTCATACCTGCTTCTAGTTAATGCAAACTTTATTTCAGAAAAAATTTTCAAAAGCTCCAAAACAGTTTTTTGCGTTAACTGAAAATTTCATTTTTTTGAGTTGTGACACTTTAGGTAAACGTGTGCGATATGTACATTAATAAGCTAAAGTATAGGCATTTGAAGCGCAGACTTAGCAGCATATATTGGACTGACTCTATATATATTAATACTTAAAAACTACCTTCCTAGAAAATATAAAAATATGTGATCATACAGAGCATGCTCCTATGTGGAATATTCTATTTGCTTGCATACATTGAAATTTTAATATTTTTAAAACTTATTTTTAATGAGAAGGAAATAAGGAAATTCTTTAGAATTTTATGATGTTTTGCAAAACAGCATTTGAATGATGTTTTTTTTTTCCCCATAAAGTTAAGAAAAAAAATATAAATGATTAAATTGTGATTCGCAGAATTGTACGTATAATCAGTGGTAAGGTCAACATGAGTAAAGCAGATCTAATTTAATACTGTAGCTCATTAATGACAGAAATTATGTGTTGGCAACTGAATAAATCTTTGATTGACGTATATGTATTATTGCATAATTTATAAGGTGTGACAACTACATAAATTTAAGGTTTATTAAATTTCGTTTTGCATACCGCTACGCACATTCTGAGGTGATAATGATTCGCTTTTACATAAAAATTCAAGCTTCAAATTATCACATTCGTGCGCGACCCGGTTATCAGACAGAGAATGCGCACCCGGGAGTCATAAACTAGTCGCTCCTAGTTTCGGTTAGGTTACGTAAAGACAGTCATCAGCTGGCCAGTCGTTGAGACGACGACAACAACAACAACAACAGCAACCACAACAAGCAAATTGCCGCCAATGAAGGCCACCAGAACGTAGCGCACCCTAACACGCCATAAGCAGAGTGGACATTAAATAAATAACCAAATGTAGGAAAAACAGAACACAAAACGAGAAACCTACACAAAAAAGGCAAACGACTAACGACGTTGACAACGACGCCGATGACGCTTTCCGTTGGACATAGACAACTAAAAGCAGAAACAATGAATTGCCAAGACTATTGTAATACTGCGAAATGTGTTTAAATAAGGCAGGTGCTGGCCCGCTGTGGCGTGGCGTGGAGTGTGGCGTGAAGTGTGCCATCATGTATGTATGTGTGTGTGTGTGTGTGTGTATGTGTATGGGTGTGTGGTTGTGGGTGCTGTAGCATTTTGTGCGTGTCGAATTGTTAAGCTAGAACGCAAAAACATAGAGCAAATATTTGCATATCTTAGTACAATACCTACAACACATGAGCACAACTTTGAATACTTGAAAAGCCGCAAAATTTTATGAGCTGCTAATGTCTGCCGCCCTCAATGTGTGCGTATTAATGACGTTAAGTGAATATACGTGTTCCCGTTCGCAGTTGTGCTCATTTGTTTGGGTTTCCAGCCAATAGCAAAAACAAATGTTGCTATCGATATAGTTTATCAATATAAACTAATACAACAATAAGCTCATATATGCACACACACACACAGGTACACACAGATACTATGTATATACATATATGTACAGCAACACTGATAAGCGTGTAGATCTTCAAGTTGTCGGTGTGCATTGCAAAAGTGTTTGCTTTTATTTATTAATGATGAGTCAAGACTTAAAATAACAAACAATTACAGATCTTAATGAAAACACACATGCAAAAGCGTATAAATTCAAATTTAGCTAAACTGCTGTGTGGATATAAAAAGAAAAATCTTTGAAAATAGCGCGCCATAAAACGATAAAAAAAAACCACAAAACTGGTTTCGCCACTTAAAAGACAATAATGAAATTTTTATGCGGGCGCCCAAGATCCAAAAACAACAGACTCAAACTTGTGCCAGTTTCCGTTATCAGCAGTTAGAGAGAATTAATAAAATAAGAATGTAGCGCATATTCAAGGGTATACGGCAAAGCAAGCGGGAGCCAGCAGCAGCAGGCGCCGCAGTGGCAGTGGCAGCTGTCGCCGTGCGGACAGACATAGCAAGCGAGCAAGCGAGCGAGTGACAGCAGGTGTAGGTTTTCAATGCACATTGCATGCAATTTGAGCCAGGAGGCAGCGATGCTTATTATACGACTCGGCAAGGCACAACGCGTTGAGGCAAGCTGCAATGCTGCTGCAATGTCTGCGGCACTCGAAACTTGTCGTCACGCGCGCAGCTTCGCAAACAACAACAAGATTAAAGACCGCGACAACGACGACGACAACAATAAGAAGCAGAAACCCAGACAAGCCGGAAGTCAGTTGGTACTCAAAGAAAAAGTTGAAGGTCTCATATTGCAGCACTTCAGTTTCATTTCAAGTAGAAATCTTAGCAGTAGCCAACAAAATTGAAATGTTTTAATGTCATTTCTTCTAGGTACTCAGTAGTAAGCTATTCAAATAAATTAATAATAACCTACAGGCTGATATTTAAAACTAAAGTTCAGTTATTTTCTTTTCCTTTTCTGACAATAATAAATTTCATTCGATGTGACTTCACCAACTCTTAGCAGTTGAGAATGAATGCATTAGTGCCTTGTTTCAAGCAACTGTTGCTTTGTATGGTGTCATGTTTGTTGTTTTCACTCAAGGGCAAATAAATTAATTTACTTGTAAATATGAATTAAATAAACAAGTTTGCCACCGCCATCAGCTTCGCCTCAGCATGCCTATAACAAATCACATGCAGCAGCACTTTAAGTGCGACTTTTTAACGCCGATAACAAAAAGCAACAAAAAAAATTAATTTTTCAGCTATTTATGCACACAGGCACACACACACACACACACACACCAACAACAAACACGTAGACTCAATATTAAAAACACAACAGCTCCCCTGGAGCTTAAATTTCTTTCAAAGAAAATTTTACGAAGAATATACAATTTCAGCCAACCATCCGGCCGTGCTGATTCACTTATTGAATTTTTAAGTTTATTGGCTGAATGTTTCACTGAGCTTCACATAATTGTTGTTATTTTTATAACAGTCGTTTTTTTCTATTCACCTTTTTTTGCTAATCGCTGCTTGCTCTGTAACTTCAATTTTACGTAGTTATCCAAATTATTGGCTGCTTCGCAATCACTTGGTTTCTTTATGTTAATTTGCACGTATCTTTTTTATATAATATAAATTATATTCTAAAGTTTAAAAGGAACGAAACAAATTCTTCACTAAATTTTTTTCCGTTCCGTCGCCAGACGTAGTTTCGCACGAATGAAATTCAATTAACAATTAAAGTGCACTATTGTCATATTATTTTTTCGTCGATCAATATTGTTCAGCAGTGTTGTGTCGGTGCAAGTAAATACAAGTAGATACCCGCCGTGTCTGTAGTTGTAGGCCGACTACTTTTGTATTTGTTGTGTCTGCGGCATTACCGGTTACTTTGACAAAGCGAAGTTTTAAATTCATTTTAATGCTGTGATAAAAAAAGTTTGGCAGCAGTGAACATATTTGCAGTATTCACTTCTTTCAATGTTAATTTAAAATGTCTTTAAAAATAATTTATTTTACGCAACAAGTTAAAAATAATGTTCGAATACAAAGAGAAATTATGATAAAGTGCTGCCAGACCGACCAATTTCAAATTAACCTTACGATCTCTGTTAGGCTTATTAGAACTTAATTCGTGCAGTTAGCTGGGAGATGGTGTAACTTTTTTATTACTCCATCGTTCCAATAGTCCGAACATGCATTGGAAAGCTACTGTTATTAAGCGTCTTTTTCAGTATATTGTCATATGAAGCGTAAACAACAACAATTATTCTTCAATATTATTTTAATATGACGAAGACTTATGCCGAAAGTCCAAGATTTTGACTTGGAAGACGAAGAACGCACTGGGCAGCCAAAAAAGTTTGAAGATGAAGAACTGGATGTATTACTCTATAAAGATTGTTGGCAAACACAAGAACTTGCAGAATCTTTGGGAGCATGTTGTTTTCAAATACCAGCTTTTTTCCAAACTAATCTAACTTGAAAACTATCCACACCATAGAAAGAAATTCACTGTATTTACTATTATATGTAAAAAGTTGTATTTTATTTCTTCCATTGCGTACACTATCATATCCATTTCTTAAGCAAAAATCCACCAAACTCTGTACACAATTGTCACATAGATAACGCAGTTATCAGCAACTACAATGCCACTCAAAACCTTAGATGGTTTACTTCTCCTTGGGATCGCCCTTGCCACCACGAATTCTACCGGTACGACGGGCAGCGATGAGACCGACCTTACGACCGGCAGATGTGCCACGCTTAACTGTCGACGCTTTACCAATATGTTGATGGTTACCACCACCGTGGGGATGCTCCACAGGGTTCATGGCCACACCACGCACCTTAGGCCAGCTGTTACGCTTAACCTTGTATTTGTGGTAGGCACGACCTGCCTTCAGGATGGGCTTGTCGATACGACCGCCACCGGCAACAATGCCAACCATTGCGCGGTTAGCCGAAGGAACAACCTTCTTGGCGCCAGAGGGCAACTTGACACGAGTCTTCTTTGTGTCGGGGTTGTGGGCAATAACGGTGGCATAGTTGCCAGAGGTGCGCGCCAAACGGCCGCGGTCACCGGTCTTCTCTTCCAGATTGCAGATGATGGTACCTTCAGGCATCTGAGCCAAAGGCATGACGTTGCCAATCTGAAGGGTGGCCTTGCGACCGCAGTACACGAACTGGCCGGTATGCATGCCCTCGGGAGCGATGAACAATTCCTTGCGGATCTTATAGCGGTATGGATCACGGAAGTGTACAACAGCCAACGGCGCGCCACGGCCGGGATCGTGAATGATATCCTTTAATATAACGCTTAATATTAGTAAGCTAGTTATGGAAATACAAGTTTCTTACTCACCTTCACTACACCGCGAATATAACCCTGACGTTCGGCGAAATCCAATGAACGGAGTTTGGCGGCTCCCTTACGTTTCTTAACGTGGGCCTTGAAGACGGACCCTGCGCCTTTACGCTGTGCACGAATAACACGACCCATTACTGCAAATGTACATAAACCAAATTGTAGAATATTTTACTCGTATTTAACAAAAACAACACGGCTGCAATACAGGCACAGTGCCACAATAGTTTGCCGACACAATTGAATAAAATATCACTCTACGATGCATTAAATACTTGTAGTCCACAGAACTACGAATATTTAACTACATGTTACATATTAAATTCTCATTTGATGGCACTATTCACTCGTTTAAATTGCAGATTAAATTTTTCAACATACGACACCTACCTAAAGCCTGCTAAAAAAGAAAAGAAAGGAGGAAGAGAGATACAAAACAAAGTGAATCTGACATTTCGTTTTGCGTGCAGCGAACTTCACGTTTCCGCGCAGGGAAGTATTCAGAGTGTGAAACCAGTGTTGATTCAAACATTTTCAACACTGAAAATGAAAATCTATATGGTTTCACCGCTAGTTTAAATTTAATGTTATTTCGCAAATTGTGAACTTCGAAGTATTGCAATTTATTAAAACAGATAAAGCGAATTAATTTATTTATCTTTGCATAAAAAATGGGAAATTACAGCTTACCTTTGCATTGTGCTATAAATATATTTTTGAAAGTAGAAAAAAATTACAGGGTGGGCTCAATTAAATATTACTAACAGACATCCTGTTATCTAGGTAGATTAGCCATAAGATATAAAATATATATATTATTTTCCAATAAATTGAATCCCCTTTCATGTAATGGAGTAATAAAATTGCCTCGGCTACTTTTAAAAAAACTGTATATATTTTTTATATTTATTTTATTTCTCTGTTGTTGTTCGCAGCTTTATTGCCGCAGATTTCATTTCAGCGCTTGATATTTTGCCAAGCACTTGGGAGGCTGCAGTAACTGCTAACGGCTGCTCTCCGCTGATTATTTTAAATATTTATTTAAGCAAATCAAGTTTGAAGTTTGCGTCGGAGAAGAAATGCCTCCGTAACGTATTTTCTTCTTTTTTAAAAGAAATATCACCCATCTTATAAAATAAAAATTTAAATAAATTTTCATAAATTAAATTTTAATAGCTCAACTTTTCGCAACTCACATAATACCTTTAAACAAAATGACTTTTTTTACTTTTCGATCAATTTGCGCAATATACAGCCCAAACTTTGACAATTTCGCCAATACTTTCTTCCTTACTTACTTACCTATACTTTCAGAATAAACTATTTAATACCATTAAAGCACCCAAACAACCATAGTCACATCAATAGGAAGGAAAACTGAAAATAGCGACTTCAGAACGATGCATCAATATCCACAGACCCAAAAAGTGGGCAACCCATTACGCAGACAGTTTGAGAGATTCCTCATACATTTGGTAAATATATATATAAATAAAACTCTTTTGGCATAGCACATGAGCCGAGTAAACTGACACTGCTAGGAAAAAGATGAGCAAAGCATAACTCCAAAGCTGCATAAGATGAAGTGTTTCAACTAAACTTTGAAAACTCGCTGTGAATATTATTTTTTCATTTTACACAAAATGCATTTTTAAGCGCTACAAGTATGTTTTTGTTTTTAATCTCAACAGTCAAATTCTGTTGCATGGCAGTGTGTTGCACAGCCAGTATATGGTCTAATCCTTGAAGCCTTGATATAAAAAATAATATGCAATAACCAAAAGTAAAAACGCAGTTAAAAACTGTAAGAAAAAAAAACATGATGGAAACAGCTACGGTTTTGAGTGTTGTTGTTGGATTTTGGTCGTGTTTTTGCAGCAGTAAAAGAAAACTAAACAAGAAAGTTTTGACAACACACAGAAAGTAAAAAAAAAGTAGAAACACACGCACTTATTGTTTTTTGTTTTTTTCAAATGCTTTTTTTTGCTTATTTTGCTTCTTTTTTTTTTTTTTTTGCTTATATAATTTTGAGATTATATATTTTCTTTTTGTAATAATTGTTATATAATAATTATACGATTTACAATTCAATGATAAGACCATACTTTGCATTTATTTTTTAAATAAAGTTTTAAGCATTTGAGTTTGCTTTTTTTGCCTTCGAAAAAAAATAATGAAAACAAGTTTCGCAGTTAAGGAAACACACCAAAAAAAAATAGATATATCGGAAGAAAAGAAATGAATACACAAGAAAAAAATTATAGTACATGTACATACATATAATGGGCAGATACATTTATATATAATAGTACATAATAATAAACGTTTACATAGTACCAAAAGTTGTACAATATACGAGTAATAAACGCATAAGGTATGATAATAAGATTTTAAAAAAATATATCAACTAAGTCACACAAGAGTAAACAAACCATTTTACAACACAAAAAATATTTTAAACAAAATTAACAAAAACCATTTTTTTTTTGTTTTACATAATTTGTAATTTTCTTTGCTAAGGACGTTTTACATGATTTTGTGTGGTAGTAGAAAGTAGCGAAAAGTTAAATAAAAAAAAAAAACAAATATAAAAATACTTTTTTTTTTTTCTTTTTGTTAAATAAGTGTTGGCAGCAGTGTATATATAAGTTTTGAATTCTTTTTATACAAAATTAAATGCATAAATTATTACAAAATTATTTATAATAAATGTAAAGTATTGAAAAAAAACAATTACAAAAAAAAAATAACATTTGCATAATGTGTTAACTTCAACTCCTCACGTTTGCATAAATGCGTACGCATAAAAACCTACTATATTTGCTGTTTGTTTTACACTTTTCTTTTTTGTTTGTTTTGTTTCAATATTACGCTTCCTCTTTATCTTCTTCTTCTTGTATAAAAAGTTCAGTAAAAAATGCGCCTTAACTAGTTTTTTTTTCGATTTTGTTTTTCTCATATTATTTCTTCTTCTTTTAGTATTAACTGTATTCATGCCTTTATTTATTTATACCGTCATTTAACTTTTTACCTTCTGCGCAGCGCATTGCTTTGCTTGCTTGCCTTAAATATTATAAATAAATTTCAGTTTTTTAAATTAATTTATTGCGCTTGGTTTTTTTTTTTTTTTGCCTGCTGCTTTTTGCTTTTCAACTCATGCTCTTAGTTTGACAATTATTTTTTTTTTTTAAATTAATCAATTAAAATTTTTTATAATTGCTTGTGTTCCTTGTCTTCTTTTTCTTCGGCTGCTGCTGTACTGTACTATGCTGTTCTATTCTCTTTTGTGTTGTAAATATTATTTATCACTTATTTTTTACAATGGCGTTTGAATATAAGTATTTCATTCATCATCTCTGCTCTATATTTCGATTTTTTAAAAGAACAACAACATAAAATTTTAATTTCTATATATATATATATATATTTTTTTTTTGTTTTCTTTTTTAAATATAAATTATGAAAATTGTTATTAATTGCAATTTAATTTAATTAAATATTTTTTTTTTCATACAAAATTCGTTACCAATTAATTAAGACAACGTACTTTAGCACGTTATATTCTTGCTTCTCACGATTTTTTGTTTCTTTTCTTATTTTGTTTATTTGTTTTTATTCAACTAAAGTTTTTAACTTTAAAAGCATATTATAACTAAAAAATCTTTAAGCGCATACAAGCAAAGTAGAACTTGTAAAAGCGAAAGAAATCCTCGCGCACGGAAAAATAATTTTTTGAAACATTTTTGTTTGATTTTTTTTCAACAAGATTTTGTCGTAATGCGAAGACGTCATTGTCGTGTTGAGTGAGCTTTCTAATTGAATTATACACATTCTTAACGTATGTACGAATGTAGACTCGTTCAATGCAGTAAATTTTTACTTAATTTGTTACAATTGAAGCATAAGCTACATAGCTTTGTGGTGTAGATGTTGGGGTGTGTCTGGTATATATTATTGAATTTGTATATTTTTGCACTGCATCTCTTTTCGTATTATTTTTTCTTTCTCTTAATGCTTTCTAATTATGTGTTGAAACATAATCACTTAAACAATTAAATAATTTAAAATACAATTGCTAAGAATTTGTTTTCGCTAATTTTTCGTTATGTTTTTGTTTTTCCTCGCTAAACGTGTGAAAATTTGTTTTGTTTAGTTTTGTGTGGGATTTGCAGTAGCAGCAAAGCTTAAGGATTTCTTATAAGTTATTATTACAACTGTTTTCTCGCTGTGTTGTTGTTTCCTTAGCTTTTGACTTAAAAAATGCTACATTTCTTCGCGCTTTGCTTTTGTTGTCGATTTTTTGTTTTTCATTTATATATATATATATATATATTTATAAAATAAGAAAAATGTTAAATCCTCCGATATTCAAATTGTCAATCAACTTCGTTAATGATTTCATGCATCATTTGTAAGTTTTCAGCTTTCGTTCGTTTTGAGTCTTTATATGTGTGGGTGTGTGTTTGTGTGTAAGCGTGCGTGTGTGGGTGTGGGTGTGTTAACGGGTATTTTGCTGATTTGGCTTTGATTACCAATTTGCCATGCCTGGCTTATTGAGCGTCATAAAGTAGATTTGACACGATGAAGCACCTTTGGCACTGCTGAAGAATACTTTGTCATTGCGTTCGCAAAGGAATTTCAAACGTTGTGCCTTTTTGTGCATGAACACACCATCCAAATGGCCGCTCTCAACAGAACGTATCTGCAAGATAAAAGTAACAAGTTTTATATGACATCTGAATATGATTGTTATTCTTGACTATGTGTTACCTCTATTGCTTTATTGCCCCAGCCCATAATTTGCCCTGTGCCAATATAGGCGACCGAAGTCGGCATCTCGCCCCACTGTTAAGAAAAATTAAAGAAAAATGGTTAAATAATTGTAATTAATTTTTTAAACAAATGCCAACCTGTAGCACAATGTTTTTGGACACACGTCCAACGGTGTTCACGTAGACGCCTTCATTGTCATAACAAAGCAACAATTGCATGCCATTCGAGTTTGGAAGCGCCACAATACAATGCGGAATGATTGCACCCTGAGTCTGTTTCAATTTAAAAATTATTTAATAATTATTTAAAGCCAACAACATTTTTTGTGATGCTAATATATAGAACTTACATGCTTAGGAAGATATATGTCGTATACTTCGGCTGAATCCAAATCGACAGCATGGAAACCCTCAGCGGAACCATAGATCACCTTCAGTCTGGATTGATCCTCAATCGTGAGATCGACCAACAATGGGCGATGTTCCAATTCACCAAAATTCTACAACAACAAGAAATCGACATTAATAAAATATTTATTTACAATTAATGGATAAAAAAATAAATCACCTTAAATGCCATAAATTTGTGATATGGTTTGGGCGCCCATGCATAAATTTCGATTGAGTCTTTTAATGCAATCACTAGGAACTTAATCCTTTCGTATTTCACAATCTTAAAATGTACAGCACCTTGTAAATCACCAACATTTATCCAGCCATTGCGTCGCTCCACTTGCTATAATATAAAAATAAAACCCATAACTCTCTTAAGTAACCCGTTTCAATGACTCTTGCAATTTAACTTACATCAGAGAGTCCATCTGTGCGCAAGATTTTCGACTTCAGCCAGGATAAATAGTAGACGCGCACGCGATTCTTTTTACCCGATATGGTAACTAAGATATTCTGACCTTCAAGCACTTCCATCTGCTGGAAGCGACGACGTGAGATGAGTTGATAGACCTGGAAAATGGCAAATGCATAAAAGTATTAAGCAACTAAGTTTTTATATATTCGGTTTATGTACTCACCTTGCCCTGTCCGGAGCGATCGAGCAACATGAGTCCATTTTCGGTGCCAATCAATAGATTAACACCCCAGAGCGCAGCGCATAGTATCTCCGAATTGAAACGCTTCTTATATTTGCGTATCTCGGGCGTATCGTTGGCGGCCTCATGCGATGTCGGCGTCACATTAACATTGACGTGCGATTCACGGCGCGTGGGGCCCGAACCGCCGGCACCGAAACCGAATGTCAGGAAGCTGCGTTGTTTCTGTTGCAGCGCATATGCATGCGGTGGCAAGTGTATGGCAGCGGACGAGGATGATGGCGTTAGATTCACGGAAATGTTCGCAGATGAGGAAGAAGCAGATTTATGCAATAAATTAGTAATACTGCTGGAAGAACGCGTTTTACATATCGAATTCTTTGGACTATTCTGACGTGAATTCGAGGACGATGTTAACGAAATCGTTGACTGTGGCGAATTGTTTGATGCGCCGATAAACGATTTCGAAGGCGTGGAATGCACGGATGAGCTAATGGCCGCTTGATACTGTTTTATTTAATTTTGTTTTTTTTTTTATTTAATTATTTTATTTTACAAGTTAAACAACATTTTCGTTGCACGCGCGTAGCAAAAGCAAAAAGCATTTTTTATTGTTTGTTTAAGATTTATATTGTGTTTAGGAGCATTGGTGTTTAAGGATGATGGTTGGTAGAAAAGAGAAAAAAAGAAAATTAAATTAGTTTTTTTTTTTAAATAAAAAAAAAAAATATAATTGTTCAAAAAACAATTCATGCTGGGTTTTTTAAGTAAATAAAGTCTAAGTACCAACAATTAAATAAAGAAAGAAAAAAAAAAAAACAAAACAGTCCACAAACAAATAAAAATGCACGTAAGTTAATTACAATACAAAAAAAAAAAAAACAAATAGCGAAAAATAATTAAATGTGATTAGTCTTTCCCCAGACGCCAATGGAACGTAAAATAAGAGTTGCTGGTTGCATTTGCATAATACGCAATATATATTATATGCATACATATTGTATATTAACAATGCGCGAGCGGAAGTGTATGAAGCAAATAAAACTTGCTGCACAAAAACAGTTTCTGTGCAATAGACTCTGTTGTGTACAGCATTATGTTAACATAACATTGGCTGCAAACAATAATGTTAGCGACAATGCAGCGAATATTTGATGTAATGATAAATGAGAATATAATTGTTTAAATGAAATTTTTGCAATAGTTTAATAGAATTCCTCAACAACTATAAATAATAATTGCTGTTACACCAGCATGCCATGAAATCTATAAATTATAAACAGTTCATTGGAAATCATAAATTATATTGTCTATATTTAAATTATATACTGCGCCTATTATATCACTGTACAATACAACAGAGAAAGAGTGTAACAGATAAAGAGAGAGTACACAGAATATACAAGTATACAGTGCACATATATGGTTTTTTTTTTTAATTTATAATAAAATGATAATAACGAAAAACTATACACAATAGTTAGAGTGGGATTATAGGATAAGATATTTTTTGCTCATATAAGATAACTTTTTTTGCTTGTTTTATTTTTTTATGATTTGATTCGTTTTGTTAAACACTTTAATACTTACAATTTGCTGCTGTAAAATGTTTAGCTTATGTTATGTGTTTTAGTTTAGAATTTATCGTTGTGGCCATCAGCTCAAACGTCGCGGAAAGACAAAGCACAATTAAGAAGAAGAAATGTTTGTATTGTTTTTTGTTTGTTGTGTTTTAATTTGGTAATCAAATTGTTTTTATTTTTTTTATTTTATATTGTTTTACAGAATTGATTTGAGAACAAAAAACATGCTTTTTTAATTACTTGACATGCAAAAGCCAATTGTTTTGATTTGGGATTTTTTCGTAGTTTCAGTTTGAAACGATTTTTGTATGTACTCTGCTTCACGTCAGAAAAGTCTTATGGGTAGTATTAGGCTCTAACTTTATTAATTATGGTTATTAAGCAAATGTTGATAATAGTTATTATACCAATTTTGCATGCTTTAAAGTTAAACTAGCAAAAATACTGTTGAAACTGGGGATATATATGTCAATTTGTTCATATCTCAGCTAATCTTTTGATTATCAAAAACGGGTATTAATATTGCTATTCATGAAATTATAGTTATTGCGGTTTTAGCGTAAATTTGAAAGGAACTGGAATTTGGCACAGGTACCGTTTAATATCGGATACTGACTCAATATAGAACGGTCGCTAGATCTATTGTCGTTGCACGGGATTATTTTACTTAAAAAAAGTTTTTGAAGTGACGAGAATTATTAATGTTCTAGATATAGAAGCCGGTTTACTAAAAAGCAAATGTTAGTCACATTGTTAATTTGTCAGAAGCATGGAAACTGTAACAAATCATACATATGCGATAAGCCGAAGACTCGTTAGAATATTTTTTAAGAGATCTGCATTAATTTCAAATTTATATTAAAAGTCGTCTAGTCTATTTAATGAGAAGCACCAAAGCATGGGCAGAAGCAGTTTGTCTGTAAACGATAACATGTTTTTGTGTTACATTTGTTAGCACGTCTTGGCCTGGTCTACAAATCATATCATTAGTTGAACTTAGGAGTACACACATGAGCTGACAGAGACTGGCTACATTTGCAATAAATATTAAATCGGTTTGAATTCGTGTTAGATTTGGATATGCGCGGCTTTAGGTCGACATGTACGATAGCATTTTATATGTGCGAAATGGCGGCGACTGTTAACAAAACGCATTATTTATCAGAGACAAAACACAATTTGAAAAATATTTTATTTTGTTTTAATGGATTTTCTTTTTTTTGTTTTCAATTATCACCAAAGCGCACACAACTGGGTTAAGTACAAGAAAACATAAAAACAAACATAAAATATGAACATACAGACAGACGACTGAGAATGAATGGCAAACAGACAAACAGACAGACAGACAGACAGACAATCATATAAAATATTGCATTGGGAATTTATGAAAAGAGTATGGAGTAAAAAATGAAATAAAAAACGATGGCAGGTATTACTCACCTCCTCACTGGATGATTTGTCATGGCGCGGTGGCGTTGCCGGTGAGGCCTGACTGAGCAAATCGGGCAAGACGCTACTGGTGCGGGTGCCCGGAGTGCCAAGACCACTATTGTCGCCACTGCCGCCGCCGCCGCGATTCTGTATATTTTTTTTATAGTTTATTCGTTATTTTTTTTTTTTGTTTTTTTTTTTTATGGGACGAGAAGAAATAAATTATAAAAGTTAGCGTAAGTTGTCAGTTTTATGTAAAGTGCAAAAGAAGTTTGTGTACATCTTTTTTTTTACGTATTTGCTTTTTTGTTTTTTTCATTATTAATATTTTGTAATAAAATATATAAATTAATAATGTTGGTTATAAACAAAGGAGTGGACAAAAACAAAATCAACTCACAAACTGAAATTGAATGCCAATGAGTTACTTATTTTGTTGATTTTTAAATATGTTTATAAATATGTATATGACTAAAACGTAGTAAGGAATGCAGCAACAGTGACGAAGTAGGAACGCACATAATACAATAAACAAAACATATTGTATGTGTATGTATGTACCAGTGTAGTATATATGTACGTAGTTATTACATTTGCTAAACAAGTTCAAAAAAAAAAAAAAACAATTCAAAATTGTTTTAAAGCTATGTGTGGTAAAACTTAAGCTAAATGTTTATTAATATCAACGACAGCAGCAGGGAAAACGCTTGCATTCCATTTTCATTATTGATTTTCATTTGCAATTATATAAATATATAATCATTATTATATATATAAAAAAATATTATTTGTAGATTTCTATTAGCAGCAACAAACCACCAATAATTTGTAATTCATATTTATTTATTATTATTATAAAATTTATTTTTTTTATTTATTTGATTTGTGTGAATTGTATTTGAAAGTTTTGGCAGCAAGGCTTTAAAACAATTTTGAGCATGTTTAGCGATTGAAGCAAAATAGCTGAGAATAGCAGAGAAATTTTTGGTTTTCGACTTCGATAGGAATATGTACAAAGTTTACTGCAACAAAAGCCGCGATTA
Organism: Stegana nigrithorax; assembly: GCA_037044495.1. Classification (NCBI taxonomy): domain Eukaryota; kingdom Metazoa; phylum Arthropoda; class Insecta; order Diptera; family Drosophilidae; genus Stegana; species Stegana nigrithorax. The sequence goes on from JBAMBQ010003328.1 coordinate 1,614,679, forward strand.
GCAACAATTGGCATACAACCTCATTAGCATTCTGTATTTTTTTTATTTATAGTTGTTGTTGTTGTTATTATTATTCACATGTAGTTGGTTAATATGAAAAAGTTTACCTAATTAGATTTAAATTTTAATTAACATTAAACGTTATTATGACACAAAAACTTTAAATGAGTAATCGCCGTCTGCAGCTGAGTTAGTCAGAGGTTAAGGTTCATTAGCCTAGCGTTGTTTTATATAAATACATTAAAATTTTTAAGCTTTGTTTTTTTTTTCTTCAAAATTTAAGTAGTTACAACAAATGGCGCAGCAGGTTTTTATATTAGAAATAGGCAACAAAAAAGCAGTAATGAAAATATTTAAAGAGAGTTAGCAGACAGCAGTTGGTTAGAAAAACGAAAGTAAACAAATAAATGATATATAAAACAAAAAATTCTTATAATTAACATAATGTAAATGTAAATGAAATACACATATAATTAAATATATATAAAAATGCGTTAAAAACAAATTTATATATTTTTATATTGTAACAAAAAAATTAAATAAACATAAAAACATGCAATTATATAATTTTATTTATAAATAAAATTGCAATTGGTGATTTTTTGTTGTGAGTTAGCAACAAATGCTGTGTGTGAGTTTTGTGCATTGAGCAGAATAACAAAAATAAAATATTAATACCGGCATCAACTTTAAAAATAAATAAATGGAAATTTTCGGAAATATTGGATTCATTAATTTTTATATTTTTTTCTAAAATCGTCGAAATCAAGAACAATTGTGTAATATTTTGCACAACACTGTCGAACCAGCAGTAGGTAAAACGCGCTGTGTGCCGCGCCGGTTATTCACATTTGCCAAATATTGCGTAAAATTTCTGGCACAAAGTTGATGACGGCATTTATTAAAGCACATTGGGTGTTAATTTGTGTGGGTGGCTTTGAATACGTGTGACTAATGAAATGCTAAGAATATATATTTATATGTATGTATGTATTAATATAATTTTTGATTTTTGTTAACCAAGGATATGAAACAATAATAAAATAAATAATAAATAAACTAGAGTTTAAATAAAATATTATATCAAAACATACAGAGATGTGCCTTGCAATGCTGTTATGCATACAAACTATGGATGAGTCAATGGGTACTGTGAGTTACTGGATTGAGTTTATGTAGCTGTGTGATGATTTTTAGTTAGCCAAGAGTTTATTTTTTTTTATAAGATAAAAGTTAAGCGTGTTTGATTTGGTTGCTTCAACTTTGCATAATTCAATACAAATGCCAAGACAAACACAATTTGATTTTGGTTTTGGTTTTTTTTTAGCAGAGAATTTGCAAGAAATTCATATTGGGTTTGCTTATTTTACAATTAGCCAAAGAGAAAGAAGTTATGTAAGAGCGATACGAGAACGATGAAAATTTTTTAAATACTTTTATTTAATTTTTTGCTTTGTTTTAATTTTTTTTTTTTTCTTTCGATTTGTTTTAATTTGTGCTTATGGGATTTGCACGTTTACCTGCTGCTGTTGTTGTTGCTGCTGCTGCTGCAACAATTGCTGTTGCTGCTGCTGCTGTTGCGCACGCGCAGCCGCATTATGCAGCACAATAACCGATTCAGTCTTTTCGCGTCTAGGACGTAAGAAATCTAAATTAGTCCAACTAGATTTCGCAGGCGCTGGCTGCTGCTGTATGCTCGTGGCAACGGCGGCGGCGCCAGCCGTGGCAGCTGCTGCTGTTGTGGCTGTTGTTGTTGTTGTTGTTGATTTTGCATTATCCTTTGGCTTATTGCTATCGTTGCTGCTGCTACTGCTGCTGCCGCTGTTGTTGTTGCTATTTTTTTGCGGTTGTTGTTGCTTGCTGCTTGAGAAAATGCTATTGCGCTGAATTATGGCGCTCGCGCGTTGCGCCTGCACCAATTGCGGCGACTGCAGTTGATTGCTGCCTGTGCTGCCATTGCTGCCGCTCGTCGTGCTGGTGGCCAACACGGCTGAGTGTCGTTTGGTTAGTGGAAAGAAATCCGAGTTTTCGCGTCGGAAGCCGCGTACAAAATTCATTGGCAATTTCGAGTCGGAGTCTTGGCGTTTGTGTGCGAGCAACTGCTGCTGGCCACGCATGGACGTTTGATTGGGGGCTGCTGGCGTTGTTGTTGTCGTTGTGGAGGAAGACATCGTCGATTTTCTCAGCGGTGACGCTGACGACAGCGCCGCCTGTGGCTGTGGCTGTCGCTGTTCTTTGGCAATATTCATACTGGCATTGGCATTATTATTTGTGGTCGCGACGCTCTTGAGCGGCTGATAACCCTTCGGCACGGGTCGTGACACCTCAGCGACGCTGGCCCGTTGTAATTTCTGTTCGGCCTTCAGTGTGCTCGAATTGGAGGCACGACTAAGGCTGCTTGTTAAATTATTAGTGCTTGTTGTTGTGGCGTTGCTGCTGTTGTTGTTGTTGATGCGATTAGGAAAGATTTTATCGAAATCCCAATCGCGTTTTAATTTCTGCGCTTCATCATGTTTCTTGTTGATGTTGTTGTTGGCTTGATTAGCACACGAGGTCGAAGCAGATTTTTGTAAACGATTTATATTTTGTTCGAGTTTCTGAGGGTAGTGGGCAACAACATCATAGTTTTGTGTTAAGTAGTTTAAACGAGAGAAAGAGAGAGGCATATAGAATGCAAAAGTGTTGCATACTTTAAGGCATTAGGCAGGTAGGTAGGTTAAGTGAAAATTTTTCATGAACATTTTTAACGATTTTTGCTTGGCTTGACAGAGATGAACGTGCTTTTGGCCATAGTTTCTATATATGCATGTATATATATATATATTGTATATACGAATATATAAATTATTATTTTTGTGCTATGCGCATATATAAACATGATATTTGATATATGTACAAATATAAAATAAATATTTTTGTTTAGGATTTATGCCGCACTGTGTTTGACTTTGTGTGTGTGGCTGTGTGCAGTTGTTTGTGCAGTCATCATCAATGATGTTTGTATGTTTGGCGAAATCAATTTTTTTCTTTCACAAAAATAATATTTAAAATGTAAATAAAAAATAAAGAAGAATAATAAATATATTTTAAAGAAAAATCATAAACATTTTCAAATGCAAAGCAAACTCATGTTCAAAATTCACGAAAAATTTCATTTTTGTTAATTGTAAATAATTGTATTTATGTTAATATAAAACTAAACTAAATTCTAAAAAAAAAAAAAATTAAATATGGTTTAGTCTTTTTTATTTTATTTTATTTTTTTTTTTTGTTTTATTTTGCTTCATGTTTTCTAATAAGAACCACAACCACTTGTTGCATTTAAAATTTTAATAATTTGTTGTTGTTGTTTTGATATTGTTTTAATGCTACTTGCTAAGGCATTGCTATTATTTTGTTGTCTTACGACGAAAACTTACAAAAAAAAATTTTTTTTTCATTACCTCAACCCTATGCAAAATATATAAACAAATATATAGATACAAAATATACAAAATTTTTATTTGTATTAGTTGCGCAACTAAATTAAAAAAAAAAAAAATAAACCTTCGCCAGAGCAAGACTGTGTAAATAAAAAAAAGCTACTAAAAATTCGCTATACAAAAAAAATCACCAATTTCACTTTGCAAAAATGCACAAAAAATTCATTTTGACGCTGCTTAAAAAATGTTAAAACGAAATTTGTCACGAACTCATTAAAAGAATGTAACTCAAAGTACGACAGTGTAACGTATACGAATACTGTAAATAAAAACTAATCTAAAACTTAAACTAGATACTTTGAAATATTTGTGGTGCCTATTTTGCTGTTTTGCACTTACCCGCTTCATAATCAGAGTGCGATCGCCGGCCTGATCATCGTCATCGGGCGTCGGTGGCAGCGGACGATTGGGAGGTCCGCCACTGCCGTGTGTCATCGGCGTGGTCGTTGTATCCTCGGACACTGGTCCCAGGCCGGGTCTATATGAAAATTCGGGTCTAAATAATCAACAACACAAATCGAAAGCAACAAACGAACGAAATACGAAGAAATCCAAACAAAATACAACGAAAACAAAATAAAAACAAAAATTTGATTTCGAAATAAAAATGCACAAAAGTTTCACAAAATGAATAGCAAATGAAAATGACATGTGAAAATATGCAAGAAAAAACAAAAAGTGTAGAAAAAAAAATAATTTAATATGAAATTGTAGAAAAATGTGAAAACGTGTGTTAGTATGATATGCATATAGATGATGAACGGCAAGTGATAGCCAAGTATATATGACTGATTCCAAATGCAATGGGAATTTCGTTTGTGCGCAATATGAGGAACTCTCTCAGATGTGTGTGTAGATAATAATCCGCCTTATCTATTGACGGTTAGCAAATGCATAAGTCGCATAAGCCAATACACCAGCAGAGTTCCTCATAATATGATACAATGCAACTGTCCCATAAACTAGCAAATATATATGAACATCTAGAGATCTACGTTATAGAAGGACGACTTACAGTGGCTTCGGTGGATCACTGGCGAGCAGAGTGCCATCATAGCGCGCACGATCGTTGGGCTCATCCGGTTCGCTATCCGAATCGCTGCTATCCAATGGATCCAATGGATTAACTGGCTGTCCAAGATGATTGTTCGATGCTGGCAACGCGGCAGCCGGTTTCGATGATGATGATGACGAACCGGATGGTGGTCCCGATTGACGATTGTTACGCGGCGGTGCTTCGGGTTGTGCCTGCTGTTGTCCGGAAGCGGTCTGTGGCTGCGGCTGTTGAGAGACGCCCAATTCATTTAATTGTGCTGCTAACATGTCCAAATCCTAATGGTATATTTTTTTTGTTTCGTTTTTTTTTTTTTTTTGGATATATGGTGTTTTTTGTTGGGGTGTGTAGCAATTCGCACGTTGTGTGGGATTTGGTTTCAGTTGTTTTTTATACAATTGAATTGTTGTTGTTTGTGGTGGTGGTGTTTTTTTGTGTGTGCAAATGTGTTTTTTTTTATGTATAGTTTTTGCAAAATTTTCACCAGAGTTTTAACCACATTTAAATGGGGATTTTTTTGTAATTGTTGGTGTTGTGGTGTTGGAATTGTTGATAAAAATATATATAGAATAAAAGCAGCATTAGAGTGGTTTCTTTAAAGAGCATCATCATCAATCAATTAAATAATCAATCGATAACGCATTTAAACGTATATATAACAGACAAGACTTTGGCAAGCACAAAGCATCAGATGCAACTCTTTTTTTGGAGGGGTAAATACGCATAAGCAATAAGCTTTGTGGTTAGTTATTAATCTTGTTTCTGTTGTTGCACGTACAATGTGTTAGTTTTAATTTTACTTAATTTTATTTCTAGTTTTTTTTTTTCAACAAATTTATTATGTTGTTAGTAATTGTATATAGACGAAGGACAGAATTGATTTTAAGTTTCTAGAAATTTTGTTCGCATAAATATTTTGAATTTTGTTTTTGGGGGGGGGAGGCAGGCCACTCTAAAAGCTACTTTGGTTACATAAAGGCAGACGAAAGTTGGTTAAGTAATGTAGTTTCTATTATAGGTAAAGAATTTGGATTTTTTTTTTTAGCGTGCAAAAAGTGTTTGGAATTTGAGTGTACCTCCGTGTAGTATTTTTTTTTTTTTTTTTGAGTCGAAAGTCAAGCAAAACAAAAGTTTAAATTAAAAAAAAAAAAATTGGAATAACAATTCGAAAACTCAAACGAAAACAAAAACTAATTGAAAAATGCATGACAAAGTAATATGTGAGCAAATGCTTTGGGAATGATGAAGCACATACCTCAGGTCTCCTTGGTGGTAACTGTTTTGTTTTTTTTATTTTTTAGTTTTTTTTAATTTATTTTAATGTTTTTTATTTTTAATGTTTTGTTGTGTGTAATTTGTTGTTGTATTGTTTGTAGTTGTTGTAAAGTTGTTAAGTTAAATATTGAATAAACAAAAAATCATATACGAGATATATACGTTGTTTATACGTTGATGATACAGGGTAGTAGGATGGTTCATGAACATGAAAATAAAAGAACAAATCGAAAATATTTATGCTTTACCATATGAAAAAATATAAGGAAAATAAATTATAAAGAGCGACGAAGAGATTAAGACGAGAGCATTGTTTTTTCTACGTATACGATAAAATACTATATACGATAAAGATATATACGTTGGATAGGGGGTTCTATATGCAGGGCGGGGGGTCAATTGTTTCCGTTAAGCATTACCAAGTATGCGGAATTATTTGTTTGTATTTTAAACACTGCATAAAATAGCATATGAAATAGATTATATTACGCATACGCACCGATGGCTTAAAGTTATTTTGCGAATTGCGCTGCGGCTGCGATGGCGTCTGTGCTGCTGCTGGCTCCGAGCTCTTCGGTGTCGGCGGCAATGGGCGATTCGCGTGCGGTGGATCAGGCACGACAATCAAACGTTGCGGCAATTGTGGACGCGCTGGTGGACCAGGATCCTCGACTTGCTGGCGTTGATCCCGCTGCAAAAAAAAAAAAACAAATAGATAATTAAATCACATGTGCTTTGCTTGATTCTAAGCTACGCTTACCGATGATGGCGGTTTCTGATTGCGATTAGCTTGCGGCTGTTGTGCCTGGGCTTGCTGCGCTGCTGCTGCTGCTGCCGCCGCTGCTGCAGCGGCCGCTTGTTGTTGTGCGGCCTGTTGCTGCTGCTGCTGTTGCATTTGCGCATGTGCAGCAGCGAACGCTGCCGATGCAGCCTGTTGAGCTGCAAACCCTGGCGCTGCGGCCTGTGCCTGTGCCAACATTTGATGATGTTGCTGTTGTTGTTGTTGCTGTGCCTCGGCCGCAATGCGTCCCTCCTGTATCTGTTGGAAATTACGTCGCAGTGTATCACCACCCGGTGCCTGTATGATCGAGCTTGGCTCGCCAGCAATCTGTGGCTCATCGTCATCATTATCCGAACCCGAATAACGATAGTCCTCGCGTTCTTTCTCCTGTTTGCGCTTCTTGCAACGATCAATATGATCCTTAAGCTGTATGCGCACCTGACGATCGGTTGGCTGATCCTTGATAAAGGGATGCTTCAGCAGTTGTTCGGTATAAGGCCGCTGATGATAGTCTTTCACTAAAAAAACAAAAAAAAAACATAAAAATTTATATAAGATACAGACGCGAGTTCTATTAGTTGAAGCGAGCTGTGTGTGTGTGTGTGTGTGTGTGAGTATGTGTGTGTGACTCACCAAGCACTGTGTCAATAAAACCGTGAAACTTCTTTGACCATTTTTTTGATTTTAGACGTGGCGGTGCATTGCGCGGTATCAAGAACAACGCACGCATTGGATGCAAATCACACAATGGCGGCTGTGACTCAGCCATTTCCAGCGCCGTAATGCCCAGCGACCACAAATCTGAACGATTATCGTACGTCGCATCTGGATTCTCATCGCAGGCGATGACTTCAGGCGCCATCCAGTATGGTGTACCTGTGTGCAAGCGAAAAAAAAAAAATTAAGTGATAAAAAAAAAAAAATAAAAGAAAAACGCATTTTTATGCATTAACATTCGCATGCGTCTGTCGAGACTGTTGTCATGTTGCCGGTGACTCACCAATGAACGTATTTCGCCTGCCTATCGTACGATCGAGTTGCGCTGAAACACCAAAGTCGACCAGCTTCACTTCGGCATTATCTGTGAGTAACACATTCTGACCCTTGATATCGCGATGTATTACTTTATTCGAATGCAAATAGCTGAGGCCGCGTAATATTTCACGGCATATGTAGGCAATCCATTCCTCTTTGAGGCTCTGTCCTTTTGTTGATTTCACCAAATCGGTCACTGACCCAGCGCCGCAGTATTCCATGACCAGCCACAGTTGATCATCTTTGCCCGGTGGTGATTTCTTTATAAAGGCGCCATAGTATGTGGCAATATTGCGATGATTTGAGTATTTCTTAAGCACATTGATTTCAAGTTTGATTTCCTCCTCCTCATCCTCGGTGACATCCATCACCTTTATGGCAGCCAACTGACCAGTCTTTGTATGGCGACCCTATTATTCGATAAAATAAAAAATAAACGACAATTTGTAGTTAAGCATCGTTCGAATGTAAAAAGTGGCTTTTCAAATGAAAGTAGCTTATGATATACATAGTAAATGGAAGATCTCTTGGTGCTTGCTGTTGTCCCCATTCGGAAAGTTTTTGTTGTAGTTTGTTTTGTCTTATGGCCAGACCAAGTAATTGTTTTAGCAAACGCATGACATGGCAGGCAACGCATTGTGCGCTTTATTGTTTGTCCGCCTCGCTGTCTCTCCGCCCCTCTGTCCCGTTGTCTGTCTGGTTGACTGGCTGACTGCTAGCCTAGCTGTCTGTTTGTCATTGTCGCTTGTGCATTTACTTGAACTTTTGCGCCATACTCTCAACTAAAGCAACAAATTTCAACACGTCGACGACGACGACGGCGGCGGTGTCGGTTGGCGTCGTTGGCGGCGGCCCTGAGTATTAAACTCTGTATGCTTATGGAAAGACGTAGAGACGCTGACGACGGCAGCAGCAACAGCAACAGCAGCAGCAGCATGCACATGTCGACAGCATTCTACGCCACATAAAGTGATTAAATAAACAAAAGCGTATTTTCTAAATAAAACAATGACATGTACGAGGAGTTTTATGCGCCAACGACCGCCATACGACGTGAGAGTGTAATGTGCCATAAACAGCAAACAAAAGCAACAAAATCCGCTTTCGTTTTTCACCGCTACTTTGACGACTTACTCCCACTTCCACACACCCCCTCACCCCTGCTACGCCCACTCAACCACCCACTGACAACATGGCATAGTCATTTACATGCTTTTGCGTTTTTTGTTTTTTTGTTTTTTGTTTTTTGTGCTTTCATTTCTATTGCTTTTTAGCTGTCATTTGCGATTAGCTGCAGAACAGGATGCATTCTTCTGTGCGTAAGTTTTTCCGTGTATTTTACTATGCGCACAACGGCAACGACAACAAGTGCAAGGCAATTTGTGATTAAAAACAACTTTGTTATTGCCAGTTTTAAATAAAATATTAATTGAAAAGTAAGTAAGTGACAGCTTAAGCTATACGCCGGCATCATACGCAACAACAAAAAGGCGTAAATATTTACTTCAATTAGTTGCGTTCTAATCAAAATACGCATACTTAAATACTAATAGATTTCTTCATAAATGCGTATAACATAACATCAGCAGCAACAACAACAACAACAACCATAATGATTAATGCCAGCGAGTACTTAAAACTGTAACAATGTGCTGCGAATGAGCTGTGGGCCACGTTAGTCCGTCGACGGTTAGTCATGTGCTAGATTCACTTAGCTGCATACAATGTATGTTTATCTTCAACGAATTGAGTTGTCCATTTACTGTTACGTCGTAGCCAGTTTGACCAATGAGCAGCAGCCTGTTCCTTGGCTTTGACTGCTTAGCCGCAACGTTTGACAACTTTTTGCTTCTACTGTTGCATTTTAGCACAAAATGTCAACGATTAAGCGTCGTTAGGCGCACATTGGATGCATAACACATACACGCACATACACGCACATACACACACACACGCACATGCATCGCCTGCAACTAGGAGTCACTTAATGGCTTTCATCTTGCATCGTTGCTTAGTTATAAACTGAGATTGTTGAGACTGCCCGTGGGGCGTTTCATGTTCATCAAAAAGTTATTAAAATAAAGCATCTTCACATGTGCAGCAGCAGCAGCAGCCAAGTGAGTCTGAGCCTGTTCACATGGTCACACACTCGAATGTTTATACATATATACGACGTATGCGGATAACATCGCATGCTCTAATTGCATTGCCAAAGCAATTTCGTGTTTAGTTTTTTGTTTTTTAATTTTATTATTCTGAATATATCGATAGCAAAACTTGGCAAGCATTTATTTATGCAAATTTTAGTTGGCTTGAGTGACGACATTTTATCGTTGATCAGTGATCTATTTCAAAGCAAAACTAATTGATTCCTTTGCTAGATTGTTAGAACATTTTGTGTTCATTAAGCAAGCAGCAGCTAATTTTTTTTCGAACTACGAAACGGCAAGCTAATAAATTCAACCATTATAAAAAAAAAACGCTTAATTGAAAGATTTAAACTGTGCTATGACTAACAATGAGCTGCTGTGCGAAAAAATAAAAATAAGGGAAAAGAATTTTATTTAAAAAATTTTTAATTCAATTTTAAGTTATTCGATACTAAAATATTACAATAAAATAAATCAGGTAATAACAAAATAAATTGCAAGTTATTTAGTTAAAGCTAAATTGCAGCTAGTTTAAAATATTGTAAGAGTCACTTATTAACCTATTGGACCTATATTCGTTCCAAATGACCCAATATACAACACAGTCAAGAACGGTAACCCCAGTAACTACAGTCATAATGTGAACCAATCGCTTCAAGTTAAAAATGCCAATAACAACAAATCATTCATCCATTCACTCTTTGGCTTGTTGTTGATTAAACAAAAAAAAAAGAAACTACAGCACGAGCTTTAATAACCGTTTACCTGATTTTTTATATGAATTTAACAAGCCAAACTTGTGTTTTTCAATGAATGTGTAATTTTGCATGCTATGCTACTGAAAATAAACAACAATATCAACAACAATAAACTACTTGTGGCAGTGGCAAGCTCAAACAATTTCTAATTGGCAAATTGCAGACAACAACAACAACAACACAAGTAACTGCCGACGGTTGCCTCAACCTATGCCACCAACACGCAAAACACGCGCTCGTGGCTATTTCTGCTTATTTTTTATGCTAAAGTAAATTGTGAACTTTTAACTGCAATAAATTTAATGCACAAAATAAACTATGCAAAACAAACTTAAAAAAAAAAAAAAGAGGAAACCAAAAACAGCAGACAAAAAATACAACATGACACAACAACAACAACAACTACAACAATAACAGCAATAAAACAAGCCAACTGACTTTACACTCGTCACGGTACAAACGCCACAACTCAGCAATCAGGTTAACTAACCTCTGACCCATATTGCACAGCGGCAACAACATCAACGACACTCGAGGCAACAACAGCAACAACAACAACAAAATCCATAAAAGACAACAACTAGTCGCTGAAAAAGTAAACTATGTACAACCCAACTGCATGTTTGCATACAGCAGCAGAGCAGAGCAGAGCTGAGCTGAGCACAGCGCGTCAATATTGACCAAATGTTAAGGCAAATGTTTACAGGCCTCGCTGGCTGGCTCTTTTATGCGCGCGCTCATACTGTCCGTCCGCCAGTCAGTTAGTCAGTCAGGCGCTGGGTCGTTTGGTCATTTACTAATTCATGCATGCAATCATTCATTTGTATTTTCTCCAATACACAACAACAAAAACAACAACAGCAACGATTGTCGAAATGTTTGCCAATAATATTTGACAGTCAAGGCACAGTCGGGCACAGTCAGGCAGTTAGCGGGGGCTCATCTTGTTGTTGCTATAAAACTTGTGCTTTAATTTAATTAAGTCAAAATGTAATAAATAAACCAACAACAATAAAAAAAAGACGAAAAAAGAAGAAGAGAAGAAAGAAAACACAACCGAAAAAGTAAAATGAAAATTGAAAGCATTTTCAAACTTTGATTTCTAGGTTAATTAACAATTGGCACAACGCGTACGTGAGGGAGCGCGCTCCAACGTTGGCTTTTGGTGTGTATGACAAACATTTGCCCGCACGCTTGTGCTCCTGCCATCTCGCTTACTCACTTAGTCGTGCACTCGACCGATCGATTGATTCATTTAACGTTACGCGCCCCCAACCGTTGTTTGTATGCTTTTCTAATTAGTTTATGGTGCACCCAAATTGCCATCAATAACTTCGCGCACACAGTAAAACCAGAAAAAAAAAAAACAAAAAAACAACTTTAGACGTAGAGCAGAAAGACGCCAAAGAAACAACTTGGCGCCCAGCTGTTACAGTTATGCAGTAACGCATGCGACGGCGGAGGCGCTGGAGACGATGGCAACGGCAGCCTGGCACCATGGCACAGACACAGGCTGCCTCTGACTGACTTTTGCCTATTACATAACATCTTAAACGCGCAAACAGCAGCAGCAGCAGCGCCAGCAGCAGTTGAAACTTATACCTTGGCAGGGTGGCCTGCAGGGCGCGGAGGCGTTGGCAATGTCTGCCATGGCACGGCATGGTGTGCTGTGCTGTGGTGTGCTGTGTTGTGGTGTGCTGTGATGACGTGGTGGTTGTGTTGCTGGTTTCTGGCCTGCTCCATGCGCTGCTCCAGTGGTTACTCGGTTACTTGGTTGGCTGCGCTTGGCCTACGCAGGTGTTAAAATGTTTTGTATGGCGCATTGAAACGCGGTTGCGGGACTGCTGCTGCTGCTGCTGTCAGCTATTGCAAGTGCACTAATTGCATTGCGGTTTACACTTGGAGAAAAACGAAACCTTATAGAGAAAATAGTGAAATTGTTTGTCTAGTTACTAAAGAGTCACTTTACACACACATACACACACTCACATATAAGAGCCGCCACTGAACTCATTTAGTTAACGGCTCACATTTCAAAGACTCTTCGTGCAGTATGGAGTGTAACGTCTAACGGTAATAGCTTTAAATATTCTCTGGCGCCCCAAGTGCAACGAGAAAGTAATTATTTACTTTCAAATGCCTCCCATCGCCTCTTTGGTGCAATGTTAATGTGTTGAACTCTGCTGCGACAGTTTTCTAACCGCGACACTGCCTTTTTAAAACCTTCTTTAAAAAAACATGTTCATTCGAAATCGAAGTTAAGCAGCAGAACCCTTCTATTCATAATCATATACATATGAATACTCGCGGAGATCGCGAATCCATGTGCATCCCATGTTGAATGTCTTAGCAATTCCGGAAATCTGTTACAGCTGTTCACGATGATTTTTCACAGTGTAGAGCTAACTGTTGTTGCAGCTGTAGTAATTTTTTAATTTGCATAGTTTTTGCAATTAATATTTCAACTAATCAAATCAAATGAGATACGATACACATGCATCCACTTCCCACTTGAGTCTATGCAGCTGATTGTGTAGGAAACAAACAAACCGAGTTTCGAGTTTAAAAATTTAAGTGTGATATTTAAAAATAAAAAAAATAAAAAAGCAGAAAAAATCTTTTAATTGTAGCTGCGCCATAATTAAATTGTGCAATCTTTTGCATTTTTCGCAGTTGCTGATAAAAAAAAATATTATAAAAATATAATACAAAAATAACAAACGCCGTTTGACGTCAACATGAACTTTTACTTTTCCTCGCTTTGTCTACACTTGGATTTAGCTGTTTGTGTGATTTAATAAATCATAACTTGTGATAATGCGCGAACAATTTTCTTTTTGCACGCTTATCAAATTACGCCTTGTCGCCTTGTCGTGCCGCGTCTTGCCTTGCCTTGACAAATATCTTTGCAATGTTATTTGAGTTCGAAGTGAGTCAATTTTGCTATTTGCGGAAATTATCGCAGAATATTAAAAATTAAAACCACAAATGCGTTTGCTCAAAATAAACCGCATTGTTGCTGCAAAGATAATGCCTCCTAGGCACACACAGCGTGTGCCTATAATGCGAATAAAAATTGCAAAAAACAAGATCGTGTTTTCAGTGTCGAATTAAGTGTTAATGACATCATTTCATCGAGGGCGCCGACCAAATTTCGCGTGTGCAACATTTCCGCTTCTAATAAATAATTTCCTTTTCATGTTTGTCAAATCTCGTATTAAGTCTTTGAAGAGGAATTTTTTTTTTGTTTGTACTTCGCCTTTGTCCCTGCGCTACCTCGACCAACCGTCGTAGAAGAGGATTTATGCAAGACAAACATTTCGAGCAAATTTGATTTAATTTTTTTGACTGACTTCTCGTGCTTGGCAATCTTAGCAATGTGGGTTGACCTCATTGTGTGCTTTTCGACTTAGATTGGATAAGTGCAATGGCGACTTTGGCTTTGTGTTGACTTTGAATGTTTGTTTTAAGTTAGAGAAAACCAGTTACGTAATTGATGATATGTTAAACATTCTTATGGCAAATCAAAATTGCACAGTTATAGTGAATATTGCAATGAAAATCCCTATTCAGTTTCAACCACTAAAATATATCAGAATTACCTTTAATCATTCGTCAGTTTTGGAGCTCAAACATAATAGGTTTTACACTACATAAATGATCTCTGAAAAATTTTGTAAATCGAAAACAGTTCTTGTACAAATGATTTAGATATTTTCGGGAAACAACCATTACTTTCTCTTGCTGGAAGTGTTATTCTTTTTAAAGCCAAAACAAAAGCTGCAGCATCCGTTTCTTAAATATTAAACACACTGCGGCTATCATATAAGTGCGATTCTAATGTTGTCCTAATGAATGTTTACTCCACTCCATAGTCTCTAATCTTAGCGGATTTTTATTTTAACTGGCACTTGGTTACACAAATATTTTCGCTGTTGGTTTTATTTGGTTAATATAATTTACAGTTAATTCGTCGTATATGGTTTTCGATAGCTTATCTAACTGGTTTCTTTTATCGTGTTAATCAGCAATTAGTCACTTGGCTACTGTGCCATCACAGTTAGCCCAATTTAATCAAGTTTTATTTACAGCAGCTATTTAAGTTGACACTAAGTAATTTGTATTCCAGATCTTAGCACATTTTTGTCTATTTAATAAAACAAAACGCGACAACACAACAAATACTTTCCTCTTTCGATGTCACGAAGAAACAAATGATGGTATTTTAATTTTATAACCATAATATAAATCTCATATAGTCGATTTATTAAACGAATTTAAACTATCGAATTTAAGTCAAATAATAAACAGTCTTGTCAATTGACTATTTCTTTTTTACTTTTTTTTTTCTGTCAACATCAAAAGCTTAAAATCAAACAAACAAAAACAAAAAAAAAATGCATGAAGTTTATACATATAAAAGAAAATATTTGTGAATCATATTAATGCCAACCCAAATAACCATACATACTTTAACCATAAAAGCATAAAAATCTGCTGAATTTGTAAATAGTAAATATAAAAAAAAAGAGAAAAAACTGAAGTGAATATTTTTTTAAAGGTAAAACAAACAATAAAAAAAAAAAGCAAAAAAAAAAAAAAAATACGCTGCGCTAAAGCAGCCTTTGCAGCTGGTTACGTACAAAAATTTTTGCTGAAGTTTTGTATTTCAGGCACAATACTACAACAACAACAACGACAACAATATCAAACAAACTTGAGTCGCGCATATGCGAGATTAAAGCAAACGCAATGCGACGCGACGACTTTGAAGGCGTCTGAAAAATAATTTCAGGTATTGTTTTGCTTCATACTCCTCTTCTTCTTTCAAGTGTCGTACACAAAAATAAATGAAAAATAAGAAGAAGAAAATCTCACAATATAACAATAAAATTCATAAATAAGGCATCAAAATTGCATATATAGACACATAAACAATAAAACTGCATAATCGGTGTATAATTATAATTAGCATATGCAACAACAACAAAAAAACCACACCAACAGAGACCAAAGCAGCAGATAAAAACCAGTTGGTTTCTTGTTGGCAAATGGCAGCCAGGCCAGGCCATGCAACAGGCAGGGGCAACAGCGCCAATGTAAAATAAAAAAAAAGCTGACGTTGCAGCAGCAATGCACAAATGAAATGCGTTTTAAATAATAAACAATATCATAATATCACTTCATTTTTTATTTTGAAAAGTTGACGCCGAATTGCATAAGACAATGAAATGCAAGCCACAGCTGGCAAAATAATTTGACTGATTATTATGCGAGTTTGTTTGTAGCAAAGGCAAAATCACTTCAACTTTGCATTGTAAGGAAAATTCGTTAGCTTTTATATAGAAAAGAATCAGCTTTTTACTGCAAATTGGTTATGTAAAAAATACTGTCAAATGCTTTTCCATTTAATATTTGCCAATGTGCAGGCTTAGCAGCTGTGCGTCTTATCTCTAAAAACGATGACAATGCAAAGCCAGAATTTTATAAAATTTTGTAATACACTTTTTTATTTTTTGATTTCATTAAAAACGGGGTAATAAACTTTTTGGTCTTTATCTAGCAAATAATTAGATTTAGAAAACGTAATTAATGCATAAAAAAATAAACAAAGTACAAAGAATGTTAACATAACATCAGCAAGTAAAAACCATTAAACAGCGAGAAGTAAAAAAAAAAACACTTAGCTCTGTCTGTTCAAAGTAAACAGTGGAAACATGCAGCATGCCATCAAAATACAGTCAGATTGCATTACAAAATACAATTCTTTCTTAAAAATGTAAACTCAACAAAACCGAGCCAGTCTGCATTTTTAAATTGTTTATATTTCTAGAAGGGTAAATATAACACAAAACTTTCTGACTGCATTCGATTCATTTTAGTCTGCTGAGCTAAGTGCAACAAAGCACAAGAAAACTGAACTGCTTAGCATAAATAAATTTCAAATATGCTGTGATTATTGTACAAACTGAATATCTATTAATTTTGGTTACAAAACCAAACATTCAAAAATGGAAAATGAAGCAGTTAGCAATGGAACTGCATAAAAATATGTATATATCAAAGATATTTTCAAATTCAATTTTGATTGCCACTCATGCATGTCACATCAAGAATGGTTAATCATAAGCGCGTTTTGGTTCTCATTTAATTTAAATTGTCGCATAATTACTGAAAATTAAACGAATTAAGTTGCAGACGGCAGTGTTAAAGTTGAAACTCATCATTAAATTCGAAATGTAATAAAAGCAAGAAAAGGAGAAACTGAACTTTAACAAGCCTACAACAAAAAAAGGAAAAAAAAAGAAGCACTCGTCATGCTCATAGAGAAGAAAGTACATACATACATAAGAGCCATTTCTTTTATTCTTTTTTTATTTATTTTTATTATTTGTATTTTTATCTGCGCGCATTCAAACCACAAGCAGCGCATTGAATTGTCACTGCAGGTCACTGGGTTCAACCAGCAGATACACTTACAGTAGTCAGTCAACACACGACACAACACGACACGACATTTTATATTTAAGTGCACAGAGCACAGCCCACAGTTCTTCTCAACTGCATTAAGTAAGCAGATCTACACGCTGCGCCATGATTGAATGTCTCGGCGACAATTATATTATAATATAATTTCCATACATGCGAGTCGAGTAGCGAACAGCGAGCAGCATGAGCCAAGCCAAGCTATTCAAGTTGTGCAGGAGGACAGAAGAAAAAGAAATAAAAAAGAAAATAAAACTAACAAATAATTATGTGCATTGTAAACTAATATGCAGATAAGGGTTGCCTTCTATTAGATAAGAGCGTATCTTTTTTTAATACAGTTTTTTCTTCTTATTATTTTTGCTTTTGTTTGAGTTATACAGTCAAGCGTGATTAGAAAGCAAACTTGGGCTTTTGTTGCCCACAAAAAAAAAATCATAAATAAATAAAAAGAAAATATATTTATATGCAGCAGCAACAGCAGCAGCAGACAAAACTTAACGACTATGCAAAAACTTTCACTAATAAATTAATTGTGCAACAATCAGACCAAAGGCAAATTTGTGTAAAAATAATATTTAAAAAAAAAAAAAATAAAACAAAAAATAAATATTTATACTTTACTTTTTGTATATAACCACGAGCCATGTGCTGACCCTTTTGGGCTGCTGTTGTCTGCCAACTGCTGGGCTTATCAGCAGAAACGCGATTGCCATGTTGCAGGAATCAATTGTTTAAATTTAATTTCATATTTCATATGTCATGGGGTAGCTGAGAAATTGTCACGCGCCCAGTTTTTATTTGCTAACAAGCGCTTTTAGCGCAAAAATTGTGAACTTTTTATTTTTACTTTAATTATCTCTTTTGCAAAAACAAAAAAGAAAATACTTAACGAAATTGTCGTCATCAACAAAACGTTGTCGTCAGTTGTTGTGACTAATCAAAATAGTCAACGAAAATTATGACAGTTGGCGTTAGGCTTCATTGCTTGGCAGCATGGCTTGACTTGGCTTTTCTTGTTTCATTGTTGGTAGTTTTTTTTTTATTTTTTAATAAATATTTATTTTTGCTTATTTTGCTTTAACGGAAATAAAAACCTTGAGTTCGAAAGCAAAGCAAAAATGTTGTTGGTTTCATTTTTTGTTTTTTGCTTTTTTTTTTTGAAACTTCGTCGTTGTTCGTTTACGCGTTTACTCATAAAGTCGTATGGTGTGTACGTATGTGAGTATGTTTGTACATGATCGCTTGCTCAGTTTAGTTCAGTCACTCGCTCATCAGCTTCACTTATCGACAGCAAACGCCAAAAGCAATAATTGAACGCGCAACGCAATAATTTACTCATGCAATGAATGTTATCTTAATTCTTTTTGTTCGCTGTATTGTGTGTGTGTGTGTGTGTGTGGGAGTGTAAAAGTATTAGCCAGTGAAGTGTTGTTTAATTGGGTCAGTTTGCTAAAAAAAAAAAGAAAAAAAAAAAGAAGCCAAACAAAACATAATTCAATAATGAATATACACAAATGTGTAGCCAACTGTTGGTTGGTAAAAAACACTTCACAAATCTGCATACCGAAGCAGCCATAAGCTGTTTACAGTTAGGGATGTTGTAACAAATACGGATTTCTATTGAATATAGAAAATTATGGTAAATACGCTGAGTATTAATCAGCAATGATTCATGTATCTTTAAGTTTATTTCATCATATAAAAGTTGTTAGACGCAGGTGCTGCAGAACCAGATTTCGGTGGCAACTCATCTGATTAGTGAAACTTCAAGCTCTTTTATGTACTGAGAGAGAATATATTTAACGATTTGCGCATGCGTTTAATGCATACTTTTGTTTAAGTAACATAAAGGGACTTTATGAAAGATTCGAAAATATTTTCTCTCTGTATCCGAACTTGCCAAATCTCAACCATATGCTATTAATATTAAGCTTTCCTAACTAGTAAAATAATTCGTAACAAAATTTCCAGAGGCTCTCTAAAAGGTTTCAATACGGAATTTGCAGTTTTAATAATTTAGTATGACAATATCCAGATAATTTTCTAATTCGCGGAAGCAAATCTCTCGAAACTTCGCTTTTAATTAAATATTCTGAAATTTAATTAACAAGTTGTATTGCATAAAACCATGACAACTTACGCCAAATGTTCAATTCTATTAATAACCTGCAAAACGCTTACCATCAAGCAAAATTTTCATTTAGCAAAGAAATTCATTTTCATGGCATAATTCTATCGAATTTTTTCAAAGCAATTTTCCGATAATGTGGCTAAAAACAGACACAAAAGCATAGTCCTAAAATATATAAACATTAATGCATGTAAATTTTCACCAAGGTCTCATACAAAACAGTATTACGAAATATTTCCACTCAACACAAAACATTCAATACAAAAAAAAAAAAAAAACAATTTACGACAACAAATAAACCACAACAAAAATCAAATGGCAACAACTAATTACAAACAAGTTCAACAAATTATTTTGGCAACCAAATTTTTGCATAAAGAGGTGTTTTGACAATGAAAAAAGTGTCATGGCTACCGCAAAAAAAAAAAAAAAAAAAACGTAAAAAACAAAGCAAAACACATTAAAAAAACAACAACAAGAAATCAAAGCAAATTTAATTAAATAAAGATACAAATAAACTGAACAACAGCGGCAACTAAATATAACGTGAAAAACATGCAAATAAAAGAACAACACAAAATAAAGTTACTGAACCTCTAAAAATATTTCACAAACACAAAAACTTAATACAAAATCACACTGCGATAAAAACAACAAATACACAAAGAAAGCGCTAAACACGTATAAACGCAAACAATGTGCTCACTCGCATCGCAGCAAGCACTACAAGTGCAAGCGAGTGCGCAACATACACACAAAGCTTTAGTTCTATAATAGTGCATCATACTCCTAAGTATTCAAAGTAAGAGCGAGTGAAAGAGTTCGCGCATCCAACTACTCTAACGACGACTTGTATAGTCTGTAAGTTTGACGCATTGTGGCAATACTCGTAGTATGTACGTGCGCATAGTTGTGGCGTTGCGTTGCTTCTTTGAGTTGTTGGCTTAACTATCTCTTTGCATTTGTGTATTTGGTTGTTGTTTTTGCATTTCACATCATTACACAAAAGTCAAGTGTGCAAGAAAAAAGAGCATAAATGGCGCGCGCGTTACATATGCAATATGCACGTATGTGTGTACATTTTATCTCTATTCGTCGTTCACTTGGCTATGTCATTCAACAAAAGCGGCATAACACTGCGGCAGCAGCACAACAGACTAAGGGCAGCGCAGTCGACGCTTGTTTTATTTTGTGTTTTATGTGTACACGATTATCATATGTCAATGACTTTGAACAGAGTTGCTTGCTGGGTTGCGCTCGCATATACTCATGTGTACGAATACACTTGTATACAATACGATAATATTTAAAATAATGTATTTACTTTTCTTATTTTGTCAAAATTTGCGTAATAATTACTCAAATATCATTTATGTGACTTGCTCACTCGTGGGTTGCTGCTGTTAACAAAAAAAAAAATTATTAATTACTGTTTTTATTTATTTATTTTTTTTTTCATTATTTTGCACAGAAAATAAAACAAGAAATAATTAATTAAATTTTGACATTGAGCTCGAAAAGTGTTTACGTGTTTAACTATTTAATTGCAGCATAAACGACATCAGCAACAGCAGCAGGTTATTTTTTAATTTTAACATAAACAGCACACCGCAGTGTTGCTTTGTCGAGTTTTTAAGTAGTTTTTATGTAACAAAACAAAAACAAAAACAAAAGGAAAATAAAAAAATACAAACGCAGATACAATAGTTAAGTGTGCATTTAGTGTTTGTCTTCTTTTTTTTCCGTTTTTTTAGTATACATACATACATATGTATGTATGTAAAGCGCCACTAGACATGTGTAACTTACTGATTTACATAGACTTAGGCTTATGCCGAGGCAATTCAGTTACTTGCATACATGATTTCATTTGTTGCTGCACGAATTTGTAGCGCTTTCATGTAGGTGTTCACTGTTGTTGTTGGTGTTGTTGTTGTTGGTGTCGCTGACGCTGTGCATGCGCAATGAATGCATACATTAATGAGTTTAGTTAATTGCCACGAAAATGAAATGAAATGTAATGAATTGTAATTGCCATGCATGTAATTGTATTTTTACGCTGATTGCATTCACTCGTACTGCACATCTGAGTTTATGTTTTCTTAAATAGGTTAAAGTTCTTAAAACGTGAACTTGTTTCATGCAATCTGCAGGCATGGAACGTAGCTAATTAGTCATGGCATCAAATGAAGAAATTACTGCTCAGCTGCAGATGAACTTCAATTGAAAGTAGAAAGCAATACATCTTATAAACAATTATAAATTACAAAAATTTTATTTGACGAAATAAAAGGCAAGCACTAAATAAATTAGCATCCCGTTACAAAATCTCATTGCTTTATGACTCGGATCACAGTAATCATATATCTTATGATAAATTCGGAAGTTACACTTTACAGAGACATTTATAAAGCATAAGATTGATGCTTTTGTTCATTTTTTCGAAAGCCCCTCGAATTAAAGGGGCGCACCTTCTGTTTCCCATTGAACAACACCTCAATTGTAGGACCTGTCGTATCAGAACACGTTAGTTCTGTGGACTACAATGGGGTGCAGCACTCTGGAAAATCTCTGCCGAATCGAAGTGAGCTCTTCATTTCGTCGAATACATTTTTTTTTTTTTTTGTGTCATTTAACCCTGAAAACCTGTTCCGGCTTTTTGAAAACTCGACAGTTACTGGAAGTATTAAATAGCTCTCCAGCGAACTTGCAATGTGGATCTCTCACTTACGAACAAAAATATCCACACCAAACACATGTAAAGGTCGCATATACCGGAACGATGCATAAAAGAAATTCTGCAAAAAATCACGCTAAACTTTTTAATCTGAATTAGTAATCAATTTACAAAACGATTTCCATTGAAAAAGTGAAACATTTTTTTAAGTACCAATCAGCAGCAAGTTTGTTATCAAAGCGGAAATCCAAAAACCAGTAATTCCCCAAAGGTGATATTTTTAATACATACGGTGAGTATGTATAACGAGAATTCCGAATGTACAACAGAGGCAAAGCTGTATGAGCAGCGGCAGCCACAGCCACATTTCAAAACAGATTTTATTTCTTCTTTTCAGTTTTTTTTTTTTTTTTTTTAAAGCCAACTAATATAAATCAAACAAAAAATAATAATAATGTTTACAATAACAACAAATTCCCAGAAATACAAATGACTGCGTTGATTTTGGTTGAACGAAACAAGTTTTTTTTCTCTTTTCTTTAACGTTTAGCCGTAAAACGTAAAAATAAAAGCGATAAAAATTCAAAGAAGCTACGCTGCACAAATCAAGGTGATGACGAAACATCGTTGAATAAAACTGTTAATTAATGCTAAAATGTTGTTAATTTAATGCAGCAAAAAAACAAAAACAACAAAATAGCAACCTCACGTAGATAGCCGTGTGTGACAAACTTTTGCAGCAACGTGCAAAATGAAACGAAAAAAAAAGTAGTAAAAAGAAACAAAGTAAATAACAACGTTATGCCTAATTATGAATCAGACAGACAAAAATGTTTTAGTGCGAAATTCTGTTGGTTAATTTTATATGCTTTTGTTTTAACTTCATACTGACTCTGCTGGATGATGTTGATAAGAAACGCAGTAAGAAAAAAAAAAATCATATGAAAAATAAATAAAACCACTAAGTGAACGCAAGCAAAAACCGGTTACGATAACCAATAAACAACAACAATCGTACTAATAGCAAACAACAAAAACAACACAAGCAACTCATATATTCAATTTAAATGTACAACAAACCAACGAACTAACCAATGAACATACGAACAAACTAACGAACGTTTCAATAAAGACAACAACAACAAGAACAACAGCGTTGAAACGAACGAGTATGATGACTATTACCGCTGCTCAAACAAATGCTGCTGCCGATGTCATTGTTGTTGTTGTTGTTGGCGACCTGTCTACTTCGTAAGTTGTCCGATTGCTTACTCGTTCGGTCGTTCGTTCGTTTGTTCATACGCTGAACCACATGATTCGCATTAAGTGAACTCGTCGTAAGTGACCAACACAAGACGCGAAGGCAAAGCAGCGCAAACGCAACGTCAAAACTTAAACAACGGTGACGGCAACAACAACATTGGCATGCAAGCTCGGTGGCAGGCAGGCAGCAGGGCAATTACTTTGCTACAAGTTCCACTGTTGGGGCGCACTTTACAGTAAATCGAACAAGTTGACGACGACGACAACGACAACGACGACCAAGATGATGTTGATGATGTTGATGATGATGATGATGATGACGACAACGATGTCGATATCGCAGCCATCGGCAATGTTATTGCGAACGCGCCGTTAGTTGTGTTCTAGCCGCAAAAGTCATTGAAATAGCTAAAACCGCCCCCTTTCGTACTTGCCAAAAACCACTTAAACCATACACATGCACATACTTACGCACACACTCAAGGCGACTTTTTAAAATTACACTAGTGCGCGCAAACATACGAGAGGCACAATAACAGAAACACAAGTGCACATGGCAGTCATTTAGCCGCACCAACCACTTTGCGGTTTAGCTAATTTATAGACTGAAAGCCTCCTGCCTCCTACTAACTGAAAATCGTAAAGCCTCAATCGCCATTATGCATTTCGTAAATAACATACATACAAACAATACAACAATACAACAAGTACATGTACTTATATCACGTGTTCGCGACGTTTCGCTTCATTTTGCACAACAGGGTAGGCAAATACTCGTATGTATACTTGCGTACAACAGCAACACAGCAACAGAGCAACAACAAGCACATGCCAAAAGTTATTTATATAGAGACAACAGTTGGACTCGACATATTACTCATGCTAATTCCGAGTGGGCTTCCAGAGAAATATTTGTATATGCATGATTGCATGGAACGGCTTAAGGCGGGCAGCAGTGGCGGCACGAACAGGCGAAATGAAGCTTACGGTTTGACAACAGCATAATGAACTACTTAATGCGAAACCTACTGACGGAAACAAGTTGTGGAGCAGCCAAAGTAAAAAGATATATTCAAAAAAAACCAAAGAATCAACAACTACAAAACAATACCAACAACAACAAAACGCACAACAAAAGTTGGCTAGTTTTGTGAGAAAAAGTCGCAAGCGGTTTGATGGAGCTGCGGCTGCTGCTGCTGCTGCGTTACTTGCTAAGTGATGCATGTATATGTTGTGTATGTGTGTGTGTGTGTGTGTGTGTGTGTGTGTGTGTGTGTGTGTGTGTGTGTGTGTGTGTGTATGAATATGCGTTGAGTTATCTACACTATCTACACTTGCGGCAGTAAGTTTTTTGTTATTGTTACTTTGTTTTTATCTTTCGTTTATGTGTTACGAATATTTCTGCGAGCTATAAAGCTCCAACAGCTGCTGGTTGGTTTGCGTGCCTGCCAGCCTGCTTACCTTCCTACTTAACTCGGCTTGAACTTAGGTGCGATTTTTACACGTTCCAAATACCGCAAGTCTACATAAAAAAACCACAATTTACTTTAATTGCTAGCAAAAGTTTAGTTATGACGAATTTGTTTTTACTCGCTTTGCGCTAAAAATCATTATGATTACCAAATATTTATGACAGAGTTTTACTTTATTATTTAAATGACAAATTAAAAAAAAACAAATTTGTTTTCCTACAATATGCATTGTCATAAAAAGTTTTAGATGAAAACGGAGCTTTATTATTATTTTTATAAATAGCAATAGATGAGCAAATTTTATTGCAGACGTTATCTTTTTATTTGTTACTTAGTCATTTATAGTCAAATATTAACATGAACAAAGACTATCCTTTGAGGTCTTGCTCAGTATAAATTAAGACGGAAATGGAGATTACCTAACCGGCAATATCTACAAGTTTTAATTGACGCAATCTTTTGCAGAACTTACTTTTAGTGTAAATTAGAAATTGGCTACATGTCGCAATTCTATTCATTGGTTTAATTAAAAATCCATTAAGACGTGCCACTTAAATTGCGCAAAGATTCCTGAGTTATTGTCATTTTTCATTTAAGACATAAAAAAAGGGAAAAACCTATAAAAAATCTTGTAAAAATAGCACTTTCGGCTACAAATTAAAATTCATTTGTTTATTAAGCATACAAAAGTGCCCCAAAGCTATAAAAAGACACATAAAGCAGCCACTTCGAATTATAAAAAAATAAAAAAAAAAATAAATGAAATTGTTACATTCGATTATTGCACAAAAGAAATTAAACAATTCCAAACTATTCAAGCACGCAACGATGCTTCATTAAACCATTTTCCAACAGACTTTACGGCCAAGTGTGTTAGCGGAAAGACTAAGCCTTATATCCGCATGAAGGCAGCATCGAACTCTTCAGCAAAATTCAGTCTGCAGTTATAAAAAAAAAAAACAAAAACTTTACTGTTTTTTATTATTATTATTATTATTATTACTTTCACACGGGTCAATAAGCTTTAAAAAATTACTGGCTGATAAGCGTAAGGGCCATTATACTGTCCATTAAAATTAATGTAGTTAGAGATGCATTTCATAGCAAAAGTGACGCTCTCCCGTTAATTATTATTACATATGCTTTAAGTGTAGAAAATAGTTTAATTTACACTTAATTGCTGGCTTAGTTAGTCACGAAAGTCAATACATTTCTATATCGCTGTACAAAATTTACAACTAGCGATGTGCAAGGCAGACAAGCAAGTAATCAACCTAAATTTTTTAATTGTCATAAATCAAACGTGTAAAAAAAACATATACGACATCGACGACATTCAATTGGAAAGTTTCAGGCATTTCTAATTAGTGCCATGACATTACATCACATTAGCTTAAGTAGGCACACAGCTCACTACAATCGCAAAATCAATTAAATGTGGCACACACACACACACATACACACACACACGTGCCATATACAATATGTAAGAAAAAAAAAAAAAATAGCTCAGCACCTCCTAGCTTGGCTGCGGCGTGGTAGACAAATTTGAAAGCCAACACATACAACGTAGCAACAAGAAGCCGATTGACAGCAAATTGAGAGACACATTAATCCATTAAAATGAATTGCGAATTGTGGCTAAAACCATAAAAGGTAAAGTCTTGAGTAAGCAAGCAAACAAGCCAAGCAGACAGATAGACAGACAGACAAAGAGACAAACAGACAGCCAAGCAGTTTGGCTTCAACTGGCAACCAGTCAAAGCAAACCTAACCTAAACACTACACAATTTGAAGTTAAGTAGTTGATTTTAATCGATGTTGTTGGCGTTGATATTATTATTGTTGTTGTTGTTGCTACTGTTGCTGTTGTTAAACATACAACAAGCGACGCAGCAGCCGCGACAATGGCACAGTGGCAGCATCGTTTGACAAGTGCAGAGAGAATGTTGTTAGTTGCTGCTGCTGCTGCTGTGGCAGCATTTTATGCGCAACAATTGAAGACAAAGAAGTGCAAAGCTGTCAGAGCCAAGTCAAGTCAGTCAGTCAACCAGCCAGTCAGCCAGTCAGCTGAGCAGCAACGTTGCAAACAAGCAACAGCAGCCAAATGTAGCAACAGCATAGAAGTGGAAAACGATTTGCACCTTTAACACACACAAAGTGCGAGCAGGTGAAAGTTCTGTTTAAGATCGTTAATGATGTTGCTTGTCGCTGTTTTTGTTGCAGTTGGCACTTAAAAAGCATGACTAAGATAATTATATGAAGAAACCGAAACGTTTGTTGCTGCTGTTTTAGTTTTTTTTTGTTTTTCTCCTTTTCTATTTTTGTATTTTTATAATTGTTGTTTCATGCACTTAGTAGGCCATAATAAAATTCACACAAGTCAAGTGCAGCAGCAGTAGGAACTAATGCTGACAACAACAACAACAACTTATATAGCCGAAATCAAAAAAAAAAAATAAAATAAAAATTAAATAAAGAAAAACGAAAAAAAAGGAGACATGCTTCCAATAATAAGCAACTTGACAAGCAACTAATGCTACGCACATGGTGCGTCATTTGTCTTCCTCGTCCGCAAGCTAACACTCGACGTTGTGTACACATACACACACACACACACCCATGCACACACGCGCACTTTACTTGAAACTACTGCAGCAGAAGCCATAAAGCACATTGCGCAAACGGTGGGCGGGCGGCTGTGTGTAGTTGGGATGGCGTCGTTGTTGTTGCTGTTGTTGTTGCTTTTTTGCCGTTGTATATTTTTGTAGTGCGGTGTCCGTGCATTAAATATTTACGAAAAATAAATAAAACTACAAACGTGACAAGTTGTATGTGGAGACTTTATGGAGACAGCGGCCCAACATATACAAAAAACTAAAGCCCCCCACAAAGTAAGCCCAAGGAGTGACGCTGTTTGTTGTTGCTGACTTGACACGTACTCGACGACAACATCGTCGACGTAGCTTTTTATTTTTTTTTTTGTTTTTTTTTTTTTTTTGTATACATCTATTGGCCTCCCAAGTTAGAATCGACTGCACTGCTCCTACACTAGCGCGCTTGGCTGTAATAGCTACAAATATTAACGGTAATTTTCAACAGCCACAGTTACACCAATAATGACAACAACATCACTAACCACGAAATGTTGTTGGCGCACAAGTTCCTCAAAGTTTTCAGCCCGCTGTTGTTGTCGTTGTTGTTGTTGCTTTACTGCTGTTAGTTGCTGCTGGTAGAGTACTTTTTGCTGAGTCTGTCTGTCGCCTGCATTTCAAATGCTATTTTTATAAATGTTGCTGGCGCACAGTACATCACACCAGAGTGTCGCACATGCAGTTCAGGCCAAGTGTAATAAAAATCAAGTGAACAAAAAAAAAAAAAAAGGAAAAAACTCGAAACGAAAAATAAATAAAATAAACACAAAAAGTAGAGAAAATGTGTGCATATTTAATGCAAGTTTTTCCTCTGTGTTTCTAAGTTATATACATAATAAAATGTTGTTGTTGTTTTTGTGGTTGCTGTAGTTGTTTAATAATTAACTAAAATTCAACTGCAGCAACGATAAAAACTGCAACAATAACAACAACAATAAAATCAAATTATTATTTGTACGCCTTGGCATAAATCATTGAAGTGCTTATTGTTCTTATTTTATTTATTTATTTTTTTTTTTTGTTTAGTTTATTTTTATAAAGCATGCAGTTATCTTTGTTTTTTTTTTTTCATTTGTAAATAAATTTCGGGCTGGGCTCATTATCAGCGTGACAACGTTCATCATCGGCGGCATCTTTTTTAAGCCTGCTTAGCGTTAATGTGTTAATATATGACAAGTGCGCAGCAATAAATGCTGGAGGAGGCACTTTTATTATTATTATTATTATTTTTTTTTTTGTGTTTTCATATCCATTTACAACAAAATTCATCATCATAATTGTTCTTTAAAAATAGTTTTAGTTATGCGCTTAGTATATCTTATAAATTTTCAGTGTAACTACTCGTGCCTATGTTAAGTGCTTCTGGCAAGCTACAAACAAATTACAGTTTTAGCAACAACAACAACAACAGTAGCAGTAGCAGCAGCTAGTGAAAATCTGCAGAAAAACGCATTGAAGCGTACAAAGTAATGTTCGCTAATTATATGCAAGCCAAGTAGTGTAACTAGATTACCGCTAAGTCTGCGTTGAAGCAATGAAGCTTGAGAATTATATGCTGTTATTGTTGTCGAGATGGCTTCAGACAGCAGCGTGAGTGAAAGAGTGCGAGCTCGTGTTGGCAGACTTTGCGATTTAATCTAATGACGGACAGACAAGACAAACTCGGTTAAGGCAATTGAAATTATACAATCTGAGTGTGCTTTGTCTCCTACTTTTTGTTGTGAAATTTTATCTACTGACGTATTTAAATAATTTAAGCTAAAAATTTGTATGCCAAATATGCATAGATAGCAATATTAATCTCATTTTTTTTTTATTTTGATTTATGGCAATCTAACTTAAAAACCTTTGGGAATGAGTTATGCTAAATAGCTTAGCAATGGAGCCTTTAATGTTAATATAAAAGAAAACTTTAAAACATTATTAATATTAATACGATTCAAACTTATTCTGTAAAATGTATCCATTTACATTTATACAGCAAATCAAATGTTTTATAAATTACAGAATCTAAATAAAGTCGCATGGTATGAAGTCATCAGTTGCCATTAACCGATGTTCCTTTGTTTTCAAATATTTCTACGTGACCACCAACAGTTTTTTTATAAAAAAAAAAAATCGCACGTTCTTCCATATATTAGATTAATGTACTATGTATTATAATTCAGTTCTTAAAACTGCAACACTTACCTTATAGACCTGTCCGTAAGTGCCATTGCCAACGACTTCAATGAGTTCAAAGATACCAGCTGGATCCTGTAAGCAAACACAAAATAAACAGAATTTAAATTAGTTAACTGTGAACATGCAGTTTTATTGTTTTTTCGTTACAACTGCTGAAGAACACTCTAAAAATGCTGTCTTTAGAATGCAATACAAACAACACACGCTCATTTCTAAGTGCACTTAATGCCATAAACAAATAAAAAACAAAGCATGTAAAACAAAAAAAAAAAAAAAAATGATCAAAAAATGAAATGAAATGAAGAAAAAGTATAAAAACAAATTAAACAAGCAAACAAAATAACAAATTTATAAGTAAACAAAATATTAAGTCGGAATACTTTAAAACAGGAGGCAAGGCAAGCAAATGTGGCAATTGAGATTGAGACAGACGTAGCAGAAACAGGAAAAATCTCGCACTAAACCAAGCGAGTTCATTGACACAGGCACGTCGGCGGCAACGTCAGCGTCGACGTCGAATTGGGCTGGTTTGGAACGTGGAGTTTCTATTTTTGGGCTTCAAATTACAAAAACAAAACAAAAGCAGCAAAAAAAAAAACAAGAAAAATAAGAGAAATGAAATAAAAAATCAAACAAAATTTCAACAGGTAACTGACTTATCGTCAACAACAACAACAGCAGCAGCAGCAGCAATAACAACAACAATGCTTACAACACACACTACAGATGCAGTTCGTCTGCCGTCACAGTTTTACACATTCACTCAACACTATGCATGACGTCAATAAACGACGAGCTAGTGTAATTGAGAGCATATTCGGCATTTCTTTCATATTCTTTTTCTCTTCTTTTTTTTTTTTAATGACAAAAGGAAAAACCAAATAGTAAAAATCCTAGTTGAAAACAAAAGCCAACAAATCATTGCTAAAAACAATACACAGCGTGGGCGGTGCATTGGGTAGCTTAGGAACTGGTGTGTCTACAGTGCGGTTCCTTGGGGTGTTGGTGCATAGGCGATTATGGCAAAGGTAGTTGTTGCCTGTCTGTCACACAGGAATTAACATGCACAACACAAAATAAACAGAAAAATAATAAGTGGAGAAATTTAAAGGGAATAAAAGGCAAAAAATCCGCTTAAGTAGATTTATGGCTGCCTTAAAAACAAAAAAAAATAAAAAACATTTCAAGCTTTTTGTCGTCGTCGTCGTCGTCGTTCGTTGTTGCTGCCTCTGCCGCTGCTGCTGCTGCTGCTGTTGTAGTTCTAGTACTACAACAACAAAGTGTGTCAAACACATGCAGCAGTGCGCCGCCGTTACGTTTCGTTCGTTTCTTCGTTACGGAAATTGCAGTGTTTTTGGCTCTCTTTTACGTTAGTTTTGAATAAATGAGCGAGCAAGCAAGTATGACAACACGCGCGGGTGTTGGTCGTAGAACTACAAACTCACCACTCTCTTCTGCGTGTACTGGTGTGCATTGCATGGCGTTTACTGGCTTCATGCACTTGCACAAGTGCGAATGAATAAGCAGCGCATGCATGTATGTAATTAGGCATGCCATCGACATACGCATATGGTGTCGCACTTACTCGCCTGCAGCAATTGCTGCAGAGTGCAATTAGAACTATTTATGGCTGATTACTTCATTGTCGAAGCGTTAAACATTATCGCGTATAGTCAGTTAGTTAGGTAGATGGGTAGGTAGGTAACAAAATCGAATTAACAAATTAAACGAAATGAAAAGTATATACATACATATATTGTATGTATGGTAAGTGTACAGCAGGTAAATCATCAACAAAACTGTGTATAATAAATTAATTAAAATGCACGAAATGTTTTACTGTTGTGTACAATGCTGCTTATGCATAGACACAGGTGGCATAGTTAATCACTTGCATACAGTAACATGTCATGTGGTAAGTAATTATTCCACCCCAAGCATTGTAAGCAATCTTGGCGTATAAATTTTCGATGCCACAACCTAAGCTTTGTGTAAACAGCAGATGACAGACAACAAATATGTATTTGTTTAAAAGTTCTTTGTTCCCTTTAAAAAAACGTACAAGAGCAGAAAATTGAGTGTGACAATGGATTTAAATGTATCCTTTTTGCAATGCTTTGCTTTGTTTTTGTCCTCGTTTCAACACGCGTTTTACGTCTCCAATGTGCTGTCCACCGAGCAACTTCAGCGTCTCGTTGCCCGCTTCCGCACACATTGCCTGTCTAGGCGCCCTATCATTTGCTTGTGCTGCTCTCGTTGTGTTTGCCAAGCTGCACACACATGTGTTTAATTTTGTTATTGTTGTTGTGGCTGTTATGGCTGTTGTGGTGTTGTTCCTTTTATATATTTGTTTATACAAAACAGTGCTCTACTAGTCTCTATATTTCTTGTTTGACGTCTTTTAATTTTAGTTGTTAATAATGCAAAAAAGAAAAAAAGAAAAAAAAAGGCCGGCACTGTGGAACAAATTTCTATTACACAATGCAGATAATGTATGTATTTTCACGTATTTGATGTTGCAAAAATTTTATTGCCTAAAATCTCAGTTAAATATTTAACATGCCTGCGCCTTCGTGGTCAAAGTTTATTTTGAAAACTGCAAATAAATTTTATACTTGGGTATTTCAAAACAAACTACCCACATGGCCCATTGTATAAAACCAACAGGACTATAAAACTGCACATATGCAAGCATGGCAGCGTACCACTGTCCATGCCCGTACGAGTTTATGTGTCGTGTGTGCCTTTGTAGTCGCTGGTGGATTTTTTTTGCTTTGTTTTGTTTTTGTCTTTTCAACTACTTTAAATGTGGTTTTTTCCGCTCACACAAAAATTGCAGCCAAATGTGGGCGAACACGTTTTTATCTTATGCATGCACAACAATGTTTGATAAACCCGCAAAGAGAAGAAAAAGTAAAATCCAAAGAAAATAAAACAACCAGCAGAAAAAAAAAACACATACATATAGCCCAAGAGACGGACAGACCTGCAATCGGACAGCAATGAAATACATAAAAGTAAAAATAAACAGACGAAACAAAGCAAGACATTGAAGTGCAACAAAAACTAAAGCAAACATTTGATAAGCCATAAAAAAAATATATTTTAAAATGCAGCAGCAGCAAGAAAATAAATTAAAACACGAAAATAAATAATTTTTTTTTTTTTTTAATAATCATTAAACGAAAGATTTTGAAATGCATTGAAATGCATGCGCTACATTTTTTCATTACTGTTCTTTTTGTATTTGTTTTTTTTTTATTTTTTATGTGTTGCTGAATGAAGTTTATCTTATCATCTCGAGATATACTTTACAACAAAGTAACTTTAAATGCGCCGCCACTTTTCATTTGGAAACAAATTAATGCCAAAGTGTCGACAATAAATACAAATAAATGAGCGTATAAATAAAAAACAAAAGACAAACAGCAGACGTGTATGACATTTCAAATCCAATTAATGGTGACTATGAACTTCTGCTACGTCTACACCTACAAATCTAAGAAAAATTATATCAAAAAAACTTTAAGGACTCTGACCTTTTTATGCTGCTATGCTACGCCGTGCTGATTGCCTTTGTCTAATGACCTTTAAACCAAAGCAGAAATAAGACGAAAAAAAAAAAATCATAAAACCAATAAAAAATATAAAAAAAAACAAACTACTCCCACGCGCCCAGCAACAAAATCAACAAGAAGGAAAACCTTAGCAAAAGCAAAACCAGCCACATAAGTTCAACAACAAATCACATGCTTCTTCTTCTTCTTCGCTGTTGTCTGTTTTTCAGACGCTGCTGCTGCCACTGCCACTGCTACTGCGGCTGCTGCTGCTGCTGATGTTGTAGCAACGTCTTTGACTTATGCATGCCAACAAACACAAAAAGCACGATACAAAAACAAAACGTCTCTGCTGTCGCCTCTTCTTTTAATAAAGTAAACTAAACAATTTTCATTCTTGTCTCGTTTTAGTCTCGTCGTCGACTGTGCACAATTCTTCAAACATATCCTCGGTTGTTTTCGCTCTTCGTTCATCATACACTGCTGCTTGCCAAACACCGGCCATACAAACAACAGCAACAACAACAGTTGCGCATGTAGCCGAGTGGAGCACATATAAGCCGCTGCCGCTGCCGCCACCGAGTGGGAGCACACAACATGTTGTGGCGCATGAGTATGGTGCGAGTGCAGAAGGGTCACAGTGAGCACATTTCTACAGAGTCAACAAACGCACGACGATGGCGAACAACATCACAGCACAGACAGACACACTCACACGCACGAAGGCACACGAGTGGGTGGGCAAGTCAAGAAGAGAAAGAAAAAAGAGAGTTTGAGTTAGCGAGACGCATGTTCGCACGCATTAATCTATACGTCAGTTTGTTTATTATATGTGCGCACGCAGGGGGCGGTGAGGCGCCTACGACGACGACAACGCTGACAAACAACAAGACGACAAAAGAGTGAGAGTGTGCGAATGTGCACAAAAATTTTCATTGACAAAAAACAAAAACCGCAAACACATACAAACAGCCAATGAACCACCCACACACCCATGAACAAAGCGTATACAAAGAGGAGCGCACAATGACACCGGCCGGAACGAAGTTTTTGCCGGACAGCAGCGGAGACTGCTTTATTGAGGGTTGCCGACGTGCAGTGGCAGAAGCGACACAAGCGGCTTGAATAGCGGGAGAGAGGGGCGGTAGCGTTTACAATTAATTGGTCGCTAATATGCCAAAAGCAGTTAATTTCATTGAAACAAGAAATAAACGAAAAAAGAAGCAGAGTGTGCAAAATATAACGTACCAGGGAATGTTTGTAAGAGAGCGAAAGGACAAAACAAAAAAAAAAATGTTGCTATAGTACCCCCCACAACTGTCTCTTTTTCGTTCTTTCTGTTTGCAGCACAGAAAACTGCACTCGAACAAGGCAATTTCTTCTTTTTTTTTTTATTGAAAGCGAATTGCACAAAGATGAAACGATATAAGAACCACTCCAACAAGAGACATTGCATAAAATCACAAAAATAAAATATACACAGGCCAGTAAGTAATCACACGGAAGTGACAACCAAATTGCTATAATTTATAATAATAAGTCATAAAGCACAAATATTGTACATGTAAAAAGCACAAAAATTCATGATAATGACCACACCTACTAGTCAACAGTAAACAAAATTACAGCAAAACCAACCAAACACAGCAACAGAAGCATACATGTGTGATGTGACGGCAGTGAAGTTGCTTATTATAAGCAAAAGCAGCAGTAGGCTGGCTCGTATGTGTAAAGTTTATAACAATTTTTTTTTATTTTTGTGGCTTGTGCTTTTAACTAAAACTTTACCAATAGCGCCCCGTGTCTCGACGCCTAATAGCACACTTTAGTGTAATTACTACAATTGTGGCTACTCTTTTTGTTGTTTATATTATTTTTACTTTTGCTCGATGGCAGAAAAAAAAATTAATTAAAACTAACATTTGTTTTTTTTTTTGTCAATTAGTTTTTGTACATACCTTCAATGCATTCAAATCAATATCATCCAATGAACAATTCACTGATGGCGCAAGTTGTTGTTGGTGCGCCATTTTGATTTGCTATTTTTTATGTTATTCTTCTGCTTTTGCTTTGCGCACTTTTTTTTACTCTTTACCCTTTTGTATATTTTTTAAACACTTTTCTTCTTCTGCTTCACTTTTGAAAAACACTTTTATGCTTTATTCATTAAAGCATTGTTAAATCAAAACTGAAAAAAATTGTTGCAGCTTTGGTTGGCAAATAAAAACAAGAAACCGACAAGAAAGAAACAAAAATAAATAGTTGAAAAATACTTTAATAAAAAAGATTTGCACTTGGTTTTTCTTTCTTTTATTTGTAACTTACACGCAAAACACACAAATAGTGTGAAGCGAGTATCAGATAAACTAAAAGAGAGAAGAAAGCCAGAGCACGAGTATTATATTTTTGTATGCACTTCTAAGTTAAATTTACAACACTTTATTCTGCTACTTTTCTTTGATTATTTAAAATATAAGCACAGAAATTCGTATTTTTCTACATCGTCGTCATCATCAACATCATCAACAGAGGCAAAGATTTTTTTTTAGATTCTCTGCTGGATTCTTCGGAGCGGCGACGGCAGGTAGATAACTTAAACGTTAAGAAGAAGCAGTTGAAGCAGAAGAGAGTAAGAGAGAGAGCGAAGCTAAAAACGAAAAAAATCTAGCACGACTTTACCAAATATTCTGCATTGATTTTTGTTTTACACATTTATTGCACACATTTTTAACACGTTTAATTGAAAACTTTCTTTCTTTCTGCCCCACTACACAAATGCACAACAGACTTGAGTATTTATTTTTCAAGTTCCGGTTTTGTGTAAATCTTTTATTCTGCTTGCTTGAAGGATTTTCGCTACGACTTGCTTGCAACGTCCGCACACCCAACGACCTTTCGCTTCCACGCCCGCAATACTACTGAAACCTATTATTATTGCGTGTATGACTTCAATACATCTTCTGCAGGAGAAGTGAGAACGCAGCTCAACAGCTGAGAGTGCTTGGTATTTAATACACTGAGTCAGTGTTGCCGTTTTGCTGGAAACAGTTTCGGTAGAATTTTTCAGGTCAATTCTGCCATCTATTGTACTACGTGGCAACACTGATGCGCTCACACTACTGCT
Organism: Stegana nigrithorax; assembly: GCA_037044495.1. Taxonomy (NCBI): domain Eukaryota; kingdom Metazoa; phylum Arthropoda; class Insecta; order Diptera; family Drosophilidae; genus Stegana; species Stegana nigrithorax. The sequence goes on from JBAMBQ010003328.1 coordinate 1,650,765, forward strand.
GAGAGTGCTAACTAACACATTTGCAGTGCGATGATACAGTAGTGTTCTCTTTCAGGCTCATGCAATGTCTGCCGGAACAGAAACTGTCATGGCGACAGGCTTGGTCTTCTCCAAAACCCGGGCCTGAGTTTTGCGTGTAAATTTTTGTTGCAGGGCCTGGAAAGCGATCTTTTAAATGTTAAATTAACAGAATGTTTCGGCTCTTGTTAAATGACTGTTACCATGCTGTATCTCTCTCACACGCACGCAGAAAATTGTTGTGACGTTTCCGCAAGGTAGAGCGTGAGAGAGACAGAAGAGTTTCTGTGCTCTGCAAACTCTATGTTTTTGCAAGGGTTGACTCCACTTTGAAAGTTTTCTTCAAATTTGACTGCGACTAGCCTAGTAGGGTGGGTCAAAAATGATACACGTAACCGACAAACTCGATTTTTTGGCGTCGAAGATGAAGACGTATAGTGGAATAAAAACAAGAAGGAATGTATATGAATTTCCTGCGCGCCCACATTCATATTCAAATAATTCAAATAAAGTCATGCATGATATTGTTTTCTCAACATTTACGCTAGTAGCAGCAGCAGATAGTGCAAATAACAATATTACATTTTTTTTCAATAGTACGCATCTTGAAAAATAATTGTAGTTTTGTTAAAAAAATTAAAAACAAAAGTTAACACGCGTGGCAGCCGTGTGCAGCTGTTGTGCATCACACTCGCACAACATACATCGGCACTCGTCGTTTCGCATTTAGTTTGGAATCAAGCGCGCTCTGACGGCGACTATGAACTTGTTTGCGACTAAACGCCCTCTACATTCGAGAGACAGAGAATAAGAAGACAGGTTGGCAGCGCGGACTGTGGACAAGGAGCACAAAGAGGAATCGAATCGAATTTGCTAGCGAAATAAGAGAGAAAGAGACGGTGGACTTTTGAATACGGTTAACGGACATTTAAATTGAATATCGATAAAAACTGTCATAAATATTATATTGCGTTAAGAACGATATTGTTTGAAACAATAATTTTGTAGCCATTATCGGTCGGAATAAGGTTCGAAGAGTTTTTGGTTAGCCAGTTGATCGACATCAACTTTCATCATCGCTATCACGATTCTCACATCGTAGGAATTTTGGTGAAATGGAATAATGAAGCAGCATTTATTGATTCTTGGTAGTCTACATATTTTTTGCTTGCTTTTTGTGAAGTTGCACTATCACCAAATTTTTCTGAGAAAATAGGCAAACAGCTACTTCGTGTTCGCATATTCCTATTGGCAGCTCAACATAGTTGAGTTTATTTACTTGATCTATGGCAAAAATTTCAGCTCGTTGTTATTGTTGTTGTTACATCTGTGCGTAAGCAGTCTTTAAATTCTGAATTTCGACACCAAAGATCGCCAGCTTCTTGGTTATAAATTTTCTATGGAATTGTGGAAATTCGAATTCGCGGCTACTTATATTGTGAAGATGGGAATTGACAGGAATAAAAAACCTATAATTTTTCCCAATTTCGCAAGAATTATTTTCCTTGCGCACAGCAATTAGAATATTGCAACTATTTAGTTTTACCTTAGATACTAACGCCATGTCTTGTGTTTGTCGTCAACTGGTAATTTTAATTGGTTTTGTCAAAGTGACGTTGACGTCAATTTCAATTAAAAAGAACGGATTCACAACTCAGAACCAGGCTGATGGCTAAAAAAGTTGATGCGCGAGTAAATGTCGTGCGATTTCTGTCGAGAGAGAATGATTTTGGTGGGAGAGGACTTACAACAACCATATGAAAGTTTTCTTGCTGCTCTCTCGTCAAAATCGCATGGGAGATGACAGCAGAACTAATTCAAATCGCATGACTAGCTCTCACGTTGAGAGAACTGCCGGTTTGTTTAAGTTATCTCGCCGCGCTTGCTCGAACAAACCGAAAAGAAATGAAGTCAGTTCGCTAAAAACTTGTGACGGTGATGGTTGTCTTTCGCACGCGTGTAGAAAATTTAATTTAAAACAAGAAGAAAAGGAAAAAGAGTGTACACAACAACATCGACGACAACAACCTTTGTAAAAGTGCCAACTTGTATGTAATAACACGCCACTAAAGCAGCTTTGCTAACTGCAAAATAAATTACCAAATAAAAGTAAAAGAAAACGAAAGAAAGAAGTAAGAAAAAACAAAAATTAAAAAACCCAAGCAACGCAGCGGTCAACTTAAAACAACCAGTAACAAATTTCACCAATTACAACAACTTCAGCGCGTGTGTTGTTGTTTATAATTAGCGTAATAATGATTTTTGCATTTTTAATTTTAGTTTGAAGTTATACAAAATTTCTGATAATAAACAAATCAAAACGAAAAAAAAAAAAAAAAACAAAGTATTAGTGGAAGCTGTGGCGTGCTTATAAGAATTTGGTTGCCCTCGCAGCACGTAAGCCAAGTTGTTGGCTCCGCGGTGAGTGGTGCAACAAGTAGAAATGTTTTTAGACGCCGCATCGGAATCTGTTAATCGCTTGAATTAAGGTCATAAGCAACGAGTCACGTAAAAGAAACCAAGCCAAGCTTAAAAATAACGACGACATCGCGAATTGAAAGCATAAATTATATTATAAAATCGTCGGACGAACAGTAGAATCACAACAACAACAACAAGTAAGAGCAACTACGCGCGCGCGCACTACGTGTAATGGGAATTCATAATCAACGTGTGCACCTGGGTGCGAAAGAGTCCGCAAGCAAGTGATGGCATGCTGTGCGAGAGCAGTGCCAATGCCAGTCAGATTCTTGTTTGCTATAATTCTGTTTAATATAATTCTTAAACCTTGGTGATTTTGTTTTGTTTTTGATTTTTGATATTTCCTTCTGCTCGTTCTCGCTGTATTATTATTTGAACATTCTTTTTCGATTTCCGATGTTTATCCACCAGTTTGGACAACAACAGCAGGCAAACAACGAAAAATCTTATTTCTACGCCGCTTTTGGCCTTTTCTTTTCTACCAACAACAACAACAACAACAACAGCAACTTTCCGGTTTTCTTTACGTGCTGCCACGGCTTAAAACAGAAACAAAATAAAACAAAAACAAAAAAAAAAAAAAAAAGAGCATGCTAAGCAAATAAGAAAAATAAAGTCAAGCGTGTTTTTTTTTATGCGCTTCTCTGCAACTCTCACAGCCTCTTTAAATGCTTTTTCTCATTTTTTATATTTTATTTATTTTCGTTGATTTTTGTGTGTTGTGAATCTAAATAACAAAAAAAAAAAACCAAGTTTGGTTGAATGAAATAAATAACGTTGGAAGAAATTAAAAAAAAATTAATAATATTTTTTTAAAAAAAGGTAGCGAACACCGTGTGCAGAAAACGTAAACTTAACGTGACGACGCCAGGATAACGGCGCATAAGATATTTCCTTTACTCAAGCAACGTTATAAAGAAAATCATTCACGCTGGATTTAGGATATTACGAGGCTGTTAAAGGTGAGCTTGCCAGTATTTATTTATATATTTAGCTTCTATTTTAGTTAATTAATTATCAAGATTCTTTTGTTTTATTTTTACATTTTGTTTTCTAAACTTTCTCCATGCTGCCGTGCACGCGGTTTTGTTGCCGTGTTTGTTTTTAGATTTTTGTTTTTGTATACGATATTCGTTTAATTTTTGCTTCTTCGTTCGTGCTCCAAATGAGATTTATGTCGGTTTTATTTCTACTTTTATATGCTTACTTTATGTATTTTTTTAAATATTATTGCTGCTAGTTCGCATTTGTTGCTGAGGCAGTCACAGCCTCACAGTATTGAAATTTATGCATATTGTGCATAAGAGGCGGCACGACGCACCTTACGTTTTAAGAACATTTTAGTTAGGAATCTTGGGTTATAATTTCTTTTTTTTTTTAATTAAAGCAACATTTTGTGCTAATTGATTTGTCACAGCCGGCAAAGTTCTACCGAAATTTTTCAAGCTCAAAATAGAAACACTAAAGCGCATCTGTGCCTAGTCCCTACATAGTCGCATATTAAAATCGTTTCTAATCAAATCGAAGGTGTTCCCTTTCAAAATTTATTGTTTTCTATTTTTTAATTAATTTTTAATGCAGTCAAAAGCAGCAGACAAGGCTTAACGCGGCATACATTTCAAAGACATTAAGCTAATGCCAGCGGCAACTTTTTCGTCGCTTAGAGCCAACAGTGCACAAATGTGTTAGCAGAATGCCTTAAATTTGCTATTTAAACAAAAAATATAAAAAATAATACATAAAATGGAAACGAAATTTATTAGCGCTCTATGTTACCATTAATAAATGGGTTTTGTACAAATCGAAATTCGGAAATATATTTCGATTTGGAATACCTTAATCAAACTAGGCAGGCTTAGCATATTGCGCTGTGCCCGAAAACTGGTTTTTAATTACACATTTCGATTTAGGCGTAGACATTTATTGCTTCAATAAAAATAAATCTAAATATGCGAATTTGTATGTGTAAAAAATCGTTTCGCAATTGTTGACGCGTTTAGGCAAAAGTTATTTACATATGCACATATGTATATACTTCTTATATGTATACACTTGTGTTTACATACCTAATTCAGCAAATCATGTGACTTTTAATATTCTTATTCGTAACACTGCTTCGATTTATACCTTGGAGCCCTGTTGAGTTTTGTAGAACTATTGTGCATGCCACAGTTTCGAATAAAAATCTCAAAGTTTTGTTTTGTTTCGGTTGTTTTAGTCAGTAAGACTTTGACTGAGCGGGGTTTTAGTTCAATGTGTTCTATCTAGTACAGAGCCGGGTTTGGTAGCTCAAGCTGTAGACAGCTGATTGAATTTTTAATTTACTAAACGTATTCTTTTGCACAAATATTTGTCTATTTTCGTTTATCCTAGCTATATATTTCTTATTTACACTATTTTGCTTTAACATTTTTATTTCAACGGCAACGGAAAACAGTTAAAAAATATAATTTTTCCAACTGTATTGTAAATCAGCAAAATTGCATGCGCCTAAGGCGATGTTACGATAGCAACAACAAAAGAAGCAGCATATTTTATGTAAGCCCATGCGCATGCGCAACAATAACAAAAACAATAATAATAATAATAATATTGATGACGTTGGCAACGTGGCCACTTGTTGCATAATCGCAATAAAAGAAAAATAAAGAAGAAAAAAAAAAAGCAGAAACAACGGTGGAAAACGTAAAAATGCATTAAAACCAAAGTGGATAATTTTAGGCCAATTGGCTTATAAACGCGTAAACCGGCTTAAGGTTAGCCTAGGTGCGAGCGAGACAGTGCATTTTGTTGATTGCGTGTAAAAAAGTCATTAAAAATGATAAAGTTGCCAATTGCTATTGTTGTTGTAGTTGGTTGCATCGCTATGGATGTTGTTATTCTACTGTATTAGCATATTAAAGAGTAGCCAAGTGTTCAAATACAACAACGACAACAGTGATGACGACGACAACAACAAGAACAGTGCTGGCTGACAATAATAAAACCGCATTGTTGTTACGGTGAGCGCCAAAGAGCAAACATTCATGGAGAAACCTCATAATTGCGCATTAAGCCTGCTGTGCAGGAGGAAGCGAGTCGGACACAGTGGATAAATAAGTGAGTGAGTGAGTGAATGTGGGCCTGTGTGACTCTGGCCGAGTGCGTTTTACAGGTGTTAAATTGCCTGGGGAAGTGAGAGAGAGAGAGAGCGAGCAAGCGATTGTTAAATAGAAACCGAAGTCGCAGTGAATTGGATGGGGTTGTGGTTGTTGCTTTTTTTCTGTGAAAGACAAAAACAAGCTTTAGCCCAACAGCGTTGACAGTCGAATAGTGTTGCTGTTATTGTAGCCATTGACGTCGTCTGTCGCCCGTTGTAAACTAGGCTAAGTAGGTTCTTAGCCAAAGCACGTTTTATATATGTATATGTATTTCTCATAGGCCAAGACAAGTTTTTTTTTTTCGCGTACACTGTTGTGTGTGCATGCATCCAATGCATTGGGGTTTATTTTTAGACCAAGCGATGCATTCCGTAAGAGCTGTTTGTGTTGACCACGTTCTCGTTCACGCTTGCGCTGTTGCAGTTTGACTTGTTTAAGAGCACACAACAGAAGTTTTAACATAAAAATGCCGTTAGTCCTAAGACAAGTCACATGCCATGCAAATGATTTTAAGTGGCAGTCAACAAAGGATGAGTGAAAGGTGTGGCCTACTTGCGGTTGCTGCTGCTGCTGCTGCTGCTCAGAGTGCGCAATTACGTTCACCGTAAAGGAAAATAGAAAAAAAAAAGAAAAAATAATAAATTATTACTCATAGACATGACTTGATTAAAAGCTATAAAAGACAATTAAACTTTAAATGAAAAGAAATTCTTTTAAGTTGTGCACATACAATCGACAGGAAAAGTAAACTACACGACTGTGCGATAGACATGCGTAAAAACGAGACAAGACGATCGTATGTGAATTCATGCAAAAGCCAACGACGGTCACAAGGCCAAGGCAGCGATCGTGTACAGAACAGTATGGCCCCACCGCAGCAGTATTTTCAAAAGAAAAAGTCAAAGAAGAAGCGAAATAAACTAAAATTCCAATAATAAACTGCACACGACGACGTAGATAAGCAACGACGCAGCAGTGGTGCGGCTGAAGTAGTAATAGTAGAAAAAACAACAGCAACAATCGGAAAACAAAGAGTTCGCAAGGGCAACAAAGTCACTTGTATGTGCTTATTTTTTTGCACGATCTCTCTCTCACTCTCGTCAGTCACTGATGCGCACACTTGGCTTCGCGTCTTGTTCCTTTGCAATGTTTATACTGTGCTCTTTGCAGCATCCTATGTTGTTGTTGTTGTTGCTATTGGAAGTTGTGTGATTGTTGTTACTGTTGCTGTCCTCCAATTGGCTTTCATTCAGCAAAACAAACGTTGGCCAAAGTCACAACAACAACAACAGCGCAAATGAAAGGGGCATACAATTGCATTTGCGCGAAATATGATTTTTATTGGAATTTTTGTTTATGCAAAAGTCTGCAGACTGCTTTGGTTTGATTATTGTTTTTCATGTTGTAAACTGCTTTGATTTTTGTTTTTGTCTATTCGAGTTGGTCGCATTTCGTGCTGCACATGCATTTTTCAGAATTCTTTAACGTTTCTTTGTTTGCAATTTAAACGTTGTTTGATGCCTTTGGAATTTTTTTTTGGCTTTGTTTGCTGCATTTGACGGCATTTTTTGTAGTTTTTATTATTACAATTTTTTTTTTCTTTACACAAATTATAGTTAAACTTTGCCTGTGCCTTAAAAATAAATCACACAATCGCTCAATTTATAAACAGCAGAAAATAAAAACGCGTATCGCTAGCTAATCAATCAATCATAAAAAAAAAAAAAACTAAAAAATATGACAAATAATTATTATTATAAGCTGTGTATGTATAGAAAAGTATTGCTGCTAACAGTCTAGACGCCCTTTGCTCCACGCTCAGCTTAAACATGCTTATCGACGTCTGATCATAATCAGAATTTCATGCGCCTCTAAACGAATTGGCTTTGAACTCTGTAATGAAAGTCAATTGTAGGCTGCCCGTTTTCTTCAGCTTTGCTTATGGGTAAGCAGGCAGCCAGGCAGCCTAAGGCTTACGAAATGCCAATAATCCAAGCCACTTAAGGGCGCCATTAATAAGCAGCACCAGCAGCAGCAGCAGTAGCAGCAGTACGCGGACTAGACAATAATTTCCGGCTGACATAACGACATTGAATACACAGTGGGCACATGCATAGGCTTGATTGGCCAGAGAGTTGCTGTTGTGTGTCTTTATAAGCGCTTAGCGGCATTATAAATTGAACTATTTGTGTAGCTATTCAACGCCCAATAGTCACTTATCAATATGCACTTGTGCATCTCATTCCTGTTGGCAATAACTTTTGTTTTACTAACCTAGCATGACTGTCGCTGCGCTAATATATAAAAACTAGATTACTATGTCAATGTGAGCTGCGGCACTAAGTCCACAAAATCATTTAAGCTCATATAAATATAATAAAAAATATAAAAAATTTAATAACAAAATAATATAGCACACACATAGAGGGTTCATGCCAATTATTGTGTGTAGAGTCATAAAAATATTTATATTATAGCAAAAATCGCCAAGCAAGTGTTGGTGGTGATTACTTCATGTGATGACACTATCAAGGCGTGATTGTGATAACACAACATCACACAACAATAGCAACGACAGTAACTAGCGACAAGAATAGCGTTGCCTAGGGCAGGTGCGAAGTACAACAGCAAAAAACGTCGTCAAATCGTATTTAAAGCTGCTGACGTTAGACCAAAAGCAATGCCGGTTTTAATTTATTAATTGGAATTTAACGTGTTCATATACATGTGTATTTTGTCTATAATACACTCTTATATGCCGATTTATTTTATTATACAATATTAAAATACCCAAGTTTGCGGTTTGCCGTTAGCGTTGCCAATCGGAAATGCAATTTATAAAAATAGCAAAACTGCGACGTGAGCATATTAAAACGTTTGCTCATTATTGTCTATTAAAATTGTTTATAAAGTTTTTAATTTATGCATATCATACAAACATACATATATTGACGCCATGGCAGTGTATAAATGCGCGTTAGTGCCAATGCAAATTAAATGCTATTTTTTTTCTCAATAATGCTTTAATTTTTTGTTCAAGTTGTGCTGTTTTTTGTTGTTGTTATTTTTTTTTTATTATATTTTGCGCTAACTCATTTGGCCGCAGTTGACTGCTTAACACCGTTTCCTATGCGGAATGCGGTGCATACCAGTTTTCTAGCTGCCACATACCTTTGGCCCCTCTGCGCAACTTTGCAGCATACCAAAAACTCAAGCGGTTTGTCTTGCTTGACCAATTGTGTTTGTTTCTTGTTGTTTTTTTTTCTTATATTATTATTATTATAATTGTTGTTGTTGTTAGTGTGGCTGCTGTCGCTAACCTTTTCGTCTGCGTTGCTGTCTACACAGCAGCAAAAGTAGCAAAAACAACATCAGCAGCCACAGCCGCAAGTCGTACTCACGTTCACCCAACGCCCCAATCACAGGCGCGCTCTCGCACTCGACACTGTTGTTGCATGCTCTCACTGAGGCGCATGTGCTCTCTGTCTAACTTATACATACAGTTGCGCAGCCTGGCTGCGCCAAAAGCGCGAATCAGGTCGTTAGTTTCGTTTTCTACACTTTATTTTTGTGTAAATTTTTATTACGAATTTGTCTTGCATTGTTTTTGTTGCTGTTTGCTTTAAGTTTTTTCTTTTTGTTTTTTTTTTTTTGCATATTTCTGTGCTTGATTTAGGCATGTTTGTTGCTGTTGTTGTATTGTTTTGCATTATTTCTTAAAGTGCTTTTGGCGCACAACTTGTTTTGATCAAAAATTGTTCGCCAGTGTGTGTTCACGTGTAAGCGAAATAGCAAGATTTAATTGAGTAAAGCCGCGAGAAAAACGGTTTAAATCGTGTATATTATTTGCGTTTTTTATTTGTTGTTGCTTTTTTTTTTTTTTTTTTTATTTATGTTTTGGTTTCGCTTTACATTTGTCTGCAAAAAGTTTTAATAAGTGAAAAAAAAGAACAAAAATGTACATTCAAGGCTACAAAAGTTTAAACATGTATGCGTTTGAGCCGCACCAAAAACTGGTTTGGCTTGCCGTAAATTTTTGTTTTTTTTTTATGTATTTTATTTTGAATTTTTTCGTTTTGTTAAATTTTCTTTTACTCTTATTTTATATTTTTGCAAATGTTAAAGTACATTTGCACAGGGTAAATATACAATTTGCTGTCATATATATAAATGTATATATGAGTAAATATTTTTGCTTGCTTTTTGATGTTGTTGTTGTGGTTGTCATTTCTGTCTGTTGGGCTCCCCAAACAATTGTTATTTTTCGTGATTTTTTAAGCGTGGAATTCGGCTAATCAAGTCAAGTGTTTGTGCCGACGTTTTATTTTTTTGTTGTGCATATTCATTTCTGTGGTTTGTTTTTTTTTTAATCTTATATTTTTGTTTCTCATGGCTTCCTAATCTGGCATTTTAATTGCGCTAATTTTGAGCAGTATTAAAACAAAAGCAAGTTTATGAAACATCGCAAACGGAAATGAGTTTGGTTTTTTTATTTTATCTACAACAACTTTTCCAATTCTTGGTTACGTGCTTATTTTGTGACTTAGAGCTGCTGTTGTCTATATCAAACTTTACAGTAAAAGAAAGTCCATTTTTATGTCAAGTCGCCCCTTCCCCTCAAATATTCATAGAGTTTTTAAAATAATAATATTTGACCATCAAATCGAATGCAAACGGAAATAATACGCATACTACTTAACTCAAATTTCTAATATTTACTGATAAACAGTTTTTTTCTATATTTTGTGCAAAGACAAATAAAAATGGAAACTTGGCATGTGCTGAATATTTGCCCAAGTAAATTTCGGCATCTACGTGCTTTTTAAGCATTAATAAACTTCACAAACAAACACCCGAACAGCTTCAAGTTTTTTTGAAATTGTGGCATTGCCTTGCCTTGCCTGCCCCATTAAGGTTTGAATTGCGGCCAGCTGCCTTATCAAAATATTTAGTTAACTAAAATAATAAACAATGAACCTATTTATATGATTGTATGTATGCATACTTTGTTGCACGGTACGTTTATTTTTATAAAGTCTTTAATTTACGCGTAAAATAAGACTTTTCCCATATAATATTTCAGTTGTTGTGCGTAGTAAATATTTTAATGAAGTTATATTTTTATACATTTTTCAAAGTGCAGTTTTACAGCACAAATACATAACAAATGTATATAAATAAAACAAAAAACATTAAATACAAAAAAAAAAGGAAGAAACGTATAAAAAGAAAGAACTGGCGAAGCCATAAAAATGCGCTACACTTTGTTGTCTGACTTTCCATGCTTTGTATATGCTTATTATATTTGCCCAGCTGCAATTCCAGTGCAACAACCAAAACAGAAACAACAACAAATAGCAGAAGTAGCAGCAACAGCACCAGCACCAGCAGCAGCAGCAGCAACAGCAGCATTAATGCCCTCAACGTCGTTGTCGTTGACGTTGCCGTCATTGGGGGTGGAGCGGAAGTTCTGTTTTGCCATGTGTGCACTTTGATGACCATTAAAAGTGACGGATGCGCTCTCTCTTATTCTTGTTCTCTGCCTTCCTCCACATTTGCTCACTTTTACAGACTAAACAGGCAACTAAATACCAACAACAACAATAACAAAAACAACAGTTGCATTGATTTAGTTTATTTGATTTTTGAGTTTGTTAACATGCGGCACTGGCGGCTGTTGCTTCTTCTTCTATGCTGCTATGCTTATTGGTATTTGAAACGAACTCGCCGGGCGCTCGCACGCACAAACAGCTGCATGCAAATGTACATTCGCATTGTCTGTCTCGCTCACACTTATGCTTGTTTGCGCTCTTAATGTCATGCTCATTTGACGGCTGCGTGCCTGTTGCGCATGCGCTATGCTCGTAAATTTTTTTAGCGTGCTTTGTTTTCTTTTTTTTTTAAGTAACAAACAACACCCAGGAACAATAATTTAAAAAAAAAATAATGTGCCGTTGTTGTTGTTTGCATACTTAAAGCATAACAATAAATTACAAGTACCACTGACAAAAAGCAAAAAGCAAAAAAAGGAAAGAAAAAAAAATGAGTCCCATCGATGAAATCAAAAAGCGTAACAAGCACACAACAAAAAGCACCAAAAAATTCTTTGCTTTCAAATTGAAATGTGAGCATGCGCTTTATGCGCAATATTCCTTTTTTGTTTGTTCTTTTCTGTTATTTGAGTTTTATTTATTTTTAGCATATTTTTTTATTTTTTTGTTCTTTTATTTTTGCTTGGCTGTCACTCAAGTGCGCAAAGAATGCTTTGACGTTGTTTTTGTCCCAGTTACAGCTGCAAAGCTTGAAGTTATTTTTGCGGAGTTGTTTTTATCGCCGCTTTTGACTTTCATACCCACGTCCACGTACAATTCTGATCTTACAGATATGTAAATATGCGCAGATATATGTTAAGTATTTACACAACTAACCATGAACTTTACCTTGTAGTAAGGCGCTGTGACTTCAAAATCATTAAGCATTAATGAAATTAGCAATTAAATTTTAATTTATTTAATTTAAACACAAATTTGCATAAATTTTGTTTTTTATATTGTGTTATTTGAAAACAACTAATAAAAATCATTGAAAGTCGCGTTTCAGCTTGCATTCATATACATATATTATCACGATTAAATATAGTTTACATTTTTCAGGAAAAAAGCTAAAATCACTTAGCTATGCACTTGAAAAACGTTTTAAAATTTCCACAAAGTTTACATAAATGACGTCTTTTCATTTATTTGCTCTATTTTAAAGTTGAAATGTTAGTTTTTTCTTGATAATTTAATTTGACAGCTGAATAGATTCGTAGACAGATGAGTATTTCTAAAGATATGACAATTACCTTTTCAAGTAATTTGTTAAAGCAATTTTACTAAATTTGAACAAAGCATTTGCCATATGCTGCTGAAATTGATTTGCAAAACATACGTTGTCTCTTTTTAATTCGATTCGATTTATATATACAGAAACACTATTCCAATTTGATGATCTAACTATAGCTTATTATTATTATGGACTCATGCACGTTTTGCAAATTTCGCTTCACTGTACGTGCGCTAAATTTTAGCAACGTGTTCTGCATATGAAAGTCATAACTTCACAACGCCCGCCAGAGCTATGGCGAATATAAAGGCGTTTGCTATGTCTGTCACTTTGTGAGGGACCGAAATGATATTTTGAACTAACTGTGGCAGGCAACCAAAAATAAAAAATAAAATATTAAAAATACCAAATACAATTGCCTGCGACGCGCAGCACACGAAGCTCTTCATTAACGCAAACTGATGTCAGCGTTGGGTAAATATTTATTATACGCCACATTTTTTTTTTTAAATTTGAATGAAACATGAAAAAAAAAATAAAAAAAAAACACTAGCTACTCTACTGTATAAACAAAAAGATAAAAAACAACAGAAAATGATTAACTTTTTTAATTTTATGCACACTTTGAAATGTCTGTTTTGTTTTTTTTTTATTTCTGTATTTGTTTTGAATGTCAGTTGATTTTTATAAACAATTCTAAGCGATAGTCAATTTAAAAAGCAGTTTTGAGCATGTATTTGCCATTTATGGCTTATATAAGTATTTATGGCTAGAAACGTTTATTAGAGCGACAGACAAATTCAACTGCCGGAGAGAAAAAGCGAGAAGCAGAGTGGAAGAGAGCTGACTACTCGCTTTGAATGCAAAAATAAAAAACAACTTGTTAGTAATTATAGCGTAGCAAATTTGGTTTGACTATTTTGAACTGAAAGCTTACATGGGGCTTAAACAACAATGTACGATTGTGTATTGTCTAATATTATTAACATTTTCCAAAAATCAAATTGTCAACACAGCGAACAATCGAACCGCCTCAGCTCGTCAGTTATTTTTGAATAGTTGTTAGCTATTTAGTTAGAAACATCAATATACATATATATAAAGTACATAGCTAACTTATGACTCAGCAGCAGCGCATCATAACATTTGAGTTTCATTTTCAACTAAACATGACATCATATGTATTGTGCATGTATGTGTATTCCAATTTTAACTAGACTGATAAGTGTACAATGTCATATGCAATGACATTATCTAACACACACATACACAAAGTCAGAAAGATATCATAAATTGCATGTCGGCCGGTGACAGGCAATCAGCCATAAATGCGACACTTGGTGCAAACAAGCCGAGCATTAAGTTCACCTAAGTCATTAGCTGATAAGTGCGTTAGGGGTTTTATCAGGGCATTATACGCAGTTATCGTTAAGCTTTGTGAGGTCATTTTATTGCATTTAGCATGAGTGCACATTCAACAAAAAATTTGTATAAATTACGTCAAAATGGCTAAACTTGCAAATTGAAAAAAAAAAATCTATATAATTATTTAGTTAAATATAAAGAAAGAGCATGACGCTTAAAATTTTAACTTCATAAATGAAATTCTACGATTATCAAAACTTATAATTTGAAAGTGACCAATTCAAATGTAACAAATATTTACCTTGACAATATTTCGATTCTTTTAATATAGTACTTTGGGTGATAAGAGTAAAATTTTTAAGAATACATAAATGTCTAATAGTTCAAAGCATATTAACTTTTTCATTCCACAAAGCATATTTTATTTGATGACTTTCCTTACAGTATGCTTAAGTTGCATTAAGAATTGACACTCTTAGTAAATCAACTAATGAGCATAACTGATAAACTATACATGCGATATGCTTAGAATTTGTTAGTTAAAAGCCTCTAACCACTGAAAAAAATAAAGCCTTGCCAATACGCAGTATTACAGAGCTTAAATTTAAAATACAATTGAACACAAATGATCATTTGAAATATGGTTTTTTAATTTTTATTTATTTGTTTTTTTTTTTTTTTTTAATATTTTTATTTTTGTGGCATCGTTAGCAATTTGTGCATACTTGAGGTTTACGAAATGTGCTGACATCTGATTCAATTTATTAATTCATATTTATTGTAATAGAAAACCGTTAAAATTCATTTAAAACGCAACGAAGTATAAAAACCCACAATATTTTTAAATGAATTTTTAAAATTTAACAAAAACAAAAAAATAACATGAAATTTAATTGAAGTCACAATTGTCAAAAGCAATTATTGTACCAAGTAGTAAAAATCAATTTGCGTTCACTTGCGTTTGCATAACTTTAAAAATATTTTGTAAATTATTTTTTATTTGCCATGACGGGCATTAAAAAATATTTCGATAATTATTTTTGACTATTAAATAAATTTGACAAATAGGCACCCAAAGTCATTACAACAACACGAGCATGAGTTGAAAATGAAATGAAAAGTAGAAAAGAAAAACAAAAAAAATAAATAAAAAAAATAAGCAACACTTGAGTAAATGTTAGCGTAACATATACATATGTTGTAGTGTAGTGGAATCAATAGAATCCAATTAGCTCTCAATGACAAAATATTATTGCATATACAATATATACTTTCATAATTTTATTTTATTTTTTTCTCCAACAAAGCTTTACGCGCATATTTTCACACGCAACTTGCAATGCTTGTTCATGTTTTAGTAACCCTTATGACATATATACATAACACACAATAATTTTTCATTTTCATTAATAAAAATAAACTCATTAAAAAAAAAAACCGAGCCTTGTTGTTGCAGCTGCTAAGTTAAAAGCTGCTTATCACGTGCGTACAATTTTAATTAAGTAATTCTACCCAGGGGCAGGTCGAGATAGGGGCAGGGGCCTCCAGCTCGCACTTGCTACAAAAAAAAAAAACAGAAGAAACAAATGAAACCCAAAACTGTCAAATTTAATGAAATGCGTTGCTTTGCCCAACTTGTAACTGATTTGTTTTTATTTTCATTTTGTGTTTTTTGTTTTGTTTTTTTCCGTTTGGTTTTTTTTTTTTTTGTTTTGCCTCTTGTCGCTGTGAAAAAATACATTTTAATTAAAACAAAGCAGCGCAAAGCGTTTTCGTTACCTCGTTTACGCTAAGAAAGTGTGGATAGGGTTGGTTCTACTTTATTTTACTTTACCTTGCCTTGCCTTGCTCACTGATAATAGAAACGCAGCTCAGTTTGCCTGCCTGAGTTTATTTCCTTTTTTTCCAATTTTTATGAGGTTTTATTTCTTTTACTTAAAAGACTTCATATATTTATTTTATTACGTATAATTTTTGCGCAATCAATTTTTTTTGGAACTTCCTGTGCGCTTGCACAATTATGCAGCAATAGTCTTTGGAACGGAAATACATACTTTAAAATTTAATAGTAAAAAACAAAAACGAATTTTTTTATATTTTTTTAATTATCTATAAATATTTGCTAGGCACCAATAATGCATAAAAATAGTTAAAACTTTGTCTGTACATTTTTATACGTAGCTGAGTCATAAGCAAACGTGTATCACGTATTTGGTGTCAAATTTGTCGCCTTTTTGTTTTCTTTCAAAGTCACACATTTTTGGTCATGGGGTTTATATGTACATATGAGTATGTGCCTTTGCTTTGAGTCGTCAAAATTTGAAATATTGTATGTCTGACATATTGTTAAAGACTTACATACGTGCGGGCTTGTGTGCCGGCTTAGCTTAATCGCTTAATAAGTTTTATTTTTATTTCATTTCGATTCACAATATATTATTTACATAATAATTTGATTGCAAAATCGTTTTGTTCATAAAAGCAACATAATAATTATAAAAACTCATTTTGGCACTTAATTTTATACATAAAAAACTCAGCTAATATTATATATGAGTATTAAGCTGTGTTAAAAGATTTGGGTTTATTTTTTAGAAATTATACAATGTTTTTAATTATAAAAAAAAAATGTATGATAATTTTATTAAATATCCTCTCTTGCATATTAAAAAATAAATAATTTTATTTTTTTATATTTTTGAGTTTTTGTAAAACCTTTGTGACATTTAGTTAACACTATTTTTTCTTGACGTAAAGCCTTGATATTGTCAAAATAAATGACAAATATTATTAGGTAAAAAATTGGATTTGGGGTGAAATTTTAATCTTTTTGTCAAATTCTCTTAATAAAAATTTGACGGGATCAACAGCAG
The DNA here is from genome assembly GCA_037044495.1 of Stegana nigrithorax. Classification (NCBI taxonomy): domain Eukaryota; kingdom Metazoa; phylum Arthropoda; class Insecta; order Diptera; family Drosophilidae; genus Stegana; species Stegana nigrithorax. The sequence continues at coordinate 1,667,467 of JBAMBQ010003328.1, forward strand.
AACAGCGTTTCTGTAGATCAATTTGAAGTGCTTATCAGATTTATACAAAGTAATTATAAATCAATTGTTTTCAGGTAATTCGACAGCTAATATCTATCATAAATATTCCAATCCCATCATATATGTTTTCTCCATTGTTTTGTTATTTGATAGAGGACCAAAATAATTTATCTCTTGGAAAATCTTGCAACTAATTTTTAATTAATCTATTTGATGAAGTGAATGTGTCATCACATTTTTTGTAGCTTTTTGCTAATTGCTTTTGCCAACATTTCTCATATGAGACGAAATTTCTTTTGTTTACACATTTGTGAACATTAATATGACGAAGTACTTACTCGTGGAAATAAACAGTGAGAAACTTTAACGTCGTTGCAGAGTTTCTGAGTAAATAATATTTATAAATAATTTACGCAGCACAAATTTCAACGAAAAATATGCTTAAGACAGCAATCAACTCTTTCTTCTTTTTTATTTTTTTTTTTAACTTGAAGCACAACGAAATCCTTAATAACAAGCAACCGCAAATCATTAAAGCTCATTACACTTAATTCAATGTATCTGCATGTTATTAAATTGTTCTACGCTCCTAATGACAACTGCAAAGAATCAACTACAAAACAGACAAACAAATCAATAAAATTAAAAAGCCAGACAACATTACGTCAAACACTTGAACGTTTACACGACTAATCCATCCAAGCACATACTCATAAAAGTAATCACGTTAACAATAATAGCAATATGCGATACACATGTGAATGAGAGCAGTCTCAATCAAATCTTGTTGGCCCATAAGTAAGCAGCTGCGACCAGCTGTTTTCCTGTTTCCGATAGCAGCAGCAACAGCAGCAGCACTTGAGTACTTAATAAGCCTATATCCGTTACGTACAATATTAATCACTTGGCATTAACCTGACATTGACGCCACACGTGCCACAGACAATGGTCAGGCCAATGTGCATAATTAAAGACGACGGGCATAGCCGACAATCAAAGTGCTGTACATGTAAGCATTATAAAATTAAACTATGACTAACATTATTATTAAGGTTAGCTGGAACGCGCGCGCCACGTTCAATAAGCAAATGAATGATGATGATGACATGCGCATGCGTAGACGCAGTCGCGTAGTTACTCGCACATTCATACTCTGCTAAATGTTATTATGAGGACGCATGCGCTGCCGCAAGCACCACCGAGTGCTGATGAGCCAACTCAGGGCTGGACAGGCCACGTCAAGCGGAGTCGGGCCAAGTAAATCATAATCAATAGCGAATTTATTGAACTCGACATAGTTTCATGATTGAAATTAATAACCTTCGAGTTATGCCAAAAATCTTACGCTGCAATAAAAAACCATTTGTTTAACAATAATAAACCAAAATTTCGCTTTTAATTGATTTTTATTGAGTTTTGTTCTTGTAGTTTGTTTTTAACCAACAAAACAAAACAAAAACCAAAAAAAAAAGAAGAAATTAACGTAGATAACTCAAATGAGCAGCAATAAAGATAAATTGTACACGATGCGATGCTACGCAGTGGAAGTTGTTAAAATAAAAAAAAAATATTAAAAAAAAAAAGACTTTAAAAGCAGCCACAGCAGCTAGTGAGCAGCAAGAGCATGCAAACAAAATCAAAAATAAAAAAAAAAATAGAAAAGAAAAAGTTGGTAGGTAAAAAAACCACCCGCTGATAAATGACACGAGATAGTTGTGTCTATAAAACTATGCGAAAGTTGCCATTCTTAGGTTGCTTGGCTTTTTCTTTTTCAAAGATTTCTTTTTTACTTGCTTGGCTTTTTATTGCAAAATAATTATGACATCATCATAAAATAATTCGTATTTATGAGTTTAGTAGACGCCATTGAGTTCAAAGGGAGACTCGCTGTGTCGGCGGCGACTTAGTTAAGCCTTGATTGATTTATTTGATGTCGAGAATGCTTGTGTTGGTTCTATTAAAAACAGAAACACAAAAAAAAAAAACTTCAAATATCAGCAGAAAGCATTTTTTAACTATGTATTTAATTATTAACTACATTCTTCATTCATGTTTGTAAAATTCAGAGAAAAAACCAAAAATGGATTTTAAGGTCAAATAAATGCCAACACCCTCAGTTTGTATCTATGGAAAAAAAAAAGTAAAAATTGTTAGCTGTGACGTAGTACGAAGCTAAGCATAAGAATTTACTGCTATAAAATATTAACGCGCATTTTTAATGGATGCTAAATTAACTAAATTTAAATTTAAACTCAAGACATTTTTATGTAGCTGTATACGCATAGCTGGCAACCTTAAAGAATAAAATAAAACCTTCAGATTGATATATTGTTAGTCTTTTATCGTACGCATTACAGATATTAAAGATTTCTAACCGAGCTTTGTCAACATTTTTATAACATATGTACATTTATGTAAAGTTTGTTAATCCCTTATACTACACTTAAAATTCTGAAAAATATGTTCGTCATTAAACAAGGTTTTCTAACCATAAATTAACTTACTCATCTCTTCAACTCAGCTGCGCATTTTGCAAAATTCAACTGCTTAACTTTATTTTTATTTTCACAATCAGCAGACACTTGCTATCAAAAAAGCAGGGAATTGTATTGTGTTTCATTAATAAAAAACAATTCATTACTTAACGATGACCGACAATACTTTCCTAAAACTCACTTGTTTCATTTTTAAGTTTGCTGCACGACTTCTATTGATTGCCTGAACTTTAGCCACCATTATGGCATTACAGACACTTTTTTAATATTGCTTTTTGTTCATTTAAAAATCATTTACTTGTTACCTTTACACGTTAACAAAATGAACACAAATAAAAATAAAAATAATAGTAATTTCAAAATGAAACCCAATAAACTTGTAGACCTTATGTAAACTTGTCTATGTGTGTGTGAATTTCCCAGCCATTCTTAGCCTCAGCTTCGTTTACTTGTTAACTTTGACTATTTTTAAGTTGGCTTACATTTTTACAATCTATTTACAATGGTTGGCTTTTATTGTGTTAATGACTTTTGATTTTATTTTTCGTTGCTTAACTTTTTCATTACATTTCCTATTAGCCAGAAGTTATTTGCGAAAATTAGTCAAAGTTATTATTGCTTATATTGTTGATTCTTTTTTTAAAGTAGAAAAAAAATTATTGTGGCTTTCAGTTGAAGTTTGTTGTGTTTCTTTTATTATTTAATAAATTTTGATGCGCATTACTTACTTGGCATTTATTACGCTTCCAACTCCGTCTACCGCCTACGATTTGACTTGCTTCATTTTAACCAAAGCCATAGCAAAGACTCGATTTTATTTTAAATTGTTTAATTTTGTGTTTTCGGTTTTTTTTTTTTGTTTTTTTTTTTGTGGGCTTGTGAAGATTTATGACATCATACAATTTTTATGACTTTTTACTGTACGCTGTTGTGTTTGTTATAGTATTAAATCACAATAACAACAACAACAATAACAGCCATAGCAATGGAAAAATAAAATGCGAAAACCAATGCGAACATTTGACTGCGATTCAAAGCCAGATCACCGGGCAATGTAACTGCGCACGCGCAGCAATCTTGCTTCATTTTTATTTTCTTTTTAAATTTATTTTTAACTTGTGCTGTTTTTTATTCATTTTTCTTTTTTTATATTATATGTAGGTATACTTTGGCTGTGCTTATTTTTTTGTAGGCTTTTTCAATTTGTTGGCTACTGTTTGCTTCGCGCTTGGGAGTTGTCGTGTATTTTTTTTTTTTTTTAATTTGTTTTCTGTATTATGTATTTTTGTTTTCCTTTTTGTTAACGTACCGGCATTTGTTAGCTTTTCAGTTTTTTGGCCTTTATATTTAACGTGTTTCTTTTGTTTATTTTTGTTAATTTTTTTTTTTTTTTTCATTATTTATTTGTTGATAGCTCTTGGCTTTTTGCGCGCGCATGCAAATTGCTGCGCCCGACTCAAAGTGCTTTGCGTGAAAAATGCGAAATCAAGTTAATTGTTTCGGCGGCGCTTCATTGACGTTGAACTTGCTCATTGTATGCTTGACCAAATGTCAATGGCGTGTAGTATTTTCTTTCTTTTTAGTATTTTTTTTTTTTCACTTTTTTTTTTTAATGCTTTTGTTGGCACTTACATAATCGTTTTGTTTTAGACAAAATTACCTGAAATTGTGCGCTTGCAAGGTCACTAGTGAATTAAAATATAAAAATTAGCTGCAAATGAACAGTTCCGCTTAAAAATCGTGCAGATTTAACAAAAGATCTAAGTGCGAGCAGTCAGTTTTGATATGTCTTCAACTGTGCGTACAGTTGCTTAAAATTTATGAGAAAGACAACAACCAACATGCCACGCAATAAATATGCCACTTAGAAGAGAAACCCATAAAAAAGCCAAAAACTTCATTTTTAACATTCTAAACACAGACAAACAAATTCATTTCGTTGTTTTTTTCCAGTTATTTTTATTTTTTTTTTTTTTCTGTTCTGTTTATTTTTATATCATTTAAGCACAAAACAGAATTTTAATACCTTTTAATGAGGTAATCTTATGCATGATATTCGCATTCTCCGCGAATCATTTGCGGCAGTTGTTGGCTCACTTGGTGGTGGCTGCCTGCTGTAGGCATCAGGTCTCATTATTTTGTGGTTTAAATCTAAAAAAAAAAAAAAAAAAAACAAAAACGAGAAACCACATATTGTAAAATTGACAACAAAATTAAAGCTTATATATGCCGATCAGATAAAATTCAACAACATAAGCCGAAAATTAATTAATGCTAACAAACAACAGCAGCAGTAGGAGCAGCAGCAGCAGCAGCAGCGAACAGACAAAATTCGGTTAACAGGTTGTTTAACTGTGTTGGCTGCAGAATTATTTGCATTTTCAACATTAACATTTTATGCCTATGCATATTTTATTTGCGTTCTTGTTTTAACAGTGTAATGCTATGCTAAATGTTTATTGATTTATGCAAATCACAGCAGCCACGATACAGTTAACATGGAATGGGGGAGGTGGGGGGTTATTGACAACGTCAACGACACGTTCACATGACTGTTAACAAGAAAAACTAAGCTACTGCTCAACGTTTTTACGCGTATATAAATTTTAAAGTTTATTAGCGTCGGTTTTTGCTGTTGCGCGCGGCTGTGCCAAAAATAACATATGCAGTGCGCCGGCTGCTGACATGTGTGTCACATGTGCGCATGCGTGTGTGCCAGAGGCATGTATGTATGTATGTATGTAGTTCACAGTGCATAGGTAGGCAAACGGAGCATAGCCGCTGAAGTGTTAAAACTGCCAGCCAGCCGTCGTATGTTTAAATTAACTGTACACATAAACGCTCTTGGGGTGCTACTCGTACATAACAAACAGACAAAAACAAAAAAACAACCAAATAGAATATGTATTGCGCTAAAAATAATTGTTTAGATGCTGCGCTGCGTCAGTCTAACAACGCGCGCAGCTGTTGTCCGTATTTTGTTTTTGAGTCTGTGAAGAGGAAGTGTAAAAACTATTTCAAGGCAAATCGTTGCACATACGTGTATGCCACAAGTTCAAGTCTAAACTTCTTTTTAGGCAACGCCGCATTAATCACATGCCGCGCTTCGCTGGCTTTGTTTGCGTGGCAGATGTTGTGAGCTTTGACAGCCATGTAATAAGGCTCACTAACTGACCTTGCTTATTGTCTGCGTAAAATATGCGTAGTCATTAATCGGCAGTTAAAACTACATACTCGTCTGTTGTGTGTCTTGCTTATCACTGTCTGTTTTAGCAATTAAAGATAACTAAAACGAGATGCGCTGTTTAAACAATATGAGAGCACCTCTTAGTTTTGTTTACGTTACTCCATCGCTTTATAAATATAGCATCTTTTTTTTTTTGTTTTGTTGGCAACTTTTGCGCTGCTTTCGAATTAGTGTAAGTATAATTAATCGATCCCAAGTTAACTGGTGCGTGTTAAATTCAATTTTTATTTTCTAAAAATTTAACAACAAGAGGAACGCAAGCTGTGTTGGCTTTCCTTTAGTTAATTTTGCCAAAACATTTTTTAATTTATCAAAGTTTTTGTTGAAAGTACGGGCAAGTGCTTACGGTAACTGCCAGCCCATGGCTAATTTGTTTATTTTGATGCTTTTCATGTGAGCGATCATGTATCTTAATGCTGTACCAACTACCTACTGCGATTAAGAAATATGAGAATTTTTTGTTGTAAATTACTACATTACAGTAGGCAGCACTCACATACTTAATTAAATTGGCCCTACAAGCTTGTGTAGGCATGTAAGAAAGCGCATCAGTCAGTCACTCCTCTGAAGCACTTTCCGGTGAAATCTTGAAGCACTTGGTGAGTTATGTTGCTTTCTTCATTTTTTAAGCGAAAAAAATCTGCCTGTGGCATCTAGGTACTCTGTCTTGCTCGTCTACTTTTAAATCTCCTATGTTTATTCGATTTTTTCTAATCCTTCGTTAATAAACTTTATTCAAATACCAAACTAAGCTGCACAATTTGGCTCAAACTTTTTCACTACTTGTAGTTTGGGGTTCTAATGTTTTCTCCATTGCTTCTAGCCAAATTTTTCGCCAATGAGCTTTCACTGCAGGCAGCAATTGACGCCTAAAATTATGCTGCAATTTTCTGAGCCATTTCCACGTCTATTGGCTTATCTGCGTTCAGTAATGACCGTGTATGTCAGTATTTCTACTGATAAGCAACTCGCACCTGTTGTTGTGTAAAACTTTATTAATTATTTGCATTAGCACTTGCCGCAAAGTTGTTTGCACTTGTAGAATTATTTACTAAGCTGTAGACAGCAACAAAACGCATATGACGCTAATGACCTCAGCTGTGCCGATGAACACGCAGGCACGCAAGGATCAAAGAGGTTAACACATGTTTACTTAATGACTACAATTACAAAAACAAGTGAATGCGTGTACTTACAAAATTTTTATATGTTCATGTGCAATAAATTTTAATTATAAATTATCTGCGTTCTAAAAACAAATCAAAAAGAAACTTGTGAAAATATGTGCAACGTCGTTGGCTTTGGCTTAATCCAACTGCCTTAGGGCGCATACCAATGGCTCACTATGAGTTTTGCCAATCAATTTGTTTAATCGCAAAGCTTCAACCGCTATGCGGTTTGGCATAGCAAAATAAGTATGATATTTTTAAACCATAACATCAACGCCGTTGCTTGTGTATATTAAAACTTGCACACAATAATTGATAAGATATAGCAAATGCTTCTTTTTTTTTTCTACATTTCAATAGCCGCTGATAAAATGTCGGCCTTATCACAGGTAAAGATAAAACCACAAATACATAAATGCATATACGCGTATGTTTATATAGCTTTTTCTTTTTTTTACTACATATTCGCTAAGTAAGTTTTTGCGTAAAAAAACGTACTCGAGTCCTAAGCGTTGGGCAACGTTGCTGCTCTACAGCAACGATAAGCGTATAAGGCTAACTACTTGAGTATCTACCCGAGCCGATCTCCGCTCCACTCTGCGCGGCAGCCACACCAAAAAGAAAACGAAAGCTTTAGGTGTTAAATGCCGACAGCTTCATTAACGGTATGGTGTATGAAGTGTACGGAACGCTGCACACCACAACTCTAGAAATTGCTTATAAAATATTTAAAAAAAAAAACACGCAGTGCAATAGAATATTTATTTAAAATTAAATCAATTTAAAAAAAAAAAGAAATATTGTGTGTGAAAATATAAATTTTTATGTGCAGCAAAAGTGTGCTTTGAATATAATTATATATATTTATAAATAATGCAAGGCAATCGTTCCAATTTTTCGCGCCATGAATATCGACGTTATATATCATTCGAGCGACAATCGTTGGGTAGGTCTAAGTGTTCTAAGCCCTCGCTCTCGCCAAGTTGTGCCTTGAGTTCCATTTTATTTTTTATGAACTTGAACTTTGCATAGCATTGGCTTTGTTATGAAATCCCTTTGTTTTTGCGCTTATCAAAATTGGATTTTAGTATTAGTTTTTCTTGTAAATACAAATTGTGACAATATTTTATTTTTTATGCATATTTGTGTAATATTTTCAAAACAAAAGACATGTGCTGATAAAATGTATTCAGTTGTGGTTTTTATATATTTTGTTTATTTCATATTTTGTTCATTAAGCAATAAAACTTTGCGTCACTTATCAGGCTGCCAGTTGTAGAAAAAAAAAAACACAAAATACAACTTTCGATTATAAAATATTGTGGTTGCACAAATAGTTACGTAAGCATAATTTTGTTTTATTTTTTTTTTGTTTTTTTTTTTTAATATTTTGAGTCATTTGTTAAACTATTTAAGCAAGTTAAACGTTCGCATAAGCAAAGCTAATTTTGTTTATTAAGTAAAAAATAAATAAGTACAAATTTCAACATTTTGCTGTTAGGTTATATGCACAGGCAAACAAATGTAAAAAAAAAAAAAACAATAACAACAAAAGCAACAATTAGAAGAAAGGAAAAAAAAACAGTATTTCAAGTACAAATTTTAAAGATTTCTGTTTGCTTACATTTCAATTTAAGTGAGGCATGTAATAAGCGAGCTTATCAATAAGAACTTACAAAAATGTTGCTCGTCTTCTTCTATTCTTTTTTAGTTGACATACAATTCCAGAAATAAACGACTACAATATTTTAAAATCAATGATAATAATCATTAACTAAAAATTTTTATGACGAATCAGTGCAAAGTTTAATTCAACTTTATGCCAAATCATGCCAAAAACTAACAAAAAGTTGTAAAAAATATAGAGAAATTATTATTTCATGAGTCATGTGTAGCAGTTACTATATATTACACAAAGCTAAAAATTTAGGGAAGATATTTTTTATTATTTATAAACACAAGTTTTGAAATTGCTATAAGATTATAAGGCAAAGGCACTTGTACTAATTTACGTAGTATATCAGCGGACGAATCGAATGCGCCGATAAGGGACACGTATGTCACCAAATTTGGGTACTCTGCTACAAACCATTTAGTAAGGTGCCTTTTCATTTATTCTGTTTCAAAATGCCCAAATACAAATTTTACACGCTTGCAAATTCTTAAAAAATTATATAAAATACTAATTTGAAACTATATCAGATGAAAAAAAAAAGTTCTATTTCCAATAGTATATAATAAAAAATAGCCTCGGTTAATGATCCATGTGAGCCGATGGGGCCCATGCAAACATTGTTGAATGCATTTGAAAAGCTTTTCACAAATAATTTTTTTTTTTATTAAACTTTTTCTTTAATCTGTTACTGTCACATTTTTGCTTTTTTCCGTTTATGGATATTTATTTTTTTTGTGTTCGCATTTCTTACGTATGTCGTCGATAAGCTTTGAAGTGAAACAATTTGTTATCATTATCGCTTCAGCGCTAATATTAAATTAATTAAAGTTTAACAATGGTATGCGCAGCGTGATCAATTGCCCCAAGTCGACGTGTTGGTGTGGTTTGACGCAGACATTATAGATAAAGCCAGAAATGATTTGCATAATCGAAAAATTTTGCAATATTTTTTATTAATGAAATTAGGTAAAAGCTTTTTGCTTTATTTCAAATAATTATAGTCTCTGAGATGTGTAAAATTGTATGCTGTGCTATTGTAACTTGAGTTTTTAAAAGACATTTCAAACAATTGCCGGTCATGATAAAATTTTGCAGAGCACGATTTTGACACCTGTTTAGCTATAAATGGTTACGAATTGTTTGTAACATTCGTAAATCTTAAGTCAGAGCAATTTACCTTGGAAAACCTGACCTCGCCTATATTATTGTAAGATCTTTATGCCCACGTCTAAGTCTTTTACTCAAGTCACGTACGCATATGGAATGATGAGATTTTATCATAAAACTTCTGGAAAGCATCTCAAGTTTGTCATTGCAGATGTGATTCGCTATAACCGCTACTGGTCCCTTCCATAGCAGCTTATTCACAATCGCTGAGCACAACTGGCTTACGTGTTGTTCTCACGTGGCTTTGCGGTCAATATTAGCATTACTTGCTCAATATTTTAAAAGTAGAGTCCATGAGTAGTCGCAGCAGTCGCATGTTGAGCTGTCACTATTAATTCAAGCACCAATCGTCGACTTGAAAGTGATGCGCTGTTGATTGTTTATTTATTCATAATGGTTTTTTCCTACACATGTACAACTATTGACACTTAATAGTATCAAAATGAAATCTATAAAATGGCTGCCAGCTAATTTCTAACAAATTAATATCATAATTATAGCTCTTGGTCATGTTGGCTGTCCATGTGTGTGGCATGGTGGCATGTGAAAAAATGAAAAGAAAAAAGAAAAAAAATAATAAAATAAAATACTCAGCACCTATTGATTTTCGTATAAGCTCGCATGCAATGCTGTCTACAGCACCTGCAACACTTGCTTGCGTTAAACGTTTTCTTTTATTTCGCATTTTCTTATTTTTTTATTTATTTATTTATTTATTTATGTGTGTTTTGCCAAGTGTGTTAGCCATTTGTATGGCCTCTGCCAATTAGAAAACGCCTGCATGCTTAAGCGTTCTCTAACTTTTCTTTTTATGCCCTCGGCACGCACACGTCAAATTATGTCAAAGTGTGTGTGTTTCTGTGTCTGTTGCTGCCTGTTAGACGTTAATGCATGCCTCTCAGGTTGAAACTTGAACGACTCCCATTTACGTAAACTCTTGCATATACATACATACATATATACATTTGTACACACATGTGAAAGTGTTATTAAATCTCGATTTTTCTATCTCTTGCTGTTGCAGCATCACAATATGAGCCCGGCGGTTACTCGATGCAGGCGCAAAATCGCAATTCTGCCAACCTAACGCAGCGCGATGGCATTATCAAATTCGAAAATGAACGTATTAAGACGCTGCAGGAGGAACGTTTGCACATACAAAAGAAGACCTTCACAAAATGGATGAACTCGTTTCTGATCAAAGTGAGTATGACTAAAAATAGAATAAACCAAAAAAAAAAAAAAAAATGAAAAAGAAAAAATATGTTTACAAATTGTAATTTCGTTTATTGTTTTCTTTTTCTGTTCTCTTTGACAGGCCAAAATGGAGGTCGAAGACCTATTCACAGATCTAGCCGATGGTATCAAATTGCTGAAACTACTTGAGATCATATCATCGGAGAAACTGGGCAAGCCAAATAACGGACGCATGCGCGTACACAAAATCGAAAATGTCAACAAGAGTCTGGCATTCTTGCACACCAAGGTGCGTTTCAGTTTCCTCTAGCTCAGCCATGCACACTGGCTGTGGCTGTGACTATGTGTGTGTATGTTTTGAATTTAGGTCTTGAGTTTTCTTTGACAAAAAAACAAAAAAAAAAGAAGATACAACACAGCAAAGTTTTTTGTCTGTTGTCTGTTGTATGTTGTATGTATGAATGAATGCGCTGCCGCCAAGGCGCGGACATGGGCAGTAGAAAGTGCAAGTTACAACAACAACAGCAACAACAACAACGCATGCGCATTGTTCCAAATTCAAGTGAGATGCGACTTGGCTTGTCATTGCGTGGTGTAGTGTATTGTGGTGTGGTGTGGCTTGACTTGGCTTGACTTGACTTACCTTGCCTTGGTTTGCCATGTTACGGTACAGTATGGCATGGCATGGCTTGGCATGGTTTGGTGTGGCTTTGAGTTGTGTTGAGTTGAGTTGACTTGGTTGGCGGGTTTCGACTTGGCGCTGTGCGTTTTTGTGCTGCGTTACACGTTCGCGCGCTGCTGCGTGTTTTGTTTGCCTTATGAGTTACAACAAAGACAGACGGCAACGGAACGACGTTGCACAGATGGCGACAATCAATTCGAAAGTTTTTTCATTTATAATTGTTGTTTCTGTTTTTTTGTTTTTTTTTCCACCAGCTTTTTACGCAAAGCAATGCGTTTTGGCTAAGAAAAAATATTTAATTACCATACAAGTCACCTGCTTCTTTTTTTTTATAGTATGCTACAATGCCTCTGTTTTTTTTTTTTTTTGTGTTTTAATAATGGATTTGCATACTTTCTAACGTGTGCAAAAAAAAAAAAGTGTGTGTGCATACATACCCACATACATATGTATGTAAGGCAAATTGTTTATATGCTGCTCAACTTTCATTGCATGAATTTGAACAAAATCAATTTTAGGTCTTTTTTTTCTTCTCTTTTTTTGATAGTCATTTAATTGCGCTTAGTTGTAATTTATTAAATGCCTACACAGTTGTAAATGTTAATGTTATTGTTGTTGTTGTTGTTGTTGTTATTGTAGACAGACACGGCTTAGTGTGCTGAAGCCACACATGCAACAATTTATCTTATTTCGTTTTAATTCACGCTTAGCAGAACAGCGTAAAATAGCAACAACAACAAAAACAACAACAACGACAGTAGCAACAATAGATAAATAAAGCAACGCCAACAAGCAAAACCAAGTTTGGCTTCTCGCTTAACTTTTTACTCGTTTTTGCTGGCTTGGTTTCTGTTTTTTTTTGTTTTATTAAATGCACTTTTTCCTTATTACTTTTTTCTGCTTCTTTTTTGTTTTTTTTTTTTTTTTGTTGGCATTTGCTAGCGTGTGACATAGTTTCGCTTCTTTATTTCTAACGTTTATTTTTCTGTTTTTTAAATTAGCCGTTCTATTTTTTCCTGTTTGAATTTCTTATTTTGCTAGCTAGCAGCTTGTCTTTAACAACAACAATAACAACAACAGCAGATAAGTAGCAAAAGCAACAGCAGCAGCAGTGACAGCAGCAGTGGCAGATTTGCTTAATCTAATTAGAAACAATTGTTTTAATGCACATTTTCATTCACGTAATGGAATCACTGCTACACAGATTTTGTTCGGTTCTCGATTACAATTACAGCAACAATGCCAGCAGCAGCAGCAGCAGAAGCAGCCACAGCAATCAACAGAATGTTGTTAGATGGCATTGTAGCAACAATAATCACAATAATAATAACAGCAACAACAACAACAACCACAATAACCATAGTGAAAGTCGCGTATGTTGTTGATTTGTCTTTTTTTATTTTCTTTTAATTAGTTTTGAACATATTTATAGCAGAAAAACGTTGTAACGGTTTATATGGCAAGACACTCATTTGTTTAAATCTGCCAGCGCAGATTACAAATGCACATGTGTGTATGTATTATGTACACGTATGTATTATAGTAAAAACTGAGCGTGTATTTGCAAATCTAAGTTAGCAACTTTTATGGATACACAATTAAAAGCGAAGTTGCTCAGAATAAGAAAGTTTTAATAGTAACAAACAAAAAAAAAAAAATAAAAATATAAATCAATATGCATAAGATCTTAATCTAAAGATTCCTAGCGGCATATATCAAAAGAAAATGAAAAGAAAAAATTATAATTTGATTAATTAAAATAAAAGATCGTCGCACACAATTTGGCAAATTTATTACTCAAGTATAGGCTAATACGGTTTTGACCAGACAGTTTAATTATCATACAGGTGCTTGATATTTTTCAGTCCAATTAAATTAGTTTTTCTATATTATGAAAAAAAAAAAATTTTTTTTGTTTTCCGCAAAACTCAGGGGTATGTGATCTTTCCACCCATCAAACCAAACTTATAACTATGCATATAATGCAAAAACCTACTTAAAACTGCCGACTACTCATAATGCCCATAGAAATCCCTTATTTAAATTGTTATGAGTGCAAAACATTGCGAAAGACTTGACCAATTGTGCCAGGTCAAAGTTTGCGTTTGTGTTGTAGACCTCAATGACCCATTTGTGTGTGTGTGATAAATGCGTGCCACCCGCTGTGTGCTTTGTAATGCGATACATGTGCGAACGGAAATACTTAAGAACATATGTATAAAATATTTACATTCTTTTTGTTTATCACGTGCAGGTACGCTTGGAGTCCATTGGTGCTGAGGACATTGTCGATGGCAACCCCAGATTGATCTTGGGTCTTATATGGACAATCATTCTGCGTTTTCAAATACAAGAAATTGAAATCGATGTGGTAAGTTTCTATTTAAGACATAGCCTTAATAAAAATTTAGAAATAAGAAGGTTTGTTTTTTTTTATAAATAATATTTATATTTGCATAATTTATTTAATAGGATGAAGAGAACGAGTCCAGCGAGAAACGTTCAGCCAAAGATGCGCTACTCCTGTGGTGTCAGCGTAAGACGCACGGTTATCCCGGCGTTAATATACAGGACTTTACATCATCCTGGCGTTCCGGTTTGGGTTTCAATGCGCTCATACACTCACATCGGCCCGATCTATTTGACTATACGACAATTGTTAATTCAAAGAACTCAAATGTGGACAATCTGAATCATGCATTCGATACGGCAGCTAACGAATTGGGTATTCCAAGGTGAGCGCCCTGACATCTGCATAACTCATAATATGCTTCATTAATTTTACTTATTATTTATTTTTGTTTTTTTTCGCTAACGCTGACAACAGTTTGCTCGATGCCGAAGACGTGGATTCAGCGCGCCCCGATGAGAAATCGATCTTGACCTATGTTGCCTCGTACTATCACACATTTGCACGCATGAAAAACGAGCAGAAGAGTGGCAAGCGTATCGCCAATGTAAGTTGCACAAATCTTGGGAAAGTCGACTTATACATTGTTATTGTTATTGCTGTCTTTCGACCATGTTGCCTGGGCGGGTTGTATGCGCTGCAGCGTAACGATTTTCAACAGAAAAATATGGGAATGGGTATGCAAATGCGCTCAACTCAAGTCGCCGCCAATACGAATTTAATGTGTTCAATAATTTACGCTCTAGTTCACATGGTGCACGTATTGTTTTGAGTTTGAGACTTGCATGGGCGAGTGGTTTATGTTTGATTTGTTTTGTTACCTTTTTTTTTTTTTAATATTTTAAATGAAGAAAAAGTAGCGGACATAAGTAATTTATGCTACTGTAACTTCTTGCCACAACAGATTGTCGGCCAGTTAATGGATGCTGATCGCAAGAAGATCTACTATGAACGTTTGACCACGAATTTGTTAAGTTGGATCAGACAGAAAACACTTGAGCTGCAGCAACGCGATTTTCCCAACTCATTGGAGGGCATACAGCGCGAACTGTTGGCGTTCAAAGAGTACCGCACCATTGAGAAGCCGCCAAAGTAAGTTTGCATATGAAATACTAAATGCATGAATTGAAATGAAAATTTTACATACGCTTTCAGGTATAAGGAACGCAGTGAAATTGAGGCGCTATTCTTCACAATCAATACGCTGCTTAAGGCACTAAATCAACCGCCATACAATCCACAAGATGGGCAACTGGTCAATGACATTGAAAAGGCCTGGCAACAATTGGAATATGCCGAACACAATCGTGAGGTTGCCTTGCGCGAGGAATTGCTCAGACAGGAGAAACTCGAACAGTTGAACTATAAATTCGAAAAGAAGTCTGTGCTGCGTGAGGGCTATCTCAAGGAAATGATACAAGTGCTCTCCGATCCGCGTTATCTGCGACAAGTGGATGCCACACTCAAGAAGCACGAGGCCATATCCGCTGATATTTTGGCGCGTGTAGAACGCTTCAATGACTTGACCGCCATGGCTAATGAGCTGGAGCATGAGAATTATCATGGCAAGGAACGCGTGAAGAAGCGCGAAGCGGAGGTCATGGATAAGTGGCGCAAATTGCTGGAACTGCTCGAGAATCAGCGTTTGAACTTGTCACAAATGAGCAATCTGATGAATCTACTGCGCGAGATTGCTAGCACCACGGAAGCGGTGAAAGAGCTGCAGGTACAATTCGCCTCAGAAGATGTTGGACCACATTTGCTGGGTGTTGAGGAGCTTTTGCAGGCACACTCGTTGCAGGAGTTGCAAGTGAACACCTATGGCGAGACGCTGAAGCGTTTCAATCGCCAGGCATTACCATACAAATCGTCGGAGCAGAAGGATGCAGCGTTGTTGGCACAACATTTGGCTGACTTAGAGGAAGCATATGCAACGCTACTGACGTTGTCTGCCAAGCGACGTGCCCGCCTGGAGGAGGCACGTAACTTTCATCATTTCATGGAGGACTACGACAACGAGGAGGGTTGGCTGGTGGACAAGCAACGTATTTGCAAGACGGGCATCACAGCGAAGGATTTGCGTGCCGTACTCTCATTGCAGCAGAAGCACAAAGCGCTCGAGGATGAGATAAAGGTGCGCAAACCGAAGTCAACACAAATGTCGGATGCTGGCAAACGCTTGATTGGTGAGAAACATCCACGTTCGAGTGAGATTAAGAGCCGCATTGATTCGCTCGTGGAACACTGGAAGGCGCTTGAGGATTTGGTTGATCTGCGACGTCGCCAACTGGAAGATGCCGTCGAAGCGTATCAGTTCTACACGGATGCCAATGAAGCGGAGTCTTGGCTAAATGAGAAAATGGCTTTGGTTAAATCCAAGGATTATGGCAATGATGAACCATCCGCGCAGGCACTGCTACAGCGTCATCGCGACCTGCAAGGTGAACTGAATGCCTACTCTGGCGATATACTTAATCTTAATCAGCAGGCTGAGAAATTGATCAAGGCGGGTATTTGCACGCTTGAGCTGTCAGCCGCCGAACCGGAATTGCCTGAAATCGAACAAGAAGAATGGGTTAACGAAACACGACTCGTACCCAAGGAGGTCTGGGAAGATGAATGGGTCGAGAAACTCGAACACAAAAAAGTCACCGAAACAAAAATGCTGCCACATGTGCGCGCCTTGTTTCCCTTCGAGGGCCAGGGCATGAAGATGGACAAGAGTGAAGTGATGCTGCTTAAGTCGAAGACGAACGACGATTGGTGGTGTGTGCGCAAGGAGAACGGTCACGAGGGCTTTGTGCCCGCCAACTATGTGCGTGAAATTGAGGCGCGTCCCGTCACATGCATAGTGCCGAAGGCTGAAAAAGTCAAGAGCCTGCAAAAGGTTAAGAAGACAATTCTTGTGCGCCAAGTGGTGCCTGTGAAGCGCATCAAGCCGGCCACAGTTGCACCGAAACCACTAGTCAAGCGTCGCTCGTCTGCGAACAGTATTAACGAGAATGCGGACAGCGTTGAGAAACGCCAGAAGCGCATCAATGCCACCTACGATGAACTGCAGGATACAGCACAGAAACGTCATGCGCTGCTTGAGGATTCCATACACTTGTTCGGCTTCTATCGCGAATGCGATGATTTCGAGAAGTGGATGAAAGAAAAGGAGCGCATGATCAAAGCGGAAGAACCCGAAGGTGTTGAGAATGCCAAACGAAAGTTTGAAAAGTTCATCACTGATCTATCAGCCGCGTCGAAGCGTGTTGAGGAGATCGATGGCGCTGTTGATACTTTCCGTCGCCAGGGTCACTCACAGCTGGACAAGATCATTGCACGGCAACGTCAGATACATCAGATTTGGCAGCGCTTGAATAATGCCAAGGCACAACGCGAGAAGAGCTTGGAGGGCGCATCTAGCGTCGAGCTCTTCAATCGCACCTGTGACGAAGCCAAGGTCTGGATGAGCGAAAAGATGCTGCAATTGGATACCGCCGTTATCAGTCCTGATCTTAAGACAGTGCAGGCACTGCAGCGCAGACATCAGAATTTGGAACGTGAACTGGCGCCAGTTGAGGAGAAAGTTAATCGTGTGACCTATCTGGGCAACTCGTAAGTTGTTTTTATTTTTTGATTTGTGTCAGCTTTACTAATTTCTTGCTTGCAGTGTCAAGAACGCTTATCCGGCCGAACGTGACAACGTGAATGCACGACAGCAGGAAGTGCTGGACATGTGGAAACAAGTGCACGCCAAGGGCAGCGAACTGAGAGCGCGCATCGAAAGCGCCGTTGGTCAACAGATTTTCAATAACAGCGCAAAGACTCTGCTAGCCTGGATTGATTCCGTTAAGGATCAACTGAATGCAGATGAATCGGCACGCGATGTCGAAACAGCCAACAACTTGCTAAAAAAACATAATGATCTGGGCGATGAAATCAAAGCCCATGACACCGAATTTGCCGAAGTCATTAACTTGGGTAAACAACTCTCAGATGGCAAACCCAATATGGAGGAGACCGTAAAAATCATTGAGCGTCTTAAAGCCGAACAGGATGCCATACACCGGGGATGGGTTGAAAAGCAAAAGTGGCTGCAACAATGCGTGGAACTGCAGATCTTTAATCGCGAGGCGGACAAGATCGATGCCACGACAAAGAGTCATGAAGCCTTCCTCGAATACAAAAACCTAGGCGTAGGTTCCCAAGTTTTCTTTTGCATTGAGATCCCATATTAATTAATCTTGCCTGCATTGCAGAATTCACTCGACGAAGTTGAGGCGATACTTAAGCGACACCTTGACTTTGAAAAGAGTCTGATGGCACAAGACAAGATTCTGAAGGGTTTCTCGGACAATGCAGACAAACTCATTGCTAATGATCATTATGATGCCAAATAGTAAGTCGAGTGTTCAGTTAGATTGAGTTGATTTTTATTTTACTTTGCATTTGTCAACAGCATCGATGATCGTCGCAATCAAGTGTTCGCTAAACGTAAGGCTGTCAAGGACCGTGCATTTGAACGCAAGCGATCGTTGCAAGCGTCCAAGGACTATCATAAGTTTGCCGCCGAGGCCGATGATTTGAACGTTTGGCTTCGAGATAAAACGAAAATCGCTGGCGATGAAAATTATCGTGACTTGTCTAACTTGCCCAGGAAGCTACAGAAGCACAAAGCATTCGAACGTGAATTGCGTGCCAATGAAGGTCAACTGCGTAACGTCAACAAGGATGCTGAGGCACTTATCAACGCCAAAAACCGTGTGCCTGAAGTGGAGGCACGCGTTGCTGATCTGAACAAGAAATGGAAAGATCTGTTGACGTTATCCGAAGATAAGGGACGCAAGCTGGAACAAGCAGCGTCGCAACGTGAGCACAATCGTGCGATTGAAGATGCTAAGAAGAAGGTTGACGAATTGGACACTGCACTGAAGAGCAAGGATGTGGGCAATGATTTGCGTAGCTGCAAAGATCTAATCAACAAACATCAATTGTTGGAGTCGGAAATTATCATCTGGGATCAGAAAATTGCCGAGCTAGTGAATACTGGCGATGAAATGGCGCATGAGGGTCATTTCAATGCAAAAAATATTAAGGACGAAACAAAGGATGTACAACAGCGTTTCAAGGATTTGCGTGTACCTACGCAGTCACGCCGCGAAAAGCTCGAGGAAAGCTTAAACTTCCACAAATTTGTCTTTGAATTGGATGCCGAATTCCAATGGATCAATGATCATCTGCCCGCAGCTAAATCAAAGGAGTTGGGACAAAATCTACATCAGGCGCAATCGCTGTTCAAGAAGCATAAGAAACTCGAGGCTGAGATTAATGGCCATCAGCCAATGATCAATAAGGCCCTGCAATCGGGACAAACGCTTATTGCGCAAAAACATCCGGAACGCGACAGCGTGAAGGCTTTGTGCACCAAACTCCAAGAGGCTTGGTCGGACTTGGAGCATCACTGCAATGATCGTATGCGGAAACTGGAAATGTCACTAAAGGCACAGCAATATCTGTCCGATGCCGGCGAGATTGAGTCTTGGTTGGGTGAACGTAGCAATGCGTTGCGATCGACCGAGAACGGACGCGATCGTGACTCTGCAGCCAAATTGTTGACCAAACACAAGACCATCGAACTGGAGTTGGACACTTATTCGGGCATTGTGACCGAAATGGGTCACAGTTGCGGTGCAATGGTTGCCGCAGGACATCCGGACAGTAAGATACTCGCTGCCAAGCAACAGTTGATCGAGAAAATGCTGAAATCATTGCAGAAATTGGCTTCCCAGCGTCAAATGCGTCTGATGGAAAGTTTGTATATGCACGAATTCTTCTTGGAATCGCACGAAGTTGAACAATGGATCAAGGAACAGGAGCAGGCAGCATCATCCGAGGATTATGGTCAAGATTTCGAACATTTGCAGCTATTGCAGAACAAATTCGATGATCTGAAGCATCGCGTTGAGGTGGGTTCCGATCGCGTGAATCAGTGCGAGGTGCTCG
This sequence comes from Stegana nigrithorax, assembly GCA_037044495.1. Taxonomy (NCBI): domain Eukaryota; kingdom Metazoa; phylum Arthropoda; class Insecta; order Diptera; family Drosophilidae; genus Stegana; species Stegana nigrithorax. Next base: position 1,687,500 of record JBAMBQ010003328.1, read on the forward strand.
CAAAGAAACTAATCGATTCGGAGAGTCCGTATGCCAATGAGGTTGAAAAGCGACAGGAACACCTAAGGTAAGTTGCTTTTACTATACTTTGGTAGCTTATCTTTATATGTTATCATTTTAATGCAACTGCAGATCGTCCTGGGATAACTTACTCAAATTGCTTAATCAGCGCGAACAGAAGTTGCATGCTGCTGGCGAAATTCATCGTTTCCATCGCGATGTTGCTGAGGCGCTCTTCCGCATACAAGACAAAAATGCTGCGCTTTCCTCTGAACTGGGCAAGGATTTGAATTCAGCTTTGGCACTGCTACGTAAACACGAAGGCTTCGAGAACGATCTCGTTGCACTCGAGGCACAATTGCAAGTTTTGGTTGAGGATTCGGTGCGTCTGCAAGCGAAGTATCCCTCGAATGCCGCAGCCATTGCTCAGCAACAAGACAAAGTGGTAGCTGCTTGGAATGATTTGAAAGAACGTTCGACAGCACGTGGCGATCGCTTGGCTGCCAGTTCAGATCTGCAATCCTTCCTAACCGATGTGCGTGACATCATGTCATGGTCGTCCAATTTGCGCGCGGCGCTGCAGGCTGAGGAACATGTGAGCGATGCTGCTGGAGCAACAGCCCTCAAAATTCAACATGATGCTATCTATGGCGAAATTGAGGCGCGTGAAGATAAATTCCGTTATCTGAATGAACTCAGCGATTCCATGGTTCAGACTGGTCACTATGCTGCAGCCGATGTCGAGGAGAAATGTGCTGCCATGTTGGATGAACGTCAGAAATTGCATGCCGCATGGAACAAAAAGAAAATCATGCTGGAGCAGAAAATCGATCTATTCTGCTTCTTACGCGATGCTAAGCAAATCGATAACTTATCCAGCTCACAACAGGCCGCGCTAAGCAGTTCCGATTTTGGCCAGACTGTAGAAGATGTGCAGAATCAAATCAAGAAACATGACGAATTCGAGCGTCTCATACAGACACAAGAAGAAAAGGTGGCACTGCTGCAGGAGCATGGCCGCAAATTGATCGAACAACGACACTACGACAGCGCCAATATACAGACTATCCTGCAAGGTGTGCTGGCGCGTCGTCAGAAGGTTAAAGATCTGTGCGCGGTTCGTCGTTACAAACTGGAGGATGCTTTGCTCTATGCACAATTCGTACGCGACTGTGCCGAAGCCGAATCATGGATTAACGAGAAGAAGAAGAAGCTTGAAGCGGATGCCGTCAATTATGCCGAAGTCACAAATCTGGATGAGAAAATTAAAAAGTTGCAAAAACACCAGGCCTTCCAAGCCGAAGTGGCAGCCAATCAGGGACGCATCAAGGAAATACAAGACACCGGCGTTATATTGCTGAGCAAGCAGCATGAGTCTTCTCCAGAAATCAGGCAAGCCATTGACCATGTTGTCAACGCATGGAAGGGTCTGCTCGATGAATTGAACAATCGTGGACGTGGCTTGGAGGAGGCTCAAGACATACTAGAATTCGATAATCAGCTCGATAAAATTGAAGCGTGGATTCGTGACAAGGAGATGATGGTGCAAGCCAGTGACACCGGCCGCGACTTGGAACACTGCAGTGCGCTGATGCGCAAATTGGACGATGTTGACTCCGATATGCGTGTGGATGATCAACGTGTTAAGCACATTAACAATTTGGCTGACAAGTTGATCAATCAGGCTGAGGTGCCGGCGGAGACAAAGAACATTGACAAACGCCGTCGCGACTTTAATCACAATTGGCGTCAGCTGCAGGGCGCGTTAAATGCTTATCGTGCACTACTCGGTGGTGCACATGAAATTCACGCTTTCAATCGCGATGTCAACGACACCTCAGATCGCATAGCAGAGAAGGCCTTAGCCATGAGCTCTGAAGATATTGGACGTGATTTGGATGCGGTTGAGACACTGTTACGTCGCGAAGACGCCTTAGAGCGGGACATGTCAGCCGTGAAACAGAAGATTGCCGAACATGAGCACGCGGCGAAAGTACTCAAGCAAAGATATCCGGATGGTGTCAGTCACATTGACCGCAAGTTGGAAGAACTACATACTTCATGGCAGAATCTAGAGGATCTTTCCGTAAAGCGACGCGCCATGCTAAACGAGGCCTATCTGGTGCATAAGTTTGTTTCGGATGTCAAGGAACTTGAATCGTGGGTCAACGACATGATCAAGAAAATGAACTCCACGCAAGCGCCAAATACAATCAATGACTGTGAGTCTCAATTAGAGCTGCATCAAGAGCGCAAAGTAGAAATTGATGGTCGTGATAAGGCATTCCATGAGCTAAAGGCGCACGGTGAGACTTTCGCTGACAAGGAGAAGCCAGCTTATGTTAAGCAATATCTAAGAGTACTCGAGGATTTGCATAAATCGCTACACAATGCTTGGAACGAACGTGCCAAAGATCTTACCGAGGCACATCAGTTGCAGCTGTTCAAAGCACAAGTGGAACAGGTCGAGATCTGGCTAGCCAATAAGGAAGCCTTCTTAAACAACGATGATTTGGGTGATTCCTACACGGCGGTCGAACGTTTGATCAAGAAGCATGATGCCTTTGAGAAGTTGCTTGACTCGGAGAACATCGATGAGTTGCAGCGGTTTGCCAAAAGCATTTTAGAAGGTGATCCGAAAGACGCAGATCTGATACGCGACAAACTTTCCTATGTGCTCAAACGCAAAGCAAAACTGCTTTCGCTCGCTCAAGAACGCAAACAGCGGCTTTTGCAGTCGCTGCAGTTGCAGGAGTTCTTGCGTAGCCTATATGAAATCGATCGTTGGTTGGTGCAAAAGATGCAGGTGGCACTCGATGAGAACTACCGTGAGCCGAGTAACCTGCAAAGCAAAATACAGAAACACACCGCCTTCGATAGTGAATTGCTAAGCAACGCATCGCGTGTCAAGGATGTGATCGCCGAAGGTGAACGACTCATCAAGCAGGATCATTTTGCCAAGGAGGATATCGGACAACAACTCGAAATGCTCGAAAACGATTGGAATAAACTGAAGGCGGCATCACGCGAAAAGAAGGACAAGTTAAATCAAGCGTACGAAGCTTTGACATTCAATCGCAGCCTAGATGAGTTCAATAATTGGATGGATGAAGTGGAATCGCATTTATCAAGCGAAGATTATGGCAAGGATTTGGGCGCAGTTAATAATTTGATTAAGAAACACGAACGCCTTGAAGCGGATGTAACGCATCACAACGAACTGTCTGATCAGATTAAACAAAAGGATGAGAAATTCTTCCAAGCTGATCACTTCCTTAAAGACGAAATACACGAACGTGCTATGGCGTCCATAAAGCGCTACAATACATTGCATGAACCGATCGCTATTAGACGTGAGAACCTTGAAGATTCGCTTAGTCTGCAACAATTCTTACGCGATGCTGAGGACGAGCTGCAGTGGCTGGCTGAAAAGGAGGTCATTGCCTCTTCGCAGGATCTAGGCAGCAGCTTATTGGGTGTGCAAGGATTGCAGAAGAAGCACAATGCACTCGAAGCTGAGTTACTATCGCAAGAGCCACTTATACAGTCACTACTGCAGCGTTGCCAACAGATGATAAGGGATGGTCACTTTGCTAGCGAACAATTGCAGTACAAATCCGATTTAATACAAAAGAAGTTGGTGCATCTGCGCGATCTGGCGAGCATACGTCGCTTGCGTCTCTTGGATGCTGTCGAAAGTCAAATGTTCTATGTGGAAGCCAATGAGGCGGATGCCTGGATGCGCGAGAAGCGTCCAATACTTTCGTCCAGTGACTATGGCCGTGATGAAGTATCTGTGCAGACACATCAGAAGAAACTGGAAGTGCTGCAACGTGAACTGATTTCGTTTAAGCCATCCATCGAAAAGGTCAATAAATTGGCAATGGGCCTCGTGGAGCGCAATCACTTCGACAGTGCGAATATTACAGCCAAAAATAGCGCTGTGAGCCAGCAATACGAAGAATTGTTGCAATTGGCTAAAGATCGTGAGATACGTCTAAGTGAGTGCAAGAAACTATTCGAATATGTACGCGAAACGGAAGACCTACACGAATGGATTGGCGATCAAATGGCAGTGACGGCATCAGAAGATTATGGTGAGGATGTAGAGCATGTGGAGCAGTTGATACTCGCTTTTGAATCGTTTGTATCCAACTTAAATGCCAATGAGGATCGTGTGCAGGCCTGCTTACAACGAGGCGACGATCTTATTGCTGAAAATAATCCATACCGCACATCGATCAAGACGAAACGCGATGAGACTAAACAACTTTGGGAGGAACTCCGTGATCTGGTGCATGCACGTCAAGATGCGCTCGCGGGCGCTAAGCAGGTGCATGTCTATGATCGCGTTGCTGATGAGACAATTTCGTTGATCAACGAAAAAGAGTCTTCCCTGCATTCCGAGGATTATAGCCAGGATTTGGAGAGCATACAGGCGCTGAGTCGTAAGCATGCCGTCTTTGAAGCTGAACTGGTTGCCATCAAGGAACAAGTGGAGTCGGTACTAGCCGAGGCAGTGAAGTTGGGTGAAATCTATCCAGATGCCAGAGAACACATTGAAGTGAAACGCGATGAAGCAGTCGAAGCCTGGACCGATCTTAAAGAGAAGACGAACACTCGCAAAAGTAAACTGGCGCAAGCTGAACAACTGCAGTCCTACTTCGATGAGTATCGCGATCTTATTGCCTGGATCAATGAAATGTTGGCTAAGATTACCGCACCCGAACTGGCAACATCCGTTGCTGGCGCTGAACTGCTTTTGGGCAGCATTAAGGAACATCATGCCGAGATACATGCCCGGGACGAGACTTTCGCTAACTTCACTGCCGCTGGTCAGAAGTTAATCAAAGAGAAGCACTTCCTAGCTCACGAAATCGAGGAAAAAATTCAAGTACTGCATCAACGTCACGAACTGCTAAAGAATACGTTACAACAACGCAAGGAGATCTACGAGCTTAATTTGGACACTCAACTCTTCCTTAAGGATGCCGAAATTCTCGAGAATTGGTTAATCAGTCGCGAGCCACAGTTGAAGGACGCCAAATTAGGTGATACCATACCGCAAGTAGAGGATCTTCTGCGTCGTCATCAGGACTTTGAGAAGACGGTGGCTGCACAAGAAGACAAATTCCAAGCAATCAAACGTATTACACTGCTCGAGCAACGTTTCCGCAAGCAGGTCGAGAGCGAAAAACTGGCCAAGCTTAAAGAGAAGGAGCGCCAAGAGAAGGAACGCCTCGAAATGCTAAAGCAAAAAGAGCTGCAACGTCTCAACGAAGAACGTCGTCGCGCCGAGAAGCAATTAGAGCATCGCAACAATGCTGCGGCACAAGAGAAAACGCCAATCTTCTCAACTCCTATGGTGGTCGTCAGCGGCGGTGGCAGTGGCAACCAAACGCCCGCCGTGCAGTCGCCATTGCGCACACCCTTCGACCAGGATGATCACTACTCGCTGCAGAAGAGCAACTCCGGCAGCGTTTTCGGTGATCGTCTGCGTCGTGGCTCAGCCGATGCCAATGTGAAACGTGCCGAAAGCATGAAGGTGCAACCTAAGCAGCCCAAGCGAACACCATCGTTTACCACACGTCGCCGTGCACAGTCTTTCCGCAAGAATCAGAAGGGCGAAGGATTCGATCTGCCGCCCGTTGAGATACAAGGCGTACTCGAGCGCAAACATGGTCTGCAGTCTGGTGGCAAAAAGGCGCCAGTGCGCTCTTGGAAACAATTCCACACAGTACTCTGTGGCCAGCTGTTGTGCTTCTTCAAGGATGAAAACGATTTCCTGCAACAGAAAACCGCCAATGCGCCAGTGAATATACTCGGTGCGAAGTGCGAACGAGCCGATGACTACACAAAGAAGAAGTACGTTTTCCGTCTGAAACTGCCCGATGGCTCCGAGTTCCTATTCGAAGCGCCATCATTAGACATTATGAATGATTGGGTACGCAAGATATCCTTCCATGCTAGTCTGCCGCCAAATCTACAGCTGCTCAGCTATGACGAGTCTATGAAGGTATGTGACAATGTTGTTTGCCTAAGTGACGAACGCTAACCATAAGATTTATTTTGCAGCAACAATCGAACAGTTTTCCCGACATTAAGATTGCCAGTAATATTGAATCGCCACATAGTTCGCGTACCTCATCGCCCGATTCACAAAGACGTGCCAGCGCGACAATAACTGAATCCGTTACAGCAACACCGCAAATGGCATTCCTGCAGAAACAAATGCAACAGCAGCAACATCAGCAACAACAACAGCCAGCATCACCAGGCACGCCAACTGGCGCCTACGTCTACGAACCCAAACCGCCAATACCGCCACGAACGGTGGCGCCCGTAGCCGCCGCGCGTAGCACTGGCAGCCAGGAGAACTTGGTTGTGCTCCGAAATCGTCAAGCAAGTAACGGTAGGCGACTATTTTAATTGGTATTGCTCAACTTTCATACTAAAACGTTGCTCCATTGACTATATGCAGATCTAACCGATGGCAATGCACGTCTACAACAAGCTGCCACCTTACCCGCAGGCATTTCCGGCGTACAGAACGGCACCAACGAAGACGCCGTTCTGCGACGCAACAGCGAGGCTAGACAATCAGGTAAGTCTGTTACTTAGTTTTCATGTGCTGTCGCTTCACAAAGCCAATCAATGAATAAACACACACACACACACACACACACATGCGAACATAAATACCCACACGTTGACCAGCACATTGCGCTCACTTGTCTGTCAATTGTTCACATTGTACAAAGTTCAGTACAGTCCAGTCAAAACAATCATTAACCCATTACACAATATCAATCCACAAATATTAGAAAATCCTCCACCATTGCCAACGACAATGCCACCCATGGGCGGTGCCGGCAGAGCCAATAGTCATCAGCATAAGCACAGCAGTCATTCACAACAGCAGCATCAACAGCAGCAGCAGCCGCAGCAGCAGCAGCAGCAGCAACACCTACAACAACAACAACAATCAGCGCAGGTACAACAACGCATAAATGCTTTCAATGCAGCGGCAGCTGCGCAACAGCCACATCAGCAGCAGCTTCTCAATAATAGCAATAGCAGCAACAACAACATCAACAGCAGCAGCAGTTTTACACGTCAACAACAACAACAACATATGCTGCATATGTCACCACAACGCGTGCACTCGATGGGAGGCCGCATGGATGCGTCACGTAAATTTATCGAGATGGAATCATCGCCACCGGGTGGTGCCAACTATTCCAGTGTGACGACAAGTTCAGCGTCGAAGCGTGCGGTGCGCACAAGTTCCAGTTCCGGCAGTGCGAATGGCAATAACGGTAATATACACACAACAAGCACAACAACAAACACACAAGCGACAACTAGTCGCACGGTTTGGCATTTAAGTACCACAACGTCAGCAACAACAACATCGACATCATCGTCATCGTCATCAGCATCCGCATCAGCAACAATAATGAATGATAATAATAATGCCATCAGTAATCCAAGCTACATGGGTCTAAGTAATAACGATGGATTTGGATTTGGTTAGCTGCTGTCTACATCTTTGACTAATTTTGGACTGCCTCCTTTTTGTTTTACTCTCTTTGTTTCTCTCTCTCGCTCTCGCTGACTCTCTTTAATCGTTGCTCACACATGATGCTCTTAACTGTGGAGTATAAAACGTTTATAGGTCTTAAAACTTTAAAATAAATTAAGCAATATTAATTTTTAAATTCCATAAGCATCCTTCATTAAAATATCCTTTTATTTTCAAAACTTTGCATTAAATTTAATGTTTATCCTTCATAATTGCATTTAAATAATAATAATAATGACTTATAAGCGTTTTATGCTGTTATATTTTGTAATGAAGCGTTTTTGGGGTTTTATTCTCTTCGTATATACAAATTTAGTTCCTTTGTTTTATTTTCTTAGGGTTTTCGTATTGTGGTTTATGTTTTATTAATATTTTACTGTGTTGTACTTAATTAAATATTTAATAATTGTGTTAATCTAATAATTTTTCTTAAATATGTTAATATTTTAATGCATGCGTATAACACAAGGACCAGCATTCAAAGCGGTCAAGCTTAGTCGCTCATATTTTCGCACGAGTCTACAAAGTATACAAACTTTCGTTTAATTAACTATTTTTTTAAATAAACATTTAGTTATTTCATTAATGATACATTGCATGCATTTAAAAAGATAAAAAAAGAGAAGAAAATTCACAACTAATGCTAATTTTTAATTTATTTTTTACAATGGTCTAACATTTAGGCTGGGGCAACACACGCTTTGAGGCCAATCGTCCTGTTTCACTGCAACCCGATTCGATGAGTTTCTCACGCGTCTCAGCTGAGAGTTCCAGTGAGAGCGAAGCACAGTCGATATCCTCCGTGTCCGGCGTGAAAGGCAGCAGCGGCAAGAGCAAAGAAGATCGTCGCAGTGGCGTCTTTCGTATATTCGGGCGCAAGGGTGGCGACAAGGAGAAGGAAAAGGACAAGGATAAACGCCGTGCAAGTCAAACACCGCAGTAATGAGAGACAACAAACAATTCAAATCAAAACACACATGACGTAGGCATGCGAACGCTTGGTTAAGCTTGTTATAGCGAATCCCAATAGTGTTTTTGTATTTTTTTTAAAGATATACATATATACATACATAAATTATAAATAATTATTAAATTGCAAAAGGCAAACAAAATGTTAGTTTTAAAAATACTTAATACATAATAATAATAAAAACAATAAGCAATAACAAAAGCAAACACAAAACAACAACAACAGAGTATAACATTTTTCAATATGCTTTTGCATAAACATTTATTATTATTTTTTTCAACTTTGCGCCACTTACAATATAGAAATAAAAACAAATATAAACAAAGTTACAAATGTTTAAAACAAATGGCAGCCAATGTTTCTTTTTTAAGTTCGTTAAAGATTTCTTTTATTTACATATTTTTAATGAGTAAAATGCCGGCTTACACATTGCGCTGAAATATGTAATACAAAAAACCACTTTCAGTTATTAAATGTTATAATTATTAAATAATAAAAAAGAAAAAAAAAACAAAAATTATATCAGTTATATAAGTTTATTCAATTATTTCTGTGTCGTTTATTATTTATGTTTGCATTAAATAAAGCATGAAAAATAAATTATATTCGAAATGTAAACAAGTAAAATTTTATTTATTCCATGTATTTAGATGTCTTCAAGCAAAAGGCCTATTATATCACAGGCCGCATAGTTATTTGCAAGAAGCTAAATTAAGAAACCGCATCCCTCGATAGTTTTCACGTTTCCCGAAGAAGTAGACGCGCTGGCTCTTGGAAATGGTTCGTGTCTCACAGATGTTAAGTAAACACTCTTAACGATAAGATTTTCAGAAGCTCTACAGTCAATACAAACTTAAGTTCTTGAAGCAATATGTAGTTGTTGGTATACCCACAGTCATCTTCAGGATGGGATCGGACAAAAATGTACGTGATGGCTGGTTCCAACTAAATTTATCTGAAATTTATACTTCCGCTGCAGCCGATAAGCGGCACTGCTTCGAGTTGCGTCTTATCAGTTGTCATTTGCGGGAATTCGAATACAGTGTGGCTCATTTATTTGCACAAGGTAAACTGCACTAATGCCAGAAACAATAGTAACTGTGGCAAATATGCAATTAACCCTACATCTATAACGACAACATTTAAAATCCGCGTAAACAATATTCTGCCTTGATCGCGGCGATAACGTTGCCATTTCGTGCTTGGATGCTGACTATATATATGAGTGCAGTTCGTGGACAGGTGCCAGTACGTTCTTCTTGTAATTGTGAAATGGCATATTTTATTTTACTGTTATGCATTTGCGTCACGCCGCAGCTCGTCTTCGGCAGCAACGCGTTAACATCGCAGTCGGCTGCTAGCCAACTGACGCACGTAACTGCTAACTCAACGTCCGGATTACGTCTTTACGTGCAGTTGGTGGTACAAAATGCCAAAAAGCCAACTCTCAATGAACTCGATGACCACAACAATGTGGGCAACAATTTTGAGGCGACACTGGAGTCGATTGTCTTGCAAGAACTCAACGGAGATTGGAATCGCTCCAGACAAATATTGAATTTACTTAATGGCACACGCTCCAATCTGCTGAAGCAGGGCGTCTACAGATCCTTGTGGCATGAGCTGCAACGCAGTAAACTGCGCTATAATCCACAGACCATTGGCGATTTCTATGCGCAGGCAAGTGCGCAGGATTATCTCGAGCCCGATTTTAAGTTAGCGATACGACGGGCGTTCATCACACGCAGCGCGGAGATTTTGGCAGCACCCTTCTATGCAAAGCCACATGCTGACTTTCCATTGGTGACGAGGCTGCTGCAGCATGCTACGCAACTGGAAGCTGGCATATTCGATGAGATTATGTCAATTGTATATGACGTCGTGCTGTTGCTGGAACAGCCAGACGATGTGGTTAGACGTGTGGATAACTTTGCCAACAGTACCGAGTTGTTGGTCAAGGTCTGCACGCAATTGACCAAACGCAGCGAAATCACGAATTCGACGACTGCGCTGCAACTGCTCGAGCAGAAAATTGACGCCTTGGTGGCACGTAATGACTTTGCACAACTGCCACGCAGTGTCAGAGCAGCGACAGTTGCATTTTTGCCCGCTGGCATGCGTTTGTTGTACAGCGCGAAAAAAGTGTGTTTAAAAAATTCATTGCATGACGATTCCTATGTGTATGAATGCCCACAGACCTATCTTATGTGCAGCAATGATCACGACCCGAAGAAAGCCGGTTACACCGTGCAACGTTTGAGCAATGGACTCGACGCTGAATCCTTTAGTTTTAGCAACCCGTATTGGCAAAACCGTTACATGCATCTGGCCGCCTATGAAACGAATCAATCCCAAGCAGCACCTGAGATCGTCAAGAATGTCTACAGTCGTGCGGAGCCAGCTTGGCTGCATGTGCATTTCATCGATGATCTAGTAGCAATTTATGATGTCAGCGATGCGCACGTGCTCTGCGGCGGCAATCCATTGCACTGGGATGGCGTTGAGCACCATGTGTATACGCGCAGCGCCAAGGATTTCGAAATATATCGACATGAGTGCACGTGGCGCTTGGAAGACTGCTGAAAGTATTTTGGATGAGACGCTAATTGTTGGAAGACCTGAGTTCTCTTTTTTATTACTATAATTGCAGAATTAAACTATAAAATATTGACTTTATTCAGGCACATGCGTTATTCTTGCGTCTTTGGTAGTATTTAATCCTTTAGTCCTACCTATGCATAAAGTCCCATGGTATGCAAACGACGCCATCTGTCAGTACGGAATAGTAGTTTGTCACATGCAGGCTTACGCCGTAAAACGATGTAGGATCGGTCTTGAGCAAATGCTCAAGCGTTACAATAATTTTGTCCGGTGTCACCGAGTCGTCCTTGGTGAGAGCACGTAATTGTAGATAGTCGATGCAGCTGCGCTTCAGGAGGCGTTCTCTTTGTTTATCTTCTTTATATTGCGCCATACGCTCTTTGGCGAGTTCCAGATTCGATGATATAAAGTCTACCAATATCCAGCCAGGGCACGTGGCTGGCGCTATGAATTGCCCTGTTGGACTGAGCATAAGAGGTCCAGCTTCAGATTCTATAACGATTTTATATTCGACCATCTTTTCTGGCCAGTCTGATGGAAACTGTTGCTTGCTAAGGTAATCATTCAGCGATGTTGTGACTTTCATTAAATGACTTGCATATGACTTTGCCTGCTGCCGTGGCATAAACTTGCGTCGTCCGATTTGTATGTCGCGCAGCACTTGCGACAGCGCCTGCTCATAGAGCGGTACAATTTTGCGGTATGCATCGTGTTGCGGAATGTTCTTAATGAAATCTATCCAATTGTTCAATACATCGCCGGTGAATAGCATAACGTCACCCTCTAGGCTAATTCCAGTTACGGGTGCAAAGACCACAATACGATCCCGCAAATACTCCAAATTTGATAGGTGTATTGTAGCCAAGTTCTCTAAGCTTTTTAAACAGCCACGATAATGTTCAATGTTCCAGCCGCAATCGTATCGTGCATCGCGTAATCCAAGTTTCTTCACAAGCGACTTCTGTAGCTTGTTCACTTCCGCTTTCAAATCATCCGTGTCTTTAGACCGTTCCTTAGCTTTGGCGGCATTGGCAGCCATCCATACATCGAGAGAGATACGTCGATCGACCTTCTCCTGTTAAACAGTTTGTTAGTCTGTGAGTGCGGCTAAATTGGTGGATGTAACTTACGTTTCTAAACGTTGCCTCGAACTCTGCAAATTCGCTACCAAATTTGTAATCACCCCCAGGCTTGTAGACGCCTTGTTGTTGTGGTGTTGGTGTTGGTTTTGCCATTGACTTTATGCTTCTGATGTAGTCTGTTGACAGATTACACAATTTGAGTAGCGACTCAATGAAGGCTTTGGGGTCTTGTGTTTTTTTATCAACAGAAATTTGCACTAGCTTAAATTTGTCTCGTGATTCGCCATTGCCATCTCGTAGATAAAACTTTAATACCTTACTTTCGCCTAAATGCTGGTATTTGTGCTCGTAAAGCGACTCCAAATGAGCACTGAGGATCTTGAGGGACTCTTCGTTGGTTTTACGCTGCAACGGATGCTGGCCAAAGAGATCGGGATGCACGGCAAAGTAGAAAGGGCGTAAAGCGGCGGTTAGTTCCGTGTTCAGCGAGCGCTTAAAAGTCTGTATGTAAATAATGTGTGCTCCCGCGGGTAAATGTTGTCGAACCATGTGGATAAACGCCATTATGTAACTCCAAATGCTGGTACTTATATGCCGTGCACCTTGGCGCGCATCAGCCGCTTACAACTATCTTAAAATTTTGATTTATATTTCGAAACACATTTCGTTCGTTATCACACTACTCCGAAGTTTGATTATTGGAGCCAAATGATCAGCTGATTATTAAAAGCATAAAAAAAAACTAATCAAAATAAAACAATGTAGTGTTGATGCTTTACAGTATTTTTTAAGTACTAGCGAAAAGTAGTTGTTAAAAAAGACAAGTTACTTAGAGTAACCACTCGTGAGCAGCTGATGGGTAACTTAAGATCAAATTGGAAAGTATATATTACAATAATAAATTTACACTTGGACCTCCTTTACAGCAACATAATGGCCACTTACTACTTTGTAATTGTCGGCCATAACGACAATCCAGTCTTCGAAATGGAATTTAGCACTTTGAGCAAGGAAATCCGCGTAAGTAAATAAATGAAACCTGTCAACAAATTGTAAATCCTCAAAGGTAATGAATTTCTGACCATATAGAAAGAGGATCATCGGCACCTAAGCCAGTTTATTGCTCACGCTGCGCTAGATCTGGTAGATGAACACAAATGGAAAACGCCCAACATGCATCTAAAATCCATTGACAGATTTAATCAGTATTTCGTCTCAGCCTTTGTAAGCGCCAGTCTCATGCGTTTTATTATTGTGCACGACAACAAGAACGACGAGGGAATCAAGAATTTTTTCAATGAAATGTACGAGACGTACATTAAACATTCCATGAACTCATTCTATAAGATTAATACGCCAATTAAGTCGCCTATGTTTGAGAAAAAAGCTCAGCACTTTGGTCGAAAGTTTTTGCTTTCTTAGTTTAGGGTTAATAAATAAAATAATAGTGTAATAAATGTTATCGGTGATAATTTTTATTTCAATACTTTTTGCAACCAACGTTTTAGTTAGTTACCTCAGGTAGAGAAGTCAGAATACGATTTCATTTCTTTTTTATTCAATTTATTGTAGAAAGTTCTAACACAAAATAACTTATTCCATTGGCTGATTTTTGTATAAGTTTATCAAGCGTCATTAACAAATCTAAAACGATTTATCACTACTCCTCGGCGTATTGGTTTAAAGAATTCCTTTGATCTTAAAAATGAGTAGGTGAAGCAATTGGTATTGCTGAAATTGGTGTTTACAAAACTATTTTGAAAGTTCTTAAATACATTAACATGAATTTCATTTGAATTGGAATAGATTGAAAGCACAAAGATTTTCTCGCTTGCAAACATTTAGATTGAACGCATTAGGACGCAAAACAAACGAGGATAAGATTAGTGTTTCTTATTTTTGCCATAACGTTCATATTTGCTCTTGGATGAATGCCACAGGCCTAGAGGGATGGCCAGGGACGGCAGTGTCATGATGGCGAAGGCAGTCCAGTCAAAGAAATGCGAAGAGAAGCGTTTATTGTACTCATTCAGATTAACGATGCCACCCTCACCTGGCTCAGAACTGATCGCCAGTTGAAGCTGTATAAACAAAAAACGTTAACACATAACACAACATTTCCATTTTCGAACTCACGGTTTCGCCTTCTTCGACAGGCTTATAGGACACTTCGGCGGCTGTGAAGTTGAAATAGCCAAATGCCTTAGGACGCACGACAACCACGTGTGTGAAATTGGTCTGTGGAGCAATGCGTTCTACGTTAGCATTTGGTTGGCCTCCCACAATCTCAAAGGCCTCTGGATGAAAACCTTGGTCGACCAGCTTGACATTTGTCGCAGCACCGTTGCCTACATTGTAGATGGTGTAACGCACCAGCAGATCGCTCTTCTCCACAAGATACTTGTTCAGTATCTGTTTAGAGACCAAGAGGCGTGCGCGGGTTTCATCCTCCGACAAGCATACGTTGCAGAACGCCAGCAACGCAAAGCAGAGCAGGAATTTCTTGAACATGCTGAAAACACAGACAATTTTGACTTGAATTTCACTTTTGTTGACGTGGATACGGCTGCCAACAATGCAAACAGAAAGCAGCATCTACTTCGATAGTTGTACAGCAAATGTATTGCATTTTGGCACTCATTTACTACATCACATATTTTGTCGCTTAAATAAAGACTTACATTTGTGTTTTTAATTGATTAAATCTCCAACTTTAAAAAGACCGCTGCTTGTCGCTACTTATTAACTTTCTCAAACGGCGACCGAACGATTTGTGACGTGTAACTTCGTGCTTTAGTGTGTCAAACTTCGTGTATGCAGTGTTGCATTGAATCCGATTCGGGTGTGAAGTGTTGCATATAACCCAATTGCTTTGACAGCATATGTTTTAACTTTTGCAACACTTCTAGCAAGAACATATGCTTGTGTGGGAGGGAGAACGCAAAACAACAAACAAACTGTTTACTTATTACTCCACTCAATATCTGTAGGAATTTAAAGTTGTTAAGCTACATAAATCCGTAAATTTTTGCTATTTCATGCTGCTTACACATAAAAATAAATGCTAATGTACATTAAAGTCGTTATTAAGGATACTCTGCCGGCAACTTCGCGCAATGCCCTTGAATGACATTGAAGTAGCATGCACACTACGCCGAATCCGTTAGTTTTAGTAGGTTATCTTATAGATTTAAAATTATTTGAATTAAATAGTCAGAAAAACTAAACTAATTCCTAATGCAATGACTTTCATAAAGTTGTTATCATAGTGCATGATTTAGCGCATTCACGCCCACAAATGAAAGCTAATGAAATGATATCTATACACAATTGCTGATAGCGCATATCAGCGTCGACACAACTGAAAGCGTTGTGCTTATCACAACAAGGCATACATATTGGGTTTAGATTGTTTCAGGCATCGAATTTTGAGGGCAATTTCTGTAGAGCGTGAGAGCTGCTTACTGTAGCACAAATCGTTGACGCCAGTTCAGATCAGTTTAAACACCAGGCAAGACAAGTATTGCTTAAAGATGTCCCTAAGCGTGGAAACTGTGCAGACAACACCTTACGAAGGCCAAAAGCCAGGCACCAGTGGATTACGCAAAAAGGTAAAGAATAGGAGTTAGGATTTTTTTTTATTTTAAACTATATTTTACCACCTCATAACACAGGTGAAAGTGTTCACACAAAAGAACTACACGGAGAACTTTGTGCAATGTACATTGACTGCGGGCTGTGGCGATAACTTGCAAGGCGCTACATTGGTGGTGGGCGGCGATGGTCGCTACTATTGTAAGGAGGCGGCAGAGCTAATCATACGAATTTGTGCGGGCAATGGCGTAAGTAAAAGGCGTACAAATAAAATCATAATCAAAAGGTTAATGCTTATCACATACATCCCCTAGGCTGCCAAATTGTTGGTCGGTCAAAATGGCATTCTCTCAACACCTGCCGTTTCCAGCCTTATACGACATAATAAAGCGTTAGGTG
Organism: Stegana nigrithorax; assembly: GCA_037044495.1. Classification (NCBI taxonomy): domain Eukaryota; kingdom Metazoa; phylum Arthropoda; class Insecta; order Diptera; family Drosophilidae; genus Stegana; species Stegana nigrithorax. The sequence continues at coordinate 1,703,731 of JBAMBQ010003328.1, forward strand.
AGTACACGTGTCATTGTAGATGTTTGTTTAGCTGTGGATTGCTTGTGAAGGCATTAACTGATAATCCGAAATGCAGTCTGATTTTGTTATCAAAAAATCAAATTGACTTGACAAAAGATTTGTGAAGGTCAAAGAGATAATTCACGATTCATATATATTCAACATGAGTGTTAAATTATATATTTTTAGCTTTATGTAAGCGCCATTGACTTCTGTTTATTTGCATTAATTAAAATACTTTTCTATTAAAGGTGGCATTGTGCTGACAGCTTCGCACAACCCAGGTGGTCCCGAAAATGATTTCGGTATCAAATTTAATTGCGAAAATGGTGGACCAGCACCAGATGCGGTCACGAATAGCATACATCAATTGACCACTGCCATTAAGGAGTATAAGATTGCTCCTGGTCTGAAAATTGATATCAGCAAGATCGGTGTGAATAACTATCAAGTGAACGGTAAACAATTTGTCGTCGAGGTTATCGATTCGGTAGACAACTATGTGCATCATATGGAGGGGATATTTGATTTTCCCAAGTTGCGTGACTACGTCAGCGGCAAATCGTCGGGCAAACCCTTGAAGATGCGCATTGATGCCATGAACGGCGTCACCGGCGGGTATGTGCGTGAGATTTTCCTGAATCGTTTAGGCGCAACGGCAGAATCAGTCGTGCATACAACACCTCTGCCAGATTTCGGTGGTCTGCACCCTGATCCAAATTTGACTTATGCCAAAGATTTAGTGGAAACGGTGGCTAAGGGTGATTACGATATTGGCGCAGCTTTTGATGGTGACGGCGACCGCAATATGATCATTGGCAATAAGGCGTTCTTTGTGACGCCCAGCGATTCGTTGGCCGTCATTGCACATTATCTTAAGTGCATACCCTACTTCCAGAGGCATGGTGTACAAGGCTTCGCTAGAAGTATGCCCACTGCTTCAGCCGTAGACTTGGTTGGCAAAAAACTAGGTAAGGAAGTGTTCGAAGTGCCCACCGGTTGGAAATATTTCGGCAATTTAATGGATGCTGGTCGCTTGTGTCTGTGCGGTGAAGAAAGCTTTGGCACCGGTTCGAAACACATACGCGAGAAGGATGGCATCTGGGCGGTATTGGCTTGGCTCTCGGTAATGCAGCATACGGGCAAGAGCATTGAGGATATTTTGAAGGAGCATTGGGCTACATATGGTCGCAATTACTTCACACGTTACGATTATGAGGAATGCGAGCTAGACCCGTGCAATGAAATGATGGCCACCATGGAAAAGACAATCACGGCTGCTGATTTTGTGGGCAAAACTTATACAAGTGGCGGCAAAAGCTATACTGTAAAGGAGGCGGATAATTTCAGATACACAGATCCCGTGGACAGGTCACTGGCAACGAAGCAGGGTCTTCGCATTGTCTTCGCCGATGGTAGTCGCATTGTTATGCGCTTGAGCGGCACAGGCAGCTCCGGCGCCACTGTGCGGTAAGTGTGTTGTCGAGAATTTTTCATAGTCTGCTAAACAAATGCTTTTCCTTTATTTTAGACTCTACATTGACTCCTACGAAAAGGATAACGTACTTGGCCAAGCTAGTGTTATGCTGGCGCCGCTAATCGATATTGCTTTGCAAATCTCAGAACTGCCGAAGTTCACCGGGCGCAATGCTCCCACTGTTATCACATAAACTTACCGTGTGCTCCCGTATGTCTAAAAAAAAAAGAAATCAAAACCACCTTGTGTTACACCAAATCCTCCTACGAAATCTAGAAACAGATTATGTTGTTGATTTTATAGTTTAATGCCCTTACCATGTCCAGTTTATATGTATGTATTGTTATAGTGCAACCTTAAGAGATTTTCTGCATTTTTTTGTTGAATTTACGGCTTTATTAAATGTCTTATTTAATATATCCTAACTTTTGGGCACTGGCGTTGACATAAACTCAAATTGCGTTAGGATAATCGTCGGAATGCGTTGCATCAGCACAGTACGCGGCAGTCGAGCCATGCGCACGAAAGTGTGCAGGTAATGTAGCACGGTAACAACTTCCGGGCATAATACTTGCTTATCGCTGCAAGGACAGTAAAATTTGTTATCTGTACAATTTACAGTAAAGCTTATATATATATATACGCACTTTAAGTTGGCTTCCACGACAACGTTAACATATTGACACAGATAGGATATATAAAGCATTTTAATATTTTGATTGTGCTGCTTCAGTACGGTCAGGATGCCTAGAAAGAATGGCACACCGTCGATATTGTCCTTCGCCGATTTGGGCTGCATGGTATACGTAAGCTTCGTATGTTGCAGACGCGGCAAGTGCGCTAATGTGAAAAGGAATAACCACAATCCCAAATGATGGTTATTTCGCGTGGCAATGAAAATCTCCTCCAGAGGCTCGTAGTTGCCCACATAATGTAGATACTCATGCATTTCGCTTATCAACTTGGCGCCCGCTTCGGTATAGAGCTTATCATTCGTTTGCAGTTCAATCATCAGTGCACTAAATTGTTAAAAGAAAGCGAGCGTTAGTGTCTCTGCAAAGAGTATGTTCACTACTCACCGATTGAATGTGTCCAATGAGTTTTCCAAAGACTTGGCATCACATTTACTACTAATACTTAATTCGTTTGCGATTTGTTGCCGCAGTAGTTGCTTGTGCCCCAAACCCAAGATCCAATCTAAAAGTGTCGGCCACACCTTAAGCCAAAGTGTTACGTAGCCGGCATAGAACTTAAGCGGATACTTGGCATGCACGCCAGGGAATTCGCGAGACTCCAATTCGGTAGACAGCGTGGTCAAGGCATTGCACCACATTTTATCGCTGGTAAGATTCTTTTGCAGCTTGCCCAGATATTGCTTTAGCTCATCGGCTAACATATGCGTGTACAAGCGCTCCAAGCCAACTAAGCCAGCGGGTCCAATAGCCTCACGCAGCACGTTGAAGAATATCGGCTCGATGACAACTTTGTTTATGTTAGTTTTCTCATACCAAGTCGCCTTGAGATCAACATAGATCGTATGCTTTGGATCGCTGCATTGCAGTAGCTCATGCGCCAAACGTCCGATGAAGTTATTGGATTTCGTAGCATCACCTTGCACAGGTGGGAATGTTGGTATGGGTATGGTTTGCGACTGGTATTTGGACTGCCAGTCCTGCACTTTATTGCGTAAAAAGGCATTGCACTCCTTTTCCACATTATAGTTGATGATGCGCGTAAATTCCTCTTGCAGAATTTTCAAGCCTTGCACTTGCAAGTAATCCTCTACGTATTCAAACGAGCGTCTATAACCATCCATAATTTTGGCGAGTGCCTGCAGTTTGAGCCCTAATTCGACTGTAGGATCCTTGCCCTTAACCTGCGTGAATATCAGACCCACGTTAAGCGCGCTTGCCAAGTGTCGCACCAACTCCTTGCGTATGCCATCCTCCAGCATTTGTTTGGGGTCCAATTCGATTACGCCCACAAGAGTCTTTTTCATCATGAGTATGCCTTTGGTAAAGACGGCAATGCTATAAGTGAGATTAGCTACCGTGTAGCGCTCATCAAACTGCGCATACTCATTCAGTTTATCCTTTTCCAAGCGCGTGGGTATCTCCTTCAGCACATCAGTCTGCATTTGTATAATGCGCGCCAGTATGTTAAACATGCTCTCGGGTATGATCTGCAGCACCTTGCGCATGTAATTGGCCAACTCAGTGCTGTAATAATTCGATACGGAAACCAAATCTTCGCTCTTCGCATGATTAATGCGCAACAAGGGCACTTCAAGAGCACTTGCCAGTTTCAGGAAAGCAGCGCGTATGCGTATCACAGACTTTGGATGCGTTTTAACGCTCTCCTGCATAATCGATGTAAAATCACGATCCATTAGACGCCACGCATAGCTGAAATCGCTAATTAGTTGTATGCGTATCTGTATGTCTTCTTTAATGTTAATGATCTGTAAAGATTTGGCAACAGTTAGTACCACATAATCTTATCAAGCCCTCTAAACATGCCTGTATCATGCGATGAAGGAATTCCCGCGTCTCCTGCAGGTACTGCTTAACTTGCATATTTGCGTGTAGATTGTGAAACTCTTGCACTTCCTCGAGCGCTTCGATCAGTTGTATCAACAAACGTCCCGCCTTCTGCGGTTCAGCGACACTTAGTTTTCCTATTTCCGCCGCAAGTTCGGTAAACCAATGCTTCAATTGTGGATTGCTTTGAATTCTAGCCAATGGCCTGGCTCCGCCGAATGCCTCGCCAAGTTCATTTAAACGCTCCATAGCATCTTGTTGACACTTGGTCCAACGCTCTTTGCGCTCTTGTATTAACTCACGTAGTAATTCTTTTACAGTCAATTCCATGTCGCTGCAGTTGACCAACAAATGGAAGAGCACTTGTTCCTTGTATTGTAATTCGGTGCACACTAACTGCTTCACTTGTTGTGCCTTCTGACACGTTCTGGAGATAACGAATACCGCATCCGATGTATGCATGAAGTACCAACGTAGTACCACGTTCGCTTGACGCATCAATATGATTATTTTATTAATGTGTTCCAGAACAAAGAAATCGTTCAGCACGCCCTCGCGCAGTATCTCTTTAGTTTTCACAAGCGCTTTTTGCATTTGATCGCTTTGCAGTACACAGAAACCTTTAACGGTGAGCGTTTCATTCACGGGGGCCAAAGCAGCTTTAGCGGCTTTAAAATGATCCCAAGCATCGATTAGATTGACGGTCAGACCCATGTAGATGGAAAGTACCCAATTATCGTTGAAGAACTTGTCAACAATTTCACGCATTTGTGCCACTTGATCGTGCAGAATTTTGGGTGAGAAATAAAGGCAAACATACAGCATAGCAGCTTGAGTGGATAGTGCCGTGGAGCGATGATCTGGATGAGGGTAGATGGTTAACTGATTGTAGATGTCATCGCAGCGCAGACGTCCAATAACCATGTCCACGAAATTCTGATCAAATGTGTAACGTGCGAAATACGTTTCCGGATAGTTACGCACCGAATTTTGTATGGATTTGTTGTTGACTATTATGTTGCCATTGTTACTGGTTTGCCCAGTGAAACCGGTTGAACGTAAGAGCATACAAACATCGTCAATGTTAGTGAAATCCGTTGTTTGGGCGCCACTATAGCGATAGTAGGAAATAAGCAAACGTTCACGCACGATGCCGGGTATGTGAAAATCCAAAATGAGCAAGATGACACCAAAGAGATAGAGCGCCTCGCACTAAAAACAAATTATTCTTAAATTTGAATAATTAACAAAAGACGTAACAGCAGAAAGCACACCATTAATTGCTTGCCCTCCTCATCTTGCAGCACCGATTCGATTGTCTGTTGTATATAGTAGCCTCGATTTAATTCCTCTATAAAATGTTGCAAGTCCACCGCATATTGGTGCGTACTTTCGAAAGCCAAATAGAAACGCGTCAGCAGTTCCAAGTAATTCGTACGCACTTCATCATCCAAATCTTGCAGTTCCGCATTATCATCGATCTTCTTATCTTGCGCTTCAGCTATCTTTAGATAACTGAAGTCCAAGATGATTTCGGCATATTTCTGTTGATCCGCTTTTGTTTCCAAACTACAAAAGCAAAATGATAGTCAACTTGTTGTAGTTGCTGTGAATTTCTTACCGATATATATCCGGTATGTAATCTTTAAGACGCAATATCTCCGCGATTATCGAATTGCCCATGGACACAATGCGTAGCAGATTTTGCCCGCAGGCATTGTTTTCCGCTAAAAATTCCGTCATCACAAAGTTCTCATCAAAAGATCAGAATTCCTAACAAAATGTTACCAAAACAAAAACAGCTGTTCGCCAGAGTTACCAAGTATCAATAGTAATTGTTGTAAGCAACCAACAGAAACTTAAAATTTGATATCAAAACTTTTTTTCATTAAAAAACTGGATTTGAATTGAACACTCGCAATTTTATTGAGTAACATCCCTTTTATTTGTATTAACAATTACATAGTTGCGCAAACTACACGGTTATGTAAATGGTTCTATTTTTATGTTTTTCATTTTAAATCGTTGAAAACGAGTTAATCTTTCATCCTTAAACTCAGACGACAGCGTTTTGTCGCTGCCTAATTTTAACGTATGTTTTAACTATTGTAGCTATTTATTGGTTTCGATATTCTGATGACAATGAACGAACACTTTGGAAAGAGTAGCATGTTTGATGTTTGTGTAAATCGGTGAAAATTAAATGCCACACGAAAGATTGGTTACTGATAATGACGAGTTTAAACTGAAAGTGTGTCTAGTGTGTGTGTGTCAAGGTCTGGTAGTTGTTCTAAAATAATAGTTTATGTTGTTGTTCATTTCGCTACAAGTTAAGTCCTGACTTATATTTAAAGTTGACTTATGCGCATGTGTATTCATGTTTCATCTAACGTAGTTGTGGTAAGCTTGGCGATGGACCTGCCATAGCACTGCCTGGACCAAGCAATACCTGTTTCTGTTGCGATTTTTGCAGCTCCTCCATTTGAGCACGTTCTGTTTCGAAGACAACGGGCGCAAATAATATGACAGAGCTCGTGAAGAAAATCCAAGATGCATTACACGTAAAAGTGTATAAGTTCTTGCAGCTGTTTAACGTAAAAGTGCTGACTTTGCCAGAGAAATCGCGCACTGGCTCAGGAAACATTTCTGTAAGGCCCCAAATACGTTCGCCAATAGTCTCATCGGGTTCCTGTTTAGATGGAAGCAGGCAAACAAATTTAAGCATTAGTTCAATTCGGAGGTTATCAGTTCAAATAACTGCATGTAAACTTACATCATCATAATTCTCTTCTTTGTCGTTTTTCTGATTTGTTGAAGCCTACAAGCAAAAGAAAAAACTCCATTTAAAGTTTGGCTTGAATAAACTAATTTTCGTTCTGTAATCAATTGACGATTTTCATTTTCTATGCATGTGTACATTTGTATGTCGACACAGATTCTTTGTATTGATTTTATGCGCTTCCCGTTACCGCTTATTATTTTTTGAAAAATTACGCAAACTGCAGAGATAGCAGCACGCTCACGGCGACACGCGAGAAAAATTTACTTACAGTGGCCACAGTTCGTCGCTCAGGTGTTTCGTCTTTACTTCCGCCTAATGATGACATCCCGCTATCCTTTTCAATGAACTCAATATCAGGATCAGAGTCCATCAAATCCTCTCCTTTTCTTTCTGAATCCACTTTTGCGGCTTGCCTTGCAGCTTTGCACTAATAAAAATAATAACCGAACTCTGACGAGCCCCCGAATACGTCGACGAAAACGACAAAACGCGATAATCACTCAAAAATAACGCAAAACAAATGTGCCGCAATTATTGCTTGTTTGGTTTTTTCATTTGTTTTTTCTATTTTGTCTCCTGAGTGCGATTTAATTGATTTTTAACATCTGCGCCGCACACTTTTCTTCGTCAAAGTGAACTGCTTTAAGGTTATATATGCTAGGTTATATACCTTCTCTCTTTCTTCACAGTGCATCAGAATGAAATAGAATGATTTTCGTGTTCTGCTCTGTGTGAACTCTACCTGTTTGCACCATCTCTAAAAAACAGTAGTGAACAACGTTAAATGCTACACAACTCTATGCTGAAATCGTATGCTGCCCTGATGCTAGAACACAGCCTGCACATTCTGACGAGGTGACAGCACACAGATTGTGGCAATGCGCACGCAAAAAGCAGTAAACCGAGTGTTGGACAACGTCATGATGCATGATACCAGTTATGCCAATTTAGAGATTTTAAAGTGTGGCCACCACAAAAAATGCAAAACAGCTACCACCCACAAATGTGGCGGTTTTTTATGAATGCAAAATGTCCGCGACAGAAATTCCAACAACTATAAGAACTTCTTTTTCAAAATGTCGGCCAAATTCGCGAATTCTAGGGGACATACGTACATTGCTGCTGCCACATACAGATTATATTTGCTTTTTTTCTGCGAGCCTCAGTGACTATCAACCCATTTGAAATTATTATTCCTTACAGAAATTTGTTGTAAGTAAATACAGTATGATCGTGAATGATCTACGTCTAAGTTGAAAAAAATAGGTGTAAAGGGCTTACCCGCTCACTCATTTTGTTCTCACTGATTTGGTATGGTTAACAATTTTTGAATGTTAACTCTTTAATAAATCAAGTTTATTTTTTGTAAAATGTGTTAGCAAAAAGAAAAATAATTTAGATCTGTCTTGACGACATCGAAAACAAAACTTAGTTTTTCATGCAGTTAAGTCAAGGACTGCTGTGTTCAAAAAACGCATGAAACACACAATTTGAGCGTTGTTAAATTTTTATTTTATTTTTCACAATAAAAATCATGAAATCATATTTAATACTTAAATAAATTATACAGATAGTGTCTTAACAAGTTTTAAACTTTTGCTTGGATAGTAAGATATTTGCAATGTGCATATTTTCTGCACCTAATAGTTTAGTAAGTTCGTTTAATTTATTTTATTAATATATTCTTTTAATTTTTGGTAAGCACATTTAGATGTTCGTAAAAATCTACTTGAATACAACATTTACCATATACATATGTATTTGATGTATATTATATGCTTAATAAATATAACGGTATGCGTATAATTTACGATTTATGTAAACTTTCAAATATAAATTTTGATTTAATTATATTTTTCTCTTTATTTTACTTGCCTGCTGCTTACTTTTAAAGACGTCACGCTATCGCAATAATTTTTAGCCTTGTATATTATAAACTTTTGTTTGCTGTATATTTTGTAAAATATTGTTTCTCAATTTTGCCTTTCTTAGTTTTGTACCTTTAACCTGAATAGTTGTGTCTTCAAACAGTGTCCATATATTACAAACATACATACACACACACATGTCTTTGATATTTTCTCCACTGACGTTTTAAAAGTCACATCATTAACTGTTTTTTATTTATTTGTAATTGTTTTTTTTATATGTCATACTGGTAGCATATTGATTAAACTAATATTAACTAAAGCCAATACTGTAAAAAAAGTACGTATGAAAACTAATTTGAAACCGCGATGATGCTGTTTTACACTATGGGCAACTCTAGCCCACTAACTACGCTGGCTACATGGCCGGGACGGCTCTGTAATGTTATTTTATATTCTTTTTGACTCGGATTTGCTTTGCTGTAGCGGAAATTAGTCAGACATACATATGCACATAAATATATACATACATATGTACGCTTCTATCTAATGAATCTCCTAATTGCATTAAGGCCGAAAATTTTGCAAATGTTTCAAATAATTATGTGAAAACTTTTATAAAGAAGGTAAATAATTGTATGTAAAGCCAGAAACGGAATAAGTAGTCAAATTTAATTGTTGAGTAGCATATTTGTATGTTAACATAAGTTTGAGTTTAATTTCACAGTAGTTTTAGTTCTATTTATTATGCATTACTTAAATATGTTTCCAACTAAAATTATTAGTTGTATAATGACTATTCCCTAAAACTTTCGCCATTTTTAATTATATGCTTTCGTTATATTTTAATATATGTACGTAACATATATATTTTTAAAAGGAACAAATCAAAACGCTACAACATACATTTTTTTTTATTAATTTTTATTTTATGACATTCAACAATTAACATTTTGCATATTTCTTTTGTAGTTCATTTTTAAGCTGTATTTTGAATTTAGATTTTGTTTTTTTTCTAATCAAATGATGTTAAGCTGTTCTTTTTCAATTGTATATTTTCTGCATTTCATTTGTTTAATTTGTCTATCATGTACTCTGCAGTGTAAATCATTTACAGCACCCTAAACACAATATCACTCTCGCGCTCAGACTTATCCGAATAGTTTTTTATTTAATTAAAAAAAGTTACAAAGTTTATTTTCCAATTTAAGAATATGTTTTTATTAAAGTTTTTACTTTATATTTTTTTGTTTGATTTTATTTTTTTTTTTTATAAATAAACTTAAAAGTAATTAATATAAATAATTGTATTTGTTTTACAAATTATTGAATTTCGCTGGCCTAAATAAAAAACTTAAACACTAATGCTATTTTTGTCTGTCAAATTAATATTTCACTTTTAACAATTAAGCTTAACAGATTTCATTTTTATGCGCATCCTTTCAAAGGTGGTTATTATAAATTTTTGTATAAATAACATTATACTTTTCTTTTATATATATTGTATATATAAATATATTGTTGTTTGTTTTTAAATAATATGTTTTATAGAAAATTGTAATTATTGAGTATGTTTATAGCAAAAAATATTTTAAATTTTCTTTTATTTTTATATTAATATTTGTTAATTAACTTTTCTTGTGATCAATAACGGCTTAGAGTAGAAGTCTCGTGAATTCTGCAATTAAAAGAAGTTATCAAAATATTAATGAATAATTAAAAAATTTGCTTATTTCGGCATAAATATTTTTAGCTTGATTGGCTGTTATCCTTTTAACTTTCGGTAAATGCAGCCAATGTACATGACGTATACTTGACTTGTATGTATTCCGTTAAGAAATTACTTACTTACATGCGTCAAAATATGCAAGAAATGCTGCTACGCAATAACTATTTAATTACGAATCCGAGTGCAAGCATCGTGCAAAACGGAAAGTCTCATTTGAAAAGAAAACTCACTTTGCTCTGCTGTTGCTTTACGTTAATTGCCGCAAGCGGCAGCACGCACACATACATATGAGTGTACGTGGGTAGGCCACATAAAGCTACTGAAGACACTTTACTTGGCACTTGGTTTCAACGTGCAAACGAAAAGAAAGAAAATAATAACGAAAAAAAAAAACAAACTAAAAATTGCCATGTCTACTTTGGTCTTAACAAAATTGAGTACTGAGCATTTACTCAATTTTGTTTAGTGACATCGTGCACATGCCGGTGTAAAGTAAATAAAAAGAATTAAATAAATTGCAGATGGCAGAAAAGTACACAAAATAACGAATCAACAATGTCAAAAACAACAACAAATACAAAGCAAAAAAAAAACAAAAAAAAAAAAATAAATAATTGAGGCAAGGTCAAAGTATCCACTGGCTGGGCAGGCTAGCAAATCACACATAAGCACGCAACTGTGTATGTGTGTGTGTGTGCATATAAGCAGCAATAGCAACATCCTGCTGGGACTTGCCTTATGCTCAGCGTCGTCTTCGTTAGGTTTAGTAAATCAATTTAATGCCACATAAGGGACAAAAGTTTCAATAGAGTTTTCCATTGACTCAAGCTGTTGCTTGCGTGTTGTTGTTGTTGTTGTTATTGTACGGTATTGAATCAACAAATGTTTGCATTTTCCGCTAATGTGTGTGCAGGCATGTCGTGAACTTGGAACGTGTCGTTTAAATGGAAATCTGTTGGATTTCATAAAACTGACAGCACTGCCGGCGTTTCAGTGCGTGCAAATGATTATCTTAGCAAATTAATGTTGAACTTGGCATTGGCCGCTTTTCAACAGCTAAGCAGCACAACTGCCAAGCAAATCACAGTGCATAATCGTGCTAAATTCTAATATATGCTAATTAATAATTTTATGCTGAAAGTTGGCAAACTCCTGGCAATTAGAAAAGCAAACAAAAACAAAAAACAACGGCGCCTCTGGCGGCATGGCAACCGTTTGCGTTGAGATATGAGCATTATAGAACTCGTTTCCAGGAAACACGCGAGGCATAATCCACATATAACGTTTCTGTTAAAAGCAACGCACAAGGGCAATAAACTCTGACTGCGCTGGCAGCAAAACTGTAAACAACACGACAACAAAGCCGCAAGCGATTGTCAGAGTGCCTGCCTGGCTGGCAGTGAGAGTGTCACGGCTGCGTGTGCAGCTGTCTGATTTATGGCATAAATATTGGCGCAAGGTTCTTTTTGGCTTGATTAACATGCAGCCAGAATAAAGATAGGACTGTCTGCTGTCTGTGTGTGTTGGCCTTCAGACGCAGGCCATGCAATTGTGCCTCGAAATGAAAAAGAAATGCGCATTGGAAATCTATGCAAGGCACTGCTGCGGCACTGCGTCACAAGTGACCTTTGTCTGGCTCTGACAGTGTGTCTGGCATAATGCTCACCTTCATAGTTAATGCGTCCGTCCTGATCCAAATCTGCAATGGCCAATAATTGCTCCAGTTGCGTTTCGGTTAGCGGTTCACCAATCATTTCCATAGCGGTTTGCAGCTCATCGCGCGTTATAAAGCCATTGCCATCGCGATCGAATACTCTATAGGATCACAGAAAATAATTAATTTAATGCATATGTTACACAAGCCGCAATTGGCACTTGGTTCAAGTGCAGCATAATAAATAAATGTCGCACCTAAATGCTGCTATTAGGTCTTCGGTGACATCATCATTCTCATCCGGTTTGCTTGCATTCTCCTCGTGCGGTTGCTGATCATCCCGCAGCGCTTGTATTCGTCCGACCCACTGCAGGAATTCTGCCTCGTTTATTAGACCGTTTCCTGCAAATGAAAGCAAGCGAATGAGCAAACACGAAAACAAGAAATACGACGACGAAAAGACAAATATAAAATAAATTCACTTCGTTGCTAACGACAATTTCTTCACAGCCCGCACTGTGGCCAAGCAGCACCCAAGATTGCGCAAATACCACGCAAACTTCACGCTTATTCAAAGTTGTTTAAAAAAAAAGAAATAAAACCAACCATTGGCTATTTTTAAGCTGCATTTCATTCGAGTGCACAAAGTTAAGAATTTTTGCTTATACAAGATTATAAAATATATAAGAGCGCACACTTGTGTATTGCCATAGCAGCTAAGCTTAGCCCACTGTGCAAACGTTCAAGAAAAAAAAAAAAAAACATTTTTATTAACAACAATAAGCAAGCACAGTAAGTAATTGAAACAAACAAAAAATATTTATAACGTATATATGTACTTAGGAATTGAATCCAACGCAAAGGCGGAAGCAGCGAAAAAAGGCGAAACAAATTGTTGTGCACTGCAGCGACAAGGCAAAACCAAAGGACAACTTTGTATTCTTGTTTATGCACTGTGGCAAACAACAAATAACGACTACTGCTGGCTCAAGCACAGCCGCACAGAGCAGCTCAGCTGCACAGCACACATGGCCACGCGTCATTGCGCTTATGCCAAGAGCAGCCGCTGTAGCAGCAACTAAAATCGTTGCATACTTTTGTGCGTTCGCTTTTGTTTGCAAGTTAAACGATATACGAAATATATGTTGTTGACAATACAAAATATTTCTGCACTAGTTTCTTGAAAATAAAAAAAATCAAAACAAAATGTGGTACAATAATATATAGAGTGACTAAGCAGCTTGGAAAATATAAAAGCAAAGAAAAAAAATTAATATAAAAATTTCATTGTATGATTTATAAATATGACATACCAGCGACAACGCAAGACGCTGGCATGCATATGGCAAAGCCTGTGCAAGAAATCTGCGTTTGTTTGTAAATTTGTTTTGCACTTTTATTAAAAATTATAAACGCGCACGATTTGATTTGACTCGACTTGACTTGACTACACTTGGCTTGCTTTGACTTGGTTGGATTGACTTGACTTGACTCACTGCAGCGTTATTTGCTAGAAATTTACCAGGCGTTTTGTAATTTATCAAAAGGGCTTTGCGCGTTGTCATTTCAACTTTAAATAAATTCACGCTACAAAATGGCTTTTTACTCAAAAACTTTTAAATGATATTTCATGCATATTAAAACTTTTATAATTATATACAAACTTGAAAGAAATATGCGCCGCTACCGGTTGGATTTGGTTACGTTATGGCGGCTAACCTTGACCTTAGTCAAAGAAACCGAAGAAACAAAAAACAAAAAAAAAAAAAAGGAACTGAAAAACAATTCAAGAAAAAGAAAAAAAAAAGCGCCAAATGAATGTAATGAAGTTCAAAGCGATAATTTAAAACAACAACAACAGTAAACAAGTTGCACAAAAAAAAAAAAAGGTTAGCAAACCCAAATGCATAAAAGAACACTTGCTGGTGAAAATTCTCGTACGTAATCAAAAGTTGAACTTAAAACGATTACAAGTTGAAAATGTACCGAAGACTCAGCAATTCAGCGGCGCACGCTGTTGCATGCCAAAGTTGTGCAGGAAAGATAAAGGCAAGGCAAGGCAGGGAGTGGAAGGCAGCGAAAGGTTAAATACGAGTGAGTATGTGGCGATGAAAGTAAGTAGGCAAAAAGAAAAAGGAAAATTACAGCGATAAGCAGCAGAGCACGAGTGGCAGCACAGAAGACGTAGATAATTTTCATAAATTGCAAAGTTCCAAGTTTATTTAATACAAAGCGCCAAAGCCAAATCAGTTAACGCCAAACTGTGGGTTGACTAAAAAAACCCAAAACAAAAAAACAACAACAACCAACAAAGAAAAACAGGGAAAACGAAAAGTGCAAACTGCCGCAAATTAGCAATGTCAAGGTTGCTGTTGTTGTTGTTGTTGTTGTTGCTAATGCTATACTTTTACTGTTTTTCTTGGTTTTGTTTAATTTTTTACTGAGAAAGAAAAAAAACATAAAGCAAACGAAACGAAAAACGCAAAGCCAAGTAGTTTCGCTTATCGCTGCCATATACGAGGCAAGCCAGCGAAGCTCATAAACCCCAAGCCCCAAGTAATCGCCATAAAAAAAAAAGGTTTTCAATGTTTTGCGTTTTATGGCACAAACCGAGCTAAACCGATTTTGGGGTAATTGCATAGCAAAGTCTACTACTACATAGCAAAATATGCGCACAAGTAAGTGCCACAGCAAGCACACACACACATACACACATACACACGCACAGACAGAGCACACCAAGGCTGGCAGTTTGGCAGCCCAACCGATGTCCTTGATTTCGTGCATGAAAATTTACGACAATTTTGGCCTCAAAACGAAGTACGAGTATTTGCACATTTTGTATATTATTTCGTTTAACTTGCTGCTGCTGCTGCTGTTATTGTTGTTGTTGTTGTTGTTATGGTTGTTTGATTTCACTTAGTTTGGCTGCTACTGTGGTGTGCCATAGGCTTGTTTAGTTTGTGTGGTGTTGCTATAATTACAACTTACAACTTGCATAGGCTTCACTGTTTGCCTTGCCATGTTTTATGTTTTTTTTTGGTTTTTACTTTTTTACTGCATATGTATTCTAAGAAATTTTGTTTAATTAAGTTGGCTAACTTTGTTGTTGGCAATTGTTGTCAATTTGTATTGCGAATTTTGTGAGCATAAATGAACGGAAGTTCTTTCAATTAAATTCTTAGCAAAAAGGTATAAAATTTTTCAGCGAATTATACAAGTTGTGCAATTGCCAAACCTTTTTCAATTAAGTCAGCAGACGCTATTGCATTCAAATTTACTTTAAATAAAGTTTTATTTTCGTTGGTATTCCTTCATTTCAAAGGATCACTTTTTCATAATTAAAATAATAATACCATAATTATTAACTGAGCTCGGTACTTTTTAGCAATCCAATTAACACTCGAACAGGAGTTGAGTGCTTTTTCACAGTTTTTTAAATATAATTTTTGTTTTAGCTATGTCCTGACTATATATTAAAAAACTTTGCCTTAACTTTTAACAGACTTCTAGAAAACTGACATTTAAACGAGTGTACGACGGAAAGTCCTTGTAAATACTAAAATTCTTAAAATATTTAACTACTTTACATAATGTAAGCAGCTAATCGGCGTGGCAATTTACTTTCTTAGCTTTTGATAGCAAAGCTGCTAGAGGCCTTATGTAACAAGGATGCAAAGAAGTCAACTGCGTTGTGCTTATGGTAAACTGTAACCACATTGTGATCATTATAATGATGTTGCTATTAAAACTGCATCAAGAATCTTTCAATTTTAGCAAAAGCATTGAAAGCAATTAAGCATAGCATGTCATGTCAAGTCATAGAACAACCGACATAGCAGTGTGTGTGTGTGTGTGTGCATATGCGTTGATGATGACGTTGAAGATGACACAATGCCAACAAAGTGCACAGCGCAGAAACTAAAACGGGCGACTGCGCCTCATAGCAGCAGCAGCCAGCATGTACAACATTAATTTTACCATAACGAGAGGCAATCAGGCGTCGAGTGATCGCAAGGAGGCAGCAGCTTGTTTTGTTACTTGAACAGTACTTGGGCGTTGTTGTTAATATTTATAATAATTTTTTTCCTATTTCCTGTTTTCTTTTTTCTTTTCTTTTCGTTTGTGCCATTTTTTGTGCCATTGTTGACTTTGCAAATACAAATATTATTTCATCATTATAGCAAATATGTGAGAAAAAAAATGTTGAAAGGCGGC
This sequence comes from Stegana nigrithorax, assembly GCA_037044495.1. Taxonomy (NCBI): domain Eukaryota; kingdom Metazoa; phylum Arthropoda; class Insecta; order Diptera; family Drosophilidae; genus Stegana; species Stegana nigrithorax. Next base: position 1,719,999 of record JBAMBQ010003328.1, read on the forward strand.
AGCATATTCCATGCATAGTTCATGCACATGTCATACTTGGCATTTGGCTTCACTTGGCTTGGATTGACTTGGCTTTTTATTGCCAACAGGCCCACAGCGAACAACGTGTATGTAGCATAGACAGACAGACGGACAGACGGATGGACTGGCGAAGTGACAGACAGAGTGCAAAGACAGCTTGTCTTGTTTACACAAGCAGCGAACAAGCGTAGAGGCGAATAGGCAGACATGCGGACGGACATTACACAGATATTTTCATTTGTGCTCAGCTGTGCACTGCCAGCTTTTTGTGTTTGACTGGGTTTTCTTTATTTTCTGTTTGTTCTTTTTTTTTTTTTTGCTTTTAATTTTGTACTTTGTGGTGCTACTTTTTGTGGCTATTTTTTTTTTTTTTTTTCAAAATACACAACATTACATATGTGCACAACAACAGACATACATCATATGTATGTACATAGAAAATGTAAAGTTATAATATTTTTACTGCAAACAAGACACAATGAAAAGTTGCATGTGGGTGTGTGTGCATATGTGGGTGTGCGTGTGCTGCCAAGGAATATCAAATATTTTGTGACGAAGAAAAATTCTTGGAACATTTTATGCCAAGAGGCCTTAAGTTTTGCCATTTACTGGCTGTCACTTGGCGCAAAAAGGATATTGCAGTGAATTAGAAAAAAAGCCACTCACACACACACACACACACACCCCCAACTGTTCTAGCTAAAAGGTCATAGACAAGGGCATGTGCTGACAGTTGCTATTCAGCAAATAAATATTAAATACAAATGCAGTCAGCAACATAAGCTCAGCTTTGTGGCCAATAAGCAAGCAACTGTGCAAGCGATTTTTTTTCTTTCTTTTTGCTACTCGCTCTGTTCAGAACTGGTCTTGTTGGGTCTGGTCTGGTAAAGTCTGCAGTTGTAATGAAACATGAGTATAACAAATTAAGTGCTTACAAGAGGTCTGCGAGCATATGACCAAAACTGTAAATTCAACCGCATTGAAGCAAACCAAAGCGAAGCAATCCGAAGCAGACAAAACCAGCGCAATGCAGTTTAAACCACGTAGATGTGCATGTGTGTGTATAGTGTGTGTGTGAAAGGTGACAGTGCTAGGGTGTACATGCTTTTGCCGGCATAAAACAATGCCAACGCCAATAACAACAACAGCAACAACAACAGGAACAACAACATAAAACACAAATGACAGTTGCAGCAAACGTCGTCAGCAGCGCCAAAGTTTACACATACGTGAATGCATGATGACACGTTTTGTGGAGTTGTACTACAGCGGTGTGTGGTGTTGAGGAGTGTGTGGTCTGGGCTGGCTGAGCAAATGAAAAGATTGCATGACGTTGGCCACCCTCGCAATCGTGCCAAATGCAATCAATTGCTGGTAATTGTACGCTACCTGCTGCTTGTTGACCTTACGGTATAACAACGACAACAACAACAATAACAATAACAACAACAACAACAACAACAATGAACAGCAAAGTACAACGATAAGAACGCCATAAAATATGGTAGCATATTGTAAGCGGAAACGGAACTAAGCCAACAACAACCAAAGTAGCCACTACCACAATAACAACAACAACAACAATAACAAAAAATAAAGCAACATAACACATTGCAGTTCTTTCGCTCATTGGCACGCCAAATTGCCGCATTCGTGTGTTTGTCAGCTTCTGATTGTTGCTTATTGTGTGCGGTTAAGTAAATATCCCCACACACACACATACAGACAGGTATGCAGGTGTGTGTCTGTGTTAGTGTCTGTGTTTCTGTGCAGTTGGTAGCATGCAAGGTGATGCCTGCTTTTGACAGCTTGGCGTTAACTAATGGAGCCCCGGTGGGACTCAGTAATGCCAACTGATTTGCAGCTGCTGGCATTTTGCTTGCGTCATTTCACTTACCCGCCTTGGTCTTGGCCTTGGCAGCTGGATCTCTGCGGTTGAATCAGTTCGAAGAAAATAAATCACACTACATTTTAAACTTGCAGGCGAACTCATTAATTATCAGTTAGCTGTCTTGTTTTCGATTGAAATTCAACCGAGCGACGTGTGCGCGTTTGCTTTGCTGCATTTTCATGCATTGCAAGCCAATGGCGCGTATACGTAATTTGATTATTTACAACATTTATCAGCCGAAGCGTGCATGGTTCGTTTGCTTTCGTGTTAAATAGCAATGAATTGTGTTTTTGTTTTTGCTGTTTTTTTCGTCAATTGTTTTTGGTTACCACAGGCAACTGGCAACAGGCCACAATGGCAGGCAAGCATTAGCTCGTCCTTTACCTTAATGCCCTTTTTCCGCTTTGCTTGATTGACACACGCGCGCGCACACGTGCGGTTAAAAAATGCATTGGCGGCCATCAATTTGTTATGCTAGCTACTATTTTGTTTTTATTTAATTTATTTTACTCTAATTTGCATTTTTAATTTTTTCTCTTGTTTCATGTACTTAGCATAATTAATATGAAATGAATTTTCCTTTTTCCTATGTTTGATTTTTTTTTTTTTTTTTTTGCAATTTCTATGCAAATTTGTCATCCGTCTTATAATATAATGTCTTGTTATTTTTTCTTTTCTTTTAAAGCCGTTGATCTAAATTTATTGAATACAAATAAGCTGGCATTATTTTCTATAATCTTTTCCTTTTTTCTTCTGCCTTTCTTTGTTCTTTTACATGGCTTTCACTTAATTTAAAGAACTTCAAATTGAAATCAAATAAAAAATCCAATTTTGTGCTACACATTTTTAAATTTAATTTAAAGCCGCATAAAAATGCTTGGCAAGCCATAGCACCTCCTGCCCCTCCCCCCTGCCGGCACGTTACATCTAGGCACGCCTGTAGTTTGTGGGTTTGCCTGTGCTGCTGTAAGCAGTTTTTCGCTATTTTGCTATTTCCGCACATCCTTTGCATCGCGAAAATTGTGTGTAGATGCCAGCCATGTTGGTCTCTGTGCGCTTCCTGTTGCAGAATTGCTTTGCTTGTAAGCTGATTTCGTAATTTTCTTTTCTGCAATTTTCATTTACATTTAAGTTTTTATTTTGATTTAATTTCTGCGCTTTTGTTTGCCATTATTTGTTTTTAATTCTTCCTTTCTTGATTTTGATTTTCATTTTTGCTATCTTTGCTGCATTGATTTAGCACGGAAGTTGCTGCGGTAACGCTGGCACTGCAATTTATTTTGCTATTTCAGTGCACTATAAAAATAAAGTCAAAAGTGTTATGCTGATTGCTTGCATATTTATTTATAACTGCAAATGAGTTTACCAACGCAAACATGCAGTCAGTTGCCAATGGCATTTAGTACTTAATCGCATGCGTTCCTTATTCCTCCTATCTCTCTCTCTCTCTCCCTCTCTTTCTTGCTATTTCTGTTTCTGACTGCCGCGTTGTGCGTTTTACATGCGCGCCAATGTGCAATACCGATTTTTCAATTTCAATTTCATTTGACCTTTGGCTATGCGCATTCGTATAAACATGCATAAATGCGTGGTTAGGCAAAATCTATCGCACACACATACACACTCGCACACTTTGTCGCCAGGCAATTTTATGCCAATTGAGCACGTACGCGCTTGTCACGCACACGCTTTTCTTTTGCTATTTTTTGTATTTTTTTTCTATTTTTTTTTTTTTTGTTATTTAACAACACTAACAAGTTCAAAGTACGCCAGAGTGTATAGTTAATATTTAAAATATAGCAAAAAAAATGTACATATCATTTGTTGTTATTGTTGTTGTGATGTGCAAGCAGCCATGCGTGCACATGTGCGCCCGTGAGTATGCTATAAAATATTATGTAAATTTTTAGTGCAAAGCGCACATTGGGTCATCGGCACACGGAAACACAACCAATTATGGCGTGCGTGTGCTCATTTTAAATCCAGCACAAGTGTCATTAAAGCGTAGCAAGGCAAGCAGTTCGAAAAAGTATAGCGCAGCAATATCGATGAATTTTACATTTTATTATATAAGAATTTGTTTATCCTATGCTGCCTTTAGAAGCGTAATGCCAAGGGTTCAAAAATAAAATCGTAAGATTTACGTAAATGTGCCATAAATTAAGATTTAATGGACTTCGACAAAGCCAAGCTGTGTGTTGACAAAATACCATTTGTGGACAGACATAGTTTCTCGATTATTATCGTTAATTTAAGGATTTTATGCAACAAATAAAACTGTGAGGATGTATAAAATTGCGAGATAATCCAATGAAATCAAAGTCAAGGTCGTGCTGCTCTGTATACTTGATAGGATGAACTGAGTAATGGCTTGCAAAAACTTAAGAAAGTCCGGAAATGTCACCGACAGCAATTGCCTAAATGAAGTCAAGCATTCAAGTCTAGCCAAAACAGCCTTAATGTGTCTACAAAGTAAATTTTCAGCATGATAACATTCAGTGACTGCTTACAAAATCTATTAGGCAAACGCCAGAAATGCTTGAATGGGTGGGTCTTCTCCAGCCAGTAAATTTAGTACACATATCAGAATACTGACGGCTCCGTTCGTTGAGGCAAGTCCTTCAGTTTTATGAAGTTAACCACAAATAGTTTATTAGGAGAAGGCATTTTTATAGATGAAGCGCTGAAATAATCTCCTCAGATATATATTCTACCATCAAACCTACGTGTTATATAATCTTTTTTAGTAAATCGCCAGAAATTCTGACTCGCAAAGGGCAGCACTTTGGTTAATCAATTTGCAGCACAGTGTGCTGGCAGTAAGAGTTAGGTAAGAATGTGCGCAACGACATCGTCGACATTATCACATAAGCACATCGAACAAAATGCGAAAAAACACAGGCAAGTGTGACAAAATGGCGCACACAGCAATTTAACAGAGTTAATGCGTTTAGCCGTTAAATCTGATTAAGTATGCAGCCAATGGTCAAGTGTGCAAAAAAATGTCAGCAGCAGCACTAAACGCTATGAGAAAACAATGAACCAGAAGCTAAAATGTAAATGTGAGCAAAAAGAAAACAAAAACGAAAAAAATGAAAAACAAAAAAAAAAAGTCTCACAAAAGCAATGTATGAAAGACTGTTAACTAAGTTGTTAGTTAACCTGCGACGAGCCAAGCCACGGCAGACGTTACGTTGCAAGTGTTGCGCCTGAAAGTATGCAGCGTGCTTTGTATTTCACTGTAAATGCGCGGTGCGAGTGCTTCTGAAGTTGGCCTAAATGCTTAAACGCTTTTCACCAACAGCCTGACACTTGAGCGCACCTTGGCATGCACAGCGCTTTGTTGGCTCCTGCGTGGTAATTGACCCCGTAGGCAAAACTGTTGCATGCCAGTGTGCGACGGTACTGAGGTGCTTAGAGCCTGAAGTGATACTTGGAAAACAAATAAATATGAAAAAAAAAGTAGCAAAAAAGAAACATAAAAAAGCAGCGACGACATTTCAACACTTGGGCAAAGGACTTTCGTTTCGAATTTTATGTGTTAATGGCGCACAAAGGTGCACGAACGCCTCAAGAAGTTGGCAAAGAGACTACACACACACACAGCCAAATCAGTTTTTTTTGTTTGAATTTATTTTCATGTTTTTCAGTTTTATTTTGCGTTTACTTTTTCTCATTTTTTGCTTTGCGTTGTGTGGGTTTTGTGTCATTGAAACCTAAACAATGACAATGAAGCCATAAAGTAAATGCACGCATGCCAAACTCTGACAGTCAACAGTTTTCTTTGCTGCCCAAACAAAGCAAAAAAAAAAAAATAAATAAAACAATATACAAAAAATTGAAAAAGAAAAACAACAGAGAACGCATAAACATTGACATTGACCAGCAGCAGCAGACAGACAGATGATAAATGACGAGTACGCGACGGCGGTCAAACGTGCGTGACTGTTTTAAAGTCTGCTTAGGGGCACTTAAAACGTGCTTCTTGTCTGACTGCACCTTGGCCCTTGTGTGAACTTGCTCTGCCTTTGTCTCTGACTGCGGCTCAGCGACTAAGTCTGAGTCTGTCTCTGACCGCCTTAAGTTCCTTGTACCTTGTTGACTTAAGCGTTGCCAATATCTCTATTTTCGGTTACAGTCTTTGTGATATGTGCATGTGTGTGTAGATTTTTGTTTTTACTTATTTATTTATTTATGATTGTTGTTTTACTTTTTGCTATGTGTTTTGCAGTTTGTGCATAGTTTATTTTATTTATTTAGTAAGCAGCTGCGCTTTGTTGCTTTGATTGTTGTTGCTTGCTGCGCTTCTTATTCTTCTGCTGTTCTGTTCTCGAAACAATTGTTGCGTCAAGTGTCACTGACAGGCGGCCAACGCATAACACGAAAATAGCAAAGCCAAGAGGACAGTGAGAGAGCGATAAAGAGATGAAGAGGCAGCATGTATGAATGGAGGGCGCTGTCAGCAACAGTTTAATGGTTTTTCAACTTTTTATCTTTGTTTTAACATTTTCATAATTTTTTATTTCGCTGTTGGGCATGCGATGGAACAGAAAAACAACAAATGTAAAACGCATGCAAATAAAATAAAATGGAATACCTAACGGCATTTGTTCAATAATTTAAAAAACTTTAAATTATGTGTAAAATAATAAACTTAACAAGCAAAGTTAGTTCAACTTACTCGAGAACTTTCACACAAGTCTTTTTAAGAACAATTATTTTAGAAATTTACGTTGGAACAGCGAATTATGATTTTCATTGAATGAGCCAATTATATTATCAACTGCATACAGTTAAGAATAAGAAACTGTTGACTTGGCAACTTCAATTATTTGTATGCAGGCATAATTAGTAATTGTTAAAAAGTTCGCCCAATGTCGATTGCAGTACTATTGAATCATGTTTGATTTTTTGCAACTTTGTGCTTTCTATTAAAAGGCTTCATAGGCTGCCAACTTCGCATTTAAAATTGCTAAATTTTTGATATGCCTTGTGGTAGGTTTCGTTTTCCAGCTATGTGTTTTATTTAATGACTTAATATTTTATATAAATATTATTCTCCCAGCCAATGCTGCACATTATTGCTCCGTATATAATTTTACTTTTATGGCGTTTTAATTTTGATTTCTGCTTACGATTTAATAAAGCTAAAATTTGAATTGCCTTAAGCCATATGGAATTGGCTATGTGCGCATTTAACTAACCAAGATTTCAGGCAATTAGCTAGAAAAATGTTTAATTAAAATATTTTTTTGAAAGTCTCACGCTGTCGAAATCAAATATTTTAATAATAATTACGCACATGAAATACACACATTTAATGCGCTGCTGCACACAAACTTGCCACAACATTTTAATTGAAATTTTTGCAAAAAGAAATAAAAAAAAATAAATCTGAAACTAAACCAAAATTACAAACTACCGTCATAAAACGGAACGATGGCATTGTCAGCGTTTTATACGCCATGCACACAACTGCAACATCATGTGTGCGGCTTATGTACATTAGAGTCGGAGACTGTGGCAGCAAGGTTTGACTTGGCTTCGCTGGGTTTGGCTTGGCTGGCATGTAGACAGAACACTCATAGGCAGCTGCGAATGTCTGCAGAGCATAATAAAATAATATTAGTAACTGCTGGCTGTGGCTGCTGCTGCGGCCTGGCCTGGCCTGTCTTTCTGACTGGGCAAATGCCACGGAATGACATTTTCCAAAGGGGATTACGCTGCGACTGTAAATATTTTTATAGCTCAACGGGTAAATTGAATGTGGCAAATAAGTGCCAGCACAGTAAGTGAAAAAAAAGCAAGAGAAAAATCTCAACAAATGCGACCGCATAGTTAATTCCCAAACAAAGCCAGCCACATGGCAAAGCGTTGCGGAAATTGTGACACAAAGCAGGCTTCTTTTATTCTTTGCATTAGCTTTTTAAGCGCGTTTCGCTAGATTATCAAATAATTTCAGTTCAACATAACTTAATTTGATTTACGCACATTTGGCACAGCCGACTTAAGCTGCACAAAAAAAAAAATAAAGTACCCAAACAAAATAAAATCAAATACAAAAAAAAAAGAAGGAAAATCAATTGTATACCAACTGCCCATTGAGTCAAGTAGAAAGTAAACAAATTAAGCGCCAATTAGGGTCACAAGAGAAGTGCGGCAGAAGTGCAAGCAACTTCTTATTGAAACACAATAAAGCCAAATCAAACGCCTACGATGCCGACCACGCTGCGGCACGGCAACAACGACAATATTGGTACATTCCTCGCTGGCGTGGGCGTGCATTTTTGGCATTTTATTGCTTTTGTTTGTAGCAGGCGATTTTCGATTTCCTTTTTCATTTCTTCTTTTTAATTTTGTTGTCTGTTTTTTTACTGCTCAATTTATTTTTTATTTTTTTTTTTTTTGATTCTGCTGATTCTGCCATTACGGTTTATTTATTGCATACTGCAAGGCGCAATGTGTAAATTTGCATTAAAAAGCCAATGTGGCTCGTAGGCGTCACTTGCACTGCCATGCGTTAACAATAAGTAGACATCGGCATGCGTTGCCTTTAATGAAAACCTCAATCGTCAGCTACGAGTAAAACAAAGCAAAGTCAAGCATTGATTGGCAATTCTTTAAGCTTTTTATGTAACGAAAATCTACTATGCTGGCCTATAGTTGTTGTTTTTACATTAAATAATGCACATGTTAATTACATTTTTGTAATTAGTAGCTGCAGTAATATCTCGAAAAGGCTTGGCTTGAAAATCCGATTTAGTGCGAAAGATAACTCAAACATACGTATAAGCTAAGATTTACATAATATGCTTGCAGTTGTTGTTGTGAATTTGTATTTTCTAAGAAATTTTCGTTACAATGCAATATGTTTAACTTAATACCCTTTTATATTTAATCGCATAAAATCAGAGTCAATCACATTTCAATTATTCAGTTTAAAAGAAACCTTTTTTGTGCATTTATTTTATTCCAATTAACTCTTAAATTTTAATTCGATACTGATTTTTAATTTTTAAATAAACAAAATTTTAATGTTGAACATAATCTGAACTTTGGCACTGAAATTTAACAGAAACTTGTGTTCAATGAGAATTTTTATAGCATATATTAGTAAGTGAATTTGCTTAAAGAGTTTTATGATTTTTAAGTACATATTTATTAAATACACAACGTGCAAGAAGTTTACGTAAAAAATAATTATAAAATTACAATTTGACGTTAATATTGTGCATGGCGTATACGCAATATTAACTTCTATTGACATTATTAGTAATAAACAGTGAAACATACAACGTATTTATTTTTCTGTAATTATTATATAATTTAATCTGGCACGACATTTCGACGTATATTCGATTACATAAGCGCAAAGCATGCGTGCCGTTGGCTTGCTGCGTTGCCAAGGATGAACAAAATACAAAAAAAGGCAGAATTTAATCACAAGTTGTCAACAATAATTTTGCGAAAGTCCTTGCGAACTGTTGTTGCATATAAATGGCTAATACTGAAAACAACGAAATGCAATAACATTGGAATGCACAACATGCTGCTGTAGGCTTATCTGCACGACATAATGCATTTACTCGATTGTGCAAGAGCAAGAACAGCACAATTGCACAATGGCACAGCAACAATGGCATAACAGCCATCCTTTGACTCATTAAATTACGCATGGAGACAAGCGACAGCAGCACAACAAAACCCAAACCAAACTAAATTGAATTCGAATGCAATTACGTATTTGATGTGATTTGACATGATGGCTGTTGCTGTTGCTGCTGCTGTGGCTGTTGGGCTAAATGTAGCTTACTGTTTTATTTGCGGTTGGTATACTCACCCGAGTGACTTGCTTCGCGTATGAGATCATGTATAATTTCATCGCGCACATTTATGCCGAGATTCTTTAGCATAAACTGTAGTTCATTTGCTGTAACGCGCCCATCTCGATTTCTGTCCAACAAATCGAATGCTGTTCGCAGATCTGCAAAGTGACAAAAAATAAATCGAAAAATAAACAAAATGTAATTATATGTAAATATGTATGTATGCATGTATGTATATTTAATTGTGCAATTACTTGGGCATAAACGCAAAGCTGCCTTAGGCGCTCACGCATCAGCATACAATTATAGGCAATTGGTTTCGCTTGTGCATGTGTACCAAGGCACAGCATTCATTTACAACAAATTACCGACTTAACTACATTATATCAAATGCCTAAGCGAAAGCGCACAAAATTACATAAAGTCAAGCAAATATGACGTAAAGCCAAATCTAAACACACACATAAGTATATAAACGATTTCTCATTATTTTTCTTGTTTTTAGTCTTGTTTTTTATGTTTGGTTTATTCTTGACTGCCATTGTCATTGTTTTTGTTTGTTTGTGTATTTCATAAAAAAAAACCGCAAAGTATGTTTTCCTTGCTTTTTGTGGCTTTGGTTAACTTTTAATGTCTTGCTGTCAGACATTTTCAACAGTTTAACTGCGCACAGTTGGGCAGCCAACATATACTGCATATTTGTTTGTTTGTGTGTGTGTGTGTCTGTGTGTGTGTGCGTGTATGAGTTGGCTGCCTGCTGTGAAAGATCTTAGCAGCATGCCCACGCATTAAGTGTAGCATACTTTTGGGTGCACGCTTTGATTTGATTTCATTTAAGTGCTCGTGTGGGCTTTTGCCGCCGCTGCTGTGTATCCGCTTACGTGTGTTTAGCGTCTGATACGCATTTTGTGGCCACACACACACACTCACATACACTCACATGCAGTCGCACTGTTACGCAGACAGCCGCTTATTAGATTAAGTCACTTTCATAGTATTTTTACACACCGTCTACTCGCATATTACGCACATTCTCCTGCACGTGGCCACGAACGACTTAGAGAATTTACGTTTATATAACAAATAAATACCTAAATCCCATATAACGCCAAGTAATACAAACTGCGGTTTACACATAAAGCAGCAATTCAAAGAAGAAGATCTCGAGACTGGGGCAACATATTCTATTGCTGCACAGAGGCAGCTCCCCTTCAGTCGTTTTGGTTAGCGAAAAAGTATAATAAAACAGATAAACGTAAGCAATCAAGAATGTGATGAAATAAGACAATTTGGGGAATTTACTCAATGTGGCTCAGAAATATTTCCGCACATACTTTGCAATAAATCGTAACCATACCACATGCCATTTAGGTAACAATTCCGCAATTAAATTGAAACCAAACTGAAGTGTACAATTTTGTTTTAAGTGCCAACGATTGGAAATATTTCTTTAGCAGACACTGACTTGAAAACACAAAACTAATACTGAGTCAACTATCTAAGAGAGTTCGGTGATTAATTAAAAAATACTGCTGTGATGACGATGGAACGTCGGAATGTGGCATTTGGACTGTTGTGTAGGTCTTGTCCGGAACCATTTGATAAAAGCAAAATAGTGAAAGCAAAAATAAGGAGATGAAAGGCCGTTCTATATTATGCTTACTTTACAGACTAAAAGATTTATGAGTATCTTAAAACTAAATCAACGTCAGCTGCAGTGCGCATGGGCCAACTATTTCAACATAAGATCTAATATAACATCCATAATTCCCTTGTCGGCTTCGGCTTAAGAAAATTATTATGTTATAAATTCAATAACACATTATATAAGTAGATCGTCGTTTGATAAGACAATTGAATTAGGCAGTAGAATAGTTGCGCTCGCATTAAAGTTAATTCTTAAAGACATTTCTTGTGCTTTTTAAAAAAAAAAAATCTTATTTACGGCAATTATTCAACAGTTGAATTGTACAGCTGCATTAATAAAACTTAAAAACTAAAAACAAACTAAAGAAACAAGAAGCGTATAATTCTTCACAAATCCGCCATTGGCATGTCATAAGTTTTTCCCATTTCAAAACTTTACGCCAATCATAAACTTTCGCGTAAAAAATCAACATCATACCTGGCACAAATTGCATTTCTTTTTGCAATAAAAAATGTTTTCTATTTTTTTTATGCAATGCTTGAAAAACTAAGCGTTCATTTGTGCAGTGTATGAGAACAATAACAAAGAAAAAAAATAAAAACTAAGCCCAGAGCAACATCCGACTAAAACAAACATGCGCGTGCACGTGCGACAAAAGGTGTAAAAAGGAAAAAACAAAAAAGAAATGAAGAAAAAAGAAGAAAAAATGAATTAAACTAACCCACACCGCACATGGAAAGTAAAAAAGTGAAATGCAATGCCGGCACGATGACTGACACTGGCAGGAAGTATGAAATTTGCGAGCCAAATTGTTTAGAGATAGTTGATATGCATATGGGGAAATAACTTCCGCACATTGTCTCCATTATGCATACGTGCGTCTACGGATCCAACAGCTGCTGCAGCTGCTGCCACGTCCTGTCTTTGTGCACACTTGTGTGTGTGTGTGTGTATGTGTGCGCGTGCCTGTACTTCCCATTGGCAGATTGACACGTTTCTGTTTGCTTACTGCGTCCAGACAGTTGTGCCTTGCACACGTTCGCATGTTCGACCCAGACATGCTCACTCATATACACTTCAAGTGCTTGACAGCTTAGCACGCATCGAAGTATTGCAAATGCATCATGAATAAAAATTACATAAACTACTCAAATATGTTTGATAGAAGCCGAAGCCGGCACGCGTGCGCTCAAGTATATTCTCGCCAAGCATTTGCATGAAATGCTGCTCATCCTAAGCAGATAGCAAGTTTGTGCTTAGTCTGAATATACACATAATCTCATGATCATCTAAGCTGTGTTTTTTTTTTTTTTTTGTAAGCATTTTTATTGGGTTAAAATCTTTGCCTGTTAAATGTTGTTGATCTATTGCTGTGCTTAATGTATTTAGCTGCGGGCTTTAAAAGCATCTCTGCTTATGAATTGACCATGTATCATGTCTAAGGGAGGGAGATAATGGCAAAGCAGGACGGAAGTCTTTAATCCAATTAGTGGAAATTTTCTGCATGGTTGAGTAACCCCAGCATCAGCCTTGCACTTCAGTAACATTTACCCAACGTTGCCTCTATCTTTTGCGTTGTATTCGGCTAACATGTACAGGCACATGCACCGTTACTTTCGAAATGGCCAACGTGCGTTGCGCTGCGTTCCTTTGATGTATGCGTGCACGTGTGAACGTACCTACAAGGTGAGTTCCAAAGTAAACAGGACTTTTTGAATCTAGCGCCCTCTAGTGGCGCCATCTATATGTCAACTGGTGCGTTAGAATCTGCTATCGTTTATTGCGTTTTAAGTGTCAGTATGTTTTTGTCATCGGTGCAAGCCTTTTGAATGGCCTCTACGTCTGCATAACGCTTTCCTTTCATCGGCAAATGCATTTTTCCGAAAAGGTAGAAGTCGCACGGTGCCATATCAGGTGAAATACGGGGAGTGGTTGATGGTTAAAATGTGATTTTTGGTCAAATAGTCGGACACAAGCGTCGATCGATGAGACGGCGCATTATCGTGCAACAAACGCCAACTTCCATCTTCTCGCACCGATGACAAAAACATACTGACACTTAAAACGCAATAACCTCACTTCCAATAGATGAAATGTCATGAAATTTTTACTGGAAGTCGATAAACGATAGCAGATTCTAACGCACCTTGTATATAGGTAAGTAAGTATGTACGTACGTCCTTTTATCATTATCGGCTACGTCCTGTGTTGTCCTTATTGTTGTCTGCTGTGTGCACTCAGCTTGTGTATTGTATGTAAATATTTTGCACTCATTGCACAAATACAACAGCAACAATGACTAAAGCAACAACAACATCAGCACACAAAACACTAAATTGCAGCGACGTTGGCAAACAACAATCACAACAGCAACAACGACAATAACAACAATAGTACCTGCTATTACTATGAATAGTTGTTCTCAAACAACAACAACAACAACAATAGAAACTAATGCTGATGACAAGAATTCTTCTACCCTGGCAGCATTTTGCATTGAAACGTATCTTTCATCTTTGCCATTAGGTAGCTGCCACATGCCGGCGACTAACCATGCTGCGCTAGCTGTGTGTGTGTGTGTGTGTGTGTGTGTGTGTGTGTGTGTGTGACCCCAGGAGGCTTCCATTGTCGTTACACTTTCTCTGCTGTACAAATATACTTAGTGTGTGTACGTTGTGAGCCTTTGGAGTACCTCCGCCGTAATCGCACTTCAAAACCTTTGCTGCCCTTGACCTTCGACGCTACAAAATGTAAGCCGGAAAACTACAGCAACAGCAGCCGCAATTACAACAAGTTTTTATGGAAATTGTGCGAAAATGTTATGCAAAGGATAAACATGACATCTTCTCTGTCATGCCTGCCAGGACATCAGCCTACACTCGCATTAGTTTGTCTTAGAAGTGGAAGCGCAATACGGTAGTTCAATAGCTGCCAAACTGACGCCAGGATGTTCTCTCGAAATAGCTTTTTTTTCACTTTTTCAGTTTTTATTGTTTCAGTGGCGTCTGCTTGGTCAATAAAAGTTAAATGGAAAATATTGAGTGCATGCTTATGCTGTGTATACTTTATTTGAGTTAAGCAAGTGATTTAATTTTTTTTGATTTTTTTTCTACTTTTTTTACAGCTTTAACAAAGGATTATAGAGTTCATGGAAAAATATTTTTATTTATGTTACACATATGACTGCAAACCGAACTGCTGCTGTTTTTAGAGGAATGTACTGTCAGCATTTGAGACATGCTTATGTAACTCACTGTAGGCCATTCAAGTGGCAGCATGGTCAGTATGCATATAACTAATCTTTCACTGCAGGCTACAGCAAGGACTGAGTCCTGTTTTACAAAAACAACAAACTGAAAATACAATTGGAAGCAACCTTTTATGCTACAGCAAAGCAAATCGCAAGCATGTATGCCAAATTGGCAGAAATCTCAAACAAAGCGCATTGAACAGCCTCTGATCTGTGAAACGATGACGTCTGCAGCCACATTCACATGACGCACGAGTTCATCAGAAACAAAAAATGCAGCGATTCATGCATTTGTCATTGGTCTTTCATAAGAGAACGTTAGCATGCTTACTTTGTGAGAAGCTTGAAATAAATTTGAGTTTCAAAATTGTTGCCACAAATAACTTTGCAGTAATGATTAATCTGCGCTCAATGCTGCAGAGTAATATAAATATTGACAGCTCATTTGAGGCTTTCTGCAGCAATGCACTAATTATAAAAAGCCAATTAATATTTTAATTATGCTAAAAGTCAACTATTACAAAAACATTTAAATGTTGACAGCAGCACAACAGATTCGACAAAACAAATTGCTTGCATAGTTTTGATTGCCAATTTATGCAAGAGCATCATCAATCACCTGACGAACCATAATTAATCGTCAGTCATAACAAAATATTTTGTAAAACTAATTGCAAATCAGTCAACGGTCGGCGGCGATGCCATGACATGCGACTCTCTCTCTCTCTCTCCCTCTATCACTCTGTCTCTCTCTCTGTTATCGCGAACAACGTTAAGTGCTATTAGCCGCGTCGCTCCAGAGACGACGACCGCCAATTAGCCACTGACTGACGGCTGCGTGCAGCAGCACAAGGTCCCCGGATCAGTGTTGCAATAATTTGCAATCAACGTTGCATATTACACGCGCTTCACGTAGCAAATGACAGCCGCTGACTGCGTCATGCATGAATGTGCTTTTGTTCCTGCAACTGCCATGGTCATAGCCGCAAGCTTCGGTTTGTCCGCATCGACGGATGTCTGCACAAATTGTGTTATCAGGAAATGCAACAGCACCGCAAGGACAATGGTAAAAGTCACGAACCCACAAAGAGCCAAGAAGCAGTCGAGGCACATGCGCCAGTCGCTGGCTACCTTAGGCATTTGCCAAGCTGTCGTCCAGGCAACGACCGACCGACGTTGGTCAGCCGGCAACGGAGCAGCCAAGCGATCGTTTGCAATTATGGGGAAAACTTTTAATTACAACATTAAATAAGCGAAACAAAGGCAAAACTTGAGCAAATTGCGCAGCAGCAAGTCCTGGCATTTGCAGTACTAGACGAAGAGCAAGACCAAGACGATGTCGATGATGATGACAACAACAAAAACAATAACAACAAAAGCAAAGACAAAGACAAATAGAAAGCCACGAAGTTTGCTATCAGTAAATGTCACACAATGTCTAAATGGCCAAGGCAGCAGCAGAGGCAGCGACAGAGAAGCGGCGGCGTCATGTTGTTCGCCAAATTGCAGGCACTGCCGCTGTCTAATTGCTGCTAGGAGCGTCGCATATAACGCTACGTGCTACACTGCATAGTGTAAGAGCCAAGTGAGTGAGACAAGTGAAGCGTGCAAGTAGTCGGGCAGTCAGCAACACTTAACTGCCAAATTGTGTGTGTGTGTGTGTGTGTGTATATGGAAAGTTTTCCAGGAAAAACCAGCAACAAGCAAAACGACAAAAAATAAAAGAACTCTGTGCCATTTAGCAATATAACTTTGCACATAAACATTTGTGAAAAAGTAACTTTTTTTTTGCTGCTCTTCGTGCACGTTCTTGTGTTGCGTTTTGAAGACTGTTGTCATTGTTTTTGTTGTTGTTATACTTGATAATTGCTTTTAAGTTTACGGCAGGATTTTTAGAACAATTTACACGAAGCTGTTTGAGTTTGTTTACAGCATAGCAAGTTTATATTTTTGCTAACATTGCAAGGTGTTGATGAGGAGCGAACACTTTATGCTTTTATACATGCAATTTAATAATTAAGTATATTAGAATTCAAGCTGGCTGCAATTGCTGCAGAACAGAGTGTGCGAGACCACACGAATAGAAAACTATAATAAAACACGACAATATCAGCACATTACTCTTATAGAAAGAGTCAATGTAATAAAGTTGTAAATTATTGCCACAAAAAAATAAATAAATGAAAATGCATACCAGAATGTTTTTCCTTTATTTGTTTGAATTGCATAGTTTAACGAGTTTATTTGTGGAATGCTAACAACATAAAGTTGATCCTCAATGCAAGGAATACGGACTCAATTAAAGCATATGCTTAAGCATATAAGTTAAACTTTTGGTAAATCAAGCATAGTAACAAAATAGGTATTTTTTTCTTAAATAAACAAACGATTAAACTTTGGTGTAATTTCTTTTAAACTGTGTCATGAAAACTCAGCTTATTTAGAAGTGTTCAGCGTCAGAAGCACTGATGTCATCTGAACTGTAATTTGATTAGATAATTCGGCGCATTACTTCCACGTTATTTAACACCATAAACCATATTCACGCAAATGTCAAATCTATAAATGGCACACTAGGCAACAATGACTCAATATATGACAAAGTCTGCTGATATTATAAAAAAAAAAAGTCCAAAGCAGTGCAAGTTCGATATGAATAAAATAAAGTGTCACATGCAGCAAATGTTATCATACGCTTTTGATTACCAACAGACAAGCAGGGACATAGGTAACTACAACAACAAAAACAAAAATGAAAAATAAGAGGAAGAGAAAGAGCAAAACAATGACGCTATGTAAATAAGTTGCCAACACATGCTAATGGCCCATAATAAAAAATATAATAAAAAAAATTTTAACAAACGTTAGGTGTGCTCAGCCAAAATAAAACCAACACCAACAACAAAAATATACATATAAATAAATAAAATAAAACAAAACAAATGACTACACAAAAAAAAAAAGAAGAAGGCCGATTATTAAAATATTATCGTAACGAAAAGCGAAAAACAAAACCAAAAATCAAAAAAAATAGACAAGGCTCGAAGCAAAATTAATCACAAATAAAATGTTCCGCATGCATATTGCCTATCCGCACTGACAGAACATGCCCGATAAGATATCGATACGCGGCAATTTAATCGCCATCAACAACACAGATGCCTGCGGGCATGTTGATTACGGGTCCGGGCGTATTGAAAAATACGGCGTAAACATGCGAACGGAACACAGTCCGCTGCTGGCAGGTTGTTTGCTTAAGTGGCCAGTCGACCATACTGCCCACACCAGGCATGACACACGACCAAAGCAGAGGCCCTGGATTAAATTTATGCGCGAGACGTGCGCTTCATGCTCACGTACCATATATTCTAATATGTTAATTTATGTGGGGCAAAGCAATACATAATTTCATGCGATTTATGATACATGGTTTGGTAATGTAACAATAGAAAAGCTTTACCAAAAATGTATGCAAATTTTCTTTTGATTTAGTTTGTGGCTTATAGTTTCTAACAAGGAGAGAAAAAAAAAAAATAAAATAAATATAGAGCAAAATAAAAAAAGAAGCAAGAAGAGGTAAACAGCAAAAAAAAAAAAGAATAGAGAACAATCTTTGACAGCTTGGCTACTTAAGTAGTTGTGCTTATAGTTTTGTGTTGTGCCCGTGGCTATTATTCAAATCCGTCACTTATATTTAATTTATTTTTAAAAAATAAATCCACACAACACTTTGCTAAAATACAATACGAAATACAAAAAAAAAATACGCAAAGGAAAATACAGCTGCGCTGAAGTCCTATTAAAAACGCTGAAATAAATTTCACTGCAGTGTCGTTAGGTAACACAAGCGTCACATATCTTTTTATTATGAAACTAATAGCCACAAATGCGACGTGTTGAATATATTTTTGGTATTTTGTTTTTTTTTTTTTTTTAAAGAAATTTGACTGTTGTCTGTTAACAATTAGCAAAGTCATAAATAATATGAAACCGCAAATTAAGTTAAAAAGAAAATTTAGCTCACCTCGCACTTGACTTGCGATCGCTTTGTGATCCATTTTAGTTTTGGTTAGTTTTTTCTTTTTGATTTTTGTAGTTTTCTTTTTTAAATTATATTTTGATGTTGTATTATTTTTTTTTGTTTTTGTTTCTTGTCGACAACAAACTTGCTAACGTGACGACTACTCAAGTCTTTATGGTACAGTAAAACTTTTTCTATTGTTCAGTCTCGTACAAATCTCACTTTGCACGTATTTGTTTATTTAAACAACACTGTTATGTTTTTATTTAACGTATGATCTTGAGAAAATAAAAAAAATAAAAAATTATTGTATTAATATATACTTTGTATATGTTACTCTTTTTTTCCAATACGTTTAACTAGGCGTATGAGTAACGCACGCTAATTGTACGTACATTTGTATACACACTTGACTTGTTAAAGTGTTCGCTTTAGTCTTTTTTTTTATGTTCTTTTTTTCCTGTTCAGTTCTGTTATAAATAGCAAAGAGCATTTCTATTTACGCACAGCAGTTGCTGCATGAGAAGTAACATAATTTTCATAAAATTAAATAAAGATCTCTCAAACATTTGAAAGCAAAGCAACAAAGCTATACGGGAAAACTCCACAGGCTGCAATGCTATAAATAAGCACGGCCAAGTTGTATACACGACAACTGACTGTGTGACCTTGTGTTAATTTCGTTTAATTGCAATTAATTACAAATCAAATGATTTTACTCGCCTTTGTGTTTGTGTTATTGTGTCAGTGCCGCTGAGGGTCAAAGCACTTAGCCACCCACCAAAAATGAAATTTTAGCTACCCATGCTGGCTTGTTTTTTTTTTGGTTGTTTTTTTAACAATTTTATAATTGCAAAATTATGAAGGCAAATTATGTACGTTTTAGACAGTCAACAAATGGCTGTTGTTTTGGCCTAAAGGCAATTGGCTACACTTGTCTCACGCGGTCGTGTTCGTGTTCGTGTTCATTTTCATGTTAGACGTACCCTCTTTGCCAGATGTACACTCGACGCTCTCGCGCTTTGCCTTTGATCGTTTTTCAAGGTCTGCGCAAAATTTTCAATTTGTTGCGCCAAATGTCAGCTTGTATAAATTTATCGCTGTCATTTGTTGTATCGCCAGACTTGGATTTCTTAATAATTTCAAGTGTCTTTCGTTATTAATAATGATTTATGCATATTTTGCCTGATTTTCTCAAAATTAATTAAAACGGAAAATTAATTATGTAAGCTTCTAGAAAATTGCTAATTGCAAGTTAACTATCAGCAATTGATTGATGTGTCCATAGCAGGGTCCTTTATCCACATAAATTGCAACGTGCAAGGTTTGGCATATTCCTGCATTATTGTGTAACAAAGAAATATTACAAATATTTAACTTAGCGCAAATTTAAAATGCAGCATAAGTATGGCATCCAGTCAATGCGAAATAAAATTCCAAAGAAATGCAACAACAATGCCAACAATATTCTGAGTATTTACTATAGAATTTTCTACTGCAAAACTCAAAATGTTTAGTCACTTACAGCAACAAACATTGCTTTCATTTTTATAAAAAAAAGAATAAAAATAAAATAACAAAAGCTCTGCTGACTTGACTAAACAGCAAACTAAACTTAAGATTGATTTTTTATATATTTTTTAATATCTATTGAGTGCCTTTATCTACCAAGCAAACTGATAAGCCCAGCTATGAGTGTGCATAAAACTAACGACAAACAACAACAACAACAACAACTGGAACAAGGCAGAAAACTGCTTACACAGTAAGTGGCAAACAAGCCAAGCAAAGAATGACTGTATAGAAAATAAGCATTTGAAAGGCCTCTTCAGATGTTGAGTGTTTCTATGCGTACGCATATGTTTTGCGGTCTAAAATGTTAAACAAACTTCTGGGAAATACCAAACATTTTGCGTTCTATCTTGAAATGATTTCACGCTTGTTAAACACCTAAAAAGTATAAATTTAACGCAACTTAAAGCCATCGATGCTGCGGCTGCTACGATTGTTGTTGTTGTTGTTGCCAACTCAATGGCGATGACATAATGCAGTCGTGTATTGGCACTGTGTGCGGCATCGTGTACGAGTTCAATGAAGGTTACGTTTTGGTTGCAGCATGCTCCACAGAAGGCGTCCACTTCTGTCTGGTGACGTGCGACGGCGTTGCCGATGCTGCCACTGTTTGATGTCTCCTTTTATTACACACATTTTCTCACAAGGACATGCGTCAGTGTATTGTATTGCCTGCTGTGAAGTTCAAAAGACGCGAAAGCCCTACAACGTCATTTTCATTTAAATTAAATTGAATTTAATTTAATTCTACTCCTATTCTTTTATTCCTCTACAATACTTTCTTTACTTTTGCATACTAAGTATCACATGTCAAAGCCAGCGCACAATAATCGAATGCCAATGTTTGTGAAGTTTTGTGAGAGACTGTTGTTGCTTTCACTTGCTTGCATAGAAATGCTTAGCTTAGAAATCAGTTAAAACGAATTTCATTGTCTAACCTAGTCAACTTTCTATAAGAAATATTCCAATTTAATTTAATGCCATTTTTTTTTCTTTTGCTTTCAAATGTTCAAAAGTCGTTATTTTAAAAATAATCTACAAATTGAAAATGTTCAATACTTTGCTTATCTTGCCACACTGTTGTCACTGCTGCACATACAAACTAAACGTATGCACTGCAAGTCACGCTTTAAAGTCACAATGCAGAAGTTGTCGACTTGTTTAACAGTTAAATACCCATAGCACAGTTAAGCGTCAAGTCAAAGTGGGAAATGGCCAAAGCCGTTGTCGTCGTTAGCTTTTCGCGTTTGAATTTTTCCAAAACGACTGTTTCACTGCGACTCTGAACACACAATCAACGTTGTTGCCGGGCGTGCAATCTTCTATGAACTGAAAGCTGACTGAGCAGCAGCAGCAGCAGAACCAAAAGCAAAAGCAAAAGCAACCACGAATGCCGTGTGTTTGCGTTTGCATTCCTTCGTTCGCTTCGTATGTGGTTCGTCGTGCGTTGCTGTTGCTTTGCTTTGCTTTTGCTACGCTCGTGTTTGTGATTCGTGCCTGGCGCTTGCGTTGGGCTTTGCCCGACGCTGTGGTGTGTGTGGTGGGTATGTAGCGAACACTTTCATTCAGTGTTCCATTCATTTTGAGCGCTGCAAAGCAAGTGTCGCTGTTGCCGATGTTATCGTTGTTATTGCTATTGCTTTTGCCGACTTTGGTGTTTTGTTTTTGTTGCTTTTTTGTTTTTATAACGTTATTCTTTGTATTCATTAGCTTGGGCATACCATGCGTATGCGGCAGAGCGAGAGGATTTTATTTGGCGCGCAAATTTCTACTCTCATAGGAATATGCTCAGATGCTCATTTTTTCTTTATTCTTTTGTTTTTAATTTTTTTTTTAATGTAAGCATTGCCTCCCACCGCAACTGGAATTGCTTTTTAGCGGCTTGTTCACGTGATAATTTTTGGCTTTGTTTTTGTTTTTTAACAGTTGTGTTTGTTTATTTTTTGGTTTCATTTTACTGTTCGTTTGCTTATTGCGTTTTAGTAAGAAGGACTTATGTATATGAAATCAGAGTAATTTATGCATTTATAGGCGTTACATTTTGGTATTTATAATGACTTTAATGACTTGGGTGCAGTTACTCTTTTTTTTTGTCATATGCAAATGCATTTTCGCAGCACAGCATGTATAGAACATAATAGATGCTTTAAACTTGGCATAGCTTAAGCAAGATTTAGAAGGCCGTAATTTTATTTTATTTTGGTTTGGTACTTGCATGTTTGAATAGATATTTATTACAAAAGAAGGATTGACATAAGACAATATGTATTAAATTGCTAACCATGACTTACTAAATTACCTAATTATAAATCAGAAACTATTAAACTTATTTTTCCTTGTTAAAAATTACTCCTATAGTAGAGTTTAACTACGAATATTTTTCTACTCTTGAAAGAAGAAATTTTTTTTTATTATTCTTTTTAAGTCATCGGTTGGTCGGATAGTTATAGTATAGCATTACTATCAAAAGGCTTGATATATTAAAACATAGTTAATAAAATATAAATAATAAAAAAAATCACGTGTATAATGGTTTTTTTTAAGTGTAAACATTGCCGTATAACTAATTTAACAAACAAAAGTAAAAATGCAAAGGGCTCACCCTGTATAGGCTAAGTGAAACCAAGCCCCTTATGAAACAAGTAAACTTTCCAGTGACCTTGTCTGCGTTTATCTCTTTGTCTGTGCATGAGTGAGTAGTTGTTCGTTCATTTGCTCACGCACTCCCCCACCATGCTTATGACTTTTCTTTCGCATCTATTGCGGGGTGCACGGCGTTACTTGTGCGCAGCAGAAGGCGCCTGAACTTATACTTGTGCAGCATGCAAGCCAAACAAGTTTGCAGCCAATTTCTGTGTAAATTGGCACCAACTGTAGAGAGCTCACACACACACCAAGAAGCAGACAAATGTGTGGCGGTGTATTGGAAATAAAGAGAGCGGCAAATCAACTTAAAGAATATACCGAACAAAACAAAATAACAAGAAGAAAACAGAAGAACAAAAAAAAAAAACAAATAACAGTTTATGCAACAAATAAAAGTTTTTTATATAATCAACTTGGCACCTTGAGTCTGTGCCACTTATAAGCATGCTGAAGCAGGCAGCAGGCGTCAATTTATATATTCAAAGCGTGTATCGAAATTAACATGATATATGAGTTATAATCGCAAGGTAATTTAAATGCAATAATTTAATATATGTGATATGCATGTTTTATACTGTGTACAATGCGTATAAT
This sequence comes from Stegana nigrithorax, assembly GCA_037044495.1. NCBI lineage: Eukaryota > Metazoa > Arthropoda > Insecta > Diptera > Drosophilidae > Stegana > Stegana nigrithorax. Next base: position 1,743,468 of record JBAMBQ010003328.1, read on the forward strand.
AATCGAGAATTTGCCTTTCTGCAAAGTATGCTAGTGGTAATTGACGCTTAATTCGAATCCTTTTTTATTAATAATTTTAATATTTAAGGACTATAAATATGTAAATAAAAGTATAATATTTTAGCTGTCAAGTTTTATAATAACAAAACTCTATATAAACATATGTAGCTATGTTTATATAAAATATCTTTGAATATTTTGGTAAATAAATAAATAAATGATGAAGTAACAAAACTCGACAATTATAGAATTTTGTGATATATATTGACGATAAACTCCTTGCATAACATAATGGTTGTAATTTTCTTTTTTATTTGTCTTAAATCTATAAAATTCTAGAAAAACAAAGGAAACATTACCAAGACATCTACCTTGAATATGGCAAAGTGACTGAAGGACACTTTGTAAGTACATGCGCATTTACTCCAGACTAGCGAAGCATAAAGCAAAATAGGTAAAAAATAAATTTATTTTATTATTCTGCAAGAAAAGTTTGAGTCGCCGGCTTATGCACGTGTGCAGGATACGAATGAATTTAATGGCATTATCGAATTTTTTGACAAAATGAAGGTTTTACGTCAAATTTTTACGCAGATAAAGTGAGAGGTAGCTGAAAATGTGTTTCTATTGAAATTTTCTTTACTTACTGATAGATTTAAACTTTCCCTTTTTATTTTTATTTAATTTTTAAGTAAATAAGAGTCTATATAGTATATTGCGAAATTTTAACAACTCAAATGGCTTTACGTGCAACGTCTTCATAGATTTTAAACAAACTTGATTGATGCATCTTTAAAAGCTCTTGTAGTAAAGGATTTGCATAATACACATGCTTGTATCAGAAAAAAACGACTTTTATTAATGTGAAACAGAAATTGCAATAAAAGTCAATGGAAAAGTTTTCAAATGTATGTGAGTATAAACGCCGTCTGCGGCGTAAATAAAAATTTAAAAAAAAATTGCCAATTGAATTTAATCATTTAATTGTTAAAGGTCTAACCCTCGCAAAGTAATCACATACAAATTATCAACAAAACAAAAAGAGAAAAAAAAAAACCCTCGAAAGCCAAGCACAACAATGCGTATACTTAACATTTTCAAGTTAATCTTACCGTCAAACTTCCAAGTGAAAATGTTGAAACTTTTCGTAATTAATATAAAAAATGCAAATGAGTTTCATGAACTCTAAGCCATTCACTTTGTAAGTTTGCTAGCTTATTCTCCTTTTATTTTATTTATTTATTTTTTTTTTGTTTGTTTCTTTCGTTTGCACTTTAGTTCGCTGAACTTGCCAAACTGTATGCACGAAACAAGAAGTGCAAACAACTTGTAATTAAAATTAATTGCAAACAAACTAAAGTGAGGCTAACTGCCCAACTGACTGACGACACAAACAGAGCTATGACACTTTGTGTGTGTAGTGTATGTGCATATGTATGCATATGCATAAAGTAACTCGCATAGCTGAATTTGTATGTGAATTTTCAAAGCAATTAGCTCACAGTTCATTGCATTTCAGCAGCAGCAACGTTGCGTATGTGTGCATACCAGGCGCACCAGAGCGATAAAAAAAAGGGGTGCCCGCTGTTTCACTAAGCAGCTGCCGTGAAAGCAACAACAAACATAAATACAAAGTGACGCCTACGCAAAAATTGCTATTCACACTTGGCGCACATTAAGTATGAGTCGAGACAATGACCGTCGAGTGTTGCCACCAAGTGGCGAGTGTTGAAAAAAGGTTAAAAAATTTGCTTTATTTACAAGTTGCACATTCGCCGCGCTGACGTTATTGAAGTTTTTTTTCGTTGCTTATCTGCTTGAATATTCAAATTGCAATAGTTTTTGCATAAACGGCGAACATAATTTAAAGTAAAGCAATTTTTGCTGCAAGCATTGTGGGCGAGCACAGCTTGAAAATTTAAGACACTGCATAAAATTTAAATAAATGCATGCATAAAATTTAAATAAATATAACCTTAATATTAAAAAAAAAATATATATATAATAGAAAGCATACATAGCTCGTCGAAAAAAAAAGAAAAAAACATTACCATAAAAGATTATACATTGTTTACTGTACACCATGCGGATTAAAACTAAACCGACCATTACACCCGTTGCATGCCAGCAATTAACTGAATGTTACGCAGCTCCTCCTGCTACTGCTGTCTATTTAATTATAATTACTGCTGCTGCTTCTAATCTTTATGTATATGTGCATTTTCATTTTAATAACATTCATTGCAAATCGTTATTGCGTCTGTCTGTCTGGCTGTCTGTATAATCAGTTAGGAGAAGGAGGCAACAGTCGAAGTAGACGAATTACAATAAGCGCAAATGGTTATTGTCCTTGGCTGATCTCACTCATGGGTACAATAAGCAAAACTTAATTTAAAGCGAAAACTGATAAAGTAAACCTTGTGTAGTTTATGCTTTTTGCGGCTTTTGTTCTGTTCCACCCACCATTAATGATGAGAAACAATGAAACTTTGCGTTGCCATTCTTTTGCTAATAGCTTTTTTGTCACATGAGTAGCCGCGGAAAGTCATTGAATGTCATTCGTGTGTGGCGCACAGTGCAAAAAAGAATAATAGTGTACATTTAAAGAAAATATACATATGTGTGCAGCAACAAGCAAAGAGAAAGACAAAAAAAATAAAAACAGAAGTAAGATTATAAGAAATGACACATGATGTCTGTGAATGCATAAGTTTAAGAAATAAATGTTAATAAAGTTCTACTGCTCCTTTTTTGCTGATACAACAGCTCTGTAGGACCAAAGCCTAGATCTCGCATTTGTCGTGTTATATAAAAAAGCAGCTATAGATATACAAAAAATATTTCCTATCGTATTTTATTCATATTGTGTCTAATATATGGCCACCACTGTAGTTCTGGTCCTATTTTCATGCGTTGATGCCTAAGAGATAGCAATAATGCTTCTGACTACAAAATTTTCATAAATTTCTCGCAGTGTTCTTTGTTTATATGCGTAGGCGAAAAAACGTTTCAAGTATTTTGTGTGCAGAAAATTTCGCTTGGCTGAAAAATACTTCAGCTTGAAAAACGCATAAATTTTCTCTGTCATATCGAACAGTCAACCAAAGGTCATGGTTTACTAAGCCATGCAGCAGCAGCAACAGCCACAGCAGCAGCTTCATTGATAAATTGATTGCCTGATAACACGCACAGCTGACATCGCACACGGCGTGGGCTGGAAGCAGCCAGGAGGGAGGCACACTCGTAAAACGTGAGTTGTATTGAATGTCGCGACAGATGAAAATGAAACTCTTCGCTTCGTTGCACGATTTGAATTTCCGAAATTCGAGTTTCACGCAAATTGTGAATTCATTTTGCAAGGAGTTATGCCAAAAAAGTACACGGCTGAGTTGAGTTATGCGTTCTGTACAAATTAGCTGCTATGTTGGCATAGTGTCATTAACGGTTCTTTTTTTTGCGTTCTATTTCTTTGGTGTTTTCAGTTCTGTTTTCATTTTAATTTTTTAACGCTTTCTGCAACTTGAGCTGCGTGTGTTTCTGTTGCTGCTGCTGCTGCTGCTGCTGTGTGTTGCCAAGTTGTATAATAAATCAAAAAGTGTTTTCATTGTTGTTGGCAAAATATTGTTTGGCAGTTAAATTTCAGTAACCACGTTGATGACAACGCCAACGAAAATGTGTTGTAAATTATCTGTGCCTGAGTGTTTTTATTTTTTATTCTTTTACAGTTGTTCAGTTTCCTGCTACGCGAAGATAAATTGTTGACGATAAATATTCCGTTGACTTGTTACTGCGTTCTACCTTATTTTTTTTATGTTTTGTTTTGTCTCGCTTTGTTTCATTTCATTTTTTCTGTTTGCTGTCTGTTATTTATGAAGTTTGACAAACGTTTAATTAGTTTAACACGCGTCAAATAAAATGTAACATGAAGTGGGCAACTGCGCGATAGTCTCGACTTCCATAAGGGTTTTATCGATTATGATTGCTGATAGCAATACAATGTTTTTAAAAGGGTTGCCTTTTCGCCAAGGCCGTGCTACGTTAAGTAAAATTCAGCTATTAAGCTCCGAAATTAGATAAGTTTTATTTACATATCAATGTCACTGACACAAATGTCTAAGCTTACTGTAAATGCATAAGCCAATATCGCAAAGGAAATTAAGTCACAACTCTATTATTTATTATTAATTGACAATTTGGCAAGCTATAAAAATACCGGCGTACAACAAACACACGCAGCTAAGTGGGCTGTTTGATAGTTTATTCGAAATATCTGAGTTTAAAATTTATCAAAAAGCGCAGTATTCATATTATTTAATGGGAATAGAATTAGACAAATATAAATGCCATTTTCTAATATTTTGACTTTAGTATTTATTTTTCCTGTTTATAATTATGCAATAAAAAATTTACACCATACTAACATTTTTGGACGAATATCATATTTTTTATAAAGTCAATTAATTTTTGAAGTGCTCTGAAATAGCTTCACCCTAATCAGTAAAAATAAAAACGAAATCAAAATAAGGGAATACCGGTGAGATAATAATAACCGCACGCGTGTCAAAACTGAGCTCATAATCTCAACTCGGAATAAACAATAACAAAAAAAAAATAAAAACAAAAACAATACTTATTTTTATACTCGTACATTGTACTTACACTTATCATCTTCACTCATATTTTCAAAGGTGTATAAAATTATCAAAACAAAAATATCTATGGAAACCAAAAAAGAATTGGCGAAACCAAAGAAAACAAAATAAATGTTGACCACGTGAATTGTTTGTTTACTGTTTAAGTAATAACGCGATTGTGCACAAAAAGCGCCAACAATGGAACCGAAACACTGAAGCTAATAAAAGTTAATCACAATAAAAATTAATCGCAATTGCGTGGGCTTTTTTTTCGCTTTTGTTATACGTGAAAGTGTTTACGTGAGTTTTTGCCAAACTGAGTCAGCTGCTGGGCACAACCTACAATTAGTTTTCAATTTCAAAATCAAAGCTTCTGAAAGTAATGTAAAAACGAACCGAACTGAGCCAAACCGAATCAAACCGGTGTGCGGAGCAGATACTTGACTGTAATGCTACGAAATAATTTCGGGACTAAGTTGGACGCGTATCTGTGCGAGACTACTTAACGCTAGGCTAGAGACTACTCGCATATAGACTAGAGTAGCGTCGAGTAATTCACGCCCGCACAGTGCGTTTTATCTACGAGAACTCCAAGATAATGACTGACTTTTGTTTTGGCAAAACAAATCAACGAACGAACGAACGAGCGAACGCACGAACCCACGATATGCTAGGGTCTCGAGTCTGATTGGGTTTATGATACTTGGCGAGGCCGGCATTGTCGTTAGATAATTGCAATACGAAATTCGCGTTTATCAGCTATTGGAATTTTTGCAGATTATAAATATTAATATGTGCTAATATATATTTTTCTATTTGGAATTATTTCTAATAACACGTGATTCAAATTGAAATTTTTAAGTTTTTTTTTTTATCTTCTCATTAAATTTATTATTATTTATTTCTTTGTTTTGCGTGCCTTTTTTATTTATATACATAAAGCTGCGATATCAGTTTTTATCTGTTGGCCACATAAATCTTCAGGGTGTGTTAAATTGAGTCATAGAGATGCTCTACACATGCATATGACAAAATTTAAACAAGCAAGAGTGTGACTTTTGCTTAAGTAAATCATATATGGTAATATTTTAATCCGTTATTAAACATTAACCAAGATAAAGCAGTCGACAGCGATGAAAATATTTTTTTAACCTAAATCTCAAAATATTTAATATTGCTAAATAACACAACATTTATGCACTGTCAGTGTCAAAGTTTTAAAGTAAACAGTCGAGAGACCTACTTAGCAAAAGTGAGTCAAGTGCTCAGATAGGCATAGGCAATGTCAAGATCAAACCACCTGAAAAATGCCAATTTCGGCAAAATGTGACATCGATAGCCAATGTCTGTTGACTTTAAACTCTGTGCAATTACTTTAATTTGCAAACAAGCTGCGCAATTCAATTGCGATAAGCAATACCCTGATTAAATTTTGTGCAGTGTAATCAAAGTTTAAAATACTTTCTCTTTTACTTGTAGAGATAGCCATAGCAACTAATTGAATTATAAGGAAATTTCATCATAAAACTGATTAAAAATACCTATGATTAAGGCTAAATGGTAAGTACGAGTATAATATCATGAGAACTTTGAAAGCCATCAACTCTGTATTACAGACAAGTTAACATGCTTTCGGCTTATAGAGTCTGTAAACTGATGGCTTAGTGACAAAATATATTACGAAATTAATGCATAAGCAATAGGAAAACAAAGACTAAGCAGCCATGTCTGTCTTAATCTTTGCGAATATTATAATACACTGGCTCCTATTATAATGAAATATTCTTCAAACATCTTTAATAAATAGAAATAATTCAAGGCTAAAAAAGTACTTCAATAGACATAGTCAATGCTGGACAAATCATGCTGTGCGCAGTTGGAACTACTCTCGTTGGCATTAGAGTTCAATGTACTAACAATTAAGTGACAGCGACGATGAGCAAACGAAAAGAAAATTAGAAAGAATAGCCACTTAAATTAATATTACGTATACGCAAGTGAATTCCCAATGATGCGGCTACACATAAATGCAAACATATATGCAGAGGTCAAAGTTCTGCCACCGCTTTAAAATCAGTTATGCAGCTTGTAAAAGAATCTTAAATAAATCCGTCAAAAATGTTTACAAACTTTGCATGCGAAAGTATTTACAACTGACGAAGACACTCCTGCTGTGAGGGCATAGCAGTTCTTCCACATAGCGTGTTAAAATAATAGCTTTAAAAATGTTGAAATATTTTAAATAACTGAGATTTAGCATTTACTGCATTTTGAATATTAAGCCAAAAAAGAAATTTAAATAATAAGCCCAATCTAATACACAAAAAACAAAACCTTAAATATTTAAAGTATCACAAAGGATTAAAAAGATTTGCAATGCAACAATACTAAATAAATGCGATGTGGGCTGAAGCAAATTTTCCGTTATTTAAATCTGCGTCACTGACACTTTCACTTTATTTATATTTATAACAGCTTTTGTCCCTTATATTATTTTAACACTCTCCTTAATATAGCGCAATTTTATTTTAAAAATTCAGTGTAAAAATATACGCACAGCTGCACTTTAAATTGCACGCATATGAAATGATATTCGCTTTATTTAAATTTTTATACAACCGAAATCAGAAGTAAAAGTTTATCAACGCTTATTTGTTTTATCTGCGTACGCTGCCAGCCATGAAAATAAGTTATAAATTATTAACGCCTGTCAGCGAGTGAGTGTGTATATGACTTTATGGCTGTGAATTCGCTTGTGATGTTGTGTGTGTCGCCATATGCTTGTGCGTGGGTGGCGAATTGTGCAAAATAATGTCTATCGCAGTTGTTTATCACCAATGTTCATTTACTCGCATTGTGCATTTACACATACAGACGTGTTACACAATGTGTGTCAGCCAAGTCAATGCAAATATGTAATTGAGTTTAATTTCCCTTCACATCAGATTTTATTTTGACTTTAAGCTGATAAAGCGCATAACTTGACTATGATTTCCCATGGTATAGTAATTTTGTTTTCACTCTTAAAGATTTCATCACGTGGGCGTATGAGTAATATTTCGAATTGATGCTTATTTACATAGGCGTTAAATGAGACAAGGTCACAGATTCGCTTACGGAAATAGAAATTTAAGCCAAATAAAAAAATAAGGCCATTAGATAAGAAATTAAAGTAAAAGTGTCCGTCAGTCTTTCTGGCATTTGTATTGAAACGGGTTTTGTTAGCAAGAAAAAGTATTTGCTGCTGGCATTTGGAAACTTATGCCAACACACTAATCTGTTGACCCATCACTCAACTGCTTTTGTTGTTATGTGTTTGCATTTAAATAAGCCTGTTGCTTGTTTACCTGAATTGTCATTTGATTTATTTTTAGACTGATTAAGTTATCGTAACTTAGATAAACCCTCATAAACGTGCAATGTCACAGCATGACATGCACTCAAGCAAAAAACTTTACATTTGCTTTGCCAAAGAAAAAAAATTGGCAATTTAATTATATTATAACACAATGACTTAAGAAATTGAAATTGGTAAGCACTTTTAGCAAAGCTTTTAAATAGATGCCTAGCACAAAACATATTATTAGCAGCATAAAATCCATGCGGAAATTTCAACAGCCCAAGCCAATGCACTTTGTCATGGCATTTGCTGACGTCATTGTATAGACACTTCTCTGTTGCTACTGTGGGCTAAATCATCAGTAAATTTAGCATGTAGCACATTAGAAGACATCGTACAACTTCCCGTACATGTTAACATGGTCAACAGAATTTGCTAACGTTGCCGGCGATAGTAAAAAGAAATGTACAACAACATGCAAGCGAAAGTGTTAAATTTAGCACAGTGCGATGCCTGAAAATAGGCACACTGCAATTTGCATATGTTATGCAGTACATATAGCACATATTAACAGTTATTGCAGATTTAAAAATTTTGCATAAATATTAAAGTACAGATAAGTGCGGATTATAGTTTGTTGTTTATATTAAACATTCGCAAATATGCAAATATTACAACAAAGAAAAACGAAAAATGTGCCTTGTGCAACTGTTTCAATTTCAAAATAATTCAATTAATTTACTTTGCCTTTTATAATTATATTATTTTGAGCTATTTGTCACGTCGTACAAAATCTAATTAGCTGCATATTTGATCATGCATTATTTTTAGCTGCAGCTAATTAAATTAATTTTCAGCTGCGGCATTCAGCAAATTAATTTATTATTATTTACTAAATACAAGTGCATTAGTGTAAAATGTAAAAAGCCAATTGCCACTTGCCTTTAAGTTCGACCTCTGTGAAGGGTTTCTTTTTAACAGACTGTAGCAGCATGACATGAAAAAAAATATAAAAAATTGGAACGAAATTAATATACTATATGTGTAGCATATAACTACGCATTTAGTTTCAGCTTGACCGCATGTTTACCTTAGTGGCACGTTTCCCCAGCAATGCTGTGCCAAGCATCTGCAATGAGAACGAAACAAACACAAAACAAAAAAATAAATAAATATTAGAAAAAAAAGTTAAGTCAAGTAAAAAAATATATTATAGCATACAATAAAAAAAAAAAAAACAAAAAAGCACACACATTAAGTCAAAGCTACGGTATAAGTGTATATTGTACAACAACAATTACAATAAATGCCGACAGACAACACCCAAGCGAAAATGTTTCTAAATAAAAATGCCAAATTTTATATAGTATATTTTTGTGCGCGCCACACATGCCCCGTGGCCCGTGCCCCCTCATTACGACTTCATCGTGTAGATCCCAGCACACTTCATTGTTTCACTTTTTACTACGTCGTTGACGCCGAAAATGTGATTTTCTTTATACTATATAAATATATATATATATGATATATTTTATTTTATTGTATTTTTATAACACACCAAGAATTTTAAGCATTTAAGCAGCTGATAAAAAATGAGGAACAGAATTTTCAGGCAAAGGCAATAAGCAAAAGCGCAAAAAAATCAAAAAGCACGTCACTTTAAGCAAAACAAAACCAAAACATGATCAAACCTATAAATTAAGTTCACCTTTTAAATGTCGCCAAAATCAAATGTTCGAATGTTTACGAAAATACCTTATGCACTTTTACCAAATTGCGGCATTTGTTTTTATGTTTTTGTTTTGATTTTTTTTTTTCTGTTGTATTTTTTTGCCACTTGTTTATTGACGTCGATAATTTGCTGTTAATGTAAGGAATATGTTTTGCAATTTGTTTGACTTGTCCGCTATTTGAAATATTTTGCAAATTCTTTGATTAATTACAATTTTTGAAATATTTCTTTCTGGTTAAATTTTGTTCATTTTTCTCAAATAAAAATAGAATTTTCACATATTATTTTTAGCAACATTCATTTGTCTCACAAAGCCAAAATAGCTTTTAATTAATTTTTGAAATATTTTTACAAATTAATTACAAAATTTACGGTTTGCTTTTCTAAACTATCAACATGTAATTAACTGATTTACACAAAATTTGTTAATAATTTATTTAATTTAAATTAAAAGAAATAAATATTTCATATTAATATTTGAAAATTTTGTAATTATGTTTTTTCTTGTTTTTTGATTTAGCTTATGAAAACAGGAAGTGTTTACGTTGAGGCATAAATATTTGCAAAAATATTATAAAAATAGCCATCGCATCTTATATTTTTTCTTATTTATATTACTAATTTTTTCTGCGACATTTGTGGAGAAAAAAGTATTTTTCATGGGGATCAAACACGACACTATGGTTTTATTCAGAAATTAGTAGACAATGTGTCCAAAGCTCACGTAGAATGAATTTTCTATAATCTCAGCCAGGTACATATCTTATTACTTCTATTACATTATTTTCAAGTTTTCTCTTCTGGCACTACTTGCAGTTCTTTTATATTAGAGTGCATTGCTTTAATAATGATTAATACACTCTCTTTTTTCTCATCAGATAAAAAATAAGTGGAGATGTGCTTAAGTGTAAATTGTTTTTCGTGCGTAATGAGTTCAGGCTTTTTCGTGATTTTCGTGCCTTCCGGATCTTTTCGTGCCTTCCAGGCTTTTTCGTGCCTATCCGGATTTTAGCCCGAATACTATTTCGCGCGTCACGGAATCTAGAAAATACATTTTGTGTAACTATCCAAAAATAAATTTTGCTGTTTTCTTGGCTAGCTATAATATTTTGCTTACTTGCAGTATAAGAGACTTAACAAAAAATTTTCAAAGTTTTTTTTTTTTTTTAAAGAAATTCCAAATGATTTACAGCTCAGGAACAGCCACTTTAATCTAAACTAACCTATCCTAATGCTTTCTAAGTTAGTGTAAATGCCAAAAAGTTGTCAAAAATATACTGATTTATTTTTATTTCATAATTTAGCCACTACAAAAAAATCCTGAATAAAACTGAACAACACAATTAATTCAAAGTCTTTCAATATTTTAAAAAGTTTTATTTTCAAGTGCCACTAATAAAAAAGGCAAGAGCCTTTAAATGCAATGATTGGCATTGTGGTAAAAAATATTTAAAAACATGTGTTTTTGACATATTTTTATTAAAACAGACGCCTGCTGCACATGTTTCAGCAGCAAGAAAGAAGGTTAATAGCAAATAAGCGAACATGTGTAGAAAATTTATTAAATAATTTATTTGTTAATAAAACACAACATTAAAAAGTCTATCTAATTAACTGCTGTCCGCCATATACGCATATGTACATATATGTATGTACAAGGTGAGTTCCAAAGTAAACAGGACTTTTTGAATCTAGCGCCCTCTAGTGGCGCCATCTATATGTCAACTGGTGCGTTAGAATCTGCTATCGTTTATCGACTTCCAGTAAAAATTTCATGACATTTCATCTATTGGAAGTGAGGTTATTGCGTTTTAAGTGTCAGTATGTTTTTGTCATCGGTGCGAGAAGATGGAAGTTGGCGTTTGTTGCACGATAATGCGCCGTCTCATCGATCGACGCTTGTGTCCGACTATTTGACCAAAAATCACATTTTAACCATCAACCACTCCCCGTATTCACCTGATATGGCACCGTGCGACTTCTACCTTTTCGGAAAAATGCATTTGCCGATGAAAGGAAAGCGTTATGCAGACGTAGAGGCCATTCAAAAGGCTTGCACCGATGACAAAAACATACTGACAATTAAAACGCAATAACCTCACTTCCAATAGATGAAATGTCATGAAATTTTTACTGGAAGTCGATAAACGATAGCAGATTCTAACGCACCAGTTGACATATAGATGGCGCCACTAGAGGGCGCTAGATTCAAAAAGTCCTGTTTACTTTGGAACTCACCTTGTATATTTAAAAATAAATATTTTTTATGTTTACTAAATGATCGACGCTACTTTAGTTTAAATACACGCAGCATCGGCTAACATAAATTTGATAAAATTTAATAAGAAAACCAAAAAATACAAAATATATATGTTTACATAGAATTTTCTCATAGATAAACAATAAATATATACATGTTTATTTGCTTTTCATCTTTGTTGCTGCATAATCTACGTAGCACACAAAAATAGTAATGCGTAAAATTAGCAACACAAAACAAACATAAACAAAACAAAAACCAAAAATCGATTAAACCTTATTGTAAAAAAAATATAAATCGTAAAATTGATTAACTGTCAATGAATATAAGCAATATGCGCAATGAATTTTCATAGCTTTTTTTCGCTTAAAAAATAAAAACCAAACGTATATGCTTTTAAAGTCAATTACCAATTATGTATTTACAGTATTCCATTTCTTGCTTTTTTCTTTCTTATTAACAACGGCTTAAATACGTTTTGGCATATGTAACATAGCAACGCTTTGCTGCATATAAATGGTTTATGTTTTTTTTTTCCCGCTGCTTCTGTTTTGGCAGCAAATCCCACTGCGGCCTTGTCAGCATTGCGCTAAAGTGAAAATGCCGCTTGCATACTAATTTTTGTTTACTTCTGGTTTTGCTTTTATGCTGAGCCGACGAACATTATAAGGCTGGCAAACGTGATTAAAGACAGTTTGACGCTGTTAAAAGACTTTATCGGGATCAACGCGTGGCGGCATAATAATGAGTCTAAGTCAAGTAAAAATTAAAAATGTATGCAAATATGATTTATAACAATTACGGCTGGGAAAATTTCAAGGAATCAGCATTACGCATTGCACCATTGAGAATGCATTAAATGCCATTTTATCAAACGGCAAATACGCTTAGCATTTTAAATGTTTTAAAGACGCAAGTGCAAAAGTTTGTGTTTCAGTCACGCCTGCAGTTCGATTATCCTCCATCGAGTACAAAGTCAAATCTTAAATTGTTTTGTTTACAATTATTTTGATTGACCTACAAAAGTGCAACGACTTTGACCAGCTACAAATGCGTAGGCACATACAAGTGATGAAATATGCAAAAGATCAGCACTTTATTTTAAGAACTCAAATCTTGGAACGTCAACTGTCAGCCGCAATCATTTAATAAATCAAATAAAAGTCAAAACAATTTTGGTTATGGCAAATTGATGAATTGCCTAAGCATTTCCAATTCTCAGTTTATCTTACACAAGACTGCTAATTTTCTACAGTCTCTAACATCAAAAACATTTAACAAAATAGCTCAGGATGTGCTGAGACTTGATTCTGTGTGCTGCTGTAAATTTTAAACAGACTTCAGACTCAAATAAACAGACGAACTTCAAAAGCAAATAGGCAAACAAAATATATAAAAACATATGCAAAATAATCGTTTAAAGTGGCGCATCCTAATGACAGCCAAATTGTTTTTATTTTTACTAATTATAACACATAACACACCATCGCTCCACGTTCCTGCACTTGAGCAGCCGATACATGCGCCGTGTATTCGATCAACTATCGCATAGTTTTTTTTTGCAATTTATAACATATGTTAGCCATGACTTTTAAATAAAATAAGCAATGGCAACAAATGTTTACGTGTCTAACTTAGAAACAAGCCATTAATGTATTTTTACAGAAACTGAAGTGAAGACGATCTGCGACGAATTTTAAGCCATTTAACAGACTTATACGAAATGTTGCTAAACCACAACAATTATTTTTTATGATCCGTTAATTGCATGCTAACAGCAACAACAAACAAAACAGAAAGTCAATTTATTTACTAGATTTGCTCATTATGATTTTTATTGAATATTTTAAGCAAACAAAACTGACCTTCAAGTGACTTAAAACGCAAACAACAAATAACACGAAACTTAAAATTTAAGGGCAAAACGATTTTTTTTTTTAGGTTTGTGGTAATTTTTTTTTTTTAATTTCTTGGTTTTCTATGTTTATTTAGAATTTGCACTTTGCTGCAATTGATGCATGTTTTCTTACATGGAAATAATACAAAACAAAAAAAAAAGAAGAAAGAAAAAAATGAAACCAAGTGAATAATTTTAAAACAAATGTAAAAACTTAAGTGAACTGCACAGTTGAATAGCTTATAAAGCAAATGATTTGTGTGTCTAGCATTTGTTAAACGAATATGTATATTATGTATTATGTACAACAAATCTCTATATACAAATGCCAAAAATATTATTGCAAAGAAACACATTTGTACAAAAAAAATAAAAATATAAATAAAAATAAAAATAAAAAAGCAATTTACCACAAAGAAAACTGTGGGCGCTAAGGAGTGACAAATAAAAATGTTGTATATTTATTATGAGCTATGAAATATGATTGCAAAGAAAATAAAAATAACAAAAAGAAAATAAATGCATAGCACAAAAGGCATATAAACAAAAGCGTGCATAAAACTATTACCAATGATTTTGTATGTCAATTAATTGTTAAGCGCTTAGGCTACATGGCACTTGGTACTCACCTTCAGCTGATGACGTAGACCGCTCATTGGGCTCATTCAATAATAAACAAAAAATGTACAGAAACAAATAAAATACACAAAAAAAAAAATATAAATAAAAAACTTGTTGATTTTACGTTTTTATCTGTCCTAGTTTAATTTTACGTTTTTAGCTGTTTTTTATTGCTGTTTTTTATTTTCTTCTTCGACTGTTTTAAAGGCAAAATATTAAATCAAAGTTCAACTTGTCAGAAGAATTAAGGGCAGCACTGTACAATATTATTTTAAATCAAATTGTATAAATATATATTTATGTTAATCAAAACTTTCGACTTGAAATGTATTATATTATTTTGTTTATATTTTTTTGTTTTTGCATAAGTGCAACTTGACAAATTATTGCGCGTGTTTGAAAACTTTTCAATTTTAAAACAATATTTTCTGTTTGTGCACGAAATGAGCGATTTTCAGTTTTGTTATTTCTTATAAATCACGCGTGCAAATTTACTTCTCAAGTATGTATGATTTTTTGATTTTTATAAATTTTCAAAATACAATTTTTATATATTTTACACAACGCGTGGCTGCCGATACTTTTGCCAAACGTTCGAGACATCCGTACCGAAAAAACAAACCAAGTTTTTGCTTTTATTTTTGCTTTGCGTATCGTATCGTTGCGCACCGTTTCGCTGTAAATTTTGAAATAAAATTGAATTCGAAAAGTTGTCTGTGGCTCGACCGAAACTCACTTGGCAGAGCGCGGCATAGCAAAATGTTAAGAAATTTTGTTATTGTTGTCGATCGCCTGTCGAAAAAAAAAAGAACAGTGGGAGAGAGAGAGAGAGAGTGCACGTGTGAGAGCGACAGGGCGAGTAAGAGTAAGTCTGAGGTGTTCACGCCGCAACAATAAACAGCAACAACAACAACAGTTAATATAATATATAATTTAGTGAAGAATAACAAAATGCTCAAAAACCAGCAAATTTGAAATGTTTCTTCTACCATTATTGTTGTTGTTGTTGTTTTTAAATATACATAAATTTTTTCGGCTTTTCTTTTTTGTTTTTTTTTTATTTTTATTTTATTTTTTTTTTTAGTTGCTTTTTTGTCAACATGAGCGGCAAAGCCGACAAACCGCCAACAACGTTGAGAGTCGATGCTGCGTACGTATGCCGAAAATAGCGAACAGCGGCCTGCGACAGTGGAAACTAGTTTGAAGGGCATGATCATGGAAATAACTACATATAATTAGCAATTTATAAAATTAAAGCGCTTAAATAAAAATTGTTGAAAACTTACAGTAGCTTATAATTTTAGCATATTTGCTTTAATTGAGTTAAACAATTTTTTTAACATGAGTTTTAAAATTTACGTCATTCCGTTCTCGTACATATATTATGGCTAAGAAAATAATCTATACCGATGTAAATCATTTAGTGCGTTGCTAGTGGTCAAGCCACATACCAATTAGACAAATAGATATCGTATTTGAATCCCATCAAATGCTAGAATGTTCTGCCGGTGCCTGTGTTTAAATTATTCTTAGTAGCAACTGAACAGTTTCAATATCAATAATCATACATATGTGATTTCTTTAATAAAAACAGTCATTTTCAACAAACATTAAATAAAATTAAGACAAGGCGGCGAGCATATGAAACATGACTTATATGCTGAAAGTAGCAAATCTTCAGTTTAATACTAATTAACTCCAGAAACATGAAGAGGAATGGATGAAACGTGGTAAAACATTTAATCATCATTATAAGGAAATGTATCTGCAGTCATAAAACTGACGAGATTGAAGTTAATAGTCATTGCTGAATATGACTTAACACCAAAATTGTTTAAAAGGAATTTGGATAACAAAGAGAAAGCATCCTTGCAGAATGAACTGATCACAGTACACAGCAGTTACTGTACAAAGCGTACACAATTTTATGTTATATTAAAAACCAACTAAACTGTATTTCATCAAAAGCTTAAGGCGCAGCAAGCGAATGCCATCAACAACATGTGACGCCGTGAGCGCACGAAACGCCGAAAGATCAATACACACAGATATACATATATGTAGGTTTGAGTATTGCTGTGAGTATATATGAATTTGTACGTGCTTAAGTGATCAACGCTCTTCATAAATCGACTGTGAGTGTAGATCATCAGTGAATATTAACATAAGATTTATTGAACTATGGCCAAGAAGATGCGCACGGAAAGAACTCAATGCATTTTTGTTGCGTATACGCAACGTGTGACATGCAATTCGAAACTTAAAGAAACAACACAACGCTTTAAAAATAGCATTTCGTTATGTTGTGTCGCATGCGGCATGTGGCATAAATTTAGAGACATAAGTCATTCAACTCGCACGATTGCAGCATGCGCAGTCATATACATACAAAATGCTTAAATGCGTCGAGCATAAATTTACAGCCCACATGAACCAAGTGATAATAATACGCAGCCTGAGGCGATGAACTGTACGTTACAATGAAAAAAAAAAAAAAAAACAAAAACGAAAAGAAAGCACGAAGCGAATCACACATTAAACTAATTTGTTGTGCACTTTGAAATTCAGACACACTTTATGCCCATTTTATGTCTGCCCAAAACAAATAATCTTAACAAATAAAGCAGGCAGCGAAACTTGGCAAGGCACAGCCAAACAGCAAAAAAAAAATACAAACCAAAATTGTACTGTGCGCTTTTAGTGCAAATATAATATGCACAGACTTGTATGTATAAATGCTATGTGTGGTACATATGAAAGGCGGCCTGAATAATATTTGCGAAAATTCGCTAGGACACAAAGTGCTTTGATTTTATTTTAATTGGGCAACGTCGGCAGCTGTTCGAATTATTCTTTCGCAGCGAAAGTGTGACAAATGGCGAATGGTTGGTGTGATAAAGGTTGTAAGATCACTAAAAACAGGGTGACCCAAATTTTTCAATTTGAAAAATGTAAAACATTTATTTAAACAACAAAAATTTAAACTTAAATTTGTCTAATTTATTTGTAAGGCCAACAACAGCATTAAATTTAAAATTAACAAACAGAAAATCTAGTAACTGATTTAAGATTCGCAGCTAACTGCAGCCACTGCTAAAACTGATAATGGTACCGAATACCCTGTAAATATTAGGAATACATTAAATCTCCCATAACTGGACACAGATGGTCACTATGTTTTTTTTCAGGGTTATTAGAATATATTTTGTATAGAAAAAAGTCCGATTATGCGGACTTTCTGTATTAGAAGATTTAGCTGTGTAATGTAATCGATTAACAGAAGGTGAAGAAAGGAGCTCAAGGTATTGGCTTCAACTAACTACAGTTTTGGTTTTTTTTTTTTAAGTAATATTTTAAATTGCCAATCTACGGCATAGTATTCACAGCGTTACGTATACGCATGATATTCCACCAATGCAGCATACAAAACCAAACGCAAATAAACCACAAAAATAAAGAAACCGCAATTCAATGTTCAAATATGCACAAATCGTCTATTATGCGCGAATAACGATGCAAACAAAGTAACAATAAATATATATACAGTAGATAAATAACAAATATTAATCATACGTTATGTTTGGCGTACACACGTCACGCTACGTTGTATTATGATCATTGCAATTGACACATGCAACGCACCCACCGACCGACCGACTGACTCCACTCTACCTGCACACACTTAGCACATGTGTGTTAAACTTAATTTTTGCATAACAATGCGTGTGGCCTAGTCTAAATATTGACACTGCAGCCGAAAAACAAGATACTCCCAAAAGAGAGAAAAAAACACACAACTCATATAGTAAATAAATAAATACAAAAATATTGGTAATGCATTCAGTGCGCAAATATTGAAATAAGCTAACGAAAAGACACAATATCTTTTTTGAACTCGTTTCTTTTCTTTACTGTTATTATTGTGCTCATTATTTTACTGTTTACTTAAATTTATTTTTATGATAAATGCCACTTGAGACGTCAAACTTTAACGCAGATGTCTAAACTTTGAGAAGGAAAACACATTTTTCGTGTCGTAAGTCTTCCTCTTTGTGCAAAAAAACATTTACAGTTAAATACTCTTAATACGACAATATTTGCATTTAATTTTAACTGGCGAACCTTTGTCTTCATTTGCCAGTCAAGGCAACCAAACCACGAAAACAGTTTTTAGTTTTATAAAAACTTTAACCTTGCAAAATCATAACGCACTTGTTTCGTCTTGGTCTCGTTAATTTTCCTAGTCAGAAGATGCGCCACGTGTTGACGATTTGTTTAAAATATGCAAGCCAAAACAAAAATTTAAAAAAAAAAAAATAACACTAAAAACAAAAAAAAAAAAAAACATTTTTTTATGAAACGCAAAAAAGTGCTTGTCGTAATATATGAAATATTAAAGGAAAATATATTTTCAAATTATTTGTTTATTTTTAAACAGATTTTGATGTATTTGGCTTGTAAAACGTTCAATGTAAATATTTACTAAAAATTCGATACTAAACAATTTCGCCTAACGGGGATCGAGCTGCACCGATTTGCGTATGTTGTACCGATTATGTGTTAGGTAAACGTTATGAATAGATTTTGGCGCAAAACTAATTTGTAACATTATTGGCTGTTTATAATAATAATATTAAAATATCATACAAAACAATATTTGGCGACTCTGAAGTCTTTTGTGAATATCATAATTGTAAGTATTTCCAAAAAATTTTTTATTATACATATTAAAAAAGGGCTTAAGATTTATAGAAAATTTTAACTCGGTTCATTTTATAAAAATGATTGCATCAATAAAAACATTTATTTTTTTGTCTTCATAACTTAAACTTTATTCTGTGGATAATGAAACTTCGAGTTATAGATGTTCAATTGTATTTGTATCATGGTATGGCAAAAACTATTGAAGCAAGCCCAGTTGCATAACAAAAACAAAAGAATCGCAAACGAAATTCCCTATTTCGAATCAAACGAACCACAAGAACAGCAAAAAAACAAAACCGTTTAATAAATAATTTTACAAATTTGATAAATTAAGATATAAGCTTCAGCATGCCATTAATTACGATAGAAATTTAAAAAACATTGAAAACTGCGCATGTGAATTTTTATGGTATGTGCAGATAAGCAACACAAAGCCCGAACAACGCTGAAATAATTAACAACTTTTACAAACAATGCACAACAGAAAATGCAAACCCAAACATTGTCTATGTGCGTTCAACAATTGTCATCGGAATAAGTATATTCGTGGAACTGAAAATCAGCCATCACAGCAGTTGGTGTTGTTGTTGTTGTTGTTGCTTATACTGGTGCTGATGACACCGATGCGATGTCGTAACTGATATCGATGTCGAAATGTATTTTTAATTTGTTTTGTTTTTTGCTAATTTTTGTCGCTGACTAACGAAGCGTAACATGGTCAAGGTTAAGTGAGAAAACGAATTAAAATTAAAATGCTACTTGCTGGTTGCTGTTGATGCGAGTATTATAAGCAAATTATGCATGAAAATATTTTCATTTAGCACTTTCTGTAATTAACCGTAATTGGATGCTCTAAGCGAACTGTTGATAAGCAACCAATATAAGGAATTAAAAATAACATTTTTTTTCTGCACTTTTTAGTCGTGCAAAATCCATTTTTTAACTTACAGCTACTGGATCTTTTTCCTCTTGTTCCGAAATTTTGAAGCCAATGCTTGATGACAAGAAAAACAAAAAAAACAAATTAAAAGAAATTGCACAAAATTTGTCACAGGTCGCACACACGAAGCAAAATGAGATATGCCGACTGATGTTGTACTGTCACTGATGCCAGTGCCACTGCCACTTTATGACCTGAGGCTCGTTTGCCTGCTTGACTGGGTGGCTGGCTGGCTGACCAATTGGCTTGTAGCTTGTGTTTCTTCTAGGGTGTGAAAATAATCACAAAAAACGACACATGCAAAATTAATGAATATTATATTTATTAACCGTTAGGCGCACACAAGAAAATAATGCTAAGAAGCAGAACGGTGGCAACTACAACAACCGCTTAGTGAAAAAAATCGTATGCCGCAACCTTTGCGAGTACGATCACAGAGAGCACAATGTACGGCTCTCTTACAGAGCATATTTTTCATGTAGAAACACTCGCAAAATAATCATTTGATTTGACTACTCATGCTTTGGTGCACTTATTTTGCGTCACACCGTCGTGTATAGGTTTTACTGTTATATTTTTGTTTTATCATTTTTATTGTAGTTTTCGTTTGTACTCGTATTTAGATATGTAAATGTTTATTATACCGGTACGAACGCGTGCATGCAACGTAATTTCTATTGAAAATCGCAGCCAAAACAATTTCATAAAATTATTTTAAAATGCTTTTACGTATTTCAAAGATTTAGTAAACAGCAGCATGACAAAATATTTCAACGTGTGAAAAACATTTCTAATGAAAGAAAGATCTTTAATATGTATTTGCGGGCGTATGAAATACGTTAAAAAAAAAATTATTATCTGTTTATGCTGTAAATGTATCAAATCAAACTCAGTATAAATTATTCAAAATTTAACGACTTAGTGCAAAGAAAGTTGTGGCAATCATTCGTTGAAGGCGTTTTTTTCGAAAAACCAACAAAATGCCAATATTTCATTTTAGCTTTTTTTTTTGTGATTCACACCGCCGCCAACGCATTGTTTTTGTAAGGCAATTCATACTCGCATGAATGCATACTCGTAAAAAATTTAATATAATTTATTTTCGTGTCATCCTTAAAGAAAACACGTATTCTAAAGAGATATAATTTTGGCAGCAGTCTACAGTATGTTTTTCTTTAGTATTTTTCTCATTTGAATTTTTTTAAGAGTTTGCCAGTTGTTGTCACTCAACCGCAGCAAGCAGACAAGTGCCGCTGCCGACGCTATGCTTACAAATATGAAAAAAAAAGAAAAAATCCCCAGCACTTACAAATTTAAGCACACTTCATTTCTTTTAATAATCTGTAGCCAGCCAAAATGCTGCAAAACGCATTCGGCAGACAGCCAAATGTGTAAAAATAAAAAAAAATTAAAAAAAAAATAAAAATAATTTTTAAAAACCCCACCTCAGCACATCATTAAAATGTCATAAGTGTATATTCGTTTTGAATTAACAAACAGGGATATGTGCAAGTAAAAGTAAAATGATGGCAAACTTTTTAATTGTTTCTAGTCATAATCTACGGAAATTTTGTGGCTGCAATTAATCATATTTAAAATTTTAATTGTCAAATTGACTAAGTAGCACTAAATATCAAAATAATCGTTTTGATATATGTAAACTTTTTTTTGTTTAAAACTAGGAATTACAATGGAACACAACAAAAGAACAGTTTATAAAAATTACTGCATATATTGTTTGATTAGTTTAGATTTTATTTGTGTAGAGGATTTGGTTTTATTTTGGCCTTACTATTGCATATGATTATTTTTTAAATAAATATATATAATTATGTGCGTTACACTTCAAAAGGCTTGCACTACAAAAAATTGTTATTTATTACTAATTTTAGTTGATAATTTTATAACATTTCGCTGTCGTAGCCAAAAAATATCACAAATGTGGATATTAAATACATATGTGAGCACACATTGTCTAAATACAATGTTATTAATTTAATAAATAACTACACTAGAAGTTATAGTAAAACTTAAGCACTAAGATGCATAAATATAGAATTTATATCATTTGAATTTTGTCTTTTGTTTTTTTGTAATTGTTGTACTGTTTCACTAGTTAATAAAATTGTGTCGAGTGACTGGAAGTTGTTTGTTTACTTTGCATAGTTATTAAAGCTTTTACTTTACGTTATTTCCCCTATGTAGGCTAAAAGCAATATTTGTTTTGTTTTTGTTTATCTATTCTATATAGTTTTATATTAAAGTAGTAAAATTTCATTATGTATCTCTATCACAATCCGTTTACCTTATTAGACCTGCAAATAGCGATAGCCAGCACCACCGCCGCCTGCGCGGTAATTGCTTTCGCTTAGCTTCACATATTGACCTAAAAAATTAAGCACCACGGCAGAACGACAAACCGCATGCAGGTAGTTGAGGACATAGGGCGTCATTATGGTAGTGACTATATAGGCCAATTGCGGCATGCGTTCGGTGTGACCAAATGGACAAACCCAGTAGCCACGGCGCACAGCATCACGCGTATGATGTGTTATGAAGGCACAGTTTAGCACGCCCAGAAATAGGCTGATGCGAAAATAGTTTAGACACGCAGTACATATATAAAAGAGTAGCATGACCACAATTATACTTGAGCAATGTAGAAATGGACGTCGTGGAAGATTTGTTGCATCCTTACGATTCAAATATAAAATATTAGTTTTTTGAATGTAAAAGATACTACGGCTGAAAACCTACCTCTAAATACAGCGAGCGTGCCTCGACAAAATGGTCCAAATCGATGAATGACGATACCACAAAACATGTGAAAATCAATATCCAGCCAAAGATGTGTGTGGTACGTTCGTAGAACTGCATGGCAAACGCGATGCCCGTGAGTGCCCCAATTGCCGCATGTGTGGCATTGTCAGCGAGCGCTTTCAGCAGTGGGTGCTGTGTCAGCTCCACGAAATTATCGCCCAACAGACAGGTAATTGTTACCAGCGTTGTTAGAACAATGCGCATATATACCATGATCATGTGGCAGTGAATTAAAAGCAGCGCACGCTGTGTCTATAGGGAACGATATTTGTTTTTTTCTTTTTTAAGGAAGCAAAGAAGACGCCAAAAAAATCAATGGACGGAACCAATTAGTTTTGTGTATCTTCGTTGTTGTTGTGGTTCAGGTTGTAGCTGCTGCAAAATAAGCGCATGTTGTGTAATTTACTTTTTGTTGTGGTTTTCAAGGCATTAAAAAATCCCCTTGGAAATTGACAATACTTCGAATTCGTTTTTGCCTACAATAAGAATGAAAGGTAATTTAAATAAAATATGCATTTGATGCACTTCATTTACTCACGTGTTTTCAAATAATAGATGCGGCAACAACTGCGTTGGATAGTACTTACTCGACTTGACCCGGTGTATCTCGATATCTCAAACTTAAAAAACCAAAATATACAATTGACCCCACGGGCACCGAGAGCAACAACAAAATCTATGCCGTTTGGTTGCAACAGGGTTGCTGCGAACAGCTGTTAGCTGTAAAGAAGTTGGCAGCACTGTGCGCAAATGTAAACAAAAAATCAATAAACAAAAGGATTCATATTACGTTACAACTCACTTGAAGATGTCTTCTGCGTTGGATAACGTTGCTGCACAAGTAGCAACACCAGAGATGGAATCGTTCGATGACTTTGCAAAAATCACTGCGTCGGAGGCATTTATACAGGGCTTAGCGGGCATGGTGAATCAAAGTGATGTTGAGACTGTGATACGTGCACAAAAAAAAATGTAAGGTATACGGAATACTTCTGTTGTTTGTTTCATAATAATAGTTGCCACAACAAAAGCAAATCTAAAGCTTGTAATTTAATGTTTTTTAAATAATGGTGTACTTACACATACTGTTCCACAGGCTTCAACGCTTTGAGAAAACCAATGAAATGCTTCTTAACTGTAATGCACTGTCACAAAGTCGTCTGAAAAACGCCAACGAGGAGTTCAGGCGGCATGTGAAACTATTAACAGAAATGAAAAAGGATCTTGACTATATATTTCGTAAGATACGCTTTATTAAGCAAAAACTGGCAACGCAATACCCTGCGATATACTCGGAAGTGCAACCACAGCGTAGCAGTTTAGCTGAGGAGGCCGAAGACGAGGCTGAGGCTAGCAGTAGCAGTATTACCCAACCGAGTACTTCAGCTCAAGCTAAGGCAAACTTTGCGAAAGAGCCAAGCACTAGCCCGAGTAGTGAGCCCAAGAAGAGCACTACCGTCGAATACGTTCAAATGGAGGAAACGATCGAAAATGGTAAACCAATTGAAAATGAACTTATAAAACGCGTCTGTTCGATCGAGACGGCCAATCCAAACGATTCTTCAGATTGCACGTCTGAAGACACAGGCTAAGGCAAATAGTTTTAAATGAAAGTAGCTCTCTTTATATTTATTTAATCAGAATTATTTAATAAGTTAATATAAAAATTACTTAAGCCTATAATATTATTTGATACTTGTACTGCTTTGGAACCTTGGAAATTATTACACGTCCGTCATAGCTTAACGTTGCAAAAATCCAAGGATCTACGTTGCTCCATTCGGCACAATAAACAGAATCTTCATGCTGATCAAATGTCTGTAGAAGCCCATCTGCAAGCAGCTTACGTCGCTCATCTGTCACAGTTGCTGGCGCTACCGAACCATCTTCAGCCATTGAGCTGCCAGCTTCTGAACTGACTGACCCCGCGCAAGTTAACAGCACCTTGCAATCACTTGAACTCGACAAGATCAGCTGATCGTGGAATGTGTTGAAGCGCACAGACCATACCCAATGCGCATGATCGTTGCGCACAAATACCGGTTCCTTAGGCATACGGTAATCCCATATTTTTAGGCAGCCATCATCACCGCCAGTAACAATATGGCATTGTTTGTTTGGATTGCAGTCAAGGTCACGTACAAATTGTCCATGGGCGTCTTCAATACTCCAGGCGCAGTGCTGGATATCGCGTACATCGTAAGAGCGCACAGTGCAATCATGTAAAGCTAAAAACTGGTGGCCCTGATGATGGTTCGACCACTTGCCTGTTGTGTAGATCGGAGTGTTTTTTGCATTGTTGCCGCCAGCGCCCACTTCCGCTACGACACGAGTCTGGGACTCAGCACGATTCATAATTGCTATCTTGCTGTCCACAACGCAAGCCAAAGTATCCGACTGACTAGGATGGAATTCAACGGTTTTCACACGTTCGCCCAACTCCGCCGTTTCTAAGACTTCGACTTGTTGCCAAGGCAAGTACTCGCTTTTCACATATGCATTCTCATCGAGTTGCGCGGGCATGGTCAGTAGCGCAGCCTGTCGCTGAACTTGTGATCCCTTGGGCACAGTGTAAACGGAAGCTATCAGCAATGCATCGTGCGGGCTGCTGTTAAGTTTCCAAACCTCACCTAATGCATGTTCGAAAATCTGTGGAAATGAATCAGTTGAGATTAAAAGCTGTCAGTACGATTCTTTAACAATTGTTTACTTTAGATTTGATGACTCCTTTTTCTTCGTTGTACTCCAAGTGATGTAGTTGATTTGTGGGCTTCAACGAATTTGTGGCAATAAAGAAACAAACTTCATTGTTTTCGCCATATTGGGGTGTTAATGACCGAGCCTGTAACTCTAACCCGTATATTAAACCATTCAAATCATCCATCACGATTAATATAAATAAAAATATAAGTCCCTTAAAATAGAGTTGTCATTGTATTGGGATTTTTTTCTGAGATATGACACACCCTATAATTTCAAAAGTCAATGGACGATGAGACAAATATTTAATTTTTAAGTAATGTTTTTCTTACTTTACAATAACATATAATTATTTCAAGCTTTTATTATGCTTAATTCTAATCCTGTACATTTAATAAAACTTTGAAAAAGACATCGGTAATGGCTACTTTAACGTAGAAAGTCTACCCCAGAATATCATAGACACCTTTTCGTTGTCATTCATTACAGTTATTTAGGTTTAAATGTATTAAGTAATTAGGAATATAGGCCATCTTGTTAATTTATACAAGGTTTTATTTAAGTTTTTGATTTGCTGATACTGTTTATAATGCAATTTAATGCATTCGAGCGCCACGATTTTTGATTGAGCCGTTGGCAGCACCGCAAACTACCCAATCTACACCATTTTGTTTTTGCCATTCAGAGCATTGCTGCACTGAGAGGAGAAGAACAAGCACGAGCGACGCAACTCGAAAAATATTCAAACAAATTTCCAGATTTGGATCAATAGCAGAGAAAAGAGAAATAAGCTCACACGACACTCAATTCCCCTGTATAATTCAATACAAACAAACATAGTGAATCAGCAGAAGAATGGCACAAAACATCAGTCCTGAACACAGCGGCCACGGCACCTCTAATGGCTCTGGCAACAAACACAGCGACGACGCTGTGCCCATCAAAGATAATCATGCCGTGAGCAAAAGGTAAGTGGTGATTTTGCAATGCATATCAACACTTTCATTATAGCGTGAAATTTACAAACAAGCAAGATGATTAATTCTTTTGTTTTCTGGGATTATTTATGCAGACTGCAGAAGGAACTGATGAACCTTATGATGTCTAATGAAAAGGGCATCTCAGCTTTTCCGGACGGCGAAAATATTTTTAAGTGGATAGGCACGATAGCTGGGCCTAGTAAAACGGTATATGCTGCCCAAACGTATCGCCTCGCACTTGACTTTCCCAACTCGTACCCATATGCACCACCAGTTGTGAAATTTTTGACACCGTGTTTTCATCCGAATGTTGATTTTGCGGGCGCCATCTGCCTTGACATACTAAAAGACAAATGGTCGGCTTTGTATGACGTGCGCACCATCTTATTATCCATTCAATCACTTCTGGGTGAACCTAACAACGAGAGTCCACTGAATGCGCAGGCCGCTATGATGTGGTCCGATCAGACGGAGTACAAAAAATACCTGGATGCCTTCTACGAGAAAAACAAAGATGCATAAGTTAATTTTGTTGTTAATGTGGGTACTTGGTTGGCGAATTGGCAAGCTCTGGCAAGCTGGTCAACTGTCTGCCCAGCAGTGCAGTGCTGCGTTCCAGACAGACGTCACAAAATTCAGCTTAGTAGTTTATCACCACTTTCCAAGACACCTTCTACACTACATGCCTACTTTCTAATAACTACATTTCACACACATATAATTTTGATGATTATCTTTTGTTTCAATTTTGTTTCGTTTGTGCTTCAATACTTTCTACAATGGAAATTTTAAGCTAAGCAAATTTAGTTAAATGTTTACTGTAATTTTTTGCTATTATTTAGTTTATACCTTATATGCAATAAGTTGCAAGAGATTTTTACACCATTATCATGTTCATTTATCTCAAATTCGCAAGCATATACATAAATATTTATTTAAACAATTTAAATCGACTTAGATTAAAAAATGTGCGAGAAACAAAAACTTAAAATTACATCAAAATTTGTTTTAAAGTGTCTCAAATAATTGCAAAATTTTTAGTAACTAACCGCAAATTGTAAAAGTGTTAGCTTCATTTTAATTAATAAAAAACTGTAATTATTGTAAATGTTCTTTAGATCTATTATTAGTTTACAATTTGGTACGCTTGGCCTCGGTTGACCCATCTTCTGTAGCCGTCGGGTTTGTCAGACGTGCCTTGCCTTTTTGCTTTTGCACGTGCTGCCGCACTTTCTTCAGATACTCCGCGCGGTTGGATTTGTACAAATCGGCTGCGTCGCCATTAAGGGGATCATCGGGGTTTGGTGTGGCCAACAACAGTTGTATAGAAAGCAATATGGCCTCGAGTGTAATCGCTGGATTGTATGAGCCCTTCGGTGGCATGTGCAGCAGATCGAGACAGATATTGCCAGCTGAAGAAACACAATACAACTATAGTCAAATTATTTCGACTGTCGAATTGACTTACCATTATCAATATTTGGATGATAGACGGGCGTAGTAAACTTGAAAGTAGGCGGCCAAAAGGGATACCGATCGCCTATAGCAATGCTGAGTTCATAGTGGGCTGCCTCATAAGGTGATCCTTTTGGACCTGGCAGCTTAGCGAGCAACTGCGTGTAGTCATCAGGAGAACTGCTGACAGTATTGCATGTTATGCCTTTTTTTCAAGTAAATCGACTTTGTTAGCTTTGCCATTGCAGTCGCGGCACACGCTACTCACCATGTGCCTTTTCGTTCGCTTGTATTTGTCGCAATTCGGCTGGTATGCGTTTTTTTGTTATTTTATTATGATTCATTGTAATTTGCGCGCAAAATGAACCTGTTTCAAGTTCAACTTTTGTTTATGTCTCTAGCGTTGCCAAAGTGAAAACCAAAACGGCATTGCCACACTGGCAAAAGGAATGAAAAATTTCGTATTGTTTTTATGCAATTTAAGTAAAATTTCAGATTTATTGGAAGACAATTTTGTTCATTAAAAAGCGTAACTGATATTCTAGGAAAGAGTAATTGCTTATAATTATTAGTTAGGAGACTCTACTCTTTACTTTGTGCCAACAACAGCGTCATGCTGCGTACGCATATGTGATTGGAAAGCACACAATTGAATGAATCCCTTGCCACAAGGTAAACATTGGTATGGACGTTCTCCTGTGTGTCGCATCTCATGATTTCTCAAATGCTCCCGCTTGGCAAAACGCTCCTCGCAAATATCGCAAGAGAACTTTCTGTCGCGCTCATGCACAACACGCTTATGATTTTTGAAATTACTCAGATTGTTAAAGTTCTTATTGCAATCCTGGCACTGCCAGCTTTTAGGATTCCCGTGAGTGTTCATGTGCGATTTAAGCTCTGGTCTTGAGATCACTTGCACTCCACATACTTTGCACGAATAGGGCTTCACGTTATTATGTCGATTAAGATGATTCAGCATGCTCTGCTTCGTATAGAATCGCTTCTCGCATTGGCTGCAACCGAAAGGTCGCTCGGAATTGTCAAGATGCACAAAGCGATGGCGCTTCAGAAGCATCTGTTGTGAAAAGCATTTGCCACATTTTTCACATGCAAATTTTTTTGCTGTAGGTTTGTTTTTGACCACGTCATGTTGGTTTCGTATGTGATAACTTAGACTACGTGCGGATTTGTAGACTTTATTGCAATCCTCGCATTTAAAAACATTCTGTGTGTCGGCATGATTTTCCTTAATGTGATCAGTCAGGGAACTTTGCCGCGCATACGACTTATCGCAAAGAACGCACATGAATGGCCTTTGACCTTGATGTTTCAGCATGTGTGCCTCCAGCAGGACGGATTTGTAAAATCGTTGCGTACATATTGCACAAGCCAGTCTACTGCGCTTGCTGTAATGTGGCTGTAAGTCCTTTTTGCAAAGATTCTCTTCCAGTTCTTGAGTGTTTTCGACTTTTGGCTCTGTCACGATTAAAACCTCCTCCTGAAAGCGAACGAAAAACCGGCTAATTATATTAATTCCTTAAAGTAGTATATCCTGTAATGTACAGTTCCTCTCGTTTCGATTTTTACTCTCCTGTCACGAGTATTTTCATCTTCTACTCCTATAAACCAATGATAGTCTACATATGTATCTAAAATTGTTAACCTCCATTACTTGTTGTTTTTGCATATATGCCATATACACCAAGAGTGGTAAAGATCCCACTACCACCTGCAAATTTTTCTCTTCTGTTTAGGCACCATCATACGTTTACTTCATATCATCTTGTTACTTTCTTTTAAGCTAAATATTTGTCCAAGTATGTGGAAATACAACAATTAATGAGGAAAAGTAAACCAAGACCAAAAAAATGCAATTTATTTAACCAATTTAAAAAAAAAAAAACAAGAAATGGACCAAAATATACAGAATTCGCTTGTAGGTTTCGCATTTAAGAACTAACTTTTCTAACAAGAAGACACCTCCCGGTTTTTACAACTAACGTCTAATCTACATGTATATTGGTATTTGAATACTTAGGGTATTCTCCACATTTTATGTCCTAAATAAATCAAACTTAATAACGTAATTCCACAATAAAAAAAAACCACAATGTCATTATCGGTTGCAGCCGCTATCGTAACAACTTGTTGAATTTCGTTTGCGCGCGCGCTAGTCCAAAAACTTGTCCATCCCCCGCAAATTATAAATAGACAAGCGTCAACACGCGTTGTACATTTTTTATGTTTTTGTTTTGTTTTGATTTTGTTAAGAAAATTTAGAGTAAATTCTCACGCTTTTTAATAATTTCCATACCCCGCACCACACCGCTTATCAGGCCATGCGATAAGATTACACAAAATATTCCAATTTTAGCTTTTACCATTTATACTCACAATTTCAATTAGTGGCGGCTGGTTTGCTGCCTCAACAAGCGCGTCTGTTTGTGTTGTATCTGCTATGTCTGCATATGCATCCCCCTCCGAGGTTGAACACTCAAAAATAATGTTTGCTTTCTCGTCTTCCCATTGTTCTCTTTCCGTGTCTTCGTGCCATGAATGCTGCAGCTCCTCGTCGGCCAGCCAGGGTTCCGCTTCCTTGTCATCTCTATCCTTATTAATTGCTTCGTCTAGAAGCAACTTGAAATTTTCCATAGACTCCGCGCACATTAGCTGAAAATTGTGAAATGTCCTTAGCAGCTGACAGCAGCTTTCGCAGATGCATTGCGGCATATCATCATCGTCGATGTCGCACTCCAAATTCGATGTACATTCCAAAAATTTAATAGCCAAATCTTTGTCCTTGACTAAATCGAAACGCACATCCTGCTCTCCAAGCAATACCAGACATGCGCGGCACATCGACGACATCTTCTGTCTTCTGCTGAAGGCAAGTTTCTGCGGCGTCGACATACTAGTTAGATTACAGTTATCTTTTCGTTGATGAAACCGGCGTCAACGGCCACAGCGACGTCAGCGTCCAAAATCACAACTAAACAAAATACATAATGCACAGTTAAAGAATCAATTGAAATAAATTAAAGCCAATTTAAACCTGTTTTTCTAAACACACCGCAATCTGCCGACTGCTTCCTGTTCTCGTGTGCTCTCCGCGGACGACGCACTCTCACTCTTTTTGTAAAAGCAGACGAATAAAAACAGTTAAATTAGGGTGGCCAGTCGTTTTCTTTTTTCTTTTTGCGAGCTCAGCAATATGCAGCATGTTTATTATTTAAGAAACCTAGACTGTTACAGTCGAGATAAAATGTTTATTTTAACGTTATTTATGAAAAAATGTCATTTATTCAGATATTTTTATTTGATGTGTGTAAGAGACTTGAAAATAAAACGAACTTACAAAACGTGCATAAAATGTATAAAATTAAAAATTACTTTTTTAAATATTATTTGTATATAAATAAACACCACTTAAATAATGCAGCTAAACACTATCCGTTGTCACGGCAGAGTCCAAAGTCAATGCAGTCGCCACCGACGAAATGGTCTCCATGGAAATGTTCAGCTTATGCTTAAAGGCCTGCAACGCATCCAAATGATAGATGTGCTGCGTGGCTTGCGTCTGGTCTATGGCCAGAGTATAGAGATTCGTATCGCCGCTGTTGGTCAACAAAGTTGGCATATAGTGGGGCAAATAGACGCGCTGAAAATCCGGCATGGCATCTTCAGCACCTGTGTTAGTCTTCTGCTCCTTGGAATATGAACGATGTAAACGCAAAATCTGCACCGTTTGGAAATGTGAAATATATAGGAAGGGTTCACGGTACATAAAACCCGTAGGCGCATAGACCCAATTCAATTCGTAAGGCCTTGAACGGCAACCGTACTCATCAACAAAGATGCCGCATTCCGCAAAGCAAAGCAAGAATTCCAGACTTGAGATACGTATGGTCACAAACGGCTGACATGTGGTTGTATGAGAGAGAGTCTTATCTGCAAAGTCCACAAATTCTTCAGCGCCAAAATTATGCAAATCGATCTCGTAAAACTTGTCGGAAGCAACTATGGCTGAGTGCCGGGTATAGAGTATGGAAGTTACCGGCGTAGCTGTGTCTAGTGCGCGCACAGGACGAAATTTATGCAACTTCAGATCATACTTTAAAATGACAATACGAGTCGAGGTGGCTGCAATCGCCACGGAATCAAGTGCATTCTCCGTTTCATTTGAAATCTGCACAAGTTTCCATTTCTCGCTGGCAACACGATTGGCAATTGGCAGTTCGATGACACACGACTCCAACGCTGGCTTATGATAGCCGGCTGCACTCTGACAACGCGTTTGCAACTGCCTTAAATCACATTGATGTAGATTCTCGCCATGCGCGCCGATCATTATCACCTTCGACAGTGACTCAGAAATTGCGATGTAGCTGACGGCATTAATGCCCACAATATGAATTAGACGCTGTGCGCGCACATGATAAGCATAAAGTCCGGCATTACAGCCAAGCAGCAGAATCTCCAATTCGGCAATCTCGTAGGCACAATTTATTTCTAGCGCATTCGCCAAGTGGTCACCATTTTCCGGCTGTATGTTGCCATTTAGGATTAGCGTACCTATGTAATCGCTTGAACCGTCGGCAGCACTGCTGCCGCTACTTTCATTATTCGAATGTGTAGTGTCCACAATGTCAAGTCCGTTGGTCTTATATTTAACCACAGACTGTGCATCGCTTTCCGCTGCCGATTGTGCAATCTCGTCAATGGATGGTGCACTGGCCTTGGCCAAGATTTCACTAATGCCGGTGCAGCTGCTGCTTATGTCATTGCGACACTTGCGATGCGTAGCTGCTTTGCACTCTTTGCATTTCCAAAATGGCGAACCTGCAACAATCGGCTGCAAACATGCCGCACAACTGGCCGCATCCACCTTCGACTCTTGCAGTGCGAGCTCAAAGCGATGATGCAGCTGTTGTGCATTCTTGCTGGGCGATTTGCGTCTGCTGGTGCTGTTGCTTTCTATGACCTGGCTGTTGGACCGTTTAAGGGTTTGTTGCTTACGCGGCGAACGCATGTAAGGCGCTGCTATACTAACTGGACGCTTTGGCGACGAGTCGCCATTGGCTTTCTGACATTGCTGTTGGTTTGATTTCAGCGGAGAACGCATGACGACCGTTGCGCTGCCTATGGAAGAATTTAAAGTTTTCACCAATAAAATTTTATTACAAACGAAAAGTACTCACCATTAGCCTGCTCCAATTGCTCCTGCAGGGATTTCACCAGTTGCTTCTCGCGACGAAGTTCCTCTTTGAGCGTGCGATAGAGTATCGAGGACTCAACATCATTTGGCGAAATATTCTCTTTCGTGTGGCTGTTGCTGCTGCCAAAAAGCTTGTCTGCCAGAGACTTCTTTTTCTTTTGCGACAGATCCTCGATCTTCAGTTGCAGATAGTCAATGAGCTTCTTGTGCTGTGCCAGCGTCGCCTCTGCCTTAATATCACGCTGCACATAGTAATTCTCCTTCTCGGCCAGCGCATCTTGCAGTTCGTCGATTTCGTTGTTAAGATCGTTCACATTCGACAATTTTTCCTTGAGCTCCAGTTGCAGATTTTGTATTTCCTCTTTGCTATGATAAAGTTCAGAGAGCACACGTGAGTGTTCCTCCTTCAGATTGTGCAGCTCACGCACGTAATCACCGTTTAATGATTGCAGGCTAGTCGTGTCACTCGTTAGCACATCGACGCGTTCCTGTGTCGTATACAAACTGTTCGTATTCTCCACCAATTGCTGTTGCTGCGCGATTAGCTTTTTCTTGACATCCTGCAGATTCAGTTGCAATTCATCAACCTCAGCGTTGAGCACTTGCACACGTTGCTCGGCAATCTTTCGCCCAGTTTGCTCCTCTTGCATTTCCTTTCGCACTTGTGCGATCTTCTCGTCCTTAACGCGTAAACTACCGTACAGTTTATCAATTTGTTCTTGTTGCGTTTTACTGCGCTTCTGCTCCGTTTCCAGCATGGCTTCCACTTCAGTTAGCTGGTTATCTGTAATGGTGCAGGCGTACTTCAAACGCTCATAATTATCCTTGAGATTCTTGTATTCCAAGTGTGCAGCGCTGGCGCTATCGGCTACTGCACTATGCTGTTCGCGTTCTTCACGCAGCTCACGCTGCAGTCGCTTGTTCTCGAGACCGAGCGCATCACAACGTTGCTGAGCCTGCTGCAACTTTTGACGCATCTCTGACAGACGTTCCTCTAATTTGTGCACATTTGCCAGATGTTCAATTAGCTCCGATTTACATTTCATGCGTTCCTGTTCAGACTTCTCCCACATGCGATGCTCCTTAAGTACATCACGCTTGGCATTGGCCAATTCGTTCTTCAGCTCCTCGATGCGCTCATCACGCAGACGTGTCTCATCCTGTGCCGTCTTAAGTACGCGTTGTGCTTCCTCTCGTTCGTTTTGCACCTTTTTGATACGTTCTTCGGTCAACTCCATGCGTCGCTGTACCATTTTCTTAGCGGCTATTGTTTCCTCGAGTTGTTTCTCGACCTTCCAGAGTGCAAGATTGGCGGTTCGAGCAGCTTGACGCTCAACGATCATTTGCTCACGCACAGCTGCCAATTTATCCTCTAGTTTCTCATTCTGCCGCTCGAGTATCTCACCAGCCGCGACACCAACATGCCTGGGTGCGGGACATGGCTTTGTTGGCGATAGCGACTGTTCGCTGAAACGTTCCAACATGGCTTCAAGCTTAGAGACCAACTGTTGCAATTGATCAGCGCGCGTTTTTTGTACGTTTTCGTTTTCTTTTGCGATCTCAAGATCGGCGCGTAATTGTTCCTCACACGCGTGCAGTTCGCTTAAAGAACCCAACGCTGTTTCATATGGTGTCGTCTGTGTGGAAAGTGTTGATTCGGCTAAGTTTTTGCTGCACTCAGTTAGCTGTAGAATAATAATTCATGAAATAGTGACGTAAATATCTTATGTCTAACAAAAAAAAAAAAGAATATAAAAATGTGAAAAACCTGTAACTCCCGTTCCAAGCGATTAACTTCCAGCTGAGTATCCTCTTTTTCTTGTTGCATCTGTGTCAGTTGCTGTTCCAAGCGTGAATTCTCAGCATGCAATTTGTTATTCGCTTCGATTTCGTTATTTAAGCGCTTGAGTATCTGCTCGTTGTTCTTGTCCGTTACTTGCTTCGCTTCCTGCGTGGAACGTCTGCAGCTTTTTGATTCGTCTAACTCCGTTCGTAGCTCCTGCAGCTCTATAGTCAAACGCGTGTTAGCATCCTTTTCCTGCCGCAATTTGGTGCGCAATTCCAGCAGCTTCTGTTCATAGGTTTCAGTTATTTGCAATTTATTTTTCTCAAAACTCGACTGCTCGGCCTGCGTCTGTTCTTTGTACTGTCGTAGCATATCTTTATAATTTTGCATTTTATCCGCAAGATGTTT
This sequence comes from Stegana nigrithorax, assembly GCA_037044495.1. Classification (NCBI taxonomy): domain Eukaryota; kingdom Metazoa; phylum Arthropoda; class Insecta; order Diptera; family Drosophilidae; genus Stegana; species Stegana nigrithorax. Next base: position 1,778,960 of record JBAMBQ010003328.1, read on the forward strand.
GCATTCCTCCACTTTGGTATTAAGTTCCAGGTCACGTGCATCGAGCTTTTGCAAAATATTTGCCAGATCGTTCTTCTTTTCGGCTAATTGTTTTTCGTAACGTTGCTCTGAGGCAATCTTGGCCTCTTCGTACTTTTGACGATTCATGCGCAGCAAATCCGTAATGGTAGCCTCTTTCTTTTCCCACATTTCTTCCTCGATTCGTGTAGAGCTTTGCAAGGTTTTGATTTTTGTTTTGCATGTAGCCAACTCCATGGTTTTCTCTTTAATAGTGTGTTGCAGCTTTTTAATTTCCTCTTTAGCTTCTTCCAAAACCTTTGATTTACTATCAGACTGCTTAGCCATTTGCTCGGCGCGTAGCAAATCCTGCCTAAGCTTGCCTATCTCATCAATGCGTTCTTTCAACTTCAACTGCATTTCTTTTATTTTGTCGTTTAATTTGCCAACACGTACGTCTTCAGTGTGTGCTTCTTCATGCAAGTGCTGTTTTTCCATATGCACAAAACTGTAGCCGATAAAGGGCAAGTCCTTGCCGCTAAAATCATTCGATTTCATGTTAGATGTGAGTGATTTTTTAGTTAAATTTGGCTGGCGTCCTTTGAGACGAGCGTTGTCCTCAAAATTCGATGTATCGTCGTCCGCTTTGACAGTAGGTATTATGGGTGGTACCTGCGTGCGTAGTGTTGACCATTTAATTGACTCAAAGAAAGCATGTTTTTTAATTTGCTCGTAGCCTATACGATTGGTCGGATTAGTCACCAACGCTTCAATGAGATGTTTGTAATTTTCAGACACTTTAAGATCACTGGGAAAGTTGATTAGTTCCTTCAGATGGCTCTCTTCGCAGTGTGAAAGTATTTTCGAGTAGGTCTCGTGTACGTTGTCCTCGTGAAAGGGTGTGGTTTCACAGATTAGTTCAAAACCGATTATGCCCATGGACCAGAAATCACAGCTGACCTATAAATAAAGATTCCTTTAGTCTATAAGACGAAACTATGCACTTTAAAGCATTTCAAGCACATACACGCCAACTCACATCGTGCATCGACTTAGAGAGTTTATATGTCGATATAGTTTGCAGCAATTCCGGTGCGATATAATCAGGTGTGCCCACAGGCGACAGACTTAGCACATGACCATCACGATCAAGTGCCGCAGCATTGCCGAAATCAGCTAATTTTATGTGACCAAAACGATCAATTAAAATATTTTCCGGTTTCACGTCGCGATGCACGTAGCCTATGGTATGCAACGAATGCAACGCTAATGTCAACTCTGCGAGGTAGAAACGCGCCAGGTCTTCATCAAAAGGTCCGTGACGTGACATGAGACTTAGAAGATCACCACCAGGCAAGAACTCCATAACCAAGTATAGATTATCACTATCCTATGAGGAAAAGCCAGCAAAAATTAATTTCATAATGAAAAACATCGTCACTCATAGGAATTTACTTGAAATGCATATTGCAGATTGGTTATCCATTCGGAGCTGCGACGCGCCATGATGTCGCGCTCTTCTTTCACCTGTGAAGTGGTCACCACAGACTTTTTAATCTTTTTCATAGCGTAGACATCGCCTGTCTGCCTTTCAACCACCAGGTGCACATTGCCGAAATAACCTTTGCCGATCAGAGATTTCACAAGAAAGTCATCGGAATTAACACGCAGCTGTCTGGTTTCCTCGACAATCGGACGATCTGTTGTTAGTAATTATAATGAATGAATTGTTTGTATATTTATTTCTTTATTACATACACTTGTTAACAAATTCGGCAATATTTCGATCTCGTTTCTTGAGCGCATCTTTATCACATTCACTGTACAACAAACAGAATGCGTCCAAAAGACCTTCGCGACAGATAGCCTCAGCAACAGCCGCGCTGATGGTGCTCACTGGCAAGATGCTACGGCGGCTACCGGGATTTGGCTTTTGAACGGCTCCGCCTCCACCTTTGCCTAGTAATAAATTATTTAAGCGCGTTGTACGCACGCTTATCGGGTCTGTTTGCGGTGGCATTTTTCGTTAAATGAGTTGTTTATATTCCTCTTTTCTACTACAAAAACTTAAAACACATCTCGTCGATGCAATGAAACAACAAAGAAGACGCGCTCTTTTTGAATCAACGTTACCTACTCACACATTAATTTTAATCCAACAACTAGACGCTAGTGTGTGAGTGAGATAGAATAGTTTCGTGCTCTACAAACTCTGCCGCTTGCAGCACTGACGAAAAATGGGTTTGCTGCTGAATGGCTTCAGAGTTGATTCCGTTAAAATGAATTTAAGTTATAATTTTCATGTCTCTTAATACTTTCATAAGATGTTAGTTGATTGATCTAAAATAACTATTAACTTAAAAAAGAAGTAATGTCCTGAAACCATAATTAGTTCAACTATGCATATTACTTAACAACTGGCGACTATAATAACGAATTCTTGATTAACACTGTTAATCACTAGTTAGTGCTAAAAACACATGTACCAGGCGCTTCTTCTTCAATGAAAGAAAAAAGACGCTCGTTTTCTGTTAATTTAGACAATTCCCCGCCATGCACCAGAGTGAGAAAGAACTATTGAGTGCTATGTAAAGATGTCAGGTAAGGTGGCAACAACCTTAAAAATAGGCGGTCTACCAAAATTTTAAGAACTGCGTACTTGGTACCCAGTAGAAATGGTAGTTGTCACCAGTGAAGCCAATTTAGCGATTTTGTGGACATATCTTTACCCAACATTTTAAGGGCAGCTTTCATCTCTCCATTTTTTGTCAAAAAATCACGTTTTCCAAAAACACATAATTTTAATATATAAAACTTCGATTTTGACTACCTGAAAATATTAAAATTTTGCACCACTTAGACAAATTTTAAGTCAAAAACTGTCTTTAAGCGAAGTAAGACAATATTGATAGTTTCTATCCCTTAAAATGCGACACAAGTGATATTAGCAGAATATTATATCAATATAGCTATATTAACTTATTTAAATGGCAAGACGTTGGCAATACGGTCGACTTTTGGTCGGAAATCAGCAAGTACAAGGACTCAGCTGGAAACTTTTAGTTTACAGAATATATTTTGTGTATTAATTGCAAACCCAGTTTTATATTTTCATATTAGATTCATATCTATATCTATAATTTAAAGTAAAGTAAAAATTCACATTAATTTTGTTTAGCGATTTTTCTGACGATTTTGTACCTTTACCGGTCCACCTTTTGTCCAAAATTTTTACTCAATTTAGCCACTTTTGCTCACTGTGTATTGGCATCACTGGTTGTAACTCTATGCATTATATGCTCTTGGCAACACTGCATCACTCTTCTGACACTTTCCACTTTTTTTCAGCAGCGACATCGACAAAGGTGAAGTTAATTTCGTGCACAAATCGTGGTAAATTGCGCGTGAATTTTGACAATTTCGCAACAACAACAAACGCGGAATTGTATTGCACGTAGCGTTGAACTTTAAAAAATCTTTATTCGCAAATATTAAGTGCGTTACGCGTTTAGCGAAAATTGTACAAACAAGAAAAATAAAATCGGCTCAGAAATTGCTGCGGCAGCGCAGTCAGCGTTGACGTTGCTACACAACGCGAAGCAGTCATTTTGTATGCTGTTATTTCTTTTTCGAGATTTCTATATACGAGTTTACTGAAGTTTTATTTTTTTTGGCTCGGTTAAGCGTGAAAACTGAGAGAATTGCGCAAAAATGAGTGGCGGCGGCATGCCGGAGCTAGGCTCCAAGATCAGTCTTATTTCGAAGGCTGACATTCGTTATGAGGGTCGTCTGTACACGGTTGATCCACAGGAGTGCACGATTGCCTTGTCAAGCGGTAAGTTTTGAAAAAAAAAAAGAAATTCGCGAAAAATATTTTAAATTGGCGTATATGGTGATGGTTCGTCGCAATTAATATGGAAAAGTAAATGCATTAAACAAAACGGTATACGCAGATGTGTGGGGCGACAAAAAAAAGAAAATGGTTTCTTTCACTCTTGTTGGTTTTTTCGACTTTAATTTTTGTGTAGTTTTTTTTTTTCTTACGTTTGCTTTTACAGTAATTTTTGCTCCCTTGTGTTTGATTAAGTACTCTGAGCGTGCTCTCGAAATTTGCTCTCTCGCTTTTTGTTTGTCATGTTGGCGGTGTTGCTCTTCCCGCACGTCACTAGCCGCTTGCTGCACTACCGGCCCTCACTGTGTACCGTTTTTTATTCGTTTCTACATGTACACAGTGTACAGTGTTGTATTTTCATTTTGTACATATAAATTTTTTATACACGCTTATGTATATGTGTGTAACTTTTTTCTATTTGTACAAAAACAAATTGCTTTTTATAAGCATATATAAAGTAAGATAATTTGATGGCGGTTGCAATGATTTTGGCGCCAATAAACCGTTCGATTTATAACAGTTAGTTGCAGCTGTACCGTTAGTTTCTATCCTATTTTTTACTCGTGTGCTCACTTAGTCAACGACTCTGAAAGGAAAGTTCCTCGTAGGCTTCTTTTTGGCAATTGACAACAACAATTAAAAAAGAGAAGAACTAGAAAAAAAGAGTAAAAGAAACCATGCCTATTTTTGCACTTACATATTTGCAGAAGCAATTACTTGTTGAGGTTAACTTGGCAACATTTTGTTATAACCTAAGAAGCCGATTATTTTTACAAAGTTCTTTGTCCAAAGTGTAAATTACCTTACTAATTTATATAATATTGCTGAATGACTATACTATAAGTTTAAAATATTTAGGCAATTGATCAGAAAAAACGTAATATTTTTCTTTCTCTTGCACTTTGTAGTACGCTCCTTTGGTACCGAGGACCGAGAAACGCAATTCCAAATTGCACCGCAAAGCCAAATCTATGACTACATACTATTTCGTGGCTCTGACATCAAGGACATTCGTGTGGTTAACAATAATCTACCACATCCGAATGATCCGGCTATCATGCAGGTACACATGCCCAATGGACAACACCTGATGCCGCACTTTCCAATGGCGAATATGAATGCTCCGCATGCGCCACCAATGGGAGGCGGTGGTGGAGGATACCCTTTCGGTTTGGGAAATGCTGGTGGACTAGGAAGTCTGGCAGGTGCATCGAGCGGAGGTGGCTCCGCACAGCCATCTTTGGCTCCTGGTTCAAATGCGCCGGGATCATTCATGCATATGGGTGGAAATCAACAACAACAGCAGCAACAACAAGTGCAACAACAAAAGACACAGCAACAACAACAAAAACAACCAAGTGAGTCAAATCATCATCAGCAAGAACAAGAACAGCAACAAGCACAAGAACAACAACCATTAACAATACTCAGCCAAGAGCAACTGCAGAAGCAACATCAGCAGCAATTGCCTAAACAACAGCAAAAACTCCAAGAGCAGGAACAACAAGATCAGAAGCAGCAAGCAAATACCGCTAATAAAATAGCTACTACACTTTCCCCTGCTGCCTCAGTCACAGCAGCTAGTAGCGCAGCTAATATGTCTTTTGCGGTCGCTGTCAGCGGCATATTTGGTCTAGTGCCTGCAAAAGAACGGCCCAAAACGGGTGGCCAAGGTGTGTGTCGGTGTGTGGCTTCATTGAATAACATGCAGCCAAACAGCAAAAGCCTTTATCCTCCTGATTATGATTATATTTTTTTATTGATATTTTTATTTTATTTGCTAGATGCTGCGTGGTCTTGAGTTTCTATAAAATAAGTTTGAACACTTTATGCATTTTCAGTTGTATGTAGCTGTTGCTTAGCATTAACTACGTTTGTTGCTCTTTGTGCTCGAGTATGATTTAACGTTGATTTTGTTCTTTTGCAATTTTTAATGCCCGAAACCAACGGAATATATTTACTTATTTTTATCCATGTATTTTTATTTTTGTTTTTTTCTCTTCTAATAACACATTAAAAGTTTCCGTGATAGACATGCTCGCAGGTGCTTCACGTTCAACGACGCCAATTAGTCTCATATCGCGCAAGAGTCCAACCGATTTGGTCAATCAACAACAGCAGCAACAACAACAGCAAATGCAACAGCAACACGGCGGTGCTAGTGGACGCGATGCCGGTCATAAGCGTCAGAGTCATCAACAGCGTGGCGGCGGAGGTGGTCTGCACAATAGCAATCCGCAGCAACGTAACCACAACGACTACAACAACTATAACCATCCAAATCAGCAGCATAATCGTGATCGTCGTGATTCCGGACGTGGTGGTGGCAGCGGCGGAGGCGGCAATATGGACGGAAATCAATATAACTCTTATAATCAACGCAACAATCATCCGGGTGGCCAAAATCGTGGCTGGAACATGCATCGTGGCGGACCACAAAACACCAACAACATGATGAGAAATCGCAATTCAAGTGGACGTGGACGCATGCAGAGTCAGGTAATAGGCATTTAAATATATGATAACTTCTTTGTTCTAATCTTTTGTCAATTTTTCAGGGATATCGTCCAATGGGTGGAATTCCAGGTGGCATAGGTGGCAATCAGACTAAAGCACGCACCGGCAGGAATACAATCAAGTTTGCGCAAGATTTCGACTTCGAACAAGCTAACAATAAATTTGAAGAGTTACGTTCGCAACTGGCGAAACTTAAAGTGGGCGATGAAGCTAAAAGCTCTGAGCAGGTAATTTATTGTCTGAATTCACGTCTATTCAGCATTTACCATATTTACACAAATTCTTATTTGCATATATTTCATGTTGTATAATTTGTTTTTATTTACTTATTTCGTTTTATGTAAATGCTCATCTGCACAAATTGTCTACTTATTCGTAAACCATTCCAAAATAATTTTCTTGTAAAAAAAATAACGCAATTTTGCTTGTTTTATTTTATTTGCATTTTCTTAACCGTACACTTAAACGAAAAAAAAAAACGCGTACGCACCTTAATACATATATAAATATGAATATATACAAATATATATATTTATACACATGCTGATGCATGCGCCTGTGCCTGAATGTTGTTGCCGCGTGTTGTTGCCTTGTTAATGTTGTTTGTGTTCTATACACAAAAAAAAAGTTGGATACACCTGCTGCTACAACTAATTTGCAGATGAATGGCGAAGTCGATAAGAAGGACGATTCTGGCAATGAGACCGGAGCTGGTGAACATGAACCCGAGGATGAAGAGATTCATGTTGGATATGATAAGGCAAAATCATTCTTTGATAATATCTCATGCGAAGCTGCTCAGGATCGTAGCAAAAATAAGAAGAATGATTGGCGTCAGGAACGAAAATTGAATAGCGAAACGTTTGGCGTGTCGTCGACAAGACGCGGCAGGTAAGCAGGAGAAGTGTTATCTTGCGACAATGTTCTTCAGTGTTTTGTGTTTGTATTTTTGTAGTGGCTATCGCGGACGTGGCGGCTACTACGATCGCAACACTGGCAATTTTATTCCTATGAGTGGCGGCATCGGCGGTGGTGGTGGCAGATTCAATCGTAATTATCGTGGTGGCAACAACAATAACTATCGCAATCGTAGCAATAATCGAAATAATAATCAAGCCATCAACAATCCAAACAATAACAACAATGCCAACAATCATAATCAGAACGGCAGTAGTACTGCTGCTGCACTCAAACAGGCGCAACAACACCCACTAGCGTCAAATGATGAAAAGAGCGAAACCACCACCACAACAACAACGAAGACGACAACGTTGCAGGAGAACAACACTCAACCGCAAGTGGCTGCCGTTGGTAAGAAATGTTGCGGCGATTGAATTCTTCAAAGTTGTAACTAATTTTAATTTTTTATTTTTTTTAGGTCAATAATGTTTTACGAGTGGCACAAATCCACTTTAAATTAAATTTCAATAAAACAGGAATTTGTAAAAGAGGAAGAATACTTTTCGCATTGGACGAAAAATGTATTTTCTTTTTTTAAACGCTGACGTCCTTCTCTCCCATCATCAAACATCATCATCGAAAGATTTAATGAGCAAACAAAAACAAAACAACATAATAACTATATTTTGAATATGTATGTATATATGCACAAGTTTATGTAATGCAGGGTTAGATGCAACAACAATAACCACGATTATATATCTGTGTAAGTATATATACATATATACATATATGTGTAGGTATATCAAAGAGCAAGCGCAAACGACTAAATTAATGTAGAAAAAATAAACACGAGCAAGTGAAAAAATTATTGTAAATTGCGCAAAAAAGAAATTATTATGAACGATTTTGAAGTGTCGAAACTAAACAAAACAAAAGAAACATAAAAATACAAACAATGAGTAAGAATTATAACAGCAACAAGAATCATATATATTAGTAATTAAATAATTTAGTGCTTAGTAAAGTAAATGAAAAACCACAAACCAACAAAATTATATAAAAATGTTTATGAAAAATATAACAAATTGAAATTTCTCCCAAAACTAAAAGCGAAATTATATTTATAAAATCAAGAACAAAAAACTAAAAAAAGGAGTAATAAGAAACCTCACACAAAACACATACATTAATTAAAGAAATAGCCAACAAAGCAGAAAACAATCTTAAGGAAATTTTAGCCGAGCGCAGCGCGCTGAGCGGGGGTGCCCAAAGCGTTTTATGAATTTAGAGTGGCGTACAAATGAGAGTTAATTGTTGTAAGCATTTAAATTTAAAAATTTAAGGAACTTTTATTGCTGCAGATTTTAAACAAATTTTTGAAATTATTAATTGAATTAAATTATAAAAAAAAAAGTACGCAGAACAGTTTGTAAACTTAAGCCCAAATAAATGCCTAAACACCAAAATGTGTGTAATGAAAAAGTAATTCATTAAATTGCCTAACATAAAATAAAATAGCAACAAACTCAGCAAAAGTTTCAGTTAACAGAGAATAAAAATTAATATTAATTTACTTTGTAATTCTTAAGACAATTGAAAATATTTGATTATGATTATTGATTATTATGTGCGCAGTGAGTTGAGTTGATTCATGATAAAATTGTATAAATTTGAGTCAAATTTGATGAATACTACTTTAAACAAGTTGCCGTAAATTTATTTTAGATTTGTTTTTTAATTTGGTTCTCTCACTCTTCTGCACTTGCATGCGCTTGCCACGACGCTGGCTCGGGCAACAGTTTGGTGTGCTTTAGTAAAAGTAAAGTTGAAAAACGTAAAAATACGAAATAATGAAATACAAAGAAAGAAAAGAACTCTTATATAATAGTGTTATATTATGTAATTGTATGTACTATATATATATTAAATATTAATGTGCTCACAAGCTCTCATTATAAATACACTTAACAAAAAATATATAATGAAATAAGCAAGAAAAAAGAAAAGCAGCACTCGATAAAAACAACAGAAATAACAATAATTATTATATAATTCGGCAATTAACGTATTAGAAATTCTGTAAAAACACGCAATAATAGTAAAAAAAAAACAAACAAGAACCGAAACGAGAACTCTTTGATAAAATAAATGATAATAAGAAAGAAGTAATAACAATAAAAGAAAAGTCATTACGTAACAAGCAAATTTGCAAAGTTTATTTTATTATTCTTGTTTTTTTCAAATTGTTTATTGTAAATTAATTAATTATGTTTAATTGCAAGCGCATGGCAACTATTATTAATTTTAAAATTCACTTATATTTGTTTGTTGCCAACAGTTAAGTTTAAGGCTATGGCAGCTTCATATTGCAAAGCAGACGTTTTACCCGGTACGACGGCTAAACTAAAAGTTAAGGAAAACTTAAACTTCGAAAAAGGAGTCAGCCAAGCACTTTTGCTGATTTCCGATAACTTTTTGGAGCTGTAAGCCCCAACGAGCCGCTGCCGCGTATTTGTGTCTAGCTAGTTCTATGCATACATTTATATTTTAAAAATATTTTAATTATTTGTGTTGCAAATATTGCAACAGTTTAAATGACTATTTGAAAATAATTACTTACAAGCGAAGAAATATATATATATTTGAAAAGAACAAATAAAATGATATAAATGCAACTAGTTGGAAGAAGTTTTGTTAATAGAGTTCGGATATATTTTCAATAATTCTTTTCTTATAAAATTTTTATATAAGTAGCAAACATATTTTGTCATATGAATATATCTCTTGGCATTTCACTAAAGTCCGAGTGGTGAGGTCGCTTTCTATATTCTTATTTAGAGTGAATCATCTTAGGCAAATATTGGCCGCGTTGACTACGTTATCAAGGCTTATGATGTTTAACTTAATAGTTTCCAACAGCTAATGCAGTTAATTGCTGCATTTTTAAGAATCATGCAAAGCTATTTACGATGCAATAATAGAAAATAATAATTGAAAAAAATTTTTTGCTATAGTATTGTTGCCATTCGGTTGGAGAAGGTAATCGCATTGCTGTGGGGCAGCCGTTGGTTTGCACTTTAAAATAACAAATTAATCAGCAATTGTCGGCATGAAATGCTTGCGATGAACTTTTCATTTACAGTTCAGTGGCTTCTGCTGTGCTATTATCAGCTTAAAAGCAACGACCATATGGACACAAGGCTCCCACTGCTGCACAGCCGTTGAGCCAGCTGCAAAGGTGTGCGATGCTACGTTGAACTGTAACCTCTTGGGGAGGTTCTTCTTGACAATATTCGTTAATGCTTCATGCACAATTTATGATGAAATAAATTTGTTTACTTGTTTGGATGCAAGCTTATCAGCAATCGTTTTCCTGCCAAAGACGCCTATAAAAAACATGCCGTGCACTGTAGCTGGCACATTAGCAAGTTGCAACCAGCAGCATCAAACAAAGAGCACCTACAGCAAGCCACGATCAATCTTAGCAGAACACTATGTACGACTGGAGCAACAAGAACGTCGTCTTTGTTGGTGGCTTCACCGGCGTTGGTCACCAAATGTGCCGTATGCTGATGCACAAGAAACTGGCGACGCTGGTTATTGTGCACCGCATGGAGAATGTCGAGATGATGAAGAAGCTGCAGGCGGAGAATGCGAATGTGAAGTTGATGTTCATGCAAGTCAACCTCATGGAGCATATGAATATAGAGCAGGTGATGAAGCAGATGGGTGGCATGCTGGGACACATTGATGTGCTCATCAATGGCATGGAAGTGCTGGCCGACAAAGATGTGGAGATGACAATTGGTGTTAACTTGGTAAATAATCAGAGCTCATTTAATTAAGTATATTAATCGAAATGAAATTTCCGCCATGCTTAGACTGCCATGATTCACATGACTATGCTGGCGATGCCGTATATGGATAAGACGCAAATGGGTCACGGCGGCATGGTCGTCAACATGTCATCGGTTTATGGTGTAGAGCCTGCGCCAGCTTTTGCCGTCTATGCGGCAGCTAAGCATGGCGTGATTGGCTTTACGCGCTCCATGGGCGATAAGCATATTTATCAAAAGACTGGCGTCATGTTTATGGCCTTATGTCCTGGTCTTACATCTAACGAAATGATGATGAACTTGCGCGATAACGTCACTTGGGTGCATTCCGAAGAAATGGTGGAAGCAATTGAGAGCGCCAAGCTTCAAACTCCCGAAGAGGCTGCAATGCAAATGATGAAGGCCATGGATATGACGAAGAATGGCAGCATGTGGCTGGTCAATCATGGACAGCTCAAGGAGATCATGCCAACGATGCACTGGCAAATGTGAGTCAGTGGGTGCTTATTGTTTTGAATAAAAATTAGTAACTGACATATGAAAACATTTTAATTGATAACTGGGTATACATATTCCTTCAATTCACCGCTGCTTAGTATCCAGAAGGAACCATTTTTGGCTGTCTTTACAGCCTGCACAAGATTTTGGGCACATTGGGCGGCTGTTTGATCGTTGCATAATGTCGGCGGTAGTGGTGGTTTTTCTTTGAATGTGGTGACAGGGTTTAAACGCAATGCAGCCAACATAGGTGTTTCAGTGGTGCTCGGACAGATAGTGACATAGGCGACATTCGTCTTAGCAAAGTAGTGAGGATCGGCCAGTGCACGAGAAAATCCATTTAAGCCATATTTAGTAGCTGTATAAACTGCGTAACCGCCATAAGCATCCAGTGCGACCAAAGAGGAGACATTAGCAATGACGCCGCCATTGCCACCTTGGGATTTGTCCATGTAGCGCAGCGCAGCAAAAGTGCAGTAGATAGGCCCAAGCTGTACGACATATTTGGGGGTTATTGCTTCCATAAATTTAAGGCAAGCAGTTTTACCAGATTAATGCCCACTGTGCGCTCAATTTCCGGTTCATTCATGATGCCACTGCCGTTGATTAAGACATCGATGCTGCCTAGTTTGCTGTAGGCATCTGCGAAAGCCGTTTCAATGCTCGACTTACACAGCAGATCCAGTTGACGAAAATAAACATGAGCCGACGACGCTTTAAGTGTCTGTAGTGTGGCAAGTTTTTCTTCATCTGCCGTCAAATCGAAAATCATCAAATTCTGCATGGACGAAAGTTTTAAGTCTTCTACCAAAAACAATGATTTAGTGTGTTAGTTACATACCGTCACGCCCTCTGTAAGTATGCATTTACAGCTTTCATAGCCTATGCCGCCAAAGCCACCCACATAGATCACATTTTTGCCTTTCAGTTCCATTTCCTATCGTTCGCCGGCACTCTGTTTGTACGATCCAAAATTGACAGCAAGCTGCAGCTGCACGAAATTAAATTTGTGGCTGCCCCTAGACTTAATCCAGCTTATTGTCGTATGCATTTGAATATGCAAATACTACTTTTCTTTTTATTGTGGTACGCAAGTCGATTTGCGGATTTAGTTATTATTATTGTTTATATATTCATATACATATGTTAAGTATGTATGTATGTTCGGACAGGGTGCTTCAGTATTTCAATTTAAACCATGCTGGTGACTCTTTTTGAAGGTCTCTTTCGCCGATGCATTGCTTGGGACACTTGCGAGACAGAGATGAGGCATATATATATAATGAAATTGTTATGATAACGCATTCTCGCTTGGTCAAAGTTGTTTAAAAAATATCATTGCATACTTTTAAGCTGCATTTAGTTCAGTCGGCAAACGTTGAAGAAAAAAAATAATATTTTTATTAACGACAAAAGAGAAATGAAAGAGATGTGAAAAAAATGTATTATTTTGTGTAGTAAACTTTTTCTTTTTCTTTCCGATTAATATCCATAACGAACTAATATTTGTTGTTTTAACGACCTTTACTAGACTCCGATTGAAAATTGAATTCATATACAAGGCGGTTTGAGATTAATATGTTCTTTTAACAGACATTAAACCAATATTTTTATCTTATCATAGTATAAAGGATCAGCTAGGGCTTCTGAAAATCTATTAATATCACATTTAGTCGCCGTGTGAACTATATAACCATTTGTCATTTGTCATTGTCATGTGATGTCTCCCAACAATGGAGTGGAGCTAAGATGCAGATAATGTGTCCAAGCTGTTGTAGATTGCTGGTTAATAATCCTCTATATATATACATACATATTTGCAGTTTAATTGAAAAACTTTATAAGATTATTGCCCACTTTCTATTCGATTTGCGTTATGATTTTTGTTCAGTGTGTTATTTGACACCAAGTTGGCTTTGTGGTGTGATGTGCTTTTTGAGGTAAACCGTCTGCTATGTAAATTTTGGCGTGTGCCACATATCTATAAATTGTATAACAAGATAAAATGGTTAAATACGTGGAACGGTTTTAATCAAAATTATTAAGGCATTTAGACCATGTACATACAATATACATATGTGCATACAAGTGTACTATGGATTTATGTACAAGTTTTATAATCTAAACTTTGAGCAATAACTGCTGATATTCTGATTTTCTAGAGTTTCAGTCAAAAATGTTATCATAAAAATATCACTGATAGAAAAGACAGAGTGCAACATGAGCTTTTATTGTTTAATTTTTAATCAACAAGGATTATGATAAAATAAGTTTATATATACGATCACTTGCAACTGGCATGTGAATACTGTTTGAAACAAACCGGATTTACTCCTCCATTTCGGGACGCCAGAGTACTGGAAATTCGACTTCCTCGATTTCACCGATTTCCAATTTGAAGACCGCACCATTTTTAGCACCCTCCACGACTTTCACCAGATTCTGTGCACAAACGTCTGCATTTTGACGTTTTATTTTGCCAAACATTTCCGTCATGGGCGTTGTATAATCGAAGGTACATTTGTTCTGGACATCATCCAGCAGCGTCGTATTCGTAAATCCCGGACAAATCGTAATGAAGCCAACGCCATGGCGTTGATAATAGAAGGGATTCTGTTGAGTATCACATGGATATGCATTTAATAAGCAATACTTGGCTAATCTCAAATACGTACCGCCATTGCTCGCGTAAACGTAGTCACACCTGTCTTGGCAGCCGAATACACCGCAAACAAAGCAGTGGGCTGCAGACCTGCTACCGACGATATGTTTACAATCAAACCACCTCTGCCGCCCTTGCTCTTGTCCATGTAATCGAGTGCGGCCAGACTGCTTTGTACAACGCCCAGCTACACAGGAAAAAATATTGAATTTTTTATGCAAGTTATTTACATTTTCGTAGCTATACCAAATTTATCTCAATGGTTAGTTCAATGTGTCGATCGTTCATCAGACCGCTGCCGTTGATCACGACATCAAAGTTGCCAACTTCCGTTGCGGCAGCCTTATAAGCTGCCTCAATGTCTGCTTTCTTAGTTATATCCAATTTGTGGTACGAGATAAGAGTATTGGGATATGATGTCTGCCAACGTTTCAAAATTTCATCGTCTTTATTTAAATCAAAAATGACCAGCGTCTGTTAACAAATAAATTTAAGCACAAAATGTATTAATTACAAAAAAAAAAAAAAAACAACGAGACACACTAACCTTTAGATTTTTGGCAAGAAATTCTTTAACACACTCTTGGCCAATGCCGCCGAAACCGCCGACGTAAACCACAACTTTGCCAGCTAAATCCATCTCGAGTGCAGTCGGTTTTTTTGTTTTTTTGTTTTCTTGTTTGTCGCAGCGATCCAAGTTCTACGCTGTTAGAATATCGACTGGCTGCCGCTGTTGACTTGCCGCAATGACCTCAAATTACAAACTTTTGCGCCGCAGTCAGAAAAATTCTAGTTAGCTAAGCTCGCTGATAGCAAAAGCTTCCAGCATAGCAGCCACTTAATCAAACGATTCTCTTCGTCGATCTTGCGACGATATGGCTTGGCTGGTGGTCTAGTTCTAGTTTTTGTTTCTGAGCTTTGCATGTCATTGCACTACTAACGAATTTAAGCATTCACTTTCGTTGTTGCTGTACGAGCTTTTTGCGTTATCGTAATAAAACTTTATTAATTGACTGCACGCGGTTTTGCTCGGGTTAAATCTTAATGCACTTGGGATTGTTTATACTAATGCTCAATCGTATTGAGCACTTGGCTGACCATGTTGATTGAGATTATAATTGGTTTGAAAATAATGCAGCTGCCGCATGACTATTGTGTTTAAATATTGATCTGATCTTTTTAGAACCTGTTGGGCATTAAATCTTCATGGAAAAGCGATCAGTGTTTATTATTAGGTCATGAGCCAAAACCATCAGATAGTAAACAGTAAACTTAATGCCCGAAAATTACAAAAATGATTAAAGATGTCCGATTTGGACATTATTTGTTGTAACGCTTTACTTCCTTAGCAATAATAGCCAGCTATTATTTTGTAACCTGAATGCAGTTGCAGCACTCCGTAGCAGTAGGATCATGTTGCCAACAAAGTATTGCCACAAAGTACCACATTACGGTTGATTTGCATTTGAAAATGATCTCGCATGTGGATTACTTTACATATTACAAAACTCTTTGCGGTGTGGCAGAAATAAAGTCAACAGCAAATGCCGTTGGTTTTGTAAACTGATACTGCTGAGGATTTGCTATGCAAAGTTGCAATGATTGTCAGTTTCTTGCGCGGCTTCAGCGACAAAATTCGAGGTCAAACTGCAGATGTCGAGCCATAAGAGACCACCACTTTGGTAACCGCTTTGTATAATATAAATAAGCGTCTTGGCGTGCAATGACCATTAGTACTGCGAGAGCAGCATTAGGAGGAACTACAGCAGAGTTCAGTGACAACGAGCCAAGACAGAAGAATTGCATAGAAATGCGACTATTACTCGTAGCCACGGCCTGCCTAGCAGTGGCCAGCGCATCCACGCTGCATCTGACACCCGCAACGGCGACCACAAGACTGTATATAGTGAATCCCCAGAGCATACGTCGCGAATATCAAACTCAGGACTCAAAAGGCTTTTACTCGTATGGCTACAGTGACGACAATGCCGCCAAGGCTGAGTATAAGGCACGCGATGGTTCTTCGCGCGGTTTTTATTCCTATGTCGACACGAATGGTAAACTGCAAACGGTGAAGTACGAAGCAGGACGCAAGCAAGGGTTCAAGGCAATGGCAACGAATTTGCCCACAGCTCCTGTGGATAATCGCAGAGCGCCACAGCCCGTCAAGGATACGCCCGAGGTAATTCTGGCTAGGCGGGCGCATTTAGAAGCCTTACGTGAGGCGGAATTGCGTGAAGCATTGGCTGATAATGAACGTGAGCGTGCGCGTGCCGAACAAGAAGAACTTGAGCAGCAGCAAGCGGACCGACTGCGCGAACGTGACGAGGCAAGTCGAGAGGCGCAGTCGGCAGAGCAGAGTTCCGCAGAGGAAGCTGCTGAGATATTGGCGCGAGCACGTGAGGAACTGTTTTTGGCATTGGCCAGTCGTGAGCGTGAAGATGATAAACGAAATGGCAATCGAGATAATGCCAATGGTGATGACGATGATCGCAACGACGATGACGATGGCAATGACAATAACGGAAGAGATCGTCTCAGCAGTGCGGATCGTCTGCGTCTACTGGAATCAGGAGGCCTTGGTAGAATCAGTGACAGCCGTAATAATCCGCTGGAAGATGCTCGCATGACCACGTATACGCTCAAGAACTTGCAGACCACTGCCGACAGTGTGTCAGATCAGTTAAACAACTTACGCACCGTCTATACGCTCTCTGACGATAATTCGAATAGTTATCTTAAGTTAGGTGACATAGGCGAGCGTAAGTCGCTGACACTACTTGATGAAACGAGGCTCGCTGAGTCGCTGAAGTCTACAGCCGGCATTTCTGATGAGCTACGTGTGCCCGTGAATTCTTATTACACACTCGTGTCGCCCACAACCAACTATGCCGTGTCCACACCGACAGTGCTGACTACTGTGCCCAACTTGGATACGTTGCATCTGAGCAGCAATCGTCTGCCGATCTCGCTCAGTACGAGCATATTATCACAGCGGCTGAATGGTAAACAAAATTAACTGACAGCAAGTGATCTACTGAAACAAAGATCCATGGCATTCAACTCTTAACTTATGTAAATATTAATTTCAAATTTATGGAAATGGTTTTTATATGATTATTTAAAAAAAAACAAAAAAAACGGCAAAATAAATATTTCAACTATATAAATAATTTTAATGGAGTGAGCATTTGTTGGTTTGGCATTACCTTTCTAAATTCCTTCCCATATGATTATAAATAAATACTTAAGGAGGCTTGTCGGGGTGAGATCGACTGTGGATAAAAGTTCAGCGATAAAAGTTTCCTATTGGAACAAATAACAAATATCACTCAGAGTTTTTGTACAAGTTGTGTAGACTAATGCCTAACGAAGTATTTTACATATACCCAACTGACTTGTGGCTGGCCCTAAAACTTTATCAATCATATTTAAAATTCACATCCTAAGTGTTATTATATTTTAGTAGCAGAGCTTTTATAATAAACTTTAAATGTACATTTCCTTCCATATATGTATAAGCTACTTAAAAAGTTTATCCAATAAATATTATTTTACATCATTTTCGAAAGTAAACTCGAAACCCCATATTTCTCGCTGACATGTTGCTACATCACTGGATCTGTTATCTGCGCTAACAAGTTGCACGAGTTTATGCTGTTGCCAATATGAGATTTGCTGAAAGTAAAAAGTTATATTATAAATGACATAGAAAATCCATTAATTATGCATGTGGCTTACCTCTTTCGTGAGCAGGCTGGGTTGC
Source organism: Stegana nigrithorax (assembly GCA_037044495.1). Taxonomy (NCBI): domain Eukaryota; kingdom Metazoa; phylum Arthropoda; class Insecta; order Diptera; family Drosophilidae; genus Stegana; species Stegana nigrithorax. The sequence goes on from JBAMBQ010003328.1 coordinate 1,797,031, forward strand.
GTAGGTGATCTGTTGCAGATTTGCAAGCAGTCGGTGCGATTAACATGCTGGAAAACGTTTTCAATGTGTATGAGCGTTTCGTTGCTCAGCAGCGTATTCGGCAGCTGCAACATTTGCAGATCATTGAATTTAATCAGGATCAACATTAGCTTACTAGGCGTTAGTTTGGACCAATCGCCTAACGCCAAGATCTTCAACTTTGTTTCGCTGTTCAGTTGACGATCCAAAAACAAGTCCTCATGTGTCCAGCCATTTATGCTAAGCGACTGCAGTTTATTCATCGTCTTCGTATTCAAGTGCTTATCCCAGTTAGCCGGTAGATTCAGGGCACCATTATCCATAATTAAGCTTGTCATTTTTTCACACTTCTGTGCAAAAACATGCTCAAATAGATTATGTAATTTCTTTAAGTGTGCCTGCGATTCTTCCGTCGAACGTTTACAGCAGCGCACCTCAAGCACTCTGAGTCTGGGAAATGCCAGAATTTCGGTTCTGATATTCACGGCTGTCTCCGCATCTAGACGCAACACTTCCAAGTTCGTACTACTGATGTCACTCAATAAGAGTTCCTCCGCAGTGTGGCGCATATCCAAAGTATGCAGATGCACACAGTGGTTGAAGATCTCTTGCAAGTAGGACACTTCGGGATATACATTGACCAAGAAGAGTTTCTCTAAACTCAGGAATTTCGATATGTGTTCACCGGTAAGGCTTTGATTAGACAACATCAATGATCTAATATTGGGCATTATTTTGCTTAACTGCAGCATTTCATCATCCTTTGCGGAATTTACAGGCGACTCGATGACACACACAGTCACCCCAGGGAACTCAGTTATACCAAACGAATCCAGCATTCGGAAATAAACACTTAACTTTGAGGGACACCACATTTCATCTAATGTCGTAAATTTTGTAAAATATTTACGCATTCTTCTCACAAAGAAAGCGTAATCCGGTATGGCGAGTTCTTGGCTGGCCCACAATTGAGTTGGACCCACTATTCGTAACCGTTCAGTGTGTTTCCATATGCCGTTCACAAATATTTTACAAATACAGACGCAAGTTTTCGCAAAAGCCACTTGATCCGATAGTTTCCGAACATGCTTGCATATCTTCAGCACTAAATTGTAATTTAGATCTTTCAGCATTTTTTCGCAAGTTGCCATTTCTGTCAACTCCTTCTTAAGGTTTTCACAAATTTTGTGCTGTAGAATTTTAATTTTCTTATGACACTCGCGAGCTTTCCAAAGTAAATTTTCTACTAATCATAGGCAAAATATGCAATCGTTAAGACGAGCAGATGTTTTTAACTGCATAATGACTATAGGATTGTTAGGTTAAGTCGCCACATGAACTCCCTACTGTTTTGTACACTGACTTGACATAAGCATTACACATTAGTTTTAGATGATATGTTAATTATATTTTTGACAGTTTATAATTGTTGGTGTGCTTGAGTTTTTTTTTTATATAGTGTTACCATTTTTGAGTGAAACTATATGGAAATTGTTGTTGCCCATAGATTGCATTATACTTTGGACCATTGCTGCTCAAAAATATTGGAAACTTTTGCATCACCTCACCTCTTTTAAGTATTCAAATCATTATTCTTATAAAGTACAACTACCTTATGTTGAATCATGTTGGGGCTCTTGATCTTTCTTTCAGCTGCTAGGTGCTGAGTGCTGGACCACATTAAAGTTTAGCGTATTTAGTAAGTGCGCCCAGCCGAACCTATTTATTTTTTTATGTTTATGATTTTTTGAATTATATTGATTTGCCATTCGTGTTGTTATAATTGCTTTTTAAATGGTATTCGTTTCATAAGTGCAAAACAGTTTGCTATTTGTTTTTTTTTTTAATTGCTGATTTGTTTACGGTACTTTTGGTGTTGTTTTTTTTTTATTTTTTGGAGTAGAATACATAAAAGAATAAATAGTTAAGTGTAACAATTCAAAGTAAATAAGTAAAACTACATCAAAAATCAACTATACAATTCTAACATTAGGCATAAAAGTGTAAATAATTTTTTAATTTATATGTGCAATTACACAGCCAAATCACTACACATTAAATAATAATTTACTCAAATTTTGTCCTGTTATTACATATATACATTTAATTATAGCTATACCTTAAAAGACGCTAAGGCGTCAATTAATTTAAATAAATTAAATAGAAATTATTGCATGATCAGCTCTTACTAGAAATTCTGCTATACTATATGTATGTTACTATATATCATAAGAAAATTACTGCAATGTTTTTTAGGCTTGCCTTTAATCCGACTGAGCTTCCTAAAGCAACCAAATTATTCGAACGCTGTCACAACAATTTCTCAGTAAATATGCTAAAAGTAATAATAAATAGCAACGGATCCATAAATAATATTCAAGTAGACAACATAAACGAATGGGAGCTGCCCATATGCCAATATACGCATAACATAAAGTAAAACATAACGAAACAATGTCAATGGTAATTTGGATTTCAATTAAATTTAATAATAGCATAAATAACAGCCAAAGTATGAGCACGAGTAAGCGAGTGAACATACATATTGCGCAGAGTGTATTGCCGAAATGGGCAACTGCAGTTCCTTGACCTCAAGGTGGGCAATGGAAGCAATGAAAATTGAATAACGTTCAGATTAAGTTCTTGACTCTGTGTGCCACTGACAGATGAAAACAAATTGCGGCTTTTGTGCCGGAATGAATGGGGGAAAAAATATGTTATATTATGTTTAACTTGTTGAAATCAAGCGGCAACATAAACTCACGTGCAGCATGCCACAACAACATGCAACAATAGCAATAACAACAACAACAACGACAACGGCAACCTGGAAGAAAAACGAGATGCCAACAACGGCAGCAGCCAAAGCAATGACAGCAACTCACAGGGAATATGAAAGTAAACTGGACGACCTTCCCGAGAATGAACGAATTTCGTTAAGGTTGTCTTAAATTTTGGTTGTTGCTTTAAATATTTTTAGGCAATTGCCAAAAACTAAAAATAAATATAAAAAAAAAAAAAATAAAATAAAAAACTTGGAATGCGACAGGATGGCATTTTTCGTCGCTTTGCTTAACAAGTATAAAAGACAGGATGCCTGCGTCTGTGCAGCACAGAGTTCTCTAGAGCGAGTACTAGTCCAGTTAACTAGCAGCGCCAGCAAAGCTTCGAGCAAGTCCAGCCATTCACGTGACCCAACTCCTTTAGCATACAACATGAAGTTCTTCATCGTCAGCTGCTGCACTTTGTTGGCTCTGGCCAATGCCGGCTATGAGTATGCGAAGCCAATGTCGCAGCTTGGCACACCGCATCTGGTCTATGGCAGCACACAGTCCTTTATACCGGCTGCAGCGGCCGCAGTCACTCACTATCACACGCAGGACGCGTTCGGACAATATGCCTATGGCTACAGTGAACCATTGTCGACCAAGCAGGAGACGCGCACTGCCGACGGCATAACACGTGGCACCTACTCCTACCTGGATGCCACGGGCAAACTGCAAACGGTGGACTACACTGCGGATGCTGCGGGTTTCCGTGTTGCCGCCACCAATCTGCCACGCGCTGAGCTCCTGGCAAACGAGGAAACGCCCGAGGTGGCCGCTCTGCGTGCACAACACCTGGCCGCACATGCAGAGGCTAGGCTGCGTTTGGCCGGCGAGGGTGGCATTTTGACGAAGTTCGTTGCTTTGCCACGTCCTGTTGAGGATACGCCGGAGGTGGCTGCCGCCAAGGTCGAGTTCTTCAAACGCTACGAAGCCGAGAAGCTGCGCAATCAGTTGCTAAGCCAGCAAAACACTGCACTGAGACAACAACAATCAACGATCGTCACGAGTAAGCCGATCATTGTCAAAGATGCCACATCCTTGCCGGTCTTCGCCACTGCCCTGCTGCCCACAAGTGGTTTTGCCTACAATTATAAGTTAGGCGGCAATGCGCCTGCGCGCGAATATCTGCCAGTGTCCTAAGGAATGTTATTAGAGTTGATCTGTATACGATTCTTAATGATTGTTGTTTGTTGATAAAAATACAATGAGATTTTGTACTATTTGTGTGTTGTTTTAGTTAGAGGCAGACAAACAGTGGATGAGCTGAAAACGAATTTACATTTAAACTGCAGAGGAAGAGTAGGTTTTAGTAAAAGATGGGTTCATTATTTTGAACTAAATGTTGATATACAACAGAACTTTTAAAACCCAGCTTAACTCATACCTGAACTTCAGTCACTTTGAGCTGCATAAGCGATCTAGGGATGTGCTCTACTCTATGCTATTGCAGTTTGGACTACTTAGATAAAAAATATAATTCTAGCTTAAACTTAATATTATATCTAATGTAGTTAATAAACAAAAAAATACGTTTCCAATTGCTGCTTGTTGTATACAATTTTTATTTCAATTGTTGTTGCAATTTTAAATCGAAAAAAGCTCACATAAGATTTAAATCACTTTAATAGTACAAGGTTGAGTAGATGCTCGGATAGCCATAGCTGTAGATGCGTGGAATGATGACGGGTGCGTTGAATTTGTCGGCATTGATGCGATTCAAGTGAATGGATTTGGCAGCTGCCACGTCGGCAGTGTCGGCAGCGGGACGAGACAACTCCAGAATGCGTACATTTGCGGCAGCTGCAGTGGATTCGTTGTCAGCGGCTGGATTCGCTGCCAGGCGCAGTTTAGCCGCCTCATGAGGCGCCAGATAGCTCTTATCGGCGGCGGCAACAGCGACGGTGTCAGCGTAGGCAGCTGGAGCGTAGGCAATGTTGGCAGCTGACGCTTCCGGCGCACGAAAGTACTGCTGCTGTGGCTTCAGAGCACGCGGCAGATTGGTGGCTGCAACATGGAAGCCTGCAGCATCGGCGGTGTAGTCAACGGTCTGCAGCTGGCCGGCTGGGTCACGATAGCTATAGGTGCCACGTGTGATGCCGTCCAACGAGCGAACCTCTTGCTTCGACGACAATGGTTCACTATAGCCATAGGCATACTGACCCAACTGATCCTGCGCCTGATACTGTTGCTGCGTGGGCGTGATCACTGAACTGCCCTGAGCCGAGTAAGGAAACGGATAAGCACGTATTGTGGGCACCGAGTAGAGCACGGGACTGGCCGTGCAGGCGGCAAGCAGTGCAGCAAAAATAATAAAAGGCTTCATTGCGTTGAGCTTGGCTGCTTGATGATTCTCAAAGAACTTGCTGGGAAACGCTGCTGGTATATGAACTGCACCAGTACTCGCTTCGTTATGTTCTGATACTGCAACTGCAACATGATGATCCTTTTATACACGTCAAGCTGCTGCGTGTCAAATGTCTTCTTTCATTCTTTTTTGTGCTGCTTGGTACAACTCAACTCGTTTGGTATTTGAGCTATAAAGCAAGAATCACAGAAGGTTCTCATGCCGGCCAAGCGAGGACTAGATTAGTGCCTGTCCAGTGCATGTCTCGACGCTGCGCCGCTTTGGCTTGCTTGGCATACGTCCTCGCAGTATGGAACTGTCGTGTCAATTTAATTTAATTGTACTCGTTTTCACTTCATACCCAGTTGACTTGAAGATGCTTGTCCACTTGGCATCTTAATGAGTTTTGACGGTTCTACTCCTGCTGATATTCGGAGAAGTGTTTTTATTGCCACTCAATGTTAACTTTTACGATTTTATATGAGCTTAGAATGCTTGGGCTGCTATAATGGCTCGTTTTTATGTTTTAAGTGCTAAACTTAGCAGCTTTTGATAGATCAAGGTGCAGCATGCCTAAAGTAAACGTTTATCATATCTTGGTAGTAAAATCAAGTCATTTCATCTATGGACTGTCATCGCAGAGGCAGCTATCACTTATAAGACTGGCTAAGTAGACTCGATGTTCAATTAAGTCAGCTTCTTTTTTATTTGAATTTAGCAGACTGTGTTTATTTGGTGTAGTTGTGCAGGGGGCTATAATAATTGATAGTTAATTTGAAAACATCGCCTATAAGATTATTATAATTAAAATAAGTAAAATTATTTTAAATTGAAAACTGTTTACTATATACAAGTATGTATAATAACTTATGTAAAGTGTTGAATAGTTTTCTAGTTTGTTAGATGGACTTACTAATTAAAGAGATTCACATAAATAAAAGTATATGTATTTTTTGATATATCTATAAAATAAATAGTTGGGTTGATCTTTTGAAACATTTGAAATATTTTATTTAACGGTGTATTATCAATTTCAACAATGCCGGATTTTCACACATAACACTCGAATCAAAATTGTTGAGAAAATTTTCTTGCATCAAGAACTTTTCTGCATATAAAAGCATGATGTTACCAACATCAGTTCTTTAGTATACAAACAATATTAAAAAAAATACCGAAGACCTGACCTTCCTCAATCATTAACTTGCGGATGCCACGATATGCTATATGTCAAACGAAGCACGTCCCTTTCACCTACAAATGTATGCGTATGTGATATATGTAAGTACCCATAACTGTCTTAACAGCAACAACATAACTGAATTATTGTTGTTGGACATACAATGCGATTGCTGACAAGTATTTTGTCCACGCAAAGCGTTTTTTAACCGTTTTTTGCCAAAGCATGAGCCAACGAGGCAAAAAGAAGCGCTTTCGGGTAAGCAATGAATTCAAGGTGATTGAAGGCCAAGGGCCACATTTGGCATGGCATACAACAAACAACTTGCCGAATGATCGTTGATCCACGCAAACAGCAGAACAACAACAATCACAACCAAAACATAATGTATATCAACGCGCATAAGGAATGCAGAAATGATTTCAACATGGAACATGATTTTCTCTGCGCTTTGGTCTGCGTCGGTTTGGTCGTGGGCTATTTTTAGCATTGGCTTGGCCAAAAGGCCACGAATAAGTGCGGTTATCTTACTGTAAATCGTCTTGAAAACGTGGCCTGCTGCTGCAGTACAAATGCAACTGATTAGGATTGATTGTTGTTGTTGCCGTTTTTGTTGTTGCTGCTGTTACTTTAAAATGATCACAACGCCAAATTTTTGCAGCTGTGTTAAGATATACAATTGCACATACAACCTTGAAACTTGCAGCAAGGCAACGTGCGCTGTTGTTTACTCTTTTTTCGTTGTTGTTGTTGTTGTTTTCTGTCTGCTCAGTAGTAGTTGGCGTGGCTAAGTGCATTTTAATGTTTGCCTATATGGCATTCAAGAACATCCAGCAAGTCAGATGCAGCAGTGTGCGAAGCAGGCATACCAAAAGACCAAGTCATAAAAGAACTCTGCCAAAGTCTTGTAATTGTGGCCTTAATCAAAAAGTGCGATCCGCTCTACATATGTCTGATTGTCTGCATGCTAGTCTAGTTCACACTTCACAACATAATGAACTCGTTAGTTGTCTAAGTTAGACAATCCGACAATGCAAATCTCACCCAAAGGGTTCGCACTTATCGACCGACTGGAGCATGTATCACGTTTGTTTGCTTAATAAATTTACCAAGTAGCTTGTCTTGTATTTTGTTGTTCTTCTTCTTGTTGCTGAGCCTCTGCAGTTTTGGCGTGTTTAGTGCGCATAATTTTGCATGTACGTCCGCCACAGGCCGGCTGCAGGCAATTGTTGCTCTTGGCAAACAGTAGTGTATCGCATTGATATATGCTGACAGTTGTTGGATAAGCTTAGACCTCAATAAAGTCAAAGTGTGGCATATTGGTCTTTATAAATTTTATGCTGAAACAATTTTTTTTATTTTTTTGTAGGTTTTGTTTCGGTTTGCCTTTATGCTACATGCGTGATGGCTTATTCTAGCAGCGCATGCCAAAAAGTCGATGGTTTTGCTTTTATATAAGCACACACCTATTTTTTTTTTTCGTTTTTTTTTTTGTTTTTTTGGCTTTTGGTGTTGCTCCACTAAGAGTTGGCTCTCTTGGGCATGACGCCATTGTTGACCAAACGCACGAACTAACAAATTACTCGTCTGGCAGGCTCAAATAAATCAATGTCATGATAATTATAACATGCGCTACGCAAGAATTGTTGTGCCATTATGTGAAGTTACTGATATGCGTTCTGGTAGCCCCGTTGTTGAAAGTGAAATGAATTTTGTATATCTATGTGGGACTAACACGGTTGTCATATATTGTATATTTATATGTATTGTATATTAGGTTATTCTGAGACAGCGGTCTAAACAAAAGCATTGACTGCTTGCCCAAAATGCATGCACTGTGACGCAGATCACACGGTTTAGCTAATATAGCTAAAAAAAAAAACCTGAAGCAGTGTAAAACCACAGTTCATATAACCGAGTGAGGTTTATACGCAGTCAAGTAGAGCCCATTTACAAGGCGACACTATGCATACTAACTATTTTTCTAGCCTCATTTACACTCATGCCAATATGAAGCAAAGCTTTACAAAACGCTGGCAGCAATTATGAGATCATAAGTGTGCTTAATGCATTAACAGCTCCATGAGACAAATTACCTTGTCCATGCGCAACTAAAATTAGCTGACAAGATCTTAAACCTTATAGGAAATGGCGCTATAAACATGACACTTGCTGGCAGCACAATTTTACGCATCGTTTAAGTAACTTTTATTGTTTGTTTTGACGAAAGACATAAAAGTTTTTTTTTTTATTTCCATGACAGTAGGTATTTTGACGCGTAAGTCAATACTTAACGTTGCTAACGTTACTTAACATTAATCAGCCAGCCAAGCTGTCTAAAGGCGTCAGACCTCATCGCTGTAGCAGCATAATTTGGAGTAAAAGCTCGAAAGAGTTCTCAAGCGAGCAGGCAAGGCACTCAAAACAAACTCAAAAGCAATTCCGCTGATAAGAACTTAGCTGGCGTCATTTGTGATAAATGAAATTTGTTTTTATAATATGAGCAAGTTTTTATTTTATTTGTTGTTTTTTTTGTTTGTGTATTTTGTTTTTCGAATTATTATTTAATTTTAGTTTGCCGTAGTGGTTTCCTGATTTTGCTGTTTTGCGTACAAAAGTGAAGTCATCGCTTAAAAAGTACGAATATATTTAACTAAGGGTATGAGCGTGTGAATGTTTTACAAATCGAACTGTGACTATCGGCAGAGTTGGGCTAATTACCGGCAAGCAAGTTTTCAATGATCTTTTCTTTGTTTGTAAACATTTGGTGTTGGTGGAGAATGCTTCAAGTAATGAACACAAAGTAGTTAATGTGCGATAAGAGTGTAAAACAATCATGGTCAAAGTTAGCATGACATTTTTGCTGCTAGTTAACTGATACGTGAGGCTTATCAAGTCTCAAATTAAAGTTAAGATAATTTAATCATTCAGGCAAGTGTTGCATTAAAATTGTCAATTGCAGGCATTTTTCGACAATAAATGCGTATAAAGAAAAAATAATAAATGACACGTATTCGTTGCACAATTGCGTCACACACAGCGCAAGTGACAAACAAAAGCAAAAATATGCATATTATTAAAAAATGTAATGCAATAAATAACGCAGCAATAATCCCTCCAAAAATTGCTTAAAAACTTATGTTTGTCATAAAATACTGTATAAACAGTTCACATACAAAAAAAAAACATTTAACTAACTGAGCTTTTAGCTCAGCACTGCTGCCGCTTGTGCACATTTATTAGAATTTCACTCGAAAAAGCGCTCAGTCAAATTACTCACTCAAAGCATTGCGTCGCCCAGCGTTTCATGAATTTGTATACAGAAATCAAACAGTGTAGCATTGTCAGTGTTATTGAGCAGTACACGTAGCAAAAAGCCAAAGCCAATAGATTCATTTCTACGGAGTGCAAAACAAAGTATTAAAAGAACACAAAAAAATATTCAGAAAAAAAAAATCTTATTTAAATACAACAAAACTAAAGAAAGTAAGTTTAAAAAAAAGAAATAATAATAATAATAGACAAAAATAAAAAAAATGATGTGCACGGCGCAATAAGACTTAACGGTATACATACACGCAGCATCATTACGACGAATCCTGTTTACAAACAAAAGCAATGCCAAATGGTAACTTCGTTGTGTGTATAACGCAAATGTACTTTAGACATTGCGACATGACCCGTTTTGTATTGTGTTTTATTTTTTTTTTTTGCTGCGTCCCTGAAATTCGATTTGAATCGCGACACAATAATGCTAGCATCCTTTTAGGCGCATAGATACTTCCGCGTAGTCATTGTTGCGTGTGCACATATCTACTTATACATATACCTTAAATACCTGTATGCATATACATGCATGTTTGTATGTATGCACGTATGTATTTGTACTCGCGTATGTACATAAGTGCTCCTGGCATTAATCATAATAACCAGCGTGAAACATGCGCACTTTTACACTCGCACACTCTATGCTCAACTTGGATCTTATTTGGCATGATGTCATCTGTGCTTCGGCTTTGCTAGCAGCCTTTTTTCGTATTAGGCCTCTTTTGCGTGTTAGGCTAGCATACGAGAGACGCACAATCATACAACATAGTGTATGTATGCATGTATGTATATAGCCGCTGACCCCGCCACTTATAGGCATTCGTGCCCTGGCGCAGTTCTGCATGTTTCACATTTCACTTCCTATTTAACACAGTCTGCTCCAGTTTATTTTGAGCATGCATAAACTGTTTGAAAACAAAACATTTATTTTTTTCTCCACTTGCGTCAAGTTGCCCCATGGCAGTCGACTTGAGCAGAGCGAAGTCGCCGCTGACGCTGCCCATCATTATGTTGCATTGTGCTTCATATATATGTATATATGCATGTGTATATATACGTAGAAATCTTTATGATGAATTCAATTTAAAAGAATGAATAAAAATTCAAAACTGCGCTGTGCCTTTTGCATAATAAAGTAGGTTGCTCTTCGCTGGGTGGCTGAGTGAATAATGCAAAAATATAAATGGAATGACCTAATTCTTTGGTATGCGTTGTTTCCACTGATTGAGGTAGGTTTTCGTTAATTATTTTTATACATCTAGCAGTTTACATATGTTGAAGATTTTAATATCCAAAAACAAGTGGGGTAGGTTCCTTAACATATAAATGCAACCAACAGAGGCTTGGACGAACAACAACATAACAAACGAACTAATCTATACAGCTCGATGACGTATTCATTCTGTCATTTTTTCGTTTTGGTACACAATCTCTCGCTTATAATCTATCAGGAACAACCAATTATGAATTTTAGTTTAAATCGGACTTAAACATTTTTTATAGACTAAAGACTTTTGTTTTTATTTTGATTTACACAAATTTCTCTCCCTAAAATATGGTTTTTATTTTAATCTAATAAATCACTTATATATAAATTTAACGCACACAACACAATTAACTACATGAGTTTTGCCTTGACTCTCAATGAGCTGACGAACCGCACTTTTCATATGTAGTGTATATATGTTTATAAATTTTATTATAAATTATAATATATATTTATTTTAGACCTAATTTCCATCACATTGAACTTTAAAATCGTCTATCGCTGACATAATAGAATTAAAATTTCGTTAATTACTTATAAGCTATCCAAAATTGATATCTATTTTCTTTCTAATACTTTTTTTTTTTGCTTTTTTTGGTCTGTTTCCACACCAATTTAGGCAAAAACTAATTAAAAATGTATTTAACGTTTTGGACATGAGCCACACGCTTTCCATACCCAAAAAAATAGTTGTATTTTTCTGAGCGGTTTGTTAAAAATGAAAATAATAAATTTTAATAAATGCCTCCGGCCATTGTTGCCCAACTCGTTTGCACACAAAGCGGCTTAAGTTCACACATTAAGCTCCGCTGTCGTTCTTGTCTTTCTCTTATGTTGCTTAACTTGTTTATGGTTTCCAATTACCAGAACAGCACACAGAACAACGATGATCCGCGGGAACGTGTTTAGTATGTTTTATGCTTCGGCATGTTCCTAAAGCTGACGAACTAAAGTTCGCACAAGGCAAACCCAACATGGGTTATGTCGTCATTAATTATTGAGTTTTTGCTATTGCTTTGCTGATCCCAACTTGGCGCACAATAATGTTGAGTGAATACAATTTAAACAATTTTTTTTTGATATTTTAATTTTACATTTCGACGCTTAATTGCCGACTAATTGCGTCAGCTGCGAACAGGGCTTGAAATCCAATCGATTTCATATTGACAGTGAAAAATTATATATAAAACTAAATTATATGTTTTTCCGCGTCTGGCGGATCGGATAAAATTATATTTATTTCTATAATAGTCGCAAAACAAATATAAAAAGGAATTTTAAGTTTGGTTTACAGTTCCTTATACCCTATGCTAAGTGTAGCGATTCCTAAATTTTAAAATCATTTTTCACAGCTCCATCGTGAGTTCTATCCCTAGCATCTATCTATATCAATTCGCAAATTAATAAGCAAAATTTTTATAGACTTGCAAGCGACACTTTTAAGCGGTCTGAGCTTGGCTAATGACCAACCGAGCGTATGCGCAATAAATATTGATGAGTTGAGGAGCCCATATAAAAAATAAATTGACGCAACGCAAGTTTTAGAACCTCAGAAATTGTAAACTGAATCCGACTTAATAGAAAATGCTTAGCCAACTATAAATTAACCAAGCAAACACACCCACAAGCGTTCGAAGACTAACCAACCGCAGAACGCTGAAATCCATTTGAAATTGAGACTTTTTTTTGGTTTTTTTTTGTTTTTTTTCGCGCTCAGAGTGTGCAAATACAAAACCGCAAAATGATGACATAATTTAGTAGTTATATATTTTATTCGGGTTTGCGCTGAGCTTTTGTTGTTCCTGCACACAGTTGTGCACTTAAATCGCACTTGTTAAAAATTGGCGAGAGCAGAAAACAGCGACAAACATCGTGTAGAACTTTGCCCATGTAGTGCAGCTCAGAACACAGCCGAGTTGTCACGCTTGATGTCACGGTCCGCTATTAGATAGCGAATGAAAGCTGCACCCGGGTGTGGGGCAGCGTCAATCGCTTGCTGTGGCATTGAAGGTCACGCAAACCTTGACCCACCCTGACTTTTTATTAGAAATGCGCACATAATGCAAAGCATCATAACATAATTTGCTAATTTCCTTTTCACGGCTCATCTGGGGCGTGACGTGTCAATTAACGTAAGTTGCTCGTGTTCTGTTCTACTACCTTTGATCTTCTAGCTACATATCTGCACAGTCCTTAATTGCAAATGACAAGACTTTTATTTAAGGAACTGACAGTCGACAACGATGCGACGTCAACGTCGGCTCATTGCGTGTGTCAAACTGTCCGACCGGTTTGGCTGATGAGCGCAACGGCTTCATAAGTCATGCCATCGCTTGGCATAGGGGGACTTAGCTATCCTGCGGTTTAAGTGTCCAATATCCCTTGTACGATTCGATGCGCTTAACTCGCACATAATTAATTGCCAGACTCGTTAAATGCGCATCTCTTGTTTACTGTCGATGCGCGTGTTTACATGACCTGCAGCCAAAATGATTTACAATTTATGCATATGCCGCTGCTGCCAGTACTCAGCCGTGCGGTTGGATTATTTAAACGACTTGAACTGCTACTGCCGACTGCTGCTGAGTACTGCAGGTGATAAATTTTGAAAATATTACGAAAGGTTTCTTTACGATGTTTACACGTCTTATTGACAGTTTCGATTGGTGTTGGATTAACCCATTGCATACCGATGTTATGATGTGTTAATGTCAAGTTTGACTGCACAAACTGAAAAAAATTGTTTTTCATTTTACTTAAAGTATTTTACACATTACTGCCTTTGCATGAAATATAAGCAAATCATTTTAAGTATATGTTGAAATACAATATGAGTAAAGTTTTGTCTACTTAGCATGAGGCAGACAACATTATTTTTTTTTAGCTCCGTGAGTTTTCAAACTAAACTATAACCATTGCAGCAATATTGCAGATTGGTTGCTTTCGTAAGCAAAGAAGTCCCAAGTAGCTTAGTGTGACCTCTGCAAGTTTGTTTCTGTCAGCTTTCGTCTGACATCTTTGTCTGCGTTGCAGGTATTCCGGTAGCGTTGTGCGGTTTATTTTAAGCGGCTTAACTGTGTTGGCTTGTGTTGTGCGCCAAGACACTGAATTTAACATAGCCTATTCGCAATGAGATTCAAGCACACAAGTGTTACCCTTGGCAGTAAATTAGAATTATAAGCAAATACTTTGTTGTTGCAGCAACTTCAAATAGGAACTAAGAAGCAACTGTTTCTGGATGAAACTCGGTCCATTACTCAGACATTATTATGATTTACAGACAAGCAAAATCGATAAACAGTTGACTTGTTATGCTACAAAGATGAGTAGCAGAAGAACCGGTGATGAGTGCCGATCGTGACGACTTAATTAAATTGTCGTTTACTTGTAACATTACTCAACCATGGGTTAAAAGTTTTGTAATCGTTTAGCGCCTAAGGCCATGAACTGTTAATTGTTTTATCAAATAAACAACAATTGGTTTCCACTTGTTAGATGTTTTATCCCAAACTGAAGAAGAGCTAAAAAGCTTTGGGCATTTATTTGTTTTTTTTTTTCTTGTTAAAAAGTCAGCTGTGAAAGCTTCGCAAAGATTAAAGAATGAAATGACATTAACTTAAAATGCGTCTTCGGAATTAGCGAATGTATATATCATTTATTCTTTTTTTTTTTATTTTTTGTTTTGCCTCTTTGTGCGCTCATGATATCATCGTAAATGAGAAAACAGAAAACAGAGTAGTGGAAAAATATTATAATAGAATTAAAAATAAATTGTTGTTCAAGCCGTACACATAGCGGCATAACACGAGTGCGTAACTGCAGGAGTTGCCTCTTATCTTTATCTGAATGGTGCAAGCGCTTTAGATTCACACAGTTTAGTCTTGCCAGAGCGAGTATAGGAGAGGGCAGAGTAGCTGTAACAGCAAATCCAAAATGTTGGTCAGCGTTGTAACGCACAGGTGAGCAAATGACGCCGTAGTTATTAAAAAAGTGACGACAAAAATAAATAATTACTCAAACTTCATGTGCATGGCTTGCGTGTTAGTTAAGAGAAAAGAAATTATATTGCCAAAGAAGGAAAATGAATGAGTTCCGTGCATTATTTAACGAGCAACTTTTAACCATTACAGAAACAGCATGTCTGACGCCGCAACAGCAAATGGCAGCGCCTCGCCAACCCCCGCCGCCAAAGAGGGTGAAGCACCCGCCGCTGAGTTGGCGCAATTGGCGCTAGAGGAGCCCAAAGTCAGTTTTCAGGACCAGTTCAAGGCATTTGCAAAATTCGGTGACACGAAATCGGATGGCAGGCAGATAACCCTCTCACAAAGTGATAAATGGATGAAACAAGCCAAGGTGATCGACAAGAAGATCACAACCACCGATACGGGCATACACTTTAAGAAGTTCAAGGCCTTGAAAATCTCCGTTTCCGATTACAATAAATTCCTGGAGGACTTGGCCAAAGCTAAAAAGATCGAACTCTCGGAGATCAAACAAAAATTGGTCAGTTGCGGTGCACCCGGTGTAGCGCAAGTCTCGGTAAGTCTGAAAGTATGCATATGTGAAGCATATAATTAGAAAATGTTCTTCATTCATAGGCTGGCAAAGCGGCTGCTGCAGTTGATCGTTTGACTGACACCAGCAAGTATACGGGATCTCATAAAGAACGCTTCGATGCCACTGGCAAGGGCAAAGGTATTGCGGGACGCAAAAACTTAGTCGATCAATCGGGCTACGTCACCGGTTATCAGCATAAGGATACCTATGATACTGCTCATTGAGATCTGCAGGCTACTTTAGTGATATGTGTGTGGGCACAATACAATTTTCGGAACTATTTTATATCAAGAAGGCCATTTGTGTTTCCTACCTATATATCAATTTTTTTTTTCTTGTTTCTGGTGTGCCTCACGCTTTACATTGAGAAATATGAAATCATTTCTCTTGATTAGCATTGGAATCCACTTCCATCAGTTTGTCATATTGCTGAAGTGTGTCTGTCTGTCTATCTCCAGCAGTTTATATATTTCATTAATTTTTTTAGTCATTTAAGTTGTGATAATTTAAGTGCTTAAATAAAATTTATTTAACAAATCAATTTTCATTTCTTATGCTTACGTTCTCTAAGTTAACCTCTTAGCACCTAAAATCCCTTTCCAGAACTCAAATGTAATCTGAAAAAAAAAAAAAAAAAACGCAACATATTCATAAGAAAAGTGCAAAATCAGTAGTATGCAGATTAAAATTATATGGATGTATATTTAATGTTTTTGACGATTTAATCTATACAAACTATACTTGGCATTATACGTATTTATAAATAATATTAAGCAATGATGTTTTACGACTTCACATAACTTTTGCTTGAATCATTAAATAAAGAAAATGTGTACAAGAAATGGTTTTACGGTTTCTATTTAGTAATACTGAGGAAGTACAAGATTAGAAATTTATTTTATTTAGTCTTTGTTGGTATAGGTCGTTTTGAAAAAAAAAAGTTAATTTGCAATTGTTTAATCTTAATTGATAACCTTTTACGTACCTGTGATCTTTGATAAACTTTGAAACCGGCATTTCTTATTTGAGTCTAATATTTAAACTGTCTCTTATAACCCATTGCCGATGCTGGGGCCAGCTGCAACAATTTTTATATGTTAGGTTAGTATTAGTAGTAGGTATATGTCTACAGTACTTAGCTGGAGCATTGGTTTGGCTTTTTACGGAAACTTCCCAACTGTTAACGATTTCGATTCAACAATGAATCTTTGCCTAAGATTTGTATTGTAGCTAGTCTCTCTAGACGGATGATATCACAGATAGATATCAAATAGTACTGATCTTTACCTGTCCTTGCGAAGTTCTAAATCTCATCTGTTTCTAGTCTTGGCACTCAATGCTGGCTGTCGATGAAAACTAATGACTTACACTTGCTATAAGTGCTGTGTCTATAATTTGCTTCAAAGTGATAAGATCATGAAAGCTGTGTTCAGCAGGTGGAAAATGATCTACCTTCACTTTTTAACAGTATGCTGCCTTCTACGCTTGCCTAATCCCGAGTTATTCTAATTTTCATTCAAATAAGCAGTGCAGCAACTGAAAAAAGTAACCTTAAAGATCTAGCGGTTTAATATTATATCATCTTGAAGCAATCAATAAAAAAGATATAGTCGGACTTAAACGCTAGACTGAGTGACAACATACAAACGTACATACTTATAAACAAAAATATAGAAAACTACATACATATATTTGAAATTGATATCAGCGGAGGTGGAGATGCTTGGCTGGCGCTGCACAGCCAGAGAGAGCTTTGCATAATCTTTTGCAGTGAGCAGATATTGATACGATTTGTAAATAATTTATATTGAATAATCGCAAGCGTTAAAAAAGAAAAGCTAAAACGAAAAACGAGAAAACCAACCGAATCACTATGATATCGGATGACACACAATGGTGTTGTATATAAGACATCGACAGATAGCGATCGACAGCAGAACAGCGCCAAACGACAAAGTGGAGCTTTATCGCTGCATTTGCAAGGTCCTAGCAAGTAAATCAATAAAAGCGAATCAAGACAATCGTCGCAGAAGAAGCGACTCAAGTGATATACTCATAGACATAATGGCTTTCCGTGGCAAGAATGCAGTGGTCACTGGCGGTGCTGGCGGTATTGGACTCCAGGTGGCCAAGCAGCTGCTGTCGCACGAGATTGCGGTAAGGTATTATGCAATAAGATTGCATCTTAGTCTATTAATGGACTACAACGTCTGTGCAGAAAGTGGCCATCATTGACTTGCAGGATAATCTCGAGGAGATTGTTAAGTTGCGAGCTGCGCATCCCGCGCAGAGTGTGCTGCTGATTAAGATGGATGTTGCAAATAAGAAAGGCATGGAAGCCACTTACGAAGAAATCATAAAGAATTTTGGCAGCATCGAAATAGTTGTGAATGTAGCGGGCATCTTTAATGATCAGGAAGTGCAGCGAACACTCTTGGTTAATCTGGTAAACACTGTTGCCAAGTATAAACGTTTTATATCATGCTAAATATATAACCATACTTACAGGGAGGCATCATTAACTCCAGCTTGAATGCCTTAAAGCATATGAGCAAAGAAAACGGCGGCAATGGTGGAATTGTAATGAACATGTCTTCCGTAGCAGGCTTGGATCCGATGCTTATTATTCCTGTTTATGGTGCAACGAAGGCAGGCATAATCAATTTCACTAGATGCATGGGCGTAAGTAGGCCTTTTTGTGCCGTAGCAAGTGCACCCACCAATATCCCATCGTGTCTTAACAGAAAGAGGAAATCTATCAACGTTCTGGTGTTAAATTCGTGACTATCTGCCCAGGTGCCACAATGACGGATATGTTTACAAATTTCACCGAGAAGATACTTTTTCCGGAAATGAGTGATGAGACCTATCGTGTTTTGGATCGCCTGAACAAGCAAAGCGCCGCCGATGTCTCGCGTTGTATACTCAGTGTACTTGAGCTGGAGGAGAATGGCGCAGTCTATGTCATTGAAGGCAAACGCGTTTTTCCTATAGAGGTGAAACGTTTGTGGCGCGGCGTCAATAACGAAATCAAGGATTAGGCGACACAACTCATTATAAACATATTTCTGTTAACTTATGCTATAGTCATTATGAAAGGGGTACATATCCAATTATTTAACGCATTTTAATAAACTGTTATTAACATTTAAAATGATAAGCCTTAGTGTATTCTTAGCTCGTTGTTTTGTTTACACTTTGTTGTTAGTTAGTAAGATGAATAATTAATTATCGTCGCGCCAGTTAACTAGCACTTCGTCTGTACGATAACGTTGCGTAACGTAGGCATCCTCAAGGGACATACGGTTGCCAGCGCGGTACATTTCAGCGCCCGCATGCGCAATCATAAGCCCATTATCGATGCAGTAACGTTCATCGATCGCAAAGAGTTTACCGTCACGTTCTTTGCACATTATGCGCATCATATCTTGTAGACGTACGTTGCAGCCAACGCCACCAACAATTAATACCTATAAAAGGATGAAATGAGAATTAGTAGTTGCCGTTTACACTGGAAAGTGGCTACACACTTCTTTGGACTCGCAATGCGCCATAGCGCGTTCGGTGATTTCGACCAGCATGGCGAATATTGTCTCCTGCAGTGAGTAACATAGGTCCTCTTTAGTATATACTGATTCGACTTCACTCTGCAATTTCTTTTGCTTGTTACGCCGCCTGCCAGGCTCCGCTAGATCTTCGATGTATGAGAGTAAACCTGAGAAACTGACATCCATGCCTTTGACAACATAAGGCAGCTTTATATAGTTTTTGCCTTGTTTTGCAAGCTGTTCAATGTTATAGCCGGGACTAGGATCATTAGAGAGTTTAATGATGCGTGCAAAACGATCTAAACAGTTCCCCACGGCAATGTCAATTGTTTCGCCAAAGATGCGATAACGTTGATTTGAATACGCGATGACTTGGGTATTACCCCCGCTCACATAGAGCACAATGGGATTTCGTGCGCCCGTGATAAGACGTCCCATTTCTATGTGGCCTATACAGTGATTGACGCCGAGAAGTGGTAGTGACCATAACAACGATAGTGTGCGTGCAACGACTGCACCAACTAAGAGTGGTGGCGCCATGCCGGGTCCTTTTGTATAGCAGATAACATCCAAGTCTTTTGGCGATAACTGGGATTCTTTGAATGCCTCATTTATTAGTCCAAGGATTTCCTCCCGGTGGTGCTTCGCCGTTTCTTTCGGTAGGAAACCTGTTGAGTTGCAAATGAAAACAGTTAAGACTGCTATCAGAAAATCGATGCGTGCCGACATACCTTCGCCGGGTGGCGTTATATACGTACGACGCACGTTTGCCAAAATTTCACCATCACGTATAATGCCCACGCCAATTTTATTAGCACTACCTTCAATGCCAAGCGCGCAAACCATTTTATTTATTTTATTATTTTTTCACAACATAAACAAAATTGAATTTTACCTCGCTAGTTCTGAACAGCTGTGCGATTTTGCAAGGTAAGAAGCAGAAAATGCATGCACATGTGAATGGCAAGCTGAGGAGAAAAGTGGTAAACATGTACAAATAGAAATTTTTGGCGAAAAATAATAGAAATAAGGTCACAAATATGGAGCAAGAATGTGTGCAAAATGAAAATGTGCAGAGCGACAACGTAGACACAACTTGCAATAAGGAAATTGGAAGTTATTTGTTAAATACAAACATTTCGGACGTGGCTCCAAGAGCCTGTATGTCTGTGCAAAATGAGCAGCTGGAAAGAGAAAACTTAGTACAAAACGATAAAAATGGCAGCGATAAGGATGCAAATAAATCTACTGTTGAAACGTCGGTTGATGAGCTACTAGTTGCTGTGTTAGCGCAAACGCCATTGGCAACATGTGAAGTGTCGGGCACAATGGCGTTAAAATCAGACGCAGAAATAGCGTCTTTTGAAAAATTGCCAACGACGACAGAAAATCTGGCAGATGATGAATTGCCACAAGGAAAGCCAGTTCAACAAGAAGAACAGTTACCTTTACAATCGAAAAACATATCGGCGTCTGAACCCGCTTCGCCATCTTTACTTAACGTGCGCTACACTGACCTGAAAGAAATGCAGGACAACAATGGTGTCCTTGCCCATGTGCATTGTTTGGCGCAGCAAGAGCAACAACGCAGACAGTTTGAACAGCAATTAGAAGCACTGAAAGCAGCACTTAGCCAAAAGGATAATATGATAACGCTCTATCAGCGTGAAAATGCCATACTTGAAAAGGAAAAACAGGCCTTCCGCAAGGAAACAGAAATGGCGAATAAGGAGAAGGAGACTACGGTTATAAAGTTTGCCATGAAGGAAAAGTTGCTTATAGATGCTAAGAAAGAAAAGGAAATTGTGGAGAAGCAACTTGCCGACGCTAAGAAGGAGATTAAAAACGTTTCTGTCCGTTTTCAAGCAGTCAACGAAGAGAAGTCTCGCATTACTTACATGATTGACGACAAGGTGCGTAGTTTTGGCAGAGTAGTTAAAATAAAATTCATTTCATCTGATTTACTTTTTAGTGCAACGAGGTGCGCAAGTATCAGCGGGAGTGTGAAAAGCTAAAATCGGAAATTGGACAACTTGAGTCCAGACTGAAGTATCATATAAACAAGTTAAATATTGAGGTGGAGGCCAAGTCGGTAAGTGCTGACAAATGTACTATTAAATATATGATATGAATTGATTACTGTTTACAGGCACTTGAGAAGAAATTGGAGGAGGAACGCAATGCGCCGAGCAAACTCGAAGAGAAGGCAAATGGTAAGAGTTTCTGATTTAGTTTGTAAATTCTGTAAATAAATATTAAAACCCTTATAGAAAAACTAAAAGTTGAATACGAGGCGAATACAATACTCCTAAAACATGAGATTACAAGTAAGACAACAACTTTGGAACAGTTTACAAAGGAAAATCACAGACTTAATGAAACCGTGAAACAAATGCAACAGCAACTTAACGAGTGTAATGCGTTGGTAAGTGAAAATGTGGTACTTATCAAATATTTTTAAAAGTTTACAAGTAAATCTATTTGTTAGAACAAGGAATTAACCGAAGAATTGGATGAGCTGCGAGAGGAGCATGATAGCGTTGAAAACGCTTACAGCGATGAAATACTTAATTCTGCTAAATTACGCGGACAATTAGAAGAGCTGCAGGTGCTGCGGACACAGAACATGCTGTAAGTATAGCGTTAGTATTAAATTGTCAATCTTTTGTGAACTAAAAGTAAATCTACAGCAATGAGGAGACAATTGGGAATCTAAACACAAAAGTCAAGGAACTGGAAAGTACACTACGTGATAACGCACAGGATTTGCAGGAATTGCATAACAAAGAAGAGGAATTGTTGAGCATTAACCGAGAGATGAGTGAATCCATTGTCGAGTTGCAAAATGAAGTCTGTTTACTTAAATCAAAGGTACCACTAAGACTTTGTGTTTATGACTGTAATATTATTAATAGCAAAAATTTCTCTATATTAGGCGCAAGGTATTGAAGCGGAAAATAAATTGCTCAGGCAGGAAAAACTTGCCTATGACATCAAATACGAAACTCTAGAAAAGCAGTTAAGTGTTGAGTGCACAGAAAAGAACGAGGAACGACAACTGCTTGCAAAGCATTTATCTGAGAAGACAAAACTCTACGAAATGACTAAAGTAAAATTAGAAAACGTTTTGGGTGATTTTGATGCCATTAAACATAAACACGCCACTGTGGTGAAGGTATATGCTAACCGTACAAGTTAATAAATTTCCTAAATATTATTGTCTTCTAGGAGCTACAACGCGAGATTCAAAAGTACAAAAAGGGCATTGAGCATTCGTCCGGTGCACCGATGAAAGTAAATTATTGTAGTAAATGTGAGAATGCGATGAATGGTTATGCTGAACCGCAAAAATCCACAAGTCACAACACTCAACACGGTTCTGATGAGCATTCATTGGGACTGCAGCGCACGCTCAGCCGTACTAGCAGTCATGACAGTGCTCATAGTGCGAATCGCCGAGCTAGTGAGACTTCCGAGTCGGAGACTGTGGCTGGCGGCGTAACTGCTATGCAGGCAGATATGCTTGTAGGCCCATCGAAAAAAGTGCTTGTGGAGCGTATTTTGCGATTGCAACAAGCATCAGCGCGTCAAACGGAGAAAATAGACTTTCTGGAGAATCACACGCTCTCGCTGGTCGCAGAGCTGCAAAAAAAAGCCAAAGTTGTGCAGTATTACATGCTGCGCGACCAGACAGCCGGCGCATTAACATCGTCAAAAAGTGATCAAAATAAAAGCGAACTTGCAAAGTATGGCAATGGAGTCATGGCCGCTATATATGGTGGCGTTAAGAATGAATCTAAAGGCATGACTCTTGATTTGTCACTAGAGATTAACAAGAAACTGCAGGCGGTGTTGGAGGACACATTGCTGAAGAATATTACGCTAAAAGAGAATCTTGATGTTTTGGGTCTAGAGGTTGACAATCTCACACGTAAGCTACGCCACTTGGAGGCGAGTAAATGACAAGACCACACAATAAGCGGCACGGTGTACCACAGCTAACGTAGTATTCCATTTTAAATTGTATTTATATTCCATTATTGATAAGCTTTAGCTCTTGTACTGTAAATAGTTCAAACTACAAAGTCGATGTATGTAATTGATATTAAAAATTATATTTTAACAAGAATTTTTTTTTTGGACACTTTATTGTTTTATTTCATAAAGTTTGGCTGCAACTGCTGCTGGTTTACCTAAATCCATTGTTATATTTACGGATGGTTGCTCGCCTGGCTTAGCCAGACGCGACATCTTATTATGGGTTTGCTTGAAGTGCACCTTCATCATGGGATTCTCTTCGCCCGTCTCGTCTTTTACAAATTCACGTAGCAAAGGAGGTAATTCCACCATTGTGGGCAATATGCGTTCGGTGACCTTTTTTGTATTCGATAAGTACTTCTGCTCCTCCTCTTGTGGTACTAGTTCATAATCTGCCTTGTAGCTGGTACTGTAGATCTCGATTGGTTTGGGCAAAGTCACACCGCGCCAGGTTTTCTCGACGGTTACACGAACTTTGCGTACATTGTTTTCCTGCAAGTTTGGCATATGTACATGTATAGTAACATCATAAAGTAATTTTGCTGCCGTTTACTAATGTATTTACCTCAGCATCTACGGCTTGCACTTTTAGTATGCGCAAATAGCACGGCTCTGGATATCGCTGGAACATGTTACGTATCACCATGCGGCCGACACCCCAGTCGGGCAAATTACCCACTATTTCCCACAGTGTGTTGCCACGAAAGTCGGTTGTGCGGCCAACATACTTAATGGCATTTTTGCTCATTGCTTTTATTTATTCAAATATAATTTAATAAAAAATCGCGTATTTTTGCGGTTTTCTTTGACGTTACGTCTTGAGCCTTCGCAATATGTTGTGGTTTGTAAGAGTAAAATCAGCTGTCTTATGCGCTAAAAAATGTCTCTGAGAACATATTACAACAACCATATGAAACGCTTGTCGTAACAACAACATTATGCGTCGTTCTCCCATGAGCAGTCATCAGCAGAGTTGCTTTTAAGTCTTATCAGTTTATTTACAATAATGATTATTCTTGATGATGGTCACACTCGTTTCCTAGTCAATATGTCGACGTGCAAAATTACAACAATCATACGCTGCGGCTGAAATTTTGGCAAAATTAAGAAGAAGCAAAAGCAATTCAATTTAATTATGAAAATCTCGAAGAGAAAGCGAGATAGATAGTTGAGGGAGAAATTGCGCCAGCAGCTGCTTTGTTGTTGATTCCGTTGCCGGGTCACAGGCTTAATAATTATGAATAAATATAAATATGAAACGAACTTGGCTTAGCTATGCTGGAAATACATCATCTCATAGGTTTGTTGCAGCATGGAGTATTACATGTTAGTAAAATTAAGTGTTACCTTGGTGTCGTTAATTAGATTGCAGAGATGAACCGTTGCTGGACTCGGAACAAGAAGAAGTCTGATTAATTTATAAACGGGCGCAGAAAATGCACTTTGCTTCTGGGCTACACATCGAGTAGATTCAGTTTGATATGATCTCATCTTGAGAGACTGCGATTTCTAGCAGAACATCGACGCGATCGATGATAGATTGCATAGTAACATTACGATTGCTGGTGCCCATTGATAGCTATTGTAAATTGAGGACTAGGTAATGCCCAGTATGTTGATAAGTAAGATAAGGAAACTATTGAAATGTAACTATTCAAACATTTTAGATTTTTATTTGGCAAAATTAAGCAAAAGACATTCGTACGAAGGTGTTAAGTGCATTAGTGGTTTGTTGATGAATCAACCAAAAGCTTCAAACTTTGCTCTTACGTTAACACACTTTTTGTTTTAACAAAAACTGACATGTGAATTTACGCATGCTCATCCAGTGAATCACCTTCGGCCGTGTGCCCCACACCACTTGTGTCCAAGTGCTCATCATCATAAGAAGCCTCTTCAACGTCATGGTCATGGCTGCTTTCGTGCTCAGCTGCCTGTTGGTTAGAGCTCTCATGCAAACCAATGGTAGCATGCGCCGCTGCCTTTGATGCATTAACCTGAGCTTCTGCGGCCGATGCAGCTGCTTTAATTGCCGCTTCCTTTGTGGCAGCAAAATCTACGCGAGCCTGCTTCAATTGCTCTTCAACATGTTCCAAGCGGCTCTTCGCCTGACCCACCATGCCTGATTGCGAAGCTAATTGATTGGCAACTTCATTCGAAGTCTGCTCAGCTTGTTCCGCCACGGATTTGGCGTTATTTACTGCTGCTGTCAGCACTGAAATATGACTATGCGCCGTTTGTGCAGTTTGCTGTGCCAACTTGGCCGTTACTTTTGCTGCGTTTAACTGCTCGAGTTCACGTGAAAGCGCTCTTTGCGCTTCGGCGGCTTGCTGCTCCAGTTCCTGTAGTATAACTCGCTTACCTGCCAGTGCCGTTTGTGCTATGGCCGCCGATTGTGAGGCTGCCTGTGCCAAGGTGTTCTTCGCGATGAAAGCAGCTTGATTGGCGGCCGCATGTTGATGCGCCACGGCACTGTGCGCTTGATTGGCAGATCCCTGCGCTATGGAACGTAAACCGCTGCCAATGCTGTAGCCGTGTTTGCCGCTACTGCCGGCAGACGGTGTGTTCGAGTGTGCGCTGTAGTAATGGCTGTCACCGTTGCTGCTTACATCACTGCTGTGATGTTTCTCCTGGTCCGAGTCGTGTGCTGCGGGAGCCGTGTGTTCTTCATGTTGCTCCAATTTAGGCTCGTAGTATGCATACTGCAGCGCAACATGACCACGTCCGCTTGGTACCTTGTGGTAATAGCCATTGCGTTTTTGCAGACGCGCGCAGGTGATACTGCAGCAAAGCACTAAACATGGGTAGGTGATGAGTTTGTGGTTTTTGTTTTTTAAATTTGTAAACTTTTTTTCGCCTCACCAAATATTGCACAGTATCCAATCCAATTTAATCCTTTGACGTACATTGCTGCCTGGTTTCTAAAACTGCATTAAGCTGCGGTCTTCGTCTGCAACTCATTTTTATATGCTACTTAGCGCTCGATGGGTCTGCCTGTCTTTAGCCCATTAACCATCAACGATGCATAACATATTGCGGTACGGAAAGCTTTCCAACTGCATATTTTTTTGTCGGGTAAGTGTGGCTCATCATGTTATGCTTCAATTTAAATTTAAATAATAATTTGTGGTCAGCCAATTTGTACACTTGGCGACTCAAGGAAATGTTGCAGCGGCAAGTGTTATCGTAACTTTAAATTAAATTAAATTTAAGTAGGTGTGGTTGCTAAATTGAGCATCTGCTCGTCCGACTTGGAAAATGCTTTTGAGAGTCAGGTGTCGTAAAAATATTCGCCAAAATGATAAAAAATATTTTTTATACCTTATTATATTTCCTGAGCCCTTGATTAAGATTTTGCTCCGACCAAAGACTGTTTTCATGGGTCAAATGCAAACACAGTGCTGCAGTGACGAAGTTTCTTTGTTAAGTCGGTTTTTTTTAGATGATTATATTTTTTGAAGTTCATTTGAAGCTCGTTGATTTTCAATTTAATCTCTTATTTTTTGAATGTGCTCGTATGCTTCATGGTTTTCACTATCTTATTATTATTCAATATTTTTCATTCATATAATTTTATGTAATCGTAATAACTATTATTTTTATAAATAAAAAAAAAAATTGTTTGTGTTATTTTTCATAAATTAATTTATTTAAATATTTTTTATAATTTACAATATAAAAATAATTTAAGTACATACAAACATATATATAAAACAAAGAGCTGTTGGTAGATGAGTGTAGGATTGCGTACAGTCAAGTACGGCATATCGTGTAAAGATATAACAAACAGATGAAAGTGAGAGGGATGTGATTACAGCAATAACAAACACATTAACTGGTAGAAAGGCCATAAATATGTCTGTTTGTGGTAACGAGCACGCGCTTTTTTAACTTGGCTTAAACGACTAACAACGAAATAAATATACAATAATTTATGTGACAATTACACAGAAAACAAATGGCTACTAAAAGTGAAAAATGAATTCATCAACGCCAACGTCAGTTGGCCCATGATCTGTGACATCACCAACCTCTGCAGCATCAGCGTTAACATTAACATTATCCACTTCGTCATTATGATCTTCGGGAGCATCATGGCCATCAGCAAGAATCGCCGCGGCGTGGTTGCTGCCTCCATGATAAGGTGTTATCGTGTATGAGGGTGTGGTGGGCGCCGGTAATCATTTGTAGTATTGCGTAATCTGGTTGATCCAATCCAAATAGTGCGAGACCTTCACATATACACCAGGCACATTCACCTGACCACAGCCGATGCCCCAAGAGACAACACCGACCACATTCCAGACACCATTGCGTTCACAGACCAGTGGACCGCCACCGTCACCCTTGCAGGCGTCCTTGCCCTCTTCGCCGCCAGCGCAAACAAAGCCGGGATTTAGTTTGTAGCCATAGCCAAGACGTGTGTTACGCAGCTGAGCTTCGCACTGATGGTGGGACAGTATGGGCACATCGACTTCCTTCAGAATGTTCTGGTATTTGCCATGTTCGCCGAAGGCATCCTTGCCCCAGCCGGTGGTCCAGCAGCGTGCATTAGTGAAGTCGGAAAACTTGTCAGGCAGACAAGCTGGACTGATGTGTGGGTTCTTGGTGAAGTCAACGGGTTGGTCAAGTTTCAAAATAGCCAAGTCATTGTCCAAGGTGCCGGCATAGTACTCGGGATGTATGTGCACAGAGACTACATCACGTTCAATATAAGGGAAGAATTCGACATCATGATTGACATCCCATTCGCCAAGGCGCACGCGCAAATCGAAACCGTTCTGACTGCAGAAGAGAGATGAAGTGAAGTGTTGTGTTAGGGGAGCGTTAAGTGGAGCACTGAATTTCGAAGATTACACTTACGATTTAATGCAATGAGCCGCTGAGATGATGTGCTGAGCATCGATCAGAGTGCCACCGCAGGCATAGATCGATTCCTTAGGGTCCTTCTTTAAGATGGCCACATGCCATGGATACTCGCCGAATTCACTGTCACCATCAATATAGACGGGATTCTTGATGCGACCGGTTATGCCTGCAGCATTGCGTACGCCGCAACGGCCGAATTGTTGTGGTGGGGTTGGTGGACGGAAGGGACGACGGCAGCAAACCTCATTGATGCGGCAAGTCTTCTCAACGGGACGATTGCCATAATAAGCGCGCTAAAAATGAGCAAAGAAGTAAGGATTAGTCAGAGTCGGTGACAATTGGCTGAGGAAAGAAGTAAGATGAACTCCTAGAATCAATTGCGCTCGACTTGATACTCGTTTACCTGTTCTGCACGCGCACTACGCGACAGCACACTTTCTCTCAACTCAGCTGTATCCTCGTGCTCAACAACGCTGCGCCTTCTGCGATCTCTGGGAAACGAAATTAGCGAACTGCCCAAGGCAGCGCCAGGAGCTTGTGTTGGTATGGCATGAGTGCCGTGTAATTTCAATTGTTTGCCACGTCTATTGGTTTCGGGCGCATAGTCAGGCGATGTGATGTTCGCGCTGCGTTCATAGTGATTAGAGTAATCGGTATTATGGCCAAAGCCCGTCGAACCGAAACTGCTAATGGACTGAGCATTTGAGAAACCACTTGGACCGCTTGATCCCGGGAATATGGAATTACTTAAGTCCGGTATGGTTGAGTGGTAATTGTTGCCGAAGGAGCTGGGATATTGATGTTGGTAATGATGCTCGTGATGATGCACTGGTGGCGCAATCGGCCTTGGTGGCAAAGAAGGTCCACTATGATACTCAAAGATCGGCTTACTGGGCAACATTTCAATGTAGGCACTGCTGGGACTTGTAAAGTGTCCACCGCCATAGTGTTCAATAGGACTTGGTCCAGTAAATGGTATATGATCATGATGATCTTGGTGATCATGATGGTAACCATGGGAATGCTCATTATGCTCAAAACCATGGGAATGCTCATTATGCTCAAAACCGGAAAAGTGGTCGTGATGATGATAGTGAGTATTGTGAACTACTGCCGGTTTCTTTTTGAATAGATCGCCAACTTTTTGTAGTATGTTCGCATTCGGTGTTACATGTAAGTTGACCAACGGCTTGACAACTTTCTCGCCGTATTCCGTTTTGGCCACTTGAACCGAGACAAGTGGATTAACATTGACAAGACCGAGATTGAGGCCATTGGGACCAATTGCACCAAAGTATGGGTTCTGTGCGGGATGATAGTCGCCGGGTGTGTTTGCTGGATAGCCAGCGGAAGGATAGGGTAGACCAAAACTGACGCCATAGGTGGGCAGCACCTTACGTTGTATCAGCTCGATTGCCTGCAGCGCAGGCAGTGGAGGCAACCCGGGTAACCCGGCCAAGCCCAGCGGTGCTTGGCGCTGGAGTGGTGAAAGAATGTTTGTCAATATTTAAGGGAGGATGTACAAACTGACTGTGCTGGTCAGCAGTTAGGTAGGTGAGTAATCGGGCAGGCAGGCAGGTAGGTGGGTAGACAAGCAGACAGACAGACGTATACATACATACATATGTCTTTGGCATGCTAGTATAGAGGCGTGCGACCTTGACCAAGTTTGATTGTTTGTTTGTTTTTTTGTTTTTTTTTGCATAGTGCGTAGTTAGGCTGAACTGATTTGAGTTTAGTTTGGGATTAGTTACATATCCAAACACGCCGATTGACAGCCACGCACATGCAGAAGTTCGCACCAAGCGGTTTCTTGCTATGCCGGCTGAGTTGAGCTGAATTTGAGTTGGACTTAAGTTGAGTTGAGAGATGTGGTGTTTGTTTGTGGGTTCAGCTGTTGAGCTGAACAACTAATTAGTTCGGAGAGGAGTATTATTATGAGCGCAATATACGTTAGTTCTAATCTAAATACTACAAAATAGTAAATATGGGACACTACACTTACTCCTTGTGCATCCAATGAGAGATCGGAATTGTCATCGATAGATTTATCACTGGCTTCGACAGCTTCACGTCGTGTACGCTTCTTCTCATCATCCTGTTTCGCTTCAGCTTGCTTCGGCTCGGTTGCACTTGCGGTGACATTTGTGGCAGCATCATCACTCAGTGCCTCGATGTCCTTGCCAAGATTACGTGGATCAATGGGCAGAATTAAGTCTTCCTTGCGACCAATACGATCAGCAGCCGGACATTGGCTAATAGGCACGCACTGGCAGTCCACGATTTGTTGACGTGAGGTGTCGTAGCCGCCCTGGTAAAGCGATTGATCTGGGCCACCATAGCCTGTACTGATGCCATTGTAGTTCGGAGCGCCGCCGTTATGCAATTCCTTCTTATAGTAGTTGGGATTTTGACTGTGATAGCTGCCGCTTGTGGTAGGTGGCTGACCGAAACCAGAGGGACCAAAGCTGCCGGAAACGCCATTGCCGCTGGCGAAACTGCCTAGACCAGCTGAGGGCTTGTAGATGTCACCGTTGGGCTTTTGTGCGGGAGCGAAACCAGTTTGCAACACAGTCTGTGTGAGCAGACCTCCTTGAGAGGCGCCATTGAAACCTGCATTGAAGGCAGGGTTCTGATTGAAGCCACCACTAGCTTGCGGTGTGTACGTAGCGGAAGATTGCGCCAAAGTATTGAAGTCTGTATTGATTGTCTGACCAGCGCCGATGGGTATGGGCACACTTGGCACATGAGCGCCGGTTGGCTCGCCCTCTACATGATGGA
Source organism: Stegana nigrithorax (assembly GCA_037044495.1). Taxonomy (NCBI): domain Eukaryota; kingdom Metazoa; phylum Arthropoda; class Insecta; order Diptera; family Drosophilidae; genus Stegana; species Stegana nigrithorax. The sequence continues at coordinate 1,827,788 of JBAMBQ010003328.1, forward strand.
AGTGATGATGTACATGTTGCTGTGGTCCTGCGTCATTTGGTGCAATCGGAAGACCAGGAAGTCCACCACCAGAAACGATAACCTTTGTGCTGGACGATGCTGCATTTGCGGCCGACGAATGTTGTGTATAGAAGCTGTTCAACGAAGAGCCGGCGCCCTGAATCTTGTCCGGATTCTCATAGTTATAGGGTGGCAGGTCTGAGTTGCCGGAGAAAATGGCACCTGGTGGTGGTTTGCTATCGTAAATCACAGCGCCGGGTGGTGGCTTACTGAAGATGGCGCCCGATGGTCCCTCAACCGCTGATGGTGGTGGATGCTCCAAATAAGGTCCATTGTATTGTGGTCCAGGACCGCTTGGGCGGAAGTTTGGCTTGTAGGGTCCCTCGTAGCCGACTTTGCGTGGTGGTCCAAAGGAGTTGATGGAATTAGGTGGTGGTCCCATTGGTGGACGACCAGCAAAGTAGCCGGGTGGTGGCATTGGCTTAGCCGGACCATAAGGACCGCCGCCGAAATTGCCCATTGGCGGAGGTGGGCCCTGCGCATAGATGGTCGAGTAGTAGGGACGCTTCTCCTCAACATCGCAACTCATCAGACCCAAACCGCAAAGTTTATCACGTATCAAATTACGCGCCTGCATATCGTTACCCTGCTGCAGTGCCTGATCGATGTTACCATCGGCATAGACGGCATCGAACTCGCCCAGGTTACGTCCCTCACGACGTGAGTTAATTAGCTGTTCAATGATGGTATCAACTTCGGTGTCGTTGCTCAATATGGGCTCATGCACGTCATAATTGCGGCCCGCGATTGCCTCGGATGGCTTGGCATCGACGTCCGCAGAGCGTCTGCTCAACATCGATTCCTGGGCCTGCATCTGCTCCATGGGCTGCCATTCGTTGCCCCAGGACGCTTCGGCGGCAAGTGTAACGGCGCTGGAGAGCAATAGTGTTGCGGCCACTAAAGCCAAACTCTGTCGTATTCTCATCTGCGAGTGAAGGAAAGAGAGGGAGAAAGAAAGAGTTAGCGACGGTTAGGTAACATTCACTGAGGTAAATGTATGTCGAAATCGCTTAATTTATGTGCTTTTGCATTTTGTATGTTTAACAAGTTTTGTGTTGACACAATTACCCCGCATATGCGTTGGTCATTGTGCCAGTTTCCTGGCGTATTCTCTGTGGCAATAAACTAAATTCGGCACGACGCTGTCAGCGCATGAGAAAACCGGTAAAGTCGGCTGAGTCACGTTCAAGTGCCGACTCGAAAGACTTTTACTTTCGTTGGAGGTCGTTAACAGCCGATGCTGTCGGTTTTGTTGTGGTTTGACTAGTTTTTTTGTTTTTTGTCATATATGGTCGTTGTTGTTGTTGTTAATTTGCTTTTGCGGTCGCGGTAATGATTTTATTTTCATTTATTTATTTTTTTTCTGCTTTTTATTACTTGCTACCTTTTATGTAGCTCTACGCGCAAAACTTTGGCTAGCGGCCATCATTTATGTGGTAATGGCTTTTGCGTCTGCGCGTTTAAGATTTTGCAAGATTGCATATTGTTGGCTTTGTTTGTCTGCTCTTTTCACAACATATGTGCTTTTGTTGTTGTTGTTTTTTTGTTGTGGCTACACAAATAGGAAATGAGCAGTCAAGAGTCAGATTCGGCATTTCGGCACTTTGACAGCATGTCGGTCTCGTTGAGAGACAAGTCTCAAGCTGAATGACTTGCTCATTATTTTCCGCCCTGTGAATTTTCGTAACTTTTGCTAACTTGCTCGCTCACTCACTCGCGTAAGCTTGTTATGTCATTTGTTGTTGCTGTTGATTTGCGTTTTTTTTTAGGATTTATCGTGCATCGTGTATCTTTAGCGTGGGTTCGCAACCGAAAAGCGGATCTTATGCTGTTATGTAAAAACTATGAAATCGTGACTGTACCTGGAGCGGAAACTGTGTGCAGCGTTGCATTGCAAATCGACATTAACGGTATTTTACTTTTGTCTCCGTTTTTTTTTATATTTTTTTTTTGGTGCGTTGCCTTTGGTTTTTGCAGCATTGCATGAGAAAATATGCAAATAGGAGAAATTAACCTTAACGGAAAGACAACTGAAAATGCGCAGTTAGTCAAGCGTTCAAGAGGTGGGGGCGTGCGGTGTACAGAGTTTTGGGTGTGTGCACAGCAGCTTTGGATTTTGCTTTAGATATGCAGTACAGTAATGTGCAATATAGTGACAGTATGTGAGTTTTTTTTTTGAATGCTTTTTAATGCTTTGCTTTAAAGCCTAGATGACTAACGGAAGTCGGTAGATTGATGCGTTCGTGCCATTAGTGCCGACATAGGTTCAATGCCTTGCAGAAAGGCCATTATAAATGGCTTAGCGATGGATGGCTAAGCGTTTCAATTTTCTAACTTCCTAAGTGACTTGCCTTGTGCATTACATATATTAACCACTTTTGTGGTGTAATTATAGCATGTCTTAATTGTTAATTTAACTAGCAGCAACATATAAGCGACGCATTTGCCTTTTATGATCAGTTGTGACATTTCGCTTTTAATAGGATAATTGTCTTGTGTAGCCATTATCGTAGGAGTCACTGCACCTAAAGCGTAATTACTTATTTGTAAAACGATTTTATTTGATTTTTGATTGCTTTCTTTTATGCTGGCTAATCACGGCTAATTATTTTGCGTTGCTAATGTTGCGCTGGTCACTAAACTCGCCGGCCAACAATGAAATGGGGGAGAGGAACGAAATGCAACTCCCCGAATGTAATTAAGCGTGAAATTGTAAAATTAATTTCCAACTACGTATACATAATATTTTGTGCAGTTGCTTGTAATTTTCTGCAACGTTAATTGCCACAGTTGCCAATGCCACGAGCACGCGAACACATGAACACATATGAACACACATGAGTATAAATAATTTCACTTTTATTAAATAATTTATGCCAACATCATTATGAACTGTCTTTTTACCATAATGCGGTATTTATGTTTTCTTTCTTTCACTTTTGTTTTTCTCCTTTTTTGTTTGCAGTTTTGCGACATTCGGCCACTGGCTCACTCACCTTTTGTTTTGCTTTTTTTGGTTGTGTGTTAAATAAATAATCCAAGTTATGTTTTTGCTGCTGCTGTTGTTGTTGTTGTTGTTGTTCGTAAGTAATCCTTATGTAATCGTGGTATCCTTTCACTTTCACACTTGAGTTGCTTCGTTTCGCTGAGCGAACTGCTTTTCGTTTGTTGCTGGCTCGCTGACTGATTTCGTTGCAGCCAGTGAGCCAAGTTTTTATAGCAAAGCTGTGCGTTGCCGGCTGCGCATGCGCAACATCCGAACGTTGCTCTGCGCGCTTAACGCAATCGCAGTCGCTGTTCCACGGTGTTGTTGTTGTTGTTGCTTAAGCTTTAAGTTTGGGCTGGCTGGCGTTTCGTATTGCGTTGTTTTTGTTGTGTGTTTGTCGTGACGTCATGACTTGTTTTGGGTTTTTCGCATGCAGCATTTGCTTTGGTGTTCTGCGTAGCGTTTGAGGTCGTTATTCTGGGTTATTTTGTACATTTCGAGGACTTCCGTTGAATTTTAAAATAATGTTTAAAAAAAAATAAAAATTCATGTATTTTTTCCTTAAGACATGCATTTTCGTAATTTTTAGTTAATAAAAAATTTTGTAAATTTTCTTAAAATTTTTGTAAACCAAGGGATTTGTTTTCTGCCACAGATTGTAAATATTTTGTTTTCTTTGAATTTAATACCAGCAACTTGTAGACATATATTCCTGCTTAAAATTTGCTTGAAATTATTTGAAAGAGTCAGAGACGTATTTTTTATACTAAAACTTTTTGATTTATATTTGTTTATTTAACTTTAAATGTTGGTGTGGGTTTTGTGTTGTTGTTTTTCTACAAGATTTACAACACGCCCGGAAACAAAAATATAAAAGCATAAGTTTTGATGCGTCCACACACAAACTCTATTATTACTCCCAAAAAACAATTGCAACAGTTCCGCCAACCGTTATAAAAAGATAAACAACATCCAAACGCAATAGTTGCCGCTCCATAAAACGAAAACAAAAAAACAAAAAAAAGAAAAAGGTAAGAAGATGGCCAACGTAAAGCTGCGTAAAAATATAATTTGTGAAATGTTTTTCAAAATTTACGCTTCATGTGGGTAACAAGAAATGTCCAAATATGTGTAGTCACTAATGCCAAATATAATGTTAAGTGAAAAATTAGTTATGTAATAATTAAAACAAAAATTCAAAATTGGGTCAATTTGATTTTGACCAAAAATAGCCCAATTCAAATGTAACGAACGCGAACGCAGGTAACACGACATGACAGCCAGACAAACAAACCGACAACATTATGACAATCATGCACACGAGCGTGATTCATCAAAGTTTGATATTGGAAAAGGGTAAAACAAAAGTTAAAAAAAAGAAAGAAAAAAAACAAAAACATAGAAATAAAAATTAAAATTAAAACTAAAAAAAATAAAAAAAGAAAAAAGGTAGGAAAGTAAACCGGATCTTGTTAGTGCATCCATTGGCACACATCTGCACATTTCGACAAGAGTTACTCGTTCGTTCAGGCTGTCAGTCATTCATTCAGTCATTCACGGGCTCAGTTGGGCACTCGGCTGGCTGAGCGAACTCATAAGCCAAGTCGGCCAGGCCAAGTGCTATTCGCATTTACCCCATGGCCAATATAAACATCATAATTGCTGGCGATCGTTTACTTTTGTTTAATTTCATTATTATTTTGGTCATTATTGAAACGACACTTCATTGGCGATGTACATGGAATAACCCGAAGTTCAAATGAATTAGCGTGCAATGAACATTGACGAACGTGATCATGACGTTAATGGCGATGATAATGATGAGCTTCTGATTATCGCTCGCGTGCGCGTCATGGAGACATTTCATTTGACTCTGACTCGTGCATTGTGTGTGGTCAGTGCTGTGCATTGTATTCGTGTGTATGTGTGTGTGTGTGTGTGTGTGTCTGGTGTTGATCGAATCTTTCTAACACGATCAGTGTGTGGTCTGGAGTAGCTTTCTTGGATGTGACTGACCTTCTGCTGCGACTTTGATTTGCCTTTGATTGAATGGAGTAAATTGTTTTATTATGTTAAACATTCCAAGAAAGTGGTTTGCACAAATTATTTAAACTGATAACACAAATGTTTCGTTTTATATGCTAATTTTGTTTTATTTGCTTATTTTTTTATTTAAGTTTTTTTTTGCCTCTATTTGATTAGCTGTTAGTCATAGATCACAAAAAAATTAATTTTTTTTGATTGGGTATTAACGGGTTGAGTGATGTGGCCATCGGGTTTTTCGTGACGCCTAATAAAAATCGTTGCTTGAAGGAAGTTTGTTTGCAGATTCATTGAACTTTGCATTAATAGGTTACTTTTGAAGTTTACTCAAATGAGTTGTTGAACTTGACTTGTTATAAGACAAGTGATTTCTACGCATTATTGGATCTTAAAACGATTAGTGTGTTTTGTTATTTTGCCTTAATCTAGACTGAACTTATCAAAGTGTCATTCTGCATTTAATATAATTTTCATGTCTTAATGTACCTTGGTTTGTTGTTTAACCGTGAAGTAGTTTGTTGTCCACTTGAGGTTTTATGTTTTGTACATTTTCTAAGGTGTTTCTTGTGTTTATGGAATTTTCTAAAAATAATGTGCGGCTTAATTTCTTAAATGTACATATCATAAAGAGTTACAATTCAAAAAATGAAATTTTCAGGAAACGCAAAAAACTTTTTTTTTAACAGCTAAATAACAATTCCCCATGGAGTAAAGTGACTATATGTTTGAGTAAACCTTTTATATTTTCTGCATCTAGATGAGGTGCTGTTTTAGCGGAATATACGTGTCAAATAATAAACTTTTAATGTTAATATGAAGATCCTAGTACGCATAATTTTTACACCCGATTACTTATGCTGATCACACAATATAGGTAAACGACCTTCACTCTTCTCAACTAATAATAACAATCGTTGGTTTATTAGGTATTATTTCGCAAAAAATTAAAAAAAAAGCGATTCAAATAAATACGCTAAACACGTACAAACATGCGTACATCCAAAGAAATAAAAATAACAGGAGAAGTAGCGAAAAATTATAAAAACAATCAGATATAAAATGTAGTGAAGTTGTTATAAACAAAAACAGTGAATCATCATTTATGAGGCGCAACGCAAAACCCGCCTCTTGTTTGGCTTGGATAGACCAAAATGTTATATGCAATGCATTATGCGAATGAAAAACAATTCAACGGACAATAAGACGTGACAGACATGAAGACAGACACAGATACAAATAACAACAAACAACTGCAATGCATTATTATTATATAATGTTCATTGCTGGCTGCTCGCATGCGGTTTTTGTATGCGCGGGATTTCCCCAAGGCCTGCAGCCGTTTGCCGCAAAATCTGAATGAGCTTTTGTCGTTGTTGTTGCTGCTATTTTTGCTGTTGTTGTTGTTGTTTATGTGTGTCTTTTTCTGTAGTGTCTGCTATGGCTTTGCGTCTTATGCTTTTTTGTGTATTATGTTATTGTTGTTTTTTTCTAGCTGTACATACTCGTACATCAGTGGAGCACAAGTTTGGCTATGATTTTCTTAGCGCATATATTTGGCTTTTTGGATTTTCCCGCAATTTTATTGTGCAGCATTTGTGCAATTTTTTATTTTGGGTTTTTTATGACTTGCAGAATGGGACAAAATGCGGCAGTAGGTGCTCGAATTTCAGTTCACAAATTGGTGAATGTATTCTTGTAGCTAACTGAGCTAATCCATGGTACATATTTTTGTATTTGCTTTTTGTGTTACTTGACTTATGTGCGCACGAGTTGATTTGCTTTGGCATTTGAGAAACTGCTTAATGCGTTTGTAAAATGTTGACGCGTGTCTTGAGGTGCCTTGGGACGTGTGCTTATGGCAGGAATTGGTGTCTGTGACCGTTTTAAATTTAAACTTTTTGACGCAAGCTAAGAGTTAAGAAAAAAAAAACAAATTTGCTTTTAAAAGTATCTGCTGAAGAGCTTATACTTATTATGTGGGATTTTCTTGTTAGTTCCGCACTTTCTTATTCAAATCGATGTCAGAAAATGGCGCTTAAAATAGTTTTTGTCAATACTGTTGTGCCCATAAAACTTTATACGCCTACGTTTCACTGTCGTTATACTTTTAAAAGTAACAAGCGACGCTCCCTAGGCTGTTGACCTAATTCCAAAAATACTAAACCTTGAGAAAAGTAATTTTTTTTGCATATATTTTTTGTTAGGTTTGTTTGCAATTACTGACGATAAGTTTATTTTTTGACATTTTTTGCGGGTTTGCCTTTCAACGAATTGCAAAATAAATCGCAAACGAAAAGTTAAATAAAGCAAAAAAATAAATAAATAACAAAAGAGCAGTTCACCTGTAAGCCAACGACGCGTGGGCACAAACCTAACCAAGCTTTGTGTCTCAGCGACTCTCATATGCGTTTTGGTTGGTTTGTCTATTATTGTTTTTTCTTTTTTTTTTTGCATATATTTATTAAGAAATGTTGACCTTGTCCAAAAGCAAATACGAGAAAAATTAAAATAAAAATTAAAACGTTTTTGGACTTGAACTGCTCACTTAAAAGGTTGTCGCCGCAGCTCCTTTTAATGTTTGAAGTCAGCTTAAATCTCGCGAGCTGCTAAATGTTTGTATAAAAATGAAATTCATTGTAAAACCATCAGCGGTAATAAGTGCGCTAAAAAAATGCTTTAATTAACATAAAATTTAAACACAAATTTTACGCATATTTAGCAACATGTGTGCAAATTGGCAGATTCATTTAAAAAACAAAATTCGCACGCTGGCTGCGTCGATTATGTATGCAAATACATAAGCGCAGGTAAAAAAGTAATTTTTTACTGTGGATGGAAGAAGTGATGGTTTTTTTTCTTTTTGTAATCTATTTAATTTTTGTGTATAACTTTTATTTTTCTTATGAGTCACCTTTGTAAAGGTGCGTCTTGTGGCATTCGCCTGCATACATTTTCGATTCGATTTGATTCGCTTTGTTATTATTTTTCACTTATTGTGTAGCGTATTTGCATTTCATTAAAAAGTTTATAGAAAATCAATTGCAGCTGCTTAATTACATAACAATGTTAACGAAATTTAAACAAAACTAACGCGTGTGTGTGGCTTTTCCATTGAAAGTCTGTTGTTGCCCACATCTTGCCAGACATCAGCTCCACGCATCCAGCCATCATCCATACATCAACAATTAACCTTTATAGCATCTGCACTAATTGAAATTCGGCTGTGGCCACGCTTTGTGAGCATCAAAAGCGAAATTTATTGTTGCTCTTACGTTGGTTATTGCCCCGTGTTGTATTGTGCTGTGTTGACTAAACCAAGTCATGAAATTTCCGCTGGGAAAATAAAAATGAAAAAATTGACGGAAAACTTTTGAAAACGACAAGAAAAGCAAAAATAATAATACCTTCAAAAAGCATAACGCATATAAAACACATCTTTTTCGCTTATCTGCTCGCGCCCTTACATCTGACTTCGCTCGTTTACTTAAGTGAAAGTGCACCAAATTTCGCAAGTTCAAAGTTGTTAATGTTTGCTTATGTCGCATTATTGCTCAAAGTACAACTTGCTTACTTCGAGCATATTTCTTGCGAAGCAGTTGAGTAAAGTTATGTGCATTTCATATTTCATTAGAATGCCGCCACCGTGGTTCTGCGCAGGCAATAAAGAAACTTTTGCCTTGCTGTCGATATTGCCTCCTTTGCCGTTGTTCTGCTTCTTGTCGTCTTTGCTGCTGCTGCCCTTTGCGTTCTTTTGACTACTTAACTTAAGTGCTCACTTATTATTAGTTTACATATCTACATTTGCTGTTGTTGCCTTCATTGTAGAGAGTGTTGCTTTATATGTGCACTTCGCTTGTCTGCCGCCTTGATGTGGCATGTAAAGGATAACGCGTAGTAAGTCAGTAAGGGTGCGAGTTGTATTTGAAAAGTTTGCGAAATTTGTATAGACAAGTTCAGTTTTTTATGGAACAACATAAAGTCTACACAGCAATCTTTTATTAGTAACATCTATTTAGGTCGATTGAAAACTTTTGAAATTCATTTGAAATTGCCTTTGGCAGGGCACGGTTTTGCAGCATTCATTTTTCAAACTACAAAAATATTTATTAACACGTTAGCATTTAAATTTTGCGTGGGAGAATGTTTGTTGTTTGTTTGTGTTATTCGTCCACTTCCTTGGATTTGGATGTTTACCTTTTGTTGGTCGGTTAACTGTTTACTTTATGTTAGCCTCTTAACACATTGAAGCGTACCATTTAGATTTTTCTATTTTAAGTATTGCAAATCCTAAAATTGTGTTTATCAAGCTAAATTCCAAGCTAACGAAACATTACAAGAAACTTTCGCAAATATACCGCCTTGATAAACAGCGAAGCAATCAGGATATAGTAAATACTCCATAAGATCAACAAGAGCCAAATCAAAACAAACTGATTTGCTGTAATTGAGACTAACAAGCAAGAAAAAATTGCTGCAGTGCCCGCTGTGTTGTTCCAATTATCGCTGTGAAATCTTAAACGCAATGAACTTTGCTTGTTTCGGTACCAGCTGATTCTTTGACGGCGAACGATGCAGGCAAAATCTTAAAGTACAAAAAAACCTAAAAAATACTTTAAAATTGTTTTCAAATGCGGTTCTGATGAAAACAATTTCATATTGTAAATTTGTGCTAATCATGTGTGGGAGCAATTGCTTGGAAATGCTAACAGCGCACTCTAGTGGCAAGTAGATGTGCAAGGAGTAATTAAATGCTGACACTGCAATATAGAAAAAAACATTGCATACTTTTGGGCAACTTTAATAAAATGGGATTTTCTAAGTATGCAAAAATGCTGCATAATTTGTAGAATATAATTAAAAAAATTGAGTTTTTGAAAAAATTTTATGCTTATGTTTATGTCTGTGGCATAATTCAATTTATGTATTGTATGCTTTAGCATTTTGTTTATAAGTTTTTAATTAAAATTTTTAGACAATATCACCATGCCATGCAAAGCTGACTATTTAATTGTCTTTCCATGAACTTTAAATCATCCTACACACATTTGAAATGCATTGTTTATGTCCTTTCAATGCGTTATCAACTGCAAGCCAAACGCTGACATCCGCCCAGGCGCTGTCAATGTCCAGTACCCAATCACTGTTAAATCACCCTTGACCTTAACATTTTCTCTAAGACAAATGCGAGTAGCTGTGATTTATCGCAAACTAGTCAGTACTTGACAATATGATGTACATTGCTTTTAAGTCAAACGGGAGCTAGAAAATGTGGGCCTTGCACCTTTTACTTCCAGCGGTGAGGCTTGGCTTTTACGTAATGCCAAAACAGGCAAATGCACAATGCGCGCTACGAACAATTGTCATTTTGCTATTTTGTTTAAACGTAAAAGCGACAACTATTGAAATGAGAACAAGCCATTAAATGCTGTCATAGACACGATACTCGAAGTGGCAACTCAAGCGACGTGAGGCGGCACACGGACGCGGACACGGACTGGCAACGACGAACAGGTATGAATGCTGTGAGTGGGTGTATGTGCGTCATTATTATCCTTAATGGTTCTGCTTGTGTGATTGACTTAGTTGCAGGCAACATAAACAACATAAACAACAACAACAAGAACATCAAGAGCAGTTCATGCGTCTGTTACTGCTCAGGCGGTTCATTAACACGGTCTCGGAGCTGCTCTTGCTCGAATTGCATAATATGGCCAGATGTCTGTTTTTGTTCAACATATCCCACACACACGCACACACACACACGCACACGCTGCCACATACACTCAGAGACAGAAGATGGTTACCGTGTACGGGACGTTGCACCCGTTGAAGTGGCAACCAACGTACGTAGAGTTCATTGTAATAACAAAAAACAATAAGTGAAACAGTGGCGGCATGTGTGTATTATGCGGGCGCGCAGCTCTTAAAAATTTAATACAATTTCTTTGCTTGGCTAGAGAAACTGAAGATAGTGTTACAGCATTAGAATATACTTTTGTAATTTTGAAATTTTTTACTCCTTATTAGGCCGCTGCTTTTTAAGTCCGGCGCCCTTGTCTTGCTGCAGCCACAAATCGCAGTCAACGATCTATGCAATTATTGGCTTACCTGCTGTGTGCTTTCGCAGTTGGCTTTGGTTTATTGACACATACACCATGCTTTGCCATTGTTATCCTATTGACTTTGCAACAATTATTTGTGTTGTCTTCGTTATTTTATTGTCGACTTTTTTTCTTTGTCTGCATTTTGGGCACAGCCAGCGGCAGCAACAGCGTCGAACTTCTGTGCAAGTGCTGCTTGTTGACAACTGGTGATGATGCTGATGCTGTCAGTTATTTGATAACTCGCTATCCTGCAACTGTAAGCAATGCCAAAATGTACTAAAATAGCAAAAGCAGCAGCAAAAGCAGCACTTGGTGACAGCAGGCCAACCTGCCATGTGGGAGCTTCGCTTCGCTGGCGCACGCCGGGTCATTGCTACGCAAGCCGGCATGTTTGCCTTTTGCCAGTCTGCAGTTCGTTAACATTTTCGCTGTTTTGTTTTCCTGCGAATGCGTTTCTATTCACAGATTCGTTGTATGCTTGACGAAATCTGCTTTTGATGACGTCAGTGGCGCTTGTCACTATTTAAATAACTAAAGCGCAGCATTGCGTATTTTAATTCTGTTAACTAAGCAGCTGCATGAGAGTTCACAGCAGGGAGGCAAGAATCCACAAGCGCCAAGTACTGAGCCTGAAATCCCTGAGGCGTGCACTCAGCGAAACGCGCTTGGCTTAACGCTGCGCAATCAGCGCATTAACACCAGCATTTCTTTAATTTTGATTTATTTTAAAACACATCGAATCGTTGCCAAATATTTTATGTATTTTATTTGTGAATGTAAAGTAAATAGAATTATGCCTGTTTAATTTACAATTTTGCTAGCCAATTCTATGGACGTGGGAAGCACGAAAAGCTGACAGAGTACTGAACCTTGTCAGGTCAGTGCTTAGTTTTTTAAGTGAGCATATTATTTTTTGAAGCTTATGCCGGGATAAGCATAATCGTAGCCATAGTAGGGTATCCACAAAGGTGCGCTGTGATGCACAATAGTCGACCTCTGATGGGAGACTGCTGTGGGCACTTGCTGCCTCAGATAGCCAATAGGTGTCAAGGCGTGTTTAATGCCTGCCACAGCCAATAATGCTTCATTGCCGTAGATGGATTGCACGGCGGCTGTTGCAGCAGCACAGAGCACTGCCAGTGTTAAGAATATGAACTGAAAAGAGTTGAGTACAAGAGACTGTGACACACGTGAAGATTAAAGTAGGGTATTTGACAAACCGATTTGAGCATCTTGAATGCGTTGTGCTGCGTATGCCAGACTAACTTGGTGTACACTATGCAGACTAAGACCGTTGCTGTTCGCTTTTATAGCTGCCCAAGTCAAATGTGAAAGTGCAGTTATAATCACTTTGGCAGAACATCGTTGACCTTGCACTGTGGCATGGCTTGCAGTGTAACACAAGCCACAGATGGCGACTGCATGTGATGTGCCCTTTGCCTTTGTGAGGTGAAGTGCTGACAAAGCGCACCTACAGTGAATAGAACAAACCAAACAAATAAACTGAAAGCCATGACAATGATATTCATTCCCAACCACTGCTGCAATAGTGCAAAGTGCAAATCTAAGGAATTACAAAGTGCGTTCTAATTTTGTGCCGAGAATGTATGCAAATTGACCTGACTCATGCATGCAAACGCGCTGCCTATGCCGTCCACTTAATGTGTGGCTACATACACTGAGCAAATATCTTCCTGTGTGTGCGCAAAAAGTAATGTATATAAACGCCTACGCATTGTCAACGACTGTGGATGGGCCAGGCATGGGATAGTCGGCACCTGGCCGGGATGTGCAAAGGCGCGACAAAAATCAGTAGGCCTGCCTTTTCTTAATCTTTAGTTTGAGCTTAAGCGTTATAAAGTCACAATAGAGTATTTAAATTTGTATATAAATAAATTTTTATTGATAAAAAATAAATTCGTTTCAAAATTTTCTGGCACTAAATTATCAACTGTATCTGTCCTTTTCTAAACGATTATTGTGCGTAGTGTGTCCGGTTGGACAGCGAATAATGTTTTTTGCGACTGTGATTGATCTCATAAAGGATATTACATCATTGACGCTGTTTCGGTTTGTGCGCTATTCGCATATCACATTAATGCTGCGCCAGGACCTGTGCAAGGAGGCGAACGTTTTGGTGCCACGCCATGTGTTGCACTCGCAGCCCTTAAGCCTGTGGCTGTCCAACGTGCTGGTGATCTACGCCGGTGACATGTTGGCCAGCCTATTGCTCTGTACCACGCCCCTGGAGATGCTGCGCAACTGGCAGGAGTTGTTACTCGGCACCATTGCGTGGTATGTCCTGTCTGCACACTGCATAGTAAATAAATGAAATATAATAATGCCAACATGGTCTGTGGCCAGGTATCTTATATACTATTCGCCGCTGGACTGTTTCTTTAGCATTGCGCGCACCGCCGCGTACCGTGTCCTGGCGATTTGTTTCACATCCATTAGCATGGTCATAAATGTGGACAAAGCTGTGAATCGCACTGCGCAAACATTCGACGAGGAATGGCTGCCAATGCTGATCATCGGCACAATTGTGGGCAGTGGTGGTGAACTACTCAAGCCGGTCATGTGCTTCATCATGAACTCCTGCAATCATAATCATGCCGCTCATATAAGACTGTCGCTGTAAGTTAGCCCACAGAGTTAGATGAACTTTTGGCTTCACTGTAATGACATTTGCCTTTTGTGCCCAAATGCAGTAACTCAAAGATCGCTTTGCTCGTCTCTTTCGTCTATGCGCTGGATCAAACGCACAAGGATTTGTTTGGCTTGAATCATGAGGAGCTGCAATTGTGTCTAATTGCGCTGCTGCTCGTCTATCGATACCTGGCGATGATCTATCCCGTCGATCACTATATTTGGCTGCTCGAAACGAAGCTGACCTATACAGTATTTGGCGGTTGGGTAGCCGATCTCGTGCGCGTGTGTCGAACGCCGAAGCCGACTGCACGCAGTAGCGCATGCAAGGCAAAATTTCACTGACAGTCAGCTATGGTCGAAGTTGCTTTTGGGGGTTTTGGAAATTTTTAAATCTGGTTTAAATCGGTTATTCTTGTTTTTAGCTTTGTCACGTAGAAGTAAAACTTTGCATGTTATTTGATTTTATTTAATAAATTGATTTATCGTAGACAAACTTGGTAGTATGCTAAAATGCTCGATAAAAAATTTATACAAAATGCATAATGTGGGAAACGTGCATGAAATATTCTTCAAATATGCTAGGAACATGTTTTGTAACTTTTCACATTTTATCAATAATGGACGATCTTTGCATGTTGTCCTTTAATAATCCTGTAAGAATGTTGTCAAATATCATAACTGCAATGTTCTGTATTTGCTTTTGTTAATTAAAAAAAAAAGAAACCCATTTTATTTGCTGTCTGCTCTTTCAAATTTTCAATTTGCCTGTAAGCCATAAGTGGGCGAGCGTAGCTTTGAAAGTTTTCTGTAACTTACTCAAATGTATATATGGCCAAAGTAATGTAAATGCAAAAATATTCTGGTTCAACGTTTAATGTTAAAATAATCGGATCTATATATTTTTTTATACCAAAAAATATATCTATTATGTGATATATAATTGCCTTTGGCTAACATATGTCTGTAGTTTCATGTTTTTGCAAAACTTTCGCTGTCACCTACAATGTGCAAATGCTTTTTCGTTTCTTTAATGACATGATTGACCAGTAAAATTTGCCGTCGTTGTTGTTGTTGTTGTTGTTATTGTTGTAGAATATAATGGATGCTATAGAATGTGCATGAGTGTATGTGTGTGTCTAACTGCTTCTGCCGCTCGTGTGCTTAGGCTATAAGCGGATTAAGTTACCCTCATTGCTTCCGCAGCTGTTTCGCTTGATTTGCATGCGACATATTGTTGCATGATTTGGCACAAAGCGAATTGAGTTGTGCTCTTCACTTGCCTATTGCATAACCATATGCATATCAACTGAAGCTGGCACAGAATGTTGTTGCTAAGCGGCTTATTGCGAAATATGATGATGATGATGTGTAATTAACATGCAAATTCGATTCTCCATAGCCTTGACTGCCGTTGTCTCTTTAATGCAGTAAAGCAAAGTTCAGTGAAATGTCACTTAGTGTGCTTTGCTGAATTGTGGTTGACATGTGGCTTTCTGAATTTTCCTTTTTTTTTTTTAATACAGACATAGACTTCCGAAAAGAAATGAAAAAATCAAAGCAAAAGAAATTAAAATGTTGTCCAAGGAATTTGGAGAAAAAAAACGCCGCGTCGACACAAACACCAGCAGTGCCGGCATTTGTGAAAGCAGACGACTGTGAGCTGCCACCGAAGCCTGCGAAATCGGCGAAGACTGCAAAGGAACCGCAACTGTGTAACCGCCCCGTGTTGGGGCGCACGCCCGAGGAGCAGCGCACATATTTGGACAGCGAAGTGGTGCCCATACTTATGGAGGGACTTTTGGAGTTGGCGCGTGAAAAGCCAACCGATCCGATAAGCTTTCTGTCCAAATTCTGGCTCAACGACGAGCACGAGTGTGACAATAAGCTGCCAAAGAACATTTTGGGCTAAACGCTATATGTGATTGTTTATTGTTAAGCTGGCGGAAATAAAATTGTGCAGTTTTCTTTAATAGTAAAACAAGTTCTTTGTAATCGATGCCGCAGAATTTCCACTTGAATAAGAGTCACTGATGCGCAGCCAGTGGCGTTCTCTGAGCTGATTTATGTCAACTATAAAAGCGCCAATTCTATAGGCCAAAAGCAACAGTCGAGCTAATTGATTAGCAACAGACACACTTAGTCCTGCAGGAAACAGTTTCGAAAGATTGTCAACGCCGCAATGTTCAAACTGGTGGGCAATGTGACAACTAGAAAATTCTCATAGAATGCTTGAAAAGTAAGACTTTGTAATCTTTACAGAGCCCCACTTTAGTTGCAGTCTTGGCGCTTAGCGCTCTGACACTCGCTGAGCTGCAGTTGCTCGTGCCGGAGGATAATCTGACGCTGCTAACTGGCAGCGGCAAATCGCTGCAAACGCGGCTGAGCGCAACGTCAGCACCGTCGACGGCAACAACAGCGGCAGCCGCATCCTCTGAGGAGAGTCAAGCCGCTGACGATGACGATTCTTCGGCCAGCAATGAAGATGCACTGGCGCCGGCCTCAGTGACGCGTCTAACGCAGTCAGGTGCTGGACGCGCAACGCATGCTGGCGGCTTGCTGCTCACCTCCTCCTCGAGTAACGCGGCTGGCAGTCTGCCAGCAACGCTGCAGCATCATATACTGCCCGCTGAGGCCATACCCTTGCCCATAACTTTTGCAGCACGCACCGGTCTGCGCACCATCATTGCGCCGGAGACGATTACCATACATCAGCCGACGGTGGCGAAAATCGGTGAAGTTGTGCAGAAGATACCCACGGCTGTGTCGCATCAGAGTCAAACGATTGTGCATAAGCACGCACGCGTGGTCACGCCCATTGTTGCGCCCGCCGTGCGCTCGATCACTTCGCAGTTGCTGCGCACCATACACCAGCCGGTGCTGCTGGCGGATCAGGATCGTGTGTTACGTCTGCTTCACCATTGATTCACCAGCGGAAAACCCAAAATTGGGATATGACATAAAACAACAACAACGACAACAACTGACATTGGCAAAAAAGGAAAAAAGGGAAGGAAATTAATTTACTAAGCATTTAACCAAAGACTAAATTCAATGCCGAAATTCTTTTAATTTACGACAGTTAACGCGTTTCACTTTCGTTTCTCTTTGGTTTCTCTTGCCAAATTCTCACTTAGCCTGCCATTTTCTGTTTTTACACTTCACAAATCTTCTTTATGTTTTTGGGCTTTCTTTTGGTTTAAGTTACTTATTTGTTTTTTTTGGTAATAAACAATTTGCAAGTAATCTTCATTGGCACTTTATTTGAGTTTATTTCGTTTTAATGCGTAAAGCCAAGTAGACGTGGCCCAGGCGCGAGCAAAGCGTCGTAGCTGATTTGGCGTACGGGTTTGATGCTGGGCAGCATTTGATGTACCACAGGATGGGCTGCATAGGTCAGATGCGCCGGCGTATGTCCTGCGATTGCCTCGTATGCCAGTTGCTGCTGCTCTAGGAGGAGCTTTGCCTCGTAGTTGCCACCATGTGCCGTGACGATATGCCCCGTGGCTGTGTGCAGCTGTGGGCTGCTGTAGGTGGGCTGTTGTATGTGATTGAAAATGGCTACCGGGGTGGGCCTTTGTTGCGAGGGCAGGCGTATGAAGCTTTGATGTGAGACTGCGCTGGGACCGTTGTGCACGATGGTCGTGGGCACGCTTGCGATGCCGGCGTGTGTGCTGACGATGGCCAGCGGAAGTAGGCATAAGCTGAGCTGCAAATAAACAAGATGTGATGCGATTGCATTTTAAATGCTGTGTCTATATTACTGTCCGATGAAGTTCTACCTTTATGTTAGTTAGTCTTTTAGTGTTGAGCATTTGCTGCATTGTTTTCAATATTGTTTATCTTGCTTAAGCTGTCGATTAGAAACTAATTACCGTTAGCCCGAGACAAGCATTTTTATACATTTTTAAAAGGTTTTTGAAATCAAATTGCGTTGAACATAAGCTACAATGCATCCATTAACATTGCGTAATAATTCCAAAACAAAAACCATTAAAAATGAAACATGCGCGTTGTTTGATAAAACACACAAATGCTTGGGTAAGGTCAGTTTGACAGTGCACACTGCAGTCATTATTAACACATTTTCCTATTAGAAAAAAAACACCAAAAAGCAAAAATCAAATAGCAATAAATTGTTAATTAATTAATCAAGCAGTGGAAGCAGAAAGTCAGGCATGGTACTTCTATGCCAAAGCAGAGCAGCAGAGCAGCCAGCGGTGTGCGGGCATGGGTACAGGCAGCATGTAGACCACATCTTCACGCAAATGAGTGCGCAAAGAGAGTTTCAATTACAGAGCTGCTGACTAATTGTAGACATGCGGAGAGTTTGTGTCTAAGCCAGCGACTGTGCCTAGGCTGGCAGGCAGAGCATGGCTGAAATTAATCCAAAACGCGCGAACAGAAAGCAAAAAATAATACAAAATAAACAGCAACAGTAATAGCAAAGCAAATCAACAACAACAACAACAACAACAACAACAACAAAAAGAATAACAACAACACATAGCAACAACCTTCATTTGGTTGCGCAGGCGCTGCTGTGGTTACTGCGGAGTCGACTAACGAGCGGCAAATCGGCGCAGAGTGTTGGTTGTGTTTTTGTTGTTATTGTTATTATATATTTTTCGATTTTTGTTTTATTTTGTAATTTATTTTTTGATTTTTTACGTAAAAATCTATTGGGACACACCTACAATTGCGGCTAAGCGACACAGGCGGTGTCTGCTCACTTTCGGTGGGGGCCACTGCGTAAAGGGTAGACTCGGCTGCCAGACAAACCCTTGAGCAGGTGAGGCCACTGCTTTGCTGCAATTACTCCACAATGATTTCATAGCGTAAAAATTCATTTAGTTTAGTTTGCGTTTAACACTCGAGTGTGGCTTGTCTGCGTTTGTCTGGTTTTTTTTTTATACCATAAGCCAGCCACTGACGCTGACGCATAAGCTGAGATTTACTGCCCACGCTATGCGATTTAATTTAACGATAATGCGGCACTTAGTGAGTATTAGTTGTAACTTTAATTATACTCATGTGATTTTGTGTTAATTATTATTGTTGTCTTTATTTTGTTACCGAAGCGTTTTTGTGTGCTGCTGACGTTGCTGTGGGCTGGTGCGTGTGCCTTTGGCAAGCCGGCGACTGGCGACGGCAGTGCTGCCAAGCTGATCATCGATGCTGCGCCGTCGGTTGTGTCGTATCAGGGTTCCTCGCAGACGCACACGCGCTTTGTAATCGCGCCCATGGGTCGGTCTTTGGGTTATCTCGAGCCTACGAATGTCAATCGTACGCTCAATCGCACCGAGAAGGTGCATCTGGAGCGCGATCTAGAGATCTTAAACATAAATCCTGTGTATGTGCATAATTAGTGAAATTCCTTGTGTTTATAATAAATAATTACCAAAAATTTAGCTATGAAATATGAGTTTCTGTGATTTATAATTGGACCTAAAAGTAATCGTTCTTATGTTATGAGTTTTCATGCTTCCATGTAACGGTTTGTGTAGATATTTTACTTAATAATATGTGAGTCCCTGGCATAACATGGCTTACAGTCTAAATAATGGATTAGAATGCTCTGGATCAATCATTTGAATCATTCGTACGATATTTGTACTCAACCACACGTGTATTTAATTAGTTGAATATTTAGAACCAACATAAATATTTTTATATAAGAATATGTGCACGAAAAATGATTTAGACGGTTTCTATGTAAACGAGAAAGTTTTGCATTGCTGCGTAGCCATGATAAACTAAACGCCTTGAAAATTTGTATCTAGAAAAAGGGAAAGTACAATGACTAATCTAAGCGATCTAAATCAAAATTAGTGAATAAACTGTTTTAGATAAGATTTTTGTTTAAATTTATACAAATACTTTTCGCTGAGAACTTCAGTTTGATATTTTTCTAATTTTTATTTATTTAAGTATTATCTTTTTATTTTTTTAAACGATTTGAATTGTAACTGAATCCGGATATTTGCCGTTGAACCAAATTTTTGATTAATTTATAATAGAGAAAACTTTGTGAAATTGTTTTGCACCCTAGTGTGCTGTTTATGAACAGCTAACTCAGCTAGTTATTTTCAAAATTTGAAGTTATTAAAAATTACTTGCAAAGAGCGAATCACCTTGTTCACAGGCAAATTATACCCAACGAGAATTTCAAAAGAAAATCTAATTAAAGAAAATTTGAATCCTAAGAATCAGAAAATGTCGTTTCCTTTTCTCAAATCTGTGCTACCGAACCCTATGACATTCTTTGAACTTAGAAAGCAAGATAACGAGACCGACGATCTTGTCTATCATGAACAGGAGAATGTAAACTGGCGGACCTCGTTTATAGACGCTTGCATGGCTCCTGTTGCCATTGGTACTGAGTACGTGAATAGGGGTGAAGTGGCCATGATACGATCCACTGATGAAATATCAGATTCGTATTCGTCACAGTTTTGGCTTAGCATGGGCCTTACGCCAGAAATCAGTGATGTAGATGAGGAGAATGTTATTTATTAGTTTTTTTTAAAAGTTAAATAAAAAAGAAGAAAAAAGCTTTTACATTGTCAGGTTCAATTTATTTTGGGGATAAAAATAGGTTAGGGAGTGTAAGGGTGATCTCAATGAGTATCCAATTTAGTGGTGCAGAGTGTAGGCATGTGGCAGGACAGTCTTCACGAGAGGTGCAGAGTGCAGGAGGGGTGCGGAGTGAACTACTGGAGCGGCATGATATGCTGCAGCATGGACGACTGGTGCGGAATGCACAACTGGAGCAGCGTGGACCACAGGCGCAGAATGGACAACTGGAGCAGAGTGGACCAAAGGAGCAGAATGGAGAACTGGAGCAGCGTGAAGAACTGGTGCAGCATGGACGACTGGAGCGGCGGCATGCAGTGTTGTCTTGACCACAGGGGCGACAACAGGCTCGACCACAGCTGTGTTGTGCACGCGGGTGAAGCTCTGGTGAGAGACAGCCGAAGGAGCGCTGTGCACGACGGAGCCTACCTTGGCGACGACTGGCTCATGCACAACATGGTGGGTCTCGATGAGTCCAGCGCTGGCAGCGGCAGCCAGGAAAAGTAAACCAAAGATCTACAAATAGAAAGGCGAACCCGATTGGTTTAGTATCCCTACAGGATTCTTACGTAAGAGGCAGAATAAGACTAAGACCACTCACAGCTTTCTGCATGATGGATGTGTTTTCTGTTGATTGTACGAATGTGCACTGTTGATTCGGTGAGTCGACAGCGCAGCATTTTATAGCATACTTTGATCGGTTTACTTGTTGCTGTCTCCAATGATTGACATTTTTTTTTTTGTACGAGTTTACGTTTCCGTTTACTTCAACACTCCGCACCATTTGCTGACCTTCGTTGCTGCGTCTGTGATAAAGTTGCGTATGCAGCGCCGCGCACCTGGCGGCGTGCTGAAGGTTGTGGGTACTTAAGTGTTTTTCGGCATGCTTATGTGTGTCTTTGCTACAATAACAACAATTACAGCAACAATAATTTGACTGATTATGGTATCAATCTTTGTCAGCATCTTTAGTTTCAGTTCATTTCAGTTTTTTTCTCAATAAAGTCGGCGGCGATCCCACAATTGTCAAATTTTTGACGCTGCTAGTTTTGTTTTATATTTAATACACTTAGCAAAATCGATGAGTATTCAGTTATTTTATGATCATCACTATTATTACTTTTGAGTAAAAACGATACTGATGCTATTGTTGGTTTATTTTTTATCTAATTATAAATATTTGCGCAATAGGGGCAAGAGGGTATCACAGTGATTTCAGTCATATCTTGAACTTTCATGATGATTTCGAATGAATGCTTTTACCAGACAATTGGCTTCAGAACAACATCTAATGACTTAGTAAGTCAGTTTAGATTTCTAAGGATCTTACAGTGTTTATTATATTAAAGGACCAATAGTAGACCTCTCGAGTTTTCCAGCTGCTTCTGAATGGTTTTTTATTATAGACATAACAAAATGAATAATTAAATTTAATTTTAAACAATTAAATAGCGATCTTATGTGGCATTGATTTTCGTAATTTAAAACATACTAATGTATCCATGATTTAAAAGTTTTTTATGCGCAGAGTATATTTTTCACTGTATAATAATAGCAACTGTCATTAACAATTTCAACTGTTTATTTTGATTTGCTACTTTTTTTTTTTTGATAGGTTTTTTGTATATTTTATTATTTATTTGATTTCTTGTTCCCAAATCTGTTTGGCGCCATTGTGAGTGTTTTATTTGCTAATGACATTTGCTTCACTGCCTTTGGTTTATTTTGCCTACTTTATGTTGGCTTCAATTAGCTTGAATACTTCCAAAAATAAAAACAAAAAAATTAAATCTTATCGGCTAAGCGGCTTTTTGTTGACAAGCAGACCTTATATTATTATTAGCGAACTCCTTGCCTGAGTTCAAGTTCAATGCAATTGCTTATACTTTAATTAACCTTTGGTACATTTGCAATTCGTTTTTATTCAGTTATTCAATATAATTGATTTGTACATTATTTTGCGTAATTTGCGCAAATAATATTTGATTGCGAATATTTGTATTTGCTTGAAGGACATGTCTACAGTGGCATGCTTTGTGTTTGTTTGCTATAAAAGCTTTGCTCTTTGTGGCTGAACAGCAACAGTTCATTCGTGCATTAACGACTGCAAGCAACCCAACCCCAAAAGAAAAGCCCAAACTCAAACAAGATGTTCCGTTTCGTAAGTCCGACATAACACTCTGAAATTTTGATTAGAAGCTGAATAATTTTATAACTTTATTAGATCGCTATTTGTGCTCTTGCTACTTTCGTCGCTGCTGCTCCTGGCTTCGTTGAGCATCATCAAGTGACTCCAGTCGTGGCTAAGGTGGGCGCCGTTGTGCACAGTGCGCCGGTGGCTACTTCCCATCAGAGCCTTACTCAGGTTCACAGCGCTCCTGTGATTACGCCGGTCGTTAAGCATGTGGCGCCTGTTGTGCCCGTCGTGAAATCGTATGCTCCAGTGGCTGCCATTGCTCCTGTTGTCCATCATCAAGCTTATGCAGCTCCAGCTGTTGTAAGGCACGTGGCTCCTGTGGTCCATGCAGCACCGGTCGTCCACTCAGCTCCCGTTGTTCATGCAGCACCCGTGGTCCATTCCGCCCCCCTCGTCCACTCATCTCCCGTTGTTCACGCAGCAGCACCTTATGTCCACGCTGCGCCAGTCGTGCATGCTGCTCCCGTTGTGAAGACTCTCGCAGTTCCACATGCTGTTTCCCATCAAAGCCATGTTCAGGTTCATCAGAATGCCTTCGTAACTCCGGTTGTTAAATCTGTTGTGGCTGCTCCAGTCGTTGCCGCTGCTCCAGTTGCTCATGTCTATCATCATTAGAAAAATATTTGTTATGACTAAATATGTACTTTCTACTTTAAAGGATTAAATAAATGAGTTGTAAATTCTAAATTGCATTGGTTTTTTGTTCTCAACAAACTATTTGTGATGTGTACTACAAATTAAGACAGAGAAATTTTTGTTAAGATTCAAAGCTTTTCCTAATTTCTTTACTATGAAAAGTGTCAAGTCAAAGGTTCTTTTATTGTTTATTAAAATTAAAATATAATATAGAAAATTTTATATTAAAAGAACATCTGTTTGGATTAAAAATCAAAAGCCAATATTATTCAAGAACAAATCACTAATTCCTTAATCATCTTAATTTAAGTCAAGAATTTCCTGCCTTCATGAAGTTAAATTTATTATTGGAAATTTCTTTTAAAATAGATTCACTTATAGTGGAAATCATTTAACATATGTATGCTCTTTTTAAAAGATCATAAACCTTACTTTAAAAGGAAAAATAAAAGGTACAAGATTTATATGAGAGCATAAAATTAAGCTATCGAACTGCCTGCATTGCATCCTTTTTGAATTCAGATGAGTTTCCTCGTATAACATCACAGAAACCTTCTAATCTTAGCATAGAATATTCATTAAATAAGAAATATATGCAAGTTTAGGTTCTTTGGAAAATTGAACTATTTTTTTAGAATTCACTTAACTGTTCCTATGTTCTGCCATTCCTTGAATGAATTTAACTTCTTAACGACTCATACTATTTCAAATGAAATGATTAAGTGTAATATGGAAATTTTTTTTCCATAAAGAAAAATAAGCAAAGTTAGTTTCGTGTGAGTATTTTTTTTTTTATTCTTACAGTTAAAGCGAATGTCAATTAAGAACAATTTGAGAACAGGATTTTGATGTATTCATTGTTTAATGATGAATGGCGGTGTAGGCAACTGGAGCAGCCACGACGGACTTGATCAAGGGCGCTGAGTGCACCAGAGGAAGGGAGTGAACTACTGGCGCGGCATGAAGCACTGGGGCGGCGTGTACAACGGGAGCTGAGTGGACAAGGGGTGCGGCATGCACGACTGGAGCAGCAGCGTAGCTGGTCACGACTGGAGCGGAGTGCAACACAGGAGCGGCTGCGATGGTCTTGACAACTGGAGCAGCATGAACCACTGGAGCAGCATGAACCACGGGCACGTGACGAACCAAGTTGACGTTGCTCTGGTGGGTGATGGCCGACGAGGCGCTGGTATCGATGACAGCGGTCTTGGCCAGCACGGCCGGCTGGACAATGGAGTGTGTCTGCGCAATGAGACCAGGCGCAGCAGCAGCCACAGCAATAAAAGCGAAGAAGGCGATCTAGCAAATGAATCAAAATGAATGACGTTGCCTGGGGAATGTCCTGCTGTGATTTAACTTACGAATTTGTACATGTTTGCTTTGTTCTGTTGGATTTGGCTACGCTCGAGTGTAAGTCAGCTGCAACTGTTGTGGTTGGACGCAGTGCGTTGCGTTTATATACGAAAACACAACTGTTCGGCTTTAATGTGACATTCAATGGCGCTAAGTACTTAAAATTGATTTTAAGCCGTCAACCGGTTTTCATTTTGGCTTTGGTCAAGTTTATTGTCAAACCTTCGTCACCATAGGCTTAGGTTCATTAACATGACGTTTGTCTAGGAAGTATTTTTTTTTTGTTTTTTATTATTAGCTTTTTTTTTTTATGGCAGGCTACTTATGAAGTTATAACGTTTTTAGCTGCCATAATGTTTCTTAACTTATTTAAACAATTTATCTAACTTGATGAGTCCTTGAAATTCCTTTGTCACACAAGTTTAAATTTATTTTCTGTTGTTATAGTTAAACAAGACATTTAATTTGTTGCAGTGCTTCCCTTGGTTTTTGCTTTTCTCAATATCTTGTAAGCTGACACGAATCGCTGACGCTGACGACGCGCTTGCCGCTTATCATTATGCCCGTCATGCTTCTGCGATGCGTGCTCACGGCTGTCAACTACGGCGAAGTGCAATTGAATCGTCCCGTTCGCCGTTCGCCTTTCGTATGACGTTAATGTGGCAGCGTGCATGACGCATAATAGTGCAAGCGACGTCTTTGCCAGCCAGTTTAGTTGCAAAGTTTCTTCGCTAAATGGTGGGTAGCATATGCTGTTGTGTGTGTTGGCGTTGAATATTTTTAAGTTTCTTGCAATATTCTTAGCAGTTTACCCGGGAGGATTATATAATAGCATTGACAACATGTGTCATATGCATTTACTGCTCTAAACTAGTCTTTAAGTTAAGTAAAATTTAATGTTTAATGTTATTGAATGCGAATCGAATTGAGCTTCTACTTAAATGTCTTGCTATTGCAGTAGTGAAATAAAATAATTGGTTTTCTGTCGAATTGATTGCATTTGTATAAGTTACTTGGAATGCTATGCATTACATACAAAACTATATTAATTCATTCAAAACAGAAGATTTAAAATTGTTTTATTAGTTAATAACTTAAGTTAGTTAATTCAAATTTATGCAGTTTTCTTAAATTGTCTATTCTCATGGCACATTACTCTACATTATTACTTTACATTGTGAATACACTAAGTGTTTTTTTGAGAAACATTTAAAAATTGATTTGTACATTTGATTCAGTAAATAATAATAAACATATTAAAGGCTGGAAACTTCACAGATGTCTTTTGGCTATTTACGCTCGAACATTATTTGCGCAGTTATTTTATGCTTTGTGAAGAATATCTAAATTAGTTTATCTAATGTATGTAATATATTTCCCTAAACTCATGTCAAGTCCATACATGTCAAATGATAAATTACTGTATGACTGCTGACCTATTTACGCATGCACTCACGCCCCCACCTGTGTCTGCCTTTTCTGGCTTTTTTCGCTGCTTGCCTGTGTGCCCGCTGTGTCAATCCCATATGCTGCGATGCCCTTCATTAAGCATTCAATAAACATGTAAATAAAAGCTCGTATCAATTTGGAAGTGGAATTGTAACTGCATTGCAACACTTGATTAAGTCCACTCGGCGCGCACAAACAGCTGCCAACGAAAACATCATTCATGGTCAGCACTGCAGAGAAAAAAAAAACCAAAAATGACTTAAAGCTCAAATAATAATGAAAAAGTGCAACAACAACAAACACAAGCACAATAATAATAATAATGCACACATGTGTACGTACACATGTAGATATAAGTGGCCACTACGCAGCCTATGTCAAGGTTGCACTTCGGCACTTAACCCACAATTTTTTTTAGGCTTTTTTACACTTATTTCGTTTTCGAGTTTTTCGTTTTGCTTTATTTGGGATATTCGCCCTGGCTGTCCCTCAGCCTGGCTGCCCGCTCGCATACGTTGCAGTGCAGTGTCGGTTATGTGCTTTAGATAAAATCAGGCAGCAGCAACAGGAAAACATAAAAAGAGTCAAATGAGATTACAATACGCAAATTATGAGTTTCTGAGTGAGCTGTGGTTGTTGTTGTTGTTGTTGCTGACCATTTGGCTACCAACTGCGCTCGTAAATCCTAATTTATTGCATATTGCCTTTTTATTATGGTGCAGGCTTTTGTTTTTTTGCTTTTATTAAGCTTTGTCTTTGTTTTGTTTGCAGTAACTTTTTGTTTTTAATTATTTGTATTTTTTTTTATTTTTATTACTTTTCGCTTTTGTTTTATTGCCATTGCTGTACAATTCAATTACCCACGCATGCCGCAGCATGCTCTTGTTGTTGTTGCTTCTTTCAATTGCAGCAGTTAATGAGTTGTTCGGCTGGCATATGCGTACATGCCAGCTACCGAATGGCAGACCACTGCCGAGCTGAGTTAACTTTACTTAACCGTCCCTCGTGGGCATTTACTGAATTTTGTGTTGTTGTATTTGGTGTGTGTGTTGCTGCTACTGCACGGAGGCGTTGTTTACACTAGACACCAGCCAGCAGTTTATTTATTTTAATTTCAATAAATGCGAGTAAATAAAATTAAATGTGTAAAATATTTTATGGCGCACATGCAACGTCGTATCGTATGCGTTATTTATGAAGTGCAGACATCCTGTTGAACAATGCTGACAAGTTGAAATGCCGCAAACCACAAGTAGCACATTTTAATTATTATGCAGTTAAATGCCTAAATTATTAATAATAAATTATGTATGCATGCGTATTTTTATTTAAACGCGCAACTTCAACTCAACTTACAGAACAGGTTCACTTAGAATAAGTTTGAGTTCGATTTGCAAAATACTTCCGCTTCCTAATAAGCCAATCAGTCAATCACTCACTCAATCAATTTCCCGTACAAGTTTGCAATACAAAGAAGCTGAACAAGTGATGTTGATAATAAGTGTGAGTGGAAAACCTTCGAAACAATTGAGCTTACATAAACAAATGCTTCAGTTTAAGCAGAAGAAGGCGTTGCCAATGTTCAGTTGAAGTGTTGACAAAAATAATGTATAAAAAGAAATGTTGGCGACCATTTCGGTATGAGTTCTTACTGGAATTTCAAACGCTTGAATTCAAACTAAGACTAAATCCATTCAAACAAAATGTACAAATTGGTTAGTAAAAACATTTTCCGTAACATTTTCCATAAATTTACTAAGATTTGATTTCTTCCCTTAGTTGTGTGTAACGTTGACACTTTTTGCCTGTGCGCTGGCACGTCCTGGCGTCGTTGTTCAACAGAATGCTGTCGTCGCCAATGTGGGCGCAGTTCTGCACAGTGTGCCCAGCGCTGTTTCGCATCAGAGTCAAACAGTTGTGCATGGACACGCCATTGCCGCGCCCATCGCTCATGTGGCTGCTGTCGGAGTGCTGCCTGCCAGTGTGATCTCCTACCATGGTGAGCCTTTGCTGAGAAGTCTGGCAGCTGCTCATGCCTTGGCTACGCCTGTTGTCGGCGCCTATACGTCACTTGTGCATTGAGCTTGATTGCTTAAATTAAATAATAAATATACATTTCGATCAAATATTATATGAATTGTCTGCTTTATTCTCTGTAATGGTGTCAGTTTTGATTCATTGTGAAGGCAATACCCGAGGAAGGCTTGATGGTTATATTGAATTTAAAATTCTTAGTATTCTTACCTACGTAATTTTGATTTGTTGGCTAAACAAAGAGTAAGATGTTTTTTTGAAGCTCTTGTTACATGTCAATTTGCCAAAGGTATTCATTGCATTTGTTTGTGGGGATAATGGAGGATCACGGAATTGGTTATCTTTGGATTGTCACTGTGGAAATCATACTTATGTTTTTTTTTAAAGGCAAAGTTTATGTTTTTGTAGATATATGAAAGTGAATGTGATGTTGTCTTCTTCAATAATCTTCTAGTATATTATAAAGAAATGGATGAATGAGAATATAAAAACTTTACTGTCAAGAAGTGCTAACTTGGTTTTTAGATTGAATAAATTTTATTTTACTCAAAAATAATATTTTTGTTATTTTACATTTTTCTGAGTTTCCTGGAGAACATATTAAATGATATTCAATTCATTCAACAAATCACGATAAAGCTTCATAATATAGTTAAGCTATTTGTTAAAACTAAAAAAAATACAAAATGTGTTCATTCGTGTTTAACAAAATTAATTTATTTCAATACTTTCGGCGAAAACGTTTAACAATAGTTATAGTCAGCTTTAAAGGATTCTAATGGTGCAGAGTATAGGCAAGAGGTGAGTGAACTGAGTGCACTGAGTGCACGACGGGCACAGAGTGGTGCACCAATGGAGCGGAGTGCACAAGCGGAGCAGCGTGAACCACGGGAGCGGCGTGTACGGTATGTAGGACGGGTGCGGCATGCACGAGAGGTGCCGAGTGGAGTGTGGTCTTCAGCACTGGGGCCACGATGGGTTGGACGACCGTCTTTCCATGCACTTGAGTGATGCTCTGATGGGAGACAGCCGACGGTGCACTATGCACAACGGAGCCAACCTTGGTGAGGACAGGCTCATGCACAACATGATGAGTTTGGATGAGTCCTGCGCTGGCGGTGGCGGCCAAGAAAGCGACAAAGGCGATCTAAGTGGATGAAAAAGTGGTTAGCAATCCTTTTCAATGGCATATGCCAAAGGACTTACGTATTTGAACATTTTGTTGTAGTTTTGTTTGATTGCTATCTTGTGAAACTTTGAATTGCTTCTGATGCTGTTGTGTTTTCTGCAACGCGCTTTTATAGTCACAACAAAGGCAGCCCTTAAATGATATGTTTGCTGCTTACATTGAACCTGATTTTCGGTAGTTTAGCAAAAACAAAAAGTTCATGAAAACACAAACACCGGCTGCTGCAGCTGCGCATAAACAACTTTGGCAGCATAAAAACTGAACTCAGCCTGTTTCAGGTTAAAGCGCACTGAAGGTCGCTTAATTGAATATATTTTGACACTTTGGTTTCTGTTATTATTAATGTTTTCTTTTTTCTGTTTCTTTAATGTGATTCGTCACTTGTTTTGGCTGCATGTCTTTGTTACTGAAGATTTCCAGTTTTTTATAAGTGTATGGTGCGGCGCAAGTGGTAAAACATATTGCCAGCCTGAGCAGCATTCTATATAAATTCGGCGTCAAAATATGCGTTAATCAGTTCCAATTGAATAATCATAGTTGAAACAACCGAAAAGCAAAATGTTTAAATTCGTAAGTTTTTTGGCGGCCTGAAAAGTGAAAATAAAAATTTCAACGTGTATCCTCTCACAGATTACCGTCGTTGCTGTCCTTTGCGTTGCCTCCGCCAGCGCTGGTCTTGTTGAGACTCATCATGTTGTGCACGAACCCGTCCTTACTAAGGTTGGCTCCGTTGTGCACAGCGTTCCCTCGGCTGTCTCGCATCAGAGCATCACTCGCGTGCATAACAAGGCTGTCGTCCAACCGATTGTGGCGCCTGTGGTGAAGACTACACTCCATGCCGCACCTGCTGTTGCAGTGCATGCCGCGCCTGTTGTGCATGCTGTGCACGCTGCTCCGATCGTGCACTCCGCTCCATTGGTACACCACTCTGTGCCTGTAGTGCACTCAGTGCACTCACCGCTGGCCTACACTCTGCACCATTAGGAGTCGGCGAAAATGATTTGTAATGCTTTTTTATGTATTGATTTGTGATAAAACTTCGTATATGTTAAAGATTCTAAGATTCTTATAAAATAAATAAGTAATTCAATTTTATTGTTTATTATTGTGAGTTGAGAAGGTTTCAATTTTTATTTTATTCATAAAATAAGCTATAATGCCTCCTTGCCTCCAGCTAACGCAGCACATTACCAATTTTTAATTATTGAAGCATACTTTTAGGCTTTCCTATGAAATTTGCAAAGTAATTAAGAAAACAAATTTGTTCGCTCGTGATATACTTTGTTTTTATTGCATTTAAGGACAAAATGTTTTAAATTTAGTCTTTGTGTCTTTTTTTTTTGTGTGCGTTTTCTTTTTGCAACGTTTTCTTTGATCTAAATTAAACAGGGTACATTAACAGTAAAATAACCAAAACATTATCCACATGAGTTATAGTTTTTGTCCAATTTTTCGTGTTTGTTGTCGTCGCATTAACCGTGCACCAGCAATGGGGAGTGACCCAGCAGAGGTGTGTGTAGGGGCACTAACGCTGGACCAGCCACAACGATGGGACGTGGATGCACCTGTGTGATGCTTGAGTGCGAGACGGCGGTTGGCAGCACGCGCACCACGGCAGGCGAGTGCACAATCGTGGGCGCCGGTATAACGGCATGTCCCGGCAGTAGGACTGGTCCCAAGATGCTTGGGCGTGCCGCGGCCAGGCTCAACAGAGCAATGAAAACGCACTAAAAAATTTAAAAATAATAGAAATGCGAGGTTATTTAATGTATTACATATATCCTGCTAGTTTGAGTTCTTTTTATCCTTTCATTCCTTCTTACCAATTTCATCATTTTGAATTGAGTTGTGATATTGAACTTGGTACACTTAATACTGTAGATTAAGCTTGAGAGTTTGCTTTCGCTTTGACACAACTCGACATTTATGTCGCCTATTTATACTAGCCCACAGCAGAACACAAAGCGAATCATGCATTCTGAGCCATTTACGATTAACATTGACCAAATGCAGTCAACAGCAGCGACGGCAGCGTCCATATCGATGTTGTTGCAGTTTATTTCATGCAATTTTGCGCTCAGTGCGCTAACATGAGAATCAGCTAAGCAATCAAACCAATAGACAAGAAAAGCAATTGACGACAACACCTCTGCAGCACCAAAGCGCAGCAGAGCAGCAGCAGCAGCAGCAGCAAGAGCAGCGGAGTAGACGCCAACAAAGTCAAGCTTAAGCTCAACATGGACAAACATTGTCGTCAACGGCTCATTACACATGCAAAAACCCTTCCGGGGGCAGGTTCTCAACGTCGACAACAATAGCTGCAGCAGCAGCAGCAACAACAGCAGCAGCAGACCAAGCTAAAGCAGCAGCATGTGAATGCGATTGCGTTTGCGTTTTGGATTTCATGTTCTCGGGCTAAGCTGACATCTCGTTTACGCTACATTGCACGTGTGAGTCGAAATTCGATAGGTTTGCTTTATGTTTGACTTATGTCATTAAGCCATGCTGAGCAATCCGTTTAGAAAATGTATATTTCTGTCAGCTCATGCCTGCCAAATCGCACATAAAAAAAAAAAGCAAAAACTAAATTCTCAAAAAAAAAGAACTCATGCAACGTGACGTATACTTAATACGTTTGCCTTCTCATGCGCAATTGTCGTCTATGCCGCGCATTCTTGGCGGTCAATGGGCTATGCATAAAGACACTTATTAAATTCGCATTAAACAAAAGCATTGGCCGGCATATAGAAAAAGCAAATAAAAAAAAGAGTCAGAATAAAAAATAAAATAAAATAAATAAATAATAAGCAATAGTTAGACTTCATAGAAACGCCAAGCACGCAAAAGTTGCTTTAGTGCTGCCGCCAATAAGAGGCACCTAAGCCACACAAACAACAACAATAACAACAACAACCGCAAAATATTACTACAGACTTCGCTTCAACTTCAACTGAATCGCCACTCCCCCTCGCCATCACCGCAATCGAATTAGTCTTTCTTTGCATTTCTTAAGCACATTCAGTTGTGCATAAATTTATAGAAAGAAAAATAAAAAACAAACTAAAAGTATTTGAGTTGCATTTGTAATGACTTTATGATTAATGATTGCCTGCTGAAGAAACGTGTTGTTGCTGTTATTCGGCTCTTGCATTGTTGTGTTTGTTATAAGATTTTGATTTTTTTTATTGCAATACGTTGATAATCGCACTTCATTTATTTTATTATGTCTATTTTGGCCATTGGTGGCAATTCTTGGCGACTTCTTTTGAACTCTTTAAGACGGTTTCTACATAGTAAGGTTTTTAAAGGCTGAACTTTATTCTTGCGCAATACAAAAAAAAAAACAAAAAACAAAAATCGGGCGCGTGTCAACTTAATCATGTCTATATATCAAAATGTAAAGATTTGCAGCGCACACTGCAAAAAATTCTTTACAATATTTTATTGACTATACAGTAAAGAGTTAATAAATTAACGGTGCACATGATTGCAAAGTACTAAAGAAGGCATGTGATTTAATTTAAAAAAGTGAGTAAATCTTTAAACAATGTTTGTTAGTCAGAAAAATGGTCGACTTTTATAAGTTTGTTGGTCTTTGTCAACTAATTAATGAGTAGCCAGCCTGCCGCAGTTTTGTTCAAATAGTTAATGTATTTTTTATATAAAAATAATAAAAAAAACTTTAATTTAAATTTAATACAAAATAAATAAATAAATGAACGTTACTGAGTTGAGTTTGCAATTTCTTTTAATCAAATAGAAATAAAATATAGATTAACTATTTGATCAATGAACTATCAACAGTAAAAGGTAATTGAATAAACATCAACAGCAATAATTAGTTGTTGTTAGTGTATTAGAAATGATGAATAAAAAATAATTTATTTTAAAGTAACTACTTCAGGGTTATGGCTTTAAATGTGTTATATATTTGTTTTTTATAACTTTTGTGTTTGTTTATTTTGTTTAGCTTTGAAAATCAATTTTGTTAGCAACTCACTGTTTACTTTTATGTTTTGTTAATCTGTTTTATTTGTATCAACTACAAAGTGCGTGTGGCGGAAATTAATAGAAATATGCATTATTAAAAATAATATGAAATAACTGACAGGTTGACCTTTTGCAGCACACTCAGCACTCCCACATTTGCTGCAATTTGCAATATGAAAATAATCCATCAAGTCTAATGGCTTTTAATTATATACAATCACTTAGATATGCCTAAATGGTTCGCTAACACGTATATATTAATTTGATTTCTTTATATTTTATAGTGCTGTCTGTCATATGGGTGACTCTTGTATGCATTACACGCAAGTAAAAAATAATAATTTCTTACCGGCAAAAATAAAAGCTTTTTTTCTAATGTTATTATTTACTTTTTATTTGTTTTTTTTATCAATGAAGTGAATAGATTTTCCAGCAATACAAGTCAATTTATTTTATTTATTTATTTCAGTCGCTTTCTTTGCTAACATTTTTTGCTGTGACCTCGTGCGGAAAAGCAAAAGTACACAATGCACATGAGTGTGCAGTTACAGTTTATAATTTGAGTAGTGTATGTCTAAATGCAATGAAATAAATTTGCATTATTTATTGTATTTGCTTACGCAAAAACTTGTAGCAATTGCAAAGCACAGAAATTAAAAATCATTTAAGGTCTGCGATGCACTTTGGACATAATGACTGCGTGTGGGCGTGATTATTCCACTTTCAGAATGACTATTTTTTCAATCTTAATATATAAAAATTTAGTGTCGGTGTCTTTGTCACTGAACTCCTGCTATACAGCTGGAACGATTTTGATGAAATTTCTTGTGTCTATTCGAGGGAGTACCTAGAAAATTTTTATCTACAATTGTACCCGGTAGGTTGCACTGCACTCACAAGCGAACCTTCGGGCAGGCTTACATTTAATGGGTCGGCTAGTTAAATAAAAAACTAAGTATTTTATGCACATCAAAATGGTGTAAATGAATATTGCAACTGTTTGGATAGTTAATTTTAGAGTTTAAATATTTTCTTTTTAAAATTTTAGCCTGTGTTTATACGCGTGAAGCTTTTTATGGCCTTCTAGCATATCTGCCTGTTTCAGAGTATCGTGCACACTCTGAATGCAGTGACACAAATGCAGAAATAGCATCCACGAAACGTTTTTCTTGTTATTTTTGAATGCAGAATTTTTATTTTTATAAAAAATGTTAAAATATTCTTGCGTTGTCATAAGTTTCGTTTGCTCTTTGTCACTTAGCAGGACCAAGTTATATCTAGCGCCTTTGCATAACACTTGCAATCGCAACAGCACATGCTAACCTACGAGTGTGCATTGCGCCGATTAAACTATAACAGTCCCAGTGGCCCACTCATCGTCGGCGGCGACTTAAACCAGTTTGCAGTTTGCGTAAGTTGATTATTTTTCCAAGGAAAGACACTTGTC